>CM030367.1:172915901-173515901 GCA_017893485.1 Hemerocallis citrina
TCATTTGCCCATCCATCACGTGACTCTAAAAAACAACGATTTTCAGCCATACAATTTTGTAACACTTCAATGGATGGGCAAATAAATTTCGAATGATTTGATTTTACATATTTAGACTAATTTAGATGTGTAGATCAATGTGAACGGTTCGGATCGTCGATACGAAGGTGGGAAGGCCGAGTGCACACGAGTGCACACAGAGGCCTAGTGCAAAACGGAACATTACTCCCCCCCCCTCTCTCTCTCTCTCTATATGTGTATATATATATATATATATATATATATATATATATCTACTATTATAATGGGAGAAGGGCTTAGTGTCATTTGTCATTGACTGTCATTTTGTCAACACGTGCAACGCACGTGTTGGTTTTTTTTTCTTTTCATTCCCCTCCACGTGCATCGCACGTGCATTATAGTTTTTTTTGTCCTTTTCATTCCCCTCCACGTGCATCGCACGTGCATTATAGTTTTTTTTGGTCCTTTTCAATCCTCTCCACGTGCATCGCACGTGCATGATACTAGTAATACTATAATGGGAGAGTTAGGGTAGTGTAATTTATAGACAACCCAATTAGGTTGATTTAATCTCAACCACACCTTTTTAAGTGGGAGTAATATTAACCATCCATTTCCTCAGTTATTGTCAGTTACCGTAATACCCTCAGTGTTCAAATTTATTTATGACATAATTATTTACGAAAAGTGCCATTCATATAAAATAAAAGTTCGCGCCACTAGGGGTAATTTGTAAAGAATAACCACTAAGTTGTAGTGGGTAAAAGGAGGTCTCAAGTTCGAGGCCACACTACGTCGTAGTCTTTACTTAAAAAAAAAATAAAAAATAGGAGCTTAAGAAAAAAAGGATGTGCATCGCACGTGCAAATTGCTAGTAGTCCCTTATTTAGAATTTATATGCATGGAGTGTGCCATACTTTTTGGTATGGGTCATCATAAATACACTAGGCAGACAAGATTGAACGACGACTTCAAGCAAAAGTTCTATATTCTGAAGTGGCACATATATATGTTAAGTATTTGTAGGCAGACAAGATCAAATGCCGATTTCATGCAATTGTTCTATTTTATAAAATGGCACATTTATATGTTAAGTATTTGTTTGCGAGTGTGTATTACGTGTTTTGAGATATTGGCGAACACAGTTGAGTATCAGTCATATCTGGTGGACTGTTAAGTGCTTGAGCGTGCAGCAACCTCTAAGATCTCAGTTCTACTTGTATATATTTGCATTAATTTTGATGTATCTACTTGCTTCAGTTTCTATGAATAGGAACCCTCCACTGCAGTTTTATTCTTTGAAAATATCCTAAAGCTCGAGTATTCTAGAATTATAAGTTTTTTTGCACAAGTAATCTTAAAGAGCTCTAAGTAACTGCTTTTGGTCTCTTCTGCTAACCCCTTTAGTCTGGCAGAGGGTGATCGAAGAGGAAGAAGAGGTTTGCAAATACTTGGTTGATCTACGTGATATTCTCTTTAAGAGCCTTAAAAGCTGGGAGATGTTAAGACTATGTTGGAGAAGTGCACAGCAGTATTAACCAATTTATGTTGGTATTGCATATGCTATGGAATTTTTTCCCTGTTATTGGAGGGGCTTCGTACACTTTTAAATTACATTACCAATCAACCTTAGAATCCTTTAATGCAAATCAGCGCCATAGGTGCTCATAGAAGTACTTCAAAAGTTGGATGGAACATTGATGTCTTTTGGCTCTTTTGTATAGCTAACAACCCCATATTATATTGAAACTTCTCAATAAAGGTGGTCGTTATGTTTTAGGAGTTTTTTTGCTGCACATATTAACAGACTTCTGAATAAGGTGGTCGTTATGTTGTGGCTTAGATGATAAGCTGAAATAGTAGTAAAGACTAGAATTTATTACTTATTAGATGAGTGTCACTGTTAGAAGCATGTCGGAATCTTGTTTCCTTCGACCATAACATTTGGAATTTTATCCATTTTATATCAGGTAGCGTGATATGTTTGACATTAATATTGAAATTGCCTTAATCTTTCAGTTCTGGTTGGAATGGATAGCATAATGTGGTCTCTTTTAAATTTTCCATGTCTACGATTTTTTAATGTTTTTTTCCCTTCAATATTAATTCTTGTGTTTACTATCTGTTACAAAACATCGCATGTCAATTTTACTGCATTTTGCATTATTTTCTTACCAACTTCTTTCTTTGCAACTCCATTATTGTATAATCTTGAGTATGATGCAGGCTATGTATATTCGTGTAAAGCGCCAGAAAACAACCTACTTTGTGCAGTGCGACCCAAGTGAGACAACTCTAGAAATTAAGCAGAAGTTACAAGGATTAATTGATAGAGAAAGCAGTGATCAACGTCTCACCTTGGTATCAACTAATGAAATTTTGGAGGATTCCAAGACACTGGCAGAACAGAAGGTTTAAGTTTTCTTCAGATCTTTTTATTTTGTCAGGATAAGGATAACTTAGTTCCATTCTAGTTTAATCCAACTTTGTTATAATTTTCTAATTGCAGGTTGAAAATGATGCTATTGTGGCACTGAGCTTAAGAAAAGGTTCGATCTTCTTTTTAAATATTTGATCCTTGTCATATATGATCATGACAGAGCCCAAAATTTTCTTCAGGACAGACTAGCGATATAGATGCACTTTTTAAAATTGTCACACACTTGTGAAGTATCAACTAATGGAGAAAAACCAGAAAGAATGTCTTCACTATAGAAATATATACACAATAAGGTCAGATTACTATATATAAAGTTTCATGGTCATACCTTGCAAAAAAGTTTTTAGCCACAAATATCTATGCTCCAGTACGATATTTTTGGTCATCATTGAGCTTTCATGTTCAAAAGGATATGTGATTGTATATATGTAATAAAATGTCTTTCTTCCTACATGGGCGTAGCTGGCAATCTATATTAGGGAACCAAAACTTATGTTTCTATACTGACATAAACAATGTTCCCATGTGTCCCATGTGTACGATCGATACGTTTCTACCATTTCAGAAACACATCCTTGTTTGTTTACCTACATTAGTATTTTACTAGTATGTTTCACGTGCGATGCACGTTTAAGTCAGTAGTAATTAGCACGCGCTATGAATGTCTTAATTTAAAAAATGTAGTTGAACGGGCGATACTCTTAAGTTTTAAAGGACGTTGAAGAAAAACTTTGATTTGCACGCGTGATGCACGTGTTAATAAATAGAGTTGGAGTTGTATATGTGGTGCCCGGGCTTGTTTGATGAGAAAGTGGTGTTTTATTTGAAAAAGTTGGAGTTAAACGGGTGATACACGTAATTCCAAAAAAATTAAATAAAAATTTTGAAAACTTTGATTTGCACGTGCGATGTACGTATTAATAAATAGAGATAAATTGAGATGGAGGTGCGCGTGCGATGCAAGGGCTTGATTGGTGAAAAAATATTTAAAAAATGTTTATTTGTTTGAGAACTTTGAAAAGTTTGATTTGCACGTGTGATACATGTGTTAATAAATGGAGATGGAGGTGTGCGTGCGACGCACGAGTTTGTTTGGTGACAAAAAAATAATAAAAAATTGTTTATTTGTTTGAACCCCAACTTTCCCATTAAAAAAACTTCCTTTCATGCAATAGATAAATTATATAACTTGACTTGTACTAAGTGTTTTTGTTGACCAGGTCGATCTCAAGCTAAAGCTGAAAGTTTAATTATCATGAATATGATAGGAAGTAAATGATAATTTTCCAGGGATTGGAGTTCTATTATATCATGATAGTTCTTGAATATTTCACTAAAATTTCACTAAGAAAATTTAAAATTACCAGTGCTTTGAAATTCGAATATTTCACTGGACGTCAATATTTGAAATTTATACTGTAACATGAGAATTGACTTTTCATCTATTAGGATCAAACAATTGTACATAAAAGAAAAGAATAATAATAATGGACACCAAAGAATTAACGTGGTCCGGCAATTTGTGCCTACGTCCACGGAGCGGCGATATAAACTTCTTCCACTATTCAAATAATGGGTACAACAAGAGAATACAAGAACCCTCACTCTCACACAGGGCCTGCCTTGAGTTCCAGGGGGCCCAAGGCGAAAGACCCAAATAATTATTTTTTGGGGGCCCCTAATTACAATATAATTTTTTTACGCACAAAATACATGTCTATATTTACAAGAGGAATACAAATTTAGAGGCCCCTAAAAGTGCAAAAAAATTGGGGGCCTGTGGCGGCCGCCTTACCGGCCTCAAGGTGGGGGCCAGCCCTGCTCTCACACACTTGGAGTGGTATACAAAAGTATAAGAACTCACTCTCCACTTGGAGTGGAACACCTCACTTCACTCTGGAGTAGAAAATTTTCAATTGTTTGCTTCCAAAATGAGGAAGATCACCACCTATATAGGGGAGGGTGGAATAATATAGAAGCTTTGGAATTGTTTTGTGCTTCAATTCACATGCACAAATTTATTTTTCCAACATCACCATTTTTCATGGTGGAAGTTTTCCAAAATCACTAATTTTTCATGGTTGAAAACTCTAGCACTTTTAGATTTTCAAAAGCAATTATTTTTCTAGATATTTCTCTTAGATATTTCTATAGAAACCAAGCTCCATCGTGGGTTGGATTAGCTCATGGTACACTAATAATCTTCCCCTCCAGCCCATGTGGGGGGAACACCGATCATGACTCTGAACTACTTGGAGTCCATTCCAGCGAGCTTTATGCAATAATCTAATTTCTGCATAGTGACAATTTTTGTCAACATGTCTAACAAGTTATTGTCCATATGAATTTTCTTTAGCTCGACCAACTTTCTCTCAATCACATCTCTAATCCAACAATATCGTATGTCAATGTGCTTGGTATGAGAATGATATGTAGAATTTTTGCTCAGATCAAAAGCGCTCGCAGTAACAACATAGTTATCTTGCTTCAAACCTAAGTCTTGGAGAAATTGCTTCATCCATAATAGCTCTTTGCATGCTTCTGTAACGACTATGTATTCGGCTTCTGTTATGGGCAAAGCAACACACTTTTGTAGTGTAGATTGCCAAGACACGGCTCCCCCCCGCAAAAGTAGACATGTAGCCGGAAGTAAACTTTATGCTATTAAGGTCTCCTGCCAAATTAGCATCTGTAAATTCTTCCAAGACGGGTTTGGAGTCTTTGGACCCACCAAAGCACAAGCATAGCTCTGAAGTCCCCTTTAAATACCGTAAAATCCACTTAACTGCTTCCCAATGATCTCTCCCTGGATTAGAGAGGAATTTGCTCACCACGCCAAATGTATGAGTAATGTCTGGCCGCGTACACACCATTGCATACATAAGACTACCTACTGCAGATGTGTAGGGGACGCTACCATTTTCTTCCTTTCTTCATCAACTTTTGGACATGACCTCTTACTGAGGTTGAAATGATTAGCTAGAGGTGAGCTCACGGGCTTGACTCCTTCCATGTTGAATCTCTTAAGCACTTGTTCAACATGCCTCTCTTGTGACAACCACAATTTCTTGGATTTTCTGTCATGAACAATCTTCATGCCCAAAATCTGATTAGGCGGTCCTAAGTCCTTCATGTTTGAGGACTTGAATAATTGTTGTTTAAACTCTCTAATCATACATGCATCTTGACCAACGAGAAGCATGTCATCAACATAGAGCAACAAAATAATGAATTTACCTCCACAAAATAATGAATCAACAGTCGTTCTCTTGTACCCATAAGGCCATGACTCAACATAAAAGAGTCGAACTTATTCCACTTCCTTGGAGCTTGCACACAATATGCTCCTTCCCTTGGACTTCAAAGCCTTTTGGTTGCTCTATATATATTTCCTCATCTAAGTCTCCATGGAAAATGTAGTCTTCACATCTAATTGCTCCAACACGAGGTCCATGCTTGCTGCTAATCCCATAATAACACGGATAGATATCATGTTTACCACTGGTGAAAAAGATATCGTCAAAGTCAACACAATCTTTTGACCGAAACCTTTAACTACCATGCGAGCCTTGTACTTTGTCATTATTTCATCTCTTTTTAGTTTGAACACTCACTTATTTTTGAGTGCCTTTTTATCCTTCGGAAGTTCCACCAACTCATAGGTATTGTTCTTCAGCAAGGAATCCATCTCAGACTCCATTGCCTTCATCCATTTGTCACTTCATGAGTTCTGGCTTCCTCATAGCTCGTGGGCTCTTCGTCTTCAGTGACCAACACAAATGCTGATGCAAGATATTTGGTAAAAAGTCTTCAGTTTCTGCTGAGCTAGACTTCGTTCTCTTGTGGGGCTGGAGACTCCCCCTGATTAAGCTCCTCTTGGTCATGCTCTACTTGATCAGGCTCCCCCTGATCAGCAGTCTCTGGTGCTAGATGCATCGCGTTCGTAGCTGTTTCAGGCATGCTACCATATTCCTCTTCATCTGAAGCTAAAGGGTCAATGTCAATGGTTGCCTCTACTGGTTTTTCCTCTTTATTAGAATCAACAAGTGTTTGATTTTCACGAAAAAATCACATGTCTGCTCTGTATTTGTTTCTTTGCACGGGGTCTCACAAGCGAAAGCCAAACTCCTCATCTCCATAGTCGAGCACGGGGTAGTCTTGTAGTCCAACTTTGACCCTGCTCCTTAGGCACGTGCACAAAAACTTTACAACCGAACACCTTCAAATGAGAGTAAGACACTCTTTCCCGTTCACACTCCTTCTGAAACTTCAAGACCAATGGAACAGAAGGTGATCTGTTAAAAAAATAGCATGCTATTCTCACAGCTTCACCCCAAAATTGCTTTGGTAGCTTGGTGGTCCTCAACATAGACTTGACCTTCTCCAAGATTGTACGGTTCATTCTCTCGGCTATACCATTGTGTTGTGGAGTGCCATGAACGATCTTCTCATACCTGATACCATGCTTCACACAGTAGTCTCTGAACTGATGAGATGTATACTCTCTACCATTGTCACTACATAGGCACTTGAGAGATCTTCGAGTCTCCCTTTTCCACCACTGCATGCAACTTCTCGAACGTCTTGAAAATCTGGTCTTTGGTTCTTAACAAATAATAACAAATAAACCAAAACTTTTCGTGAAACATCATCAATATAAGTAACATACTTCCTAATGACTCCACCTCCATGGGACCACACACATCAGAATACACAAGATCCAACAAATTTTTTTTCTTTGTAGAGGAAGTGACAAAACTAACTTGATGTTGTTTTTCAAAAAACAAAACTCACAAGGTTGAATAGTCATACCTTTGGCAAAGGGAACGAGTGACTTCTTTGCCAAAACTTGAAGGTCTTTCTCACTCATGTGACCTAACCTCTTGTACCATAAATCTGGAGACGATTCCTCCACATTTTTCAACTCACTTTGACAGACCATAGCATATGACATGTACAAAGTGCAACAAAGTTTCGCCCTTGCTACAACTATCGAGCTCTTGGTCAGCTTCAATCTTCCATTGCCAATATAGTGCTCATAACCTTGTAGGTCCAACGCACCTATAAAAGTCAAATTGAGACGTATCCTAGAAACATGTCACATTTTTCAGCAACAACTTGCATCTGAGACTCGTTTAGAGAAAAACATCTCCAATTCCAAGAATTTTGGAGTGGCTCTCATTGTCCATCTTCACCACTTCAAGGTCACTGTCATATCTGCAGAAGCACTCTTGCTTCGATGTAGCATGGAGGGAAGCACCATTATCGAGAATCCATTCAACACCCTAACCGGGATTACCAACATGTAGGCATTCTCCAACAGATAGGATCTCCACGCCGTCACCACATAACACCGTGGTAGTGTTATTAGTCTCCTTTTTTTTGGTCATTTCCCTCCTTTTGTTGTTTCTTCCATTTCCGGTAGCTTTTTTTTCTTTCATGTGGCCTTCTTTGCCGCAATGATGATAGTTACCTCTGAATTTGGACTTTAACCAGCTGTGACCTCTATCATGATCCCTTGGTGCTTTATACTTGTTCCTACCTCTATTCTCTGGGACACATACTTGAAACTTTTCTCCTTGTTTCTTCATTAAACATGCAATTTTTAATATTTTCCATAGTAAGAACACCATCAGGAGCAAAATTACTTACAGTCGCCACGAACATCTCCCAACAAAATTACTCAAAAAAAAAAGAACAATTGCAACTCGTCGTCGATTGTCACGTGCATGGTGGTTAGTTGGTTGAGCACATTTTGGTAATTGTTGACGTGTTCGGCTATGCTTGTACCTTGTACTTTAAGTTGATGAGTTCTTTGATCAAGAAGGCTTTCTTCGCAGGTATCTGCTTCTCGAACAAAGACTCAAGCTTCACCTAAAAAGCATGGGCATTTGTCTCCTTCGAGACATGGTGGAACACGCTCTCATCCACCCATTGTCTGATATGGCCAATAGCTTTTCGGTTCAGTTTCGTCCACTCAGTGTCGGAAATTTTCTTCGGCTTGGCATCGACACCTTCGATTGGCTCATGTAAATCCTTGCAGTAGAGAATATTCTCCACCTTTGGTTTCCACATGACCCACTTGGAAATGTTGAGCTTTATCATGGAGCCACCACTACCTTTAAATTTTAATTCTGCATCAGTGAGCCAGGATACTACTTGTTAGGATCAAACAATAGTACATAAAAGAATAATAATAATAATAATGGACACCAAGTAATTAACGTGGTCCGGCAATTTGTGCCTATGTCCACAGAGCAACGATATAAACTTCTTCCCCTATTCAAATAATGGGTACAACAAGAGAATATAAGAACCCTCACTCTCAGACGCTTGAAGCCATAGACAAATGTCTAAGAACTCACTCTCTACTTGGAGTGGAACACCTCACTTCACTTTGGAGTAGAACTCTCTCAATTACTTGTTTTCAAAATGAGGAAGATCACCTCTTTCTATAGGGGAGGGTGGAATAATATAGAAACTTTGAAATTGTTATGTGCTTTAATTCACATGCATCAATTCATTTTTCCAACATCACTAATTTTCATGATGGAAGTTTTCCAACATCACCATTTTTTTATGGTGGAAAACTCTTTAGCACTTTCAGATTTCCAAAAACAATTATTTTTCTAGATATTTCTCTTAGATATTTATAGAGAAACCAAGCTCCATCATGGGTTGGATTAGCCCATGGTACACCAACATCATCCTCAAGTTATAGAATCTATTATTTTTTAGACTTTTATTGAATGCAGAAAGGGTTATCTTATTTACATTAAATATCTGAATTGAGAAGTAACTGGAAATCTGTGAATAAATAGGATGTATTCATGACTTGAGGTGGGCAAATATGTTAGGCCACTGTATTATAGCTCTCTATGTTTCCTCTATATTGCATGCAAATCTGCCCCTGTAACATTGACTGATGTAAGTACTTCACATAAATGGACTGGCTGTCATTTATTCTATTAGAAGTTTTCATCTTACCCTCAGAACTCTACATCCTTTCAGTAAATATAATCCATCTTGTAGAACACATTACCGATAATTTTTTTTTTGTTTGTTTGAAGGAAAAGGTGGAGTATAGTCACCGTGTTTCGTTAATAAGATGTTAACAAAACAACTCTAGTGCGCAAATGTACAAAGTGAAAGAAACACTACAGAACTGGAAATAAAAAATGACTCTTCCAACAAACATGGGAGGGTGGGACAAATAAAAATATAAACATCATATCAAGTACATGCCGCATCCAGGATTACTTTTTTTTTTTTAGTTCATTTACTTCATTAATTTTTTCTGGTGTTTTAAATTGTAGCCCCTTTATAAATCTGCATTTATATAGTAGCTCATTGTGAGGTATGATTTTATGTTAGTCTTTAACTATGTGAGGCTGTCAATATGTTGTCATTCTCTCACGAATTCATCATTTATATATTAGCCCTCGGGAATCTTCCTAACCTAATCCGTCTTCTGTTTCGCAGTGGACAACGAATTTGAGGAAGTGGAGATTGCTCGGCTAGAAAACTACACACCCTTTTCGTGATGGAGAGCAGCATTTTTCTCTCTTGAAGGCGAGGATTTATAGTGGGATGAGTTTTTTACTTAAGTAGGGTTTGCATGTTGATCTCACCCATATTGTTTACACTATAATAATATTTCTAAACCACAGAAATCCTTGTAGACGAAGTGTATAAAATGATGTTCAGAATTCGTAAGTCTCTTGTGTGTTAGTTCTTAGACATGATTGTAATGCTATTCTGCACTTGATTGGAATGAGATGGGCAAGCTAATTAGTACTTTCGTTGAACTGGTGTGTTTGTTCCTAGACATGATTGATTGTAATGCTATTCTGCACATAATTGGAATGAGATGGGCAAGCTTGGTACTATCGTCGAACTGTGACTGATACCACTTTCAGAGAATACTGCGTGTTTGTTTGATTTTACTGATAATTACCTTAAAGAGTCTGAATATGTTCTAACTGATTGTCAAATGCGAAGGAGAAGGCAACTAGACGACAGATGTACCAAATAGTAATCAGATGAGAAAACCCTGGAACGCTAGACTCAACACCAAGTTTATAACCTTATTGGTAATATTTGAGCAATTTTTGATCGAACAAAAAAAGTAGAGAAGTGGCAAACTAAATAGATTCAATCCAAGTACAAAAATAGCTAATTCGACTATCATCCCTAGCCTGTAGCTGTTATTCATGCGCTCATGCCCAAGTGATCCTAACCTGAATCTTTACTGCACCTACCAGTAATATCTAAGCCATAAGAACCATGACGTTGGCTATTCGAATTCAGCAATGCCTTTATCTTCAATTCACCACCGTCATCGTCATCATCCAACTCCACTTGAATTATGAGGGAGGACTGAGGACTCCAGTGGCTCAGCCACCATAGGTCTTAACTAGTGATGGCAATCAGGTCATCCGGGCTGGGTCGGGTTGGATCCGCCTGGATCAGACCCAATTGAGTGTGGGTTCGGGTTGGGGTGGGTTGTTAAACGGGCCGGGTTGGGCTAGGTTGAAAAACCCAAATGTCGACTGGTTCGACCCGCCAACCCATTCGGGACGAACCCGTTTGGGTTCGGGTTGGATCGCGGGTTGGCATTCGGGTTGAGAGTGAGTTTCAATTTTTTTAAAACTATATGAAAAAATAATTTACGAGTACAACTAATAAATATATAAGAGTGAAAGTGTGAATAAAAATTGTATATATTATTTAATTCAACTTTGATATTTTTTTACAACTTTTTACATACATATACAAACTATAATACTTTCTATTACTTGTATAATACAAGTAATAGATTAGAAAGTTAGAAACTATAAAAAGAGCATACAATATGGTACTGTTCTTTTTTTGGCCTCTTATAAGAGGTTAGATTTATAGTAAGAGCCTCTTGTAAGAACTTCTTTTTGAGGTGTTTTTTTTATATAAAAATAACCTCTTATAAGAACCTCTTATAAGAGATTTCTGTTTTTTTTTCACCTCTGACAAGAGCCTATATTGTCCCAAAGTCTATATTACCCCAAAGTATAAAAATAGTGAGATGAAGGACAAGAAAAGATAAGTTCAAATTACTAATATATAAACTAGTTTAATGGCAAGTTAAATTCACAAATCAGTGTAAATCATCAATTATAATTCCGAGCTACTATGTATAAATATAAATAATTTGTTTCAAAGAAGTTGGATTAAAAAAAATTAAGGTCAATGGGCTAATATAAATTCTCCCTTAGCTGTAATAAAATATTAAAAAAAACCTGGTCAGCTGCAGGATTTGAACATGGTGGCATCATAATAGGACAAATCAACTAGCCACAACTCAAGTAATGTACTTACTGGACATAAATATATATATCTTTAAATAAATCAGTGTTTCGACAGCATCCCTAACATAATTGTTCGAGATTGTGAAGAATGAATTCCCACACTTTTTCTAGGATAGCATATTACAGTCAACTACGTATATGATTACAGTTTTTCTAGGATAGCATATTCCGGGCTACTATAGACTAATATATAAACTAGTTTAATTAGTAACAATTATAATATAGACTTTGCGGTAATATAGACTTTTTAAGTGATAGAAGTCTTATAAGAATTTGAAAGAGGCTACTAGAAGTCTTTTAGGCTTATAAGAGATTTTGGAAAAAATGTCTTATAAGAGGTAAAAAAAGAATGCTAAAAATATTCTTGTAAGAGGTGGACCACCTCTTACAAGAGGTAAATCTCTTATAAGAGGAGAAAAAGAACACTACCTATGTTTTGAATTACATATTTGAGGGCATAATCATAATCTATTGTTGTTGTTGCTGTTGGTCTCTACTATTGTTGTTGTTGTTCTTCGGTTGAGTTGCTTCCACTTGTTGACATGTCGACCCTAATTCCTGGAGTCCTTTTTTTAGGCTTCATCCAATCTTCCGTGCACACAAGCATCTCCAACGATTGGGGCTTCAAGAGACTCCTGTAACCTTTTAGAACCCTGCCACTTGTAGAAAATGCACTTTCAGAAGCAACTGTAGAGACAGGAGGAGTTAGTAGATCTTTCGCCATATGTTTAAGAATATTATAAACATAATCATGTTCTTTCCACCATTGTAGAACATCAATCTTAACATTAAAACTCTCACTATCTTGTTGATTATACCAATTTTATTCATTCGGTTAATTAGTGCTAGGTTTTTTTTGATTGAATTTGAGCAAGTAAATTAAAAGTGGCATCGTCTAATTTACTCTTATCCTTACCTCTAGAAATAGAAGAAGAAGAAGTAACTAAACTAGTTGTACTACTAGATACAAAAGTTCTAGCATAATAATCATACAAGTTGTTCACTGTCGTTTCAAAGAAAGCTAAAAATGTGTTACAGTCAATTTCAAATTCATCACCAAGTAAAGTAAAATACATTTCAATCAAAATCTTCGTACCTGCTAATTTGATACGAGGATCCATAATAGTAGCAAGTAGATACAACATAGGAGGAGGACTAAAATACTTAAAAAATTTAGTGTATGCGGGTTTAACAATATGACCAATGTAAATGTCATCAATCATTTCTTAAAAAGTGTGCATCATAGTAATTACTGAAATAAAAATACTACTAGAAGTAAAATCATAAGATTTAGAAAATTTCAAAGTTGTGGTTTTAAAAGATTATAAGAATCGTAACAAAGATTTCGCATAATACCATGATTGTTCATTCATTTGAATTTTTTCATATTTTTTGTAAGATAAAAATCATTTATACAAGCTTTATATTGAGTAACAACATTTAATAAATCAAAAGTAGAGTTTCATTAGTGTATAACATTCTTAGGAAATTTTTTAAAATGTACACCCTTAAGCTTACACTATTTTTAAAATTCTTGAAGCATAGGGCCACTTAAAGCAATAAAATGCACACAATTTCTAATTTTATGCACAAATGGTTCTGCTATTTTTAATGCATTTTGAACACATAAATTTAAAATACGGCATGCACATCTAACGTGAAAGATTTTTAAACATGGAGGAGCTAATTGTGTTTTTAATGTACTAATCGAAGCATTGTTGTTAGATGTTGTTGCCGCTGAATCTGGTATGGGGGCAATAGATAGAATCTGTAGGTTCATAGAAACTCGAACAGGCTGGATCTTGCTCCTTCCTTGTCGACTAGTTGACTCCTAGATGCTCTCGCGGACCTGCACAAACGTTCGAAACATCGGGATGGATCCTGGCGACGAACCCTCCGACGCGCTTGTCAATACCAGAAAAAGTAAAGGAAAAGAGCTTGAGTAGACAAAGAGTGATTACCCTGTGACAGTAGGAGGTAGGGGGTATTTATAGTCGCCATGGAGATCTATTTTAGGATCAGAGTGAATCCCTCCTTCCCGGTGCAGCTGGATAGGGGTGGTTATAACCACCTCCTCAGGATAAGGACGAGCCAGGATTTCCTCCTATCCTGTTGACCTAGTCCCTAACGGGTTGGGACCCATTCTCAGCTGAACAGATCCGTTCATGGGTTAGCGGGCTCAAGAAGAGAGACCCGGTTCCCGATTCGGACCTATCTGTAGGTGAAATTACCATCTTGCCCCTGTAACTTTAAGATCCGTACCCGCTTTGAACGGTTCCGATTTAACCCCATTTTCAGCCATATCACGAGCCCCCCACTCCCATAGACTGCGTGTTACAGCCTTTGGGAAGTAGTTTTGTTGTTTTAATGGTGTATAGGGTTTTATCGGAATTCTCAAAGGGTGTTCGAATCTCGTTTGAGGGGTGATTGTGCTTTTCTGAGCTAGCAATGTACCCAAGTTTGCTCTTAGGCCCTTCTGGATTTTTGGTAATTTTTCTCGATTTTTAATTATTTTTTCGAATCGTTTACTTAATTTTGCAAAGCGATGATTTATTTTGCGGGAGTCCTAATTAATTATTCTAATCAATAATTATTTACCCGGGAGCTTAAAAATATTTCCCCAAATTTATAATTATTTTTTAGAATTTTTAATTAATTTTCCTGATTTTTAATCATTTTTTTTGCAATTTTTAAATAAATAATTTGAATTTAATAAATAAAAAATAGATTTTATCATCTATTTATGACGTGGCGCAATCTAGATCATCCATCAGCCGTGGACGCGAAAATCTGGGTGATCGAATGGTGGATGAACACTCAATGACGTGGATCAATCTGAGACGTTGATCAGACTGTCGCGCGAGTTTCGGGGTGATCTGACGACTCGAGTAGTACGAAGGCAAACTTTCTCTTGCTTGGGGGTCGGTGGCAAGAACTCTCGGCAACGGTGGCTGACCCTTATCAAACACCTCGGCTAGCTAGCACGTGTCAGGGTGGAGACCGAAGTCGAGGAGGTTCGACATTCATTGCCGAGGTCTAGCGGTGCTTCGAGATGGCGACACGTGTCGAAGGGGTTCGGAGAGGCCTTCCGGAGTCCAAGTGAGGTTTTTTTTTCTCACGTTTGGGCGTTGGTGGCAAGAACGCTCGGCAAGGTGTGCCGAAGTCCAAGTGAGATGTTTTTCTCACGTTTGGGTGTCGGTGGCAAGAACGATCGGCGAGGTGTGCCGAAGTCCAAGTGAGATGATTTTTCTCACGTTTGAGCGTCGATGGCAAGAACGCTCGGCGAGGTGTGCCGAAGTCCAAGTGAGATGTTTTTCTCACGTTTAGGCGTCGGTGACAATAACGCTCGGCGAGGTGTGCCAAAGTCCAAGTGAGATGTTTTTCTCACATTTGAGCGTCAGTGGCAAGAACGCTCGGCGAGGCGTGCCAAAGTCCAAATGAGATGTTTTTGTCACGTTTGAGCGTCGGTGGCAAGAATGATCGACGAGGTGTGCTGAAGTCCAAGTGAGATGATTTTTCTCACATTTGGGCGTCGGTGGCAGGAACGCTCGGCGAGGTATGCCGAAGTCCAAGTGAGATGTTTTTCTCATGTTTAGGTGTCGGTGGCAAGAACACTCGGGGAGGTGTGCCGAAGTCCAAGTGAGATGCGTGTGGCATGTTGACAATTCATCGATGATAAGTCAACGACATGTGGCACTTTGACCGTTTGACCGTTGACCAGTCGAGTGACGGTCGAGTTCCTTGTCGTTTTGCGGTAAACAGGCCTGTCTGTTGAGTTCTTGAAGCCCATTAGTCTCGTTTCACGTGCATCCTCTATAGAACTTCACCCCCACCTTTCACTTGTTCATTTCTCAAGTTTTTACTCAGGCGACAATTTTTCACCAACGGGGGCTTCAAGTGATATCTTGTCGATCTCCGGTGATCTTTCCGACCATAGCTGTTACTTCAAGGTAACTCAACACTTAGCTTATTTTTTTTAGCAAATGTCTAGCTTTTTCCAGAGCTCAGAGCCCTCCCTCCCGTTGCTGATGAGCCGAGTCCGAGCCAGGTTTCTCCTGTCAACTAGGTCAAAGGCATCGAAGGACATACTTTGGTGTTCGTGGAGACTGTGGTCGAGAACCCACGCAGAATGGGGGAGTTCGGGAGATTTCCTGGTGTTTTGACAGGACTCCAGAGGGTTCGGGAGCTTCCGGAGGAGCACGCCGAACGAATAATGTACGGAAGGGGGCAGAGTTTTGAAGAGAACGCCACAAGGGAGACTTCGGAAGTTGATGATACCATCTCCATCCTCAACGAGGCCGACCTGGTAATGATTCGGGGATGTTTTCTGATCCCCGAGGAGTTCAAGCTGATGTTGCCCGGACCTGGAGTGAAGGCCAATTCACCGATGCCGGTGGATATGTGCTTCTGGCCAGTCGATGCCTTCAATGCCGGGGCGCGGCTACCACTCCATTCCTTCGCTATCCAAGTTTTACAGTGGTTCGGGATCATCCCAATTCAGCTCATGTCGAATGGGTAGAGGGTGATCAACGGGTTCATCCTCAATTGTCAGGAGGCAGAGATCGAGCCAGATCTAAGGGTGCTTCGGACGCTATACCGACTTCACCAGCAGCAGAAGTCAGAGTTCAGGTTCTACCTGGCTCCGAGGCATGGTGCTTGGCTCATTAGCTGTCCCGACTCGATTAAGCATTGGCGAGACAAATATTTTCATTATCCGGAGTTGAGATCCATGGTGCAGTCCATCGGACTGGGTCGAAGAAGTGACGAAGAGGGCGAAGGAACTTCTGGTGCTCTATCCCAATGAAGAAGACATGGTTCGGGTTCTCTTCGACTGGCCGAAGCTCGATTGGAGGGACCTGACCGAGGAGGTATCACTACAGGGGGGGGGGGTCAGCAGCATAGACCCCAGTATGCAGTTTTCCCTTTTTTTTCTTGTTCGGTTTTTTCTTATTCGGTTTTTACTTGAGTTTAATCACCTTTTCTTCTGGTGCAGAACCATGGACTTTGACGCTGTGATGGCTCAGCGAGCGGCTCTCGGCAACAAGGCTTCGAGGAAGAGGAAGAGGGTCGTCTCGAAGGTGACCTCCCCAAGGCAAAAAACGGTCGCCAGCGCTATCGAAGAAGCATCGACATCGGCCACCGTGGTCCCGAGGGTGACGACGACGGTAGCTGCTTCGGCCTCAGTCAGGGCAGGCGAGTTCCTAATGGCAGCCGCTTTGGGAATGGAGGCGGCTCCGCTGATGGCCGAGGCCGAAGTGTTCCTGACCGAGGAACACAAGAAGATTTTTGTTCTAGACTGGCAGGTCCGGAAGCTTGATGGGTTCCTCGGTGACTCAGCGTTGAGCATGCAGGCTGTCAAGCACCTTGCGACATCGAAGGACCGCGCCGCCATGGACGCAGGTGGAGTTGGGGATGATGCCCTCGAGATCGCCCGAGCTGCAGTGTCGATAAGTAGCGTAGTTTTGCTAGTTGCATACTTTTATTTTCTTGGTTTTCATGCTAACTTATTTTCCTTTCGCAGATAACCTGTCACTTCGGTCATCTTATGGAGAAAATAACCGAACTTGAAAAGGAGTTGAAGTAGGAGGTGGACAGGGCTCGGGCAGAAAAAGCTCGGATAGCTAACGAGCTTGAAAAGCTGAGGGTCGAGGCGGACGGGAAGACGACGAGGATGGAGTACCTCAACAGCCTCGTGACGAAGTTGGAAGCCGATGTTGCCACTCTGCTCCGACAGAAGGAGTCAGCGGCGAAGGAAAAGGAAGAGGCTATCGAAGTTGCCAAGATCGCTGCTGCAAAAGAGGCCGAGGCCGCAACCATGGAGAAGGCTCAGGGGTTCCTTGCGGCCAATATGGCTAAGGCCTACGCCCGTGCCATCGAGCAGGTGAAGGAAGGTTTCCCTGATGTCGACTGCTCCGGGTGGCGCCTCTTCCCCGACCATGTCCCGGGCTTCGACGAAGAATTAGACAAAGATGAGGAAGGGGACGTTAACTTGGATGCCGAGGGCAAGGTCGTCGGCAACGAGCCCGGCTCCGAGGCTACGCCCTTAGCGATTGTCGCTCCTCCTGAGCGGTTGGATCTTGCAGCGACCGGCAGCCACGGCAAAGAGGTCGCGCCCTGACTAGTAACTTCAAATTTTCGATGAACAATGTAGTGCCTAATCGTGGACTGGCCACGACTTGTATCTTTTAGAATTCCAATGAAATAAAAAACTTTTTTGAAATTTTGGCTAAGTGTTCACTGCGGTTTGTTTGGCTTGCTCTCGAGTTTTGTAGTGATTGTGTTTGGACTCAGTAGTTTCACTTGGCCTTTTCAGATTGTCGAAGTGCTGCCACTCGCCGAAGTGCCTCGGGGGGGCCGAGGTCGCATGCCCCGAGGCTGGTCTAGGGGTGACGAGGTTGGGACTTGCTAAAATTCGAGAACGGCTTCGCAAAGTGGAGTGGGAGCTTCATAAAGAGAAACGTGAGCGGAACCATCTGAGATTGATCTTAGTTCGCCGAGACCTAAAGATCAGATGGTTAGAAGAGAGGATTTGCGAGACAACACCCGAAGGCGATGATGTAGGCTTGTCGGCGGCTGCCAACCTCGGCCTGAGACTTAGGCGCCTCCGTCATTCTCTGACTAAGGTGACAGCGAAGAGGGACAAGCTGAAGGACTTAACTGTCAACAAGAGCATGGAGGTTGCTCATCTTCGGCAGACAATCACCGACAGCTCTCGTAGTGCAGGCTCGATGCGACTGCTTCGCTTGAAGATAAATGTGATGGACGACTCGCTTAAGGAGCGAATTGTCGAGCTTGAGATGGAGATCGCTCGTCTTCGATCGCGATCTGAGGGAAGCGATGTCTGAACCACCTCTTGCACTTGGGAGGAGTATAAAAGGGGGACAACATTCCGCGAGCTCGCGCTTCGCTCGTCGCCCATTCATCGAGACCCTGGAGATGCGCAGAGTGGGGTGGCAGCTTCGTCGAGCGGAGCTTCTGTCGGGGCCACCGTTAGGACAGGTGCAGATGATGCATCTCGGCTCGCCAGCCTAGGGACATCTACCGAAGTGGGGCGTTGGCAATACAACGTTTGTCGCCCACGTGTGTCTCTTAACCGAAGTATCCCCGCCCCTAAGAGGCACTGAAGTAGCTTTCTGTGATCTTGTAATCTTTGGTTTCACAAGTTTTGTATCTCGATGTAAAGATGAGTAGTCGTTCTGTAATTAGGCTTGAATCTCAAACTTTAATGAAATTGTGACATCCTGAATTTTTATTTATAAGAGTTTGAGATTTTACATGTTTTGAACGTATGATTTCATATGCATTTTTCTAGAGACAAATATTTTCTTCATAGCCTAAGCTATTAATTATTCTCCTTGTTTCCTAAAAGATCTAATTTTAAAGCCTAAATAAAATTCTAGGCCTAATTATAGCCCATTATAATTTATTTATTAATTAATTCTCTTGAGCCCATGGTCTTTTGGCCCATTAGTGAGCCCAATTAATTTAAATTCTCTTTTAATGAACCCAACTTGTATTGTAGACCAACTTAATAAACAATTAATTAAAAGTGCATGAACAAAATTTTGTAGGGGTACTAGTTTGCATGTGCATTGCACTTGCACGTGCAAATGCACCTTTGGGGAGTAGGCCGGATAGTGCAAAGAGAGAGGGAGAGATGGGAGTAGTGGTGAGGTTGTTATCTCATTCATGGGTGGTTGCTACAACTCCCAAACTCATCCTAGCCTTTGATCCTTAACTATTTTGACTAATCCTAGCCATTCAATCCACTCAAAAATGTGTATAAATACCCCCTCTCATTTACTCATTTTTGCACTTGAAAAAGAAAAAACATAAAGAGTTAGAAAAATATTGAGAGAAAGTGAGAGAAAGATTGAGTGTGTGCTAGTGTGTGTGTGCACCTTTGGAGGCTGGCCAAATCGACAAGAAGAAGGGGAGCTCGGGTTCCATCAAGCACAAGGAGGTGAAAGCAATTTGCCGCTCGATCTAGGAGGAGAAGGATCGCTCTTTGTTCAAGGAGATTTCTAGGAGTTCTTTCTTTTGTTTCTTCAAATAGGTGGGCAATTTTCTCTAACTTCTAAGTAGTATCATGCTAGGTGGTGTGCTAATCATGCTAGAATAAACAAGTCAAAATATTGCTCTTTGATAATATCATGATTAAGGTGAAAATGGAACATATGTGAAATTGCATGAAATGACTAAGTTAAATTGATTGAATGATATGATTGTTGTTGTGATATTTTGATATTGATCTAGCATGCTAAATTAGAATAAATGTTTCTCCATGTCGAAATATTCGTGTATGTGGGAAAAGTGCAATTTAAGAAGTATGCTTATGTGAAAAATACAAATGGTGAGAATCTCCATGTTATTAAAATAAGATTGATTAGTAAATTATGCATGTTTATGGCTAGTTTGATTGTTACTAAATAATCCTAAAAGTTGTATGTTATTTGTGGGAAAAATGAAGATTTTATTATTTAGGCCAAATTCAAGAAATGATCATTTTGTGTGTAAATCAAAAGGGAGGAAGAAAAACTCATTAGTCTAATAAAGAAGAACTAAAATATGATTGGAAGAAACCAAGAAAAATGTCTCTTTGAAAAGGAAATTGTTAATAGAACATTATGTGAATTTTTTTTATGTACAGTTGTAGGAAAAAAGAGAGGTACTTTATATGGAAAATGAGAGTTATGTGGTATTTTGAAAATCTTGAGTTACTGTATAAGTTCCAAATTTCGGACTTTAGTTACTGAACAATTGACCGTATATGTCTTAACAGTCGACTGTCCAGACTGTTTATTTTCGAGTTTTAAATCATTACAGAACAGTCGACCGACTATGTCTTAACAGTCGACTGTCCTGACTATTTTAATTTTGAGTTTTTAATCATCACAAAATAGTCGACCAACTATGTCCTAACAGTCGACTGCCCTGACTATTTTAATTTTCGAGTTTTAATCCTTGCAGAGCAGTCGACCGACTGTGCTTTAACAGTCGACTGTCCTGACAATTTAATTGATATCCAGATTTCATGAGAAAAATTTTCTATATCCCTTGGCCTCGTGTAAAGGAGAAATCGAGACTTTTGCAAGAAAGAACTTAATTCAAATTGTTAGTTTAAAGTATTTTTAGATAAAAAAAAGTGTATTGTTTAAAAGAGTTCGAAAAGAGATTTTTTGATAAAAAGGAAATTGAAGGTATGAATATTTGATTTAGTATTGGCAAAGAGAATAAGAGAATGATGTGGAAAGAATGAATTATGAATGCGACAAATTAGAAAATGAATTTATTTGTCTTATGCATAAAATTAAGCATGAAAGTAAAATCAAATATCCTAATGAATTATGAAAAGTCTTATGAATATGAATACACAAATGCTATGGACATGAAATGAGATTTTGAACTAGAGGGTAACTAAAATCCTATTACCGGCAATTGAATGAATTAAAATTGTAAAGTTGAATTATTGAGATGAAAGACCAAGTTGGTCATGTTGTTGATTGAGACCGGTATAGAGGAAAGAGCTAACTCTAGGGGTTGATTTTATTCATGATTCAAATAAACTAAGGATTTAGATACATAGTGGTGATGTGACGAAAGTGAGAGAAAAACACAAGTATGAGGGCCATCGGATTGGCGGTGTGAGAGTGATTTATAGACTGCCTACTTGATGCGTCATGACATGGCGTGAGCACTACTCCGGAATTATCGTCCCGGTGACGATGCTTGTGGGGTGTTTAGCGACTACGGGTGGTGCCATCGTTCCATGGCGGAGGTTGAATTGTCCATAGTCTGCCTGCTTGATGCGTCATGTCAGTGCGTGAGATTCCCCTCCATACTGCCTGGACATGGTCTCATAGATTGTAGAACATCTAGGATACTTACCGTAGTCACCGTAGTAGTTTAAGTCATGGTGAGGGATTGAACCCTTAAAATGAAGTACGATTAAGGGCTTGCCCTCGGACCTATGTAGTATGGGATGCATAGAATCCGAACAAGTGCGCGTTAGTGTCATATAACATAACAACTGCATTAAGGACTAAGTGCACAACACAACACGACGTCTATAGGATAGTCCCCGTAGTTTTGCTTGTGACAAGTGTGTATTTTCTAAGTAAGAGAAAATTGATGTTTTATATCCTTGCGTCAGTTGAACGAACTGACGAGCCCATAGTTTCTATGTAGGGT
Source organism: Hemerocallis citrina (assembly GCA_017893485.1). Lineage (NCBI taxonomy): Eukaryota > Viridiplantae > Streptophyta > Magnoliopsida > Asparagales > Asphodelaceae > Hemerocallis > Hemerocallis citrina. Next base: position 172,937,898 of record CM030367.1, read on the forward strand.
AAAGAGATTGACAAGAATAAGTATGCAAGCTGCTTAAAGAATGTTTCAAGTGTTTTACATTTTATTCATGTAATTATTGTAATTTGCTTCCGCTGTTTAAATGTAATTTAAAGATGCAACTCTGATGTAATGAAAATTTTAAATTTCCTTCTAAAATTGTACGAAGAGAAGTGTAAAGATCCTGTGGAACTTTGAATTCAGTCTGTTTTGGAATTCGGGGTGTTACAGAAATAGTACTTGCTTTTGGACTTGTGTGTTTTGCTGGTGTTTGTAATTGTCAACAGTTGTGGGAGCAATTCCGAATGGTGAACCACTTCGCACTCGCTTACAGGCAAGTAGTTGAAGCGGAATCGAACCAAGTGTTGGACTCCGAACTTGTCGTTTAGAGAGTATCAACGGTTGTAGGAGCAATTTCGAATGGTGAACCACTTCGTACTTGCTTAGAAGCAAGTAGTTGAAGCGGAGTCGAACCAAGTGTTGGACTCCAAGCGCGTCGTTTAGAAAGTATCGATAGCTGCAGGAGCAATTCCGAATGGTGATCTGCTCCGTACTCGCTTAGAAGTGCGTAGTTGAAGCGAGGTCGAACTAAGTGTTGGACTCCAAGCTAGTCGTTTTAGCGAAAATTTTATTTTTAAGTATTGGACTACTAAAAAATAGAGAACTTGCAGGGAAAGATTGCTTTTATTGAAAACAATTAGGCGGCCGCTTCTAAGTTGCGAGCTGCTTTTACATTTTGATAATGAAAATACAAGTAAGAACTTTAGACATGTCTTATGGAGCGTTCTTGGGGAAGTTGCTTGGAGCAGTGTTTAGACACCCTCTTGGTACTTCATCAAGTGCTCCACATTTCATGTCCTCGGCATTCTCCTGCCCCTTAGGTCTTCGAGTTGATACGCTCTTGGGGGAATAACTTTGGAGACCTTATACGGTCCTTCCCAATTGGGTGCCAACTTGCCTTTTCTGCTTGGGTTGGAAATCGACAACTTTCAGAGCACTAGGTCTCCCTCTTTAAGGTTGGCTGGCCGTATCCTCTTGTTGTAAGACTGAGTGATCCTACGATGGTAGGCCTCTTGTCGGATTGCAGCTTTCTCGCGGACCTCGTCTATGAGGTCTAGTCAGTTGTGAAGTTGGTTTGCATTCTGTGCTTCATTGTAGGCTATCAGTCTGGGTGAAGGCAGACCCACTTCTAAAGGGATGAGAGCTTCAGAACCATATATGAGGTTGAATGGGGACTCCTCTGTTGGAGTTCTTTTGGTGGTGCGATAGTTTTAAAGCACATTGGGGAGCTATCCGACCCACAACCCCTTAGTGGATTTGTCAAGCCTCTTCTTCAGGCCAGAGAGGATTTGTCAGTTTGCATTCTCCGCTTAGTCGTTGGACTGAGGGTAGGGTATTGAGGAGAACCGTTGCTGGATGCCGAGGTCGGTGCAAAAGTTGCGAAAGATTGCCCCTGTGAATTGAGTCCCGTTGTCGGTTACGAGGATGCGGGGTACCCCGAACCGGCAAATGATGTTCTTCCAAAAGAACTTCTGGACCTTGTGCTCGGTAATCGTCGAGAGAGGTTCGGCTTCGATCCACTTTGAGAAGTAGTCTATGGCCACGACCAGGAACTTCAGATGGCCCGGTGCTGGAGGAAAGGGTCCGAGCAAATCCATCCCCCACATCGTAAAGGGGATTGGACTTGCTAAGGAGGTAAGTTGTGCTTGGGGCAGGCGACGGATCAGGGCAAATTTCTGGTAGGAGTCACACTGGCGGATGTACTCCTCGGAGTCACTCAGTAGTGTAGGCCAGAAGTAGCCGTAGTTCAGGAGTTTACGGGCGAGGGATCTCGATCCCAAGTGTGCGCTACACATACCGTCATGGGCTTCTTTTAAGGCACAGAGCACTTCCTCCGAGGTGAGGTGCCTCAAATAGGGTCGACCGTCGATCTGGGTGTAGGAGCATTTGTACATGACTTCGTCAAGGAGTGTGTACCACTCTGCTCGTGTCCTGGTCATCCTTGCCTCTTTCGGATCTTCGGGAAGGACTCCGTCCCTGAGTTATTCGAAGAGGGGCTTCATCCAGTTCTCCCCAAGTGTTAGGAGGTAGGCTTCCATCGGCTCCGGGCTATCTTCATCAATACTTGGTCTGAGAAGGACCTTTATCAAGACGGTCTGCTCTAGACCTTGGATGGACGAGGAGGTGACCTTAGAGAAAGCATCCGCCTGTGCGTTTTCCTCTCGAGGAACCCACTGGAGTTGAACATCTTGAAATAAGGCTAAAAGCTCCCTAACCTTTGCAAGTACTTGGCCATACACCCGTCCCTTGCCTCGTACTCCCCGGACACTTGGTTGACGACCAACTGCGAGTTGCTGAAGACCCGTACGTGCTCGGCTCCTGCCTTGCGAGCCATACAGAGCCCCGCTATGAGGGCCTCGTACTCCGCTTCGTTGTTCGATGCCGGAAAGTTTAGGCGGAGGGAGTATTGGAGGACGAAAGCGTATAGACCGGTTAGGATGACACCAACCCTGCTTCCGTCGGCACAAGAGGACCTATCTACGTAAACAGTCCAGACCAAGACGGCAGACGACTCGTAAGGGTCGGGGATTGTGTTCTCCCCAATGAATTTGGCCAGAGCTTGGGCCTTTATTATTGTTCTGGGCTGGTAGCTGATATCATGTTGACTTAGCTCGATGGACCACTTCATAAGGCGCTCGGAAGTCTCGGGCTTGTGGAGAACTTGTTTGAGCGGTTGGTCGGTAAGGACGACCACCGAATGAGATTGGAAGTAGGGGTGGAGCTTTCGGGCCGCCATGACCAGGGCCAGAGCCATCTTCTCCAGCTTCGGGTAACGGAGTTCGGTGTCCCGGAGCACCTTACTCACATAACAGATGGGCTTCTGCGCCCTATCCTCTTCCCTTACCAGGACCGCGCTAAGCGTCTACTCCGAAGCTGTGAGATAGAGGTAGAGGACCTCCCCAGGTGTTGGCTTACTCAAGAACGGGGGGTTAGCTAAATATTCCTTGAGCTTGTCGAAGGACTCCTGTTGCTGCTTCCCCAATTCGAAGCTTTTAGCCCCCCTAAGGGCCTTGAAGAAGGGGAGGCACTTCTCCCCGAACTTGGAGAGGAATCGCCCAATTGCTGCGAGCCACCCAATGAGCCTCTGTACCTCTTTAACGCTGGAGGGGGAGCCATCTTAAGAATGACCTGGATCTTTTCGGGATTGGCCTCTATGCTCATCTGGCTGACCATAAACCCCAAGAACTTGCCGAATGAGACTCTGAATGCACCCTTGTTCGGATTTAGTCTCATATTATGCTTCCTGAGCACCCCGAAGGCTTCTTGAAGGTCTAGAACATACTCCTGCCCTCGGGTGCACTTGACCAACATGTCGTCTACGTAAACTTCTATGTTTCGGCCAATTTGGTCTTGGAAGACCCTGTTCACAAGGTGCTGATATGTAGCTCCCCCGTTTTTCAAGCCGAACGACATAACTCGGTAGCAATAAAGGCCCTGGTCCGTCACGAACGAGGTCTTCGGGATGTCGGGAGGGAACATCCAGATGTGGTTGTACCCCGAGAAGGCGTCCATGAAACTGAGGAGCCCATGCCCGGAGGTCGCATCGATCAGGGCGTCGATGCTGGAAAGGGAAAAGGGTCCTTCGAGCATGCCTTATTGAGATCGGTGAAGTCGATGCATATCCTCCAGCTCCCGTTGGCCTTCTTGACCATCACCACATTGGACAGCCACTCGGGATAATTTACCTCCTGGATAAATCGAGCGTTGAGGAGCTTTTCTACCTCCTCTTTGATCGCCTGTTGTCGCTCGGGAGCGAACTTTCGCTCTTTTGTTGGACAGGCTTAACCCCAAGGGCGACGCTCAGGCAGTGCATTAAGAGCTCCTCTGAGATTCCGGGCATGTCTGCCGCAGTCCAAGCGAAGAGGTCGCGGTTCTCCTGTATATACCGGGAGATGTCTTGCTTAATGGAAGGGAAGAGAGCCTTGCTGATGCGGAACATTTTAGTGGCGTCTTCTTTGGAGAAGGCCACTTCCTCCAACTCGTCCACGGGCTTGGAAATTGTTTGACTGCCTTCCTGGGGAAGTTCTAGCGCTTCCAGAGAGAGAACTGGACCCCCCATCGAGGTCATGTAGCACTTCCGAGCCGCTTCTTGGCTTCCCCTCACTTTTCTCACTCCTGATGGCATGGGGAACTTCTTCTTCATGTGGTAGGCTGAAGGGATCGCTTAAAGTGTGGCCAAACCTGGTCAACCCAGGATAACATTATAGGTGGCCTTGACGTCTACCACCATGAAGTCCATTGGCTCCGTGCGAGTTACCGGGGCCTTTCCAGCAGTTACGTCAAGGGATATAACTCCCTCGATTGTCACCGGGATCCCAGTAAACACGTGAAGAGTGTAGCCTGTGGGCTTGAGCCGGTCCTTCGACAGCTAGAGGCCCTTGAAAGCCTCCAAGAAAAGGATGTTGATGGAGCTGCCGTTGTCCACCAAAATTCGATGAACATCGAAGTTTCCCATTCGGAGATTGATGATGAGGGCATCGTAGTGGGGTGTGCAGACGCCCTCCAAGTCCCTATCAGAGAACGTCATAGGGACTCCCAGGCCCTTGGGGGGAGAATGGCTCTGCACGGAATTAACTTCCCTAACGAAGGATTTTTGGGAGGAGTTGGAATCTCCCCCCATTGGGCCTCCATGTATCAAGTGCAGGATGGCCTCTGCTTCGGCCTCCAGAGTCTCTACATGCTGCTCTGTTCGCCTGTTAGCACCCCCTGGGCGGTGGGGGCGGATCGGCCCTGTCCTTCCTGACGGAGCGAGTGAGCTGCCCGCTTTGGATGAGGGTTTCAATCTCGTCTTTTAGGGCTAGACATTCGTCGGTGTCGTGCCCATGGTCCCGGTGGAAACGACACCACTTATTCCGGTCTCTCCTTTTTCCCGGAGCATTCATCTTGGGGGGAGGCGGTAGGAGACCCTCGTTCCCGATCTCCATCCGGATGGCAGATACACTCATGTTAAGCAGAGTAAATTTCTCGAACCGAGGAGGAGGGCGACGCTGACCCCCATTGTCTTTTTGGAGCTTCTTAGCTCCTTCTTCTGCACCCTTCTGCTTGTTCCCAGAAGATGATGCCTCAAAGGTGGGGCGGTAGAGAGCTTCTTCCGCTCGGATGTACTTCTTGCTCCGGAGTAGGAGCTCTGAGAAGTCCCGATGGGGCTTCTTGGAGAGGCTTCTTGGAGAGGGACGGTTTGAGATCTGCATTGAGGACGTGGGACTGGAAGGCGATCGTGGCCACTGAGGGTTCCAAGGAGGTGATGGATCTGGCATCAGCAGTGATTCGCTTGATGTAGTCCCTTAATCGTTCGCCCTTCTTTTGACTGAGGAACAGTAGGGAGGCGCTCGTCTTCTCGGTGCGAAGACTACTCACGAAATGCGTAAGGAAGAGACCCTCGAACTGGTTGAAGGAGAAGATAGATGCCGGTGCAAGTCGAGAATATCACTCCCGAGCCGGTCCCTTGAGTGTGGCCGGGAAGGTCTTGCAGAGGAGGGCATCAGATGCATGATGGATCATCATGAGAGTTTTGAAACTCTCAATGTGATCTACGGGGTCCGTCTCCCCGGTGTAGGTTTCAAAGTGTGGAGGTTTAAAGTTGTCTGGGACTGGGGCCTCCATGATGGCGTGAGAGAATGGGGGCCTGCTTGGGTGGAGGTCCCTCACTCGTCGTTCTTCATCTCGGTCGAGCTGGCCGAGGCACCTCTCCATCCTGTGGAGGCGGCGGTACACCGAGTCCTCCCTTCGGTCGTACCTTGCTGAGCCCCGAGACTCGTCCTCATGTCGAGGAGGTCTGGGGCTGCGACGACGATGGCTCTGAGTAGGTGGTGGACTGATAGAACGATGGGGGTGACTCGGAGTAGGCCGCGGACTTCGGGAGTGGCGGTGGTCATCGGGAGAAGGGCGGCAATGGCTCAGAGCCGGCCTAGGACTTAGGGAACGGCAGCGATGGCTCGAAGCCGGACAAGGACTACGGGAGCGGCGAGGATGGCAAGGAGCTGGCTAAGGGCTGGGAGCCCGATGGCCATTGTTGGGGGCGGCATTGAGCGCCCGGAGGACTGCCTCCTGGAATTACTGAATTTTCGCCCTTGTAACGGGGACCTCCTGCTTCCGATGGGCTCGAGGCGCAGAACGGCCTACTGGGGAGCGACTCCGTCTTGGGCAATGCTAGGGCGACTCTCTTCGCCTCCGAAGAGAGTTGGACCCCCTACGGTCTGATTGGTGTGGTGACCGATCTCTTGGGTGCTCGCGGCGAGGGTTTGCCTCGCGGGTCCGCCTCTCGTCTAGATGGATCCGAAGGTCGGGTCCGGGCTCATTTTGCCGGTTGTTAAGCACATCCCGCAGATCCTTCGGTGTGGGAGGACTATGGACGGCCATAGAATTGGTGGAGGCATTGTGGATGGACACCCGAACCTGATGCATAGGTTGCTTGTCGCGGCTTCGTTGAGAGGGCTTCCCCACCGTTGCTTAGGGCCCCATAGGCTGCAGAATAGATTGTGGAGCCTGCTGTTTGAGCTGTAGGGCTGGTTGGATGGGTAGGTGGAGATCCCCCTGCGGAGGAGGAGGAGGAGGATGAGAAGAGGCTGTTCTACGGTTGGAGTGTGCGGGCTTATTCTTGGGAGGCATTGCTGGGAGTAGCTTAGGTTGAAGGAGGAAGGCCGGGCTGCTTGTCAAGAGTATTCCCACAGACGACACCAATCTGTTGCCACTGAATCTGGTGTGGGGGCAATAGATAGAATTTGTAGGTTCGTAGGAACTTGAATAGGCTGGATCTTGCTCCTTCCTTGTCGACTAGTTGACTCCTAGGTGCTCCGGCGGACCTGCACAAATGTTCGAAGCACTGGGATGGATCCCGGCGACGAACCCTCCGACGCTCTTATCAATACCAGAAAAAGTAAAAGGAAAGAGCTTGAGTAGACAAAGAGTGATCACCTGTGACAGTAGGAGGTAGGGGTATTTATAGTCACCATGGAGATCTGTTTCAGGATCAGAGTGAATCCCTCCTTCTCGGTGCGGCTGGATAAGGGTGGTTATAACCACCTCCTCAGGATAAGGACGAGCCATGATTTCCTTCTATCCTGTTGACTTGGTCCCTAACGGGTTGGGACCCGTTCTAAGCTGAACAGATCCGTTCATGGGTTAGCGGGCTCAAGAAGAGAGACCCGGTTCCCGATTTGGATCCATCTGTAGGTGAAATTACCATCTTGCTCCTGTAACTTTAAGATCTGTGCCCGCTTTGAACGGTTCCGATTTAACCCCAATTTCAGCCATATCAGATGCATTATCAAAATCAATACAAATTTTTTTTATCACGAGTATGAAAGATATCACAAACTTCTAAAATACGATGTGCAATTATTAAACCATTATGGAGATACGACAAAACCGCAAGTGATATGATCATCTTTTCAATCATCCAATCACTATCGAATGACAAATTATGCTCATCATTGGAATATCGTTACAACCTTTCCAACCATCGAAAGTTAATGATACCCTACAAGTTAAACTGTACAAAAGTGCAATTAAACCATCTCTCATGTCGTTGTAAAGTTTAAAGCAATCGGATTTGAGTGTATTTCTAGGAATTCTTCTACAATGTGGATTTTGTGCATTTTGGTTAAATTCCTCTACGTTCCTACTATCGGAATATGAAAAATGTAACTTCTCCTTAAACTAGACGGGCCATTTCCAGTCGAACATTTTCGGGATCATATGGGTGGCTATCTACATGTCCGATCTTAAGGTGAATTTTTTGTTGGTTGGGTTGGTTTTCTAATAGATCATGTGTACATTTTGAATGTGTCGTTTAATTGTACTCGTTCCCCCACCCTTCTTCCATTTGTAACTCTTTAAACAAGTTTTACAAACCTTGTGTCCTACACTTGGATTATCCTCTTCGGGGATATAGTCATAATATTTGTGACAATCACTAGTTTCCCCCACAGTTTTTCTACTACTAGTGGGTTCGGTTTGTTATGTTTGTGTGTCAACATTATGATTTCTTCTTCTATGTCGTATGGGGGGACATCGTGAGACCCTACCATAGGATTCAGTATAAATTCGGGCTCGACATGTGGAACTATTGGAGGCCGACGTGAAGTACCGGTGGAATCTTGTCCACTTTGGCTACAGCCATGACCTCGTGATCTAGACATAGTAATAGTGTATACGAAAAATAAACAATTTCTAGTATTCTAATGGTATGTGAAAAATTAAAAAAACAATCTAGGAGAGATATGTATAAAATAAAAATCTAAAAAAAATAGGAGGGTTGAGAAAGAGAAATCCTATTAAAAACCAACGAAAAAATATAAAACAAAAAATTAGAACTACAAAAAAAATTAAAGAGTTGAAAAGGTTGTGAATTTTGATACCGTACTCTGGAAATAATCGTATGTATAAAATGAAAGAGAAAATAATAGTAGAAGTAGACATAGTCGATTGGAAAGTGTAGTAGACATAGTCGTAGTCCGGTAGTCGTAGAAAATAGAGAAAGAGGTCTTTTCGTTAAGGGAGTTTGTAGTCGAGAGCGTTGTTGAATCACCACCAATTTGATACAATCGAAATTATAAATTTGTTGTTGCTTGCTTCTTTAATGAATGAAATTATTTAAATTAGGAGTAGTAGTAGAGAGAGTAAGAAAGTAAGGTGTAGAAAAAAATTGATTGAAGTTAAGAGGCTTTTATAGGGACCCCCTTCTCCCAACCACCACCATCAGAAGAAAAAAAGAAGAAGAAGAGGCAAACGGCTTTCGACTAGAAATTGTTTATTTTTCTAGTCGGTCCTGAGTTCAACTCGGTCCCGAGTTTGGACCAGTTCAACTCGGTCCTGAGTTTGACCAGACCGGGCCTATTTCGGGCCGGGCCAAATTTGGGTTTTCCTTAAATTTGACTGAACCGGATCGGGCCGTCAATTTTGACGGGTTAGCCCCGATTCAGTACGGTTTTGGGCGGGCCGGGCCGGTCCGGGGCTAGCCCGGTCCTAATGCCACCCCTAGCGACGTCTTCGAAGACCGTTAAGAGTTGTCTGACGTGGGCCAAATATTGGATCATCTAGGCGTCACAGGCTTCATAATCCCCAGAAATGTGATTAACCACGAGCTGAGAGTCGCTGAAGGTCCTCACTTGTCTTGCCCCTGCTTTGTGGGCTAGCATGAGCCCGGTGATCATGGCTTCGTATTCCGCCTCGCTGTTGGAGGCCTGAAAGTTGAGATGCAAGGATTACTGGAGGACGAAGTTATCGGGGCTTCTGAGTATGATGCCAGCTCCACTTCCACCTTCGCAGAATGATTGGTCAACATAGATCTCCCATACTGGTTCATCCTTTCGGACTTCTGACGCTTCGGAAATGGTACATTTCGTGATGAATTATGCGAGGGCTTGCCCTTTGATGGCCGTTCGAGAATGGTAGCTGATGTCATGCTGATTCGACTCGATTGACCACTTGATTTAGCGACCAGAATTCTCAGGTTTGTTGAGGAACGTCTTGAGAGGCTGGTCCGTAAGGACTCAGATGGAGTAGGCTTGAAAGTACGGTCAGAGTTTTCGAGCAGCCATTATCAATGCATTGGCGACCTTTCCATCATTGTGTATCAAAGTTCAATGTTGTGCAGGACTTTGCTGACATAATAGATGGGCTTTTGGACCACATCTTCCTCCCTGACTAATACGACGCTGAGCACGTGTTCCGAAGCAGCTAGATAGAGATAGAGGGATTTGCCCGGCTCGGGTTTGCTAAGGAGTGGGGGATTGTCTAGGTAGGACTTCAGCTGATTGAAAGCCTGTCTTTGATAATTTTCCCATTCGAAGCTTTTTGCACCCTGGAGGGCTTTGAATAATGGGAGTGAATTTTCTCCGGACTTGGAAAGGAAACGGCCGAGGCAGTTACTCGACCCCCGAGTCGTTGGACTTCTTTGACATTTCATGAGGGTTCATGTCCAGTATGACCTGAATCTTTTCGGGGTTTGCCTAGATGCCTCGCTGTTGACCACGAATCTGAGAAATTTTCCCGAGGTGATGCCAAAGGCGCATTTGGAGGGGTTGAGTCTCATATTGTGGGATCGTAGGACCCCGAAAGCCTCCTCTAGATTGCTGACATGATCTTGCCCTTTCCGGCTCTTGACGAGCATATCGTCGACATATACTTCCATGTTCTGTCCAATTGCTCCTTAAAGACCTGGTTGACGACCCTTTGATACGTGGCTCAGGTGTTCTTCAGCCCAAAGGTCATGACCTTGTAACAGTAGAGGCCTTGGTCTGTCACAAAGGAAATCTTGGGGATGTCTGTAGGGAACATTCTGATCTGGTTGTAGCCTGAGAAGGCATCCATGAAACTCAACATCTCGTGAACTGTGGTCGCATCTATCAGGGAGTCAATGCTCGGGAGGGGAAACAAATCTTTACGACATGCCTTGTTGAAGTCTGTGAAGTCTATAATCCTCCATTTGCCACTCTGTTTCTTCACCATTACAATGTTTGCCAACCACTGCAGGTAGTAGACTTCTTGTATGAACCGCACTGAGAGGAGCTTTTCCATTTCTTCCTTCACCACTTGTTGCCTGTCGGGAGCAAACTTACGCTGCTTCTACTGGACTGGGTTCAACTCCGAGTGGATGCTTTGTTTGTGCATGATGAGTTCCTTCGAAATCCTTAGCAAATCTGAGGACGTCCATGCGATGAGATCGACGTTCGAACAGATATAGCCAATAATTGCCAGCTTCTGGTCCAGAGCAAGAGACTGACTCACTCGGAATCGTTTAGATTCGTCCTCCCCGGAGAAGGGGACCTTCTCCAATTTGTTGATGGTATCTGAGTGCAACTGGCACTTGTCAGATGTCAGTTCCACCGCGTCAAGGGGGATGACCTCGCCCCCAACTGTAGCATATAGCTTGCATGAGCGAATTCTTGATTTCCTCGGAAAATGCCGACCTCGTGGTCGGTAGGAAATTTCAATTTTAGGTGATACGAGGAGGGCACTGCCTGGAGGGAGTAGAGGTCGAGTCTACCAAGAATGGCATTCTAAGTGGCCTTAAAGTTGACCACCATGAAGTCCATTGCCTCTGTTCGGATGGTTGGGGCTGTTCTGGCTGTTACGACATGAGTGACGATTCCTTTAATTTGGACAAGCACACCCGAGAACCCGTGGAGTGTGTATTCGGCCGGTTTCAGTCTCTCGCGAAAGAGCTTGAGCTTTTCGAATGCATCCAGAAACATGATATTGATGTAGCTCCCGTTGACAACTAGGATGCAGCGGACCTCGTGATTAACTATGTTGAGGCCGACTACTAGTGCATCGCAATGAGGGAGTCAGACGCCTTCCAGATATTCGCAGGAGAATGAGACCGCCAATCCTTGATCCCTAGGGGGCGGATAGTTGTGAATGGCGTCAACCTCCAGTACGAAGGCCTTACGGGAGGTGTTGGACTCTCCTTCCATCAGTCCGTCGTGGACACAATGAAGAATGGCTGGCCCCCCAACTTCTTTGGGCTTGGGTTCTGCTCCTAGACCCCTACCGGCCATTCGAGGAGGGGGTAAAGCCCTCTGGTCCCTCAAGTTGGTTCAAGTGAAATCCCTTAGGTACCCCCCTCTAGATGAGGGCCTCAATCTCGTCTTTGAGGGTACGACAATTATCAGTTTCGTGCCCGTGGTCTTGATAAAACTGATAGTAGAATCTCTGGTCCTTCTTGTTGTTGTTGTTTGTTCGGGGAGGATGGAGGACCATCCCCTTGTCCTCAATCTCCATGAGGATGGCTGACATACTCTGAGTCAGCGGTGTGAACCTTTCAAACCAGGGGACAGGAGGCCGTCGTTTCTGATCGAATGCATCTTTCTGAGTTTTCTTCGGAGGCTCTGAGTCATCGACCTTTCTCTTCCCCTTGGCTGGGGTTTCTTTCATGCTTTCCGGGGGCATAGCCTCCTCAGCTTGGATGTATTTTTTGACCCTGTTGAGGAGGTCGAGAAAATTGATGGGTGACTTCTTCATCGGGGAGGCCTTCAGCTGGCCGTGGTGAACATTTTGCTGGAAGGCTGCAGACGTCATAGTAGCTTCGAGAGAAGAGACCGACCTAGCCTCGGCGGTGAAACTTCGAACGAAGTCCCGAAGGGACTCTCATTCATTCTGCTTGAGGTCCAGGAGGGACACGCTCGTCTTCTTGACCTTGCGACTGGTTACGAAGTGAGCAAGGAAGCTCGCCTCGAGCTAGTCGAATGAGAAAATCGAGGTGGGGGCGAGCTTGGAGAACCACTCCCGTGTCAGGCCACGCAGTGTGGCTGGGAACGCTCGACAGAGGAGGTGATCCGAGGCGCTGTGAATCATCATGAGGGTTTTGAACCCTTCCATGCGATCAAGGATTTTAGCGAAGATCTGAGGAACTGTGGATCACTCTCACCATTGTACGTCTTGAACTGAGGCTGCCTGAAATTCCTTAGAATCTCAGCATCAAGGATTTTAGCTGAGACTGGGGGTCAGCTAGGCTGATACCCCCCGGTTTGGTTGTGACCCGCCCTCATTGATCCGGGCGAGGCGATTCTCCATTTCTTGTGGGCGCTGAAGGACGGCCTCATCCCATCTCATCGGCTGAGTCGAGCCGTGGGACTTATTGCCCTGGGCTTCCTCCCGGTGGGGGTTGTCATGTTAATGCTCGATTCTGTGGCCACCCTAGAGGACCTGGAGGACCTCTTTTCGAAAATCCCGAAACTCGACCCTAGTGGCGGGGACCTGTTCTCCTTGACTGTTCGGGGTTGGCCTGTCTCTCGGGGAGCGGTTGTGCCTGTGCTCCTGACCTTAGGATGGGTGAATGCTGTGGGTCGAAGCCTGGTTGGAAGGGGTGGCCCCACCCCTTGATCGGCTGAGCAGGTGCCGGAGGTCCTCCATCGGCGGCCGTTCACGTACTGAAGGTCAACAGCGACCGAGCGTGAAGCGCTCGGACCAAGCTCTGACAGACCATCGGCTTGCTATCTTCGAGACCCTTGCGTGTTCACGTGACTGCAAGAAGGATGTGGGTCAGCTTGACGTCCTGCCGTGGGCACTCTCTTGGCTTTGGGTGCCATGAAGGGGGACAGCTCCTGGGCAAGATCCGAGACTAGAGTCGAGTCATTAGTCTGATTCACACCGACGGTGCCAATCTGATGTTGCTGATTTAGTGGTGGGAGCAATAGATGTGGTTCTTGTTATTTATAGTGGAAGATACATGCCTGAGACAGATTTCAGCCGCATATTTGGATCTGCGATGAGGATTTGGTGAGGAGCAGGAGGGGGAGTGCTACTGGTAGCTAGCCGCCCTAAGTACCTGCAGAACGCCTAGAGACACCAGGGTGATCCAGCGACAGGCCCTCCGACGATCTAGTCAGTCACTGAAGATAAGGGAAGCTAGGGTTCAGGTAAGAAAAAAGTCATTACCTTGTAAAAAGAGAGGGGAGTGTGGTATTTACAGGCAGAGAGAGAGAGAGAGGAAACCCTAACCCTAAGGGAGTGTTTGGTTGGAGGGGAATGGAGGGAAGGAGAGGGGAGGGGAGGGTTTTTTTAAAACTTTTCATGTTTGGTTCATTTTTTAGGAGGGGAGGGGAGGGAAATGGGGGGTGCAACACCCCTCCTGAGCCAATTTTGGCTCCCCACCAATATTGAGTAGATTTGGAGGGGAGAAAAATTATGTCTAATTTTTTAATATGAATTGACTAAATTGCCCTTTTAGTTAGTTCTCTTTAATATTTTTCCTTTTCAATTGCCCTTTTTGCTACAGTGCCTTTAGAAGCTTCATTTAAGTAACAATTGTAATATTGATTTACTGTGCTGATTCATAGTAAGAAATAAAGGCATATGGATACAATGTGGTAGATTGGTAGCTGTAGGATCGAGTTGTTGATAGATGATGAAGTTCATATAACATTTTATTTTTAAATCTCTTACAATGGTAAGAGATATCAGAAAGTTGATACTGGATTATAGATGTATATTATTGACTAACCCAAAAGTTGCTGCTTACCAATGGAGGCGGTAATGCACGCTTATGTTACTTATGATCTAAATTATAAATTTGAGATAATTAAGAAGAATTGTACTTTGTGAAATAGGTGCAAATGATCCATTTTCTATTGTCACGCTGTTTCAAGGGTCTACATGCATCTTGAAGATAGTAAATTAGGTGGAGAATGGTATGGTAGACGTAAGCTGGATATGATAGATTCAAGAAACTTTTGGTATTAGCATAATGGAGAAACAAATTGTCTTGATGGTAAATTCACATAAAAATAGAATACCTGAATAAGACTACTAGTACTGTTTCATCTCAGCTAACTTTTGTTTTGAATAAAACACCCTAGCTAATTTAGCTAGCGAGACTTCTAAGATTTCATATCTCGATCCTCTGAAACGAAAATCCACACCGTTATATGTTATCCACAAAATTTCATAAAAAATTGACAAGTTTTAACTATTTAGGATGCGACAAAAAAACAATGTTATGAAGGATATAAAATTGATCTATTTTTAGGTCGCATGATGAATGGCTAAAACTCGTCAAATACATTTGAAAATTTGTATGCATATAATTTTTATATTGTAGATCACATCCTATGGTGTGGAGGGTATAAAAGTAATTTTATTATAAAATTCATTCTCTCCCCTTGTGAACCAAACAAGAAGATAATTATTTTCCCTCCTCTTCCCTCCTTTGAACCAAACAGAGTCTTCATTAAATACCTTCCCTCCTTTTCCCTCCCCTCCTCTCCCCTCCATTAAAATCCGTCCCCTCCCCTCCCCTCCCCTCCCCTCCTTTGAACCAAACAGAACCTAATGGGCCAGGTGACCCTCTTCTGTGGGCCTGAAACAGCAGAAGACCCATAGGAGCTGTGGGCATGATTTTGTAGGAGTTTGCGGATTCTAAGGGAATCAGACGGCTCATATTGAGCCGGATTATTTACCCATATCACCATGCAATGAAAATTCTGGTTGATAGGTTGTCATAGAAAATCTATTTAAATCTGCATCAATTCAATTAGGAAATATCATGCCTATAAAGTTAAAGGCAAAACATGCAGAAATAAATCATGAAACATAGAAATATCTGTTGGACCGATAAGTAACTCCCTTGGTATGACCAGGTTGGTTAAAAAAACCATATTATATCTGTCATGTTGTCTTGATACCTTGACCCATTGATCTGCACCAATGTACTTGATGCCATTCCGTCCTTAAATTTGGAGAGATAATTCCTCCTAATAATATACTTGTCAGCAAATAAAAAATGACCTCATTGACGAGTCCATGCTTTATCGACTGCTATCTTCTCTTATTTCTAGACAAGGATAAACTCCCCCATTCAGATTCATCGACATGCAAGCACTTCTGCACTTATGAAAGCACGTCTCTTAGAGGTCTCTATCCAGCTGGTGAAGGAGCTGGTTATGCTGGTGTAATCGTGAGTGTTACTGTTGACGGCATGTACTATGGTTTTGCTCTCGCCCAGAGTTTACAGCTTCATCGCAGTGGCGATGCAGAGCGTATTCTGGGTAAAGCACAGAGGAGCACAGGTTCCGTAAAATACTAACTCTTAAATGTTTTATACAAAAATTGCACCTACCCGGAGATATTACAAGTGCAGTTTTGGGAGGCATACAAGTGGTTAGCCAAAGTTAGGTTAGGCTGAGAGGAAAAAAGAGGAGGACAGTAGGTTTAGATTAGAAGGCTTCAGTTACATTTGATCGACTGTTATCATATTTCACTTTGATAACAGTGATTCCACCTATGATTAGTTGGATATTGGATAAAAATGTACTTGTTGTGGGCGCTGTAAAGTATTTAATCTACTTTATCATCTTTCCTGTATTTCATTATTTTTTAGGAAAAAGATGGAAAAACGCCACCATGTTTCATTAATAAGAATTCAATAAAATATCCACAGAGTACTGGGACAGAATACAAAGAACTGCAGTGCAGAAAATAAAATATAAACCTCCAACATCGTCCTCGATGGTGGGTCAATCCAAAAGTGCTACAGATAAACCAGAAAACAAGTATATAGATAGACAATTACAAACATAGCGGTCCTTCCAATAACTCTCTGGAAGGTGAGAATCAGATAACCATCGCTCCGCTCAGTCTAGGAACGGTCCGAACTCGACTTCCTCATCATCGAACTCATCAACCTGGAAGGCTCTGGTGATCATCCTGCTCGCCAATGTAGCAACAACTATAACCCTAAATAAAATAAGATGCATGATATGAGTTAAAATACCATAAATACTATTACAAGTTGCACGAAAGTACAAGTTATTTCTGTAAAGGCACAAAACTCAGGTTGTAACTGCGATGGCGATGTACCATACATTTTTCATCTCGTGATGCCTAAAAGCAAATTTGGGGTCAATTCACATATCTTCATATGTGTCAGGATACTCACTCGTACCTAAGGCCCGCAAGACCTCAACCATTATTGCCTTACTCCGTTGGCAACCAACAAAGAGGTGGTTCAGCGACTCCGTATGAAAGTTGCAGAACCATAGTTGGTTACAATATTCGGCTGCCTTTTGGTTATGTTTTCTCTGGTGATGGAGTTATTGAGTACCAACCAGAGGAAAACCCTAACTTTAAGAGGCGCTTTTGCCTTCCAGATGATCTAAGCCCATCTAGGTTTACAGCCCCGGAAGTGGATACGGTTATACAGAGACCGGACTGTGAACGAGCCATTGCTCTCTAGTCCCCAAGATTTCCAGTCCGGACTATGTGAGCAATTAATTTCATTCTGTGCGATGTAGTTTGGAGTGCTTCCACTCTCTTGTGAGATTCCGAACTGAGTCGAGTTCTTAAGGATGGTTTCCATGCTCCCCTCCTCCTTGTCTTAGCCATGGTGGTGTGAGACTAAGATGCTTGCTCGTATAGGTCCGGGAATCTCTCTCTAAGAGTGTGAGCGCCGCACCATTTGTCTCACCAAAATCTAGTTGAATGCCTATTGTCGATAAATGACGTAATCGCTGTGTTGAACGGCTCGGTAGCTCGGGCAATCACTTTCCAGAACCATGACACCTTAGAACCCACCCGGAAACCTAGGCTTCTCGTTCCTCTCCCTTGCAAATAAGGTTGAATGAATTCCTACCAACCTTTGCCATTATGGTGGAACACTTTTCACCACCATTTGCCCAGTAGAGCAAGGTTCATGTCTCTCAAATCAATGATACCTAGCCCACCATGTGTCTTCTTCATGCATCCTTTCTCTCATCTGATCAAGTGGTAGCCTCCTTTATCCGAGTCAGCTTCTTTCCATAGGAATCGCTTCCGGATGTGGTCAATTCTTTGGATCACCCACTTTGGTCGTTCGAAGAAAGACATGTAGTAGATAGTAAGGTTAGACAGGACCGAGTTGGTGAGGACCAATCTTCCCCCAAGGGAGAGAGATTTGCCTTTCCATACTATCAGTCGATCATCCACTCTATCAATGATAGGAAGCCAGTCTGACTTATTTAGTTTTCCTGGTCTAAGTGGTAGTCCCAGGTACTTGATAGGGAAACTTTCCATCTGATAGTTGAGGATGGTAGCGTGTGACTCAGCTTCTACATCCAACACTGCAATTGGAACCAATGCGCTTTTGTGGAAGTTGATCCTTAAGCCGAACCATGCTTCAAAACAGTCTAGTGCTCCTTTAAAATAGATTGTTTCTGTCCTGACCCTGTTGCCATACATGATCATGTCATCCGCATATTGTAAAATAGTACATCCCTGTCGCGTTCTACTGCTAGCCACTGGGGCGATCCATCCTTTTTGCTTGCAGTTGTCTAACATGACCTTAAGCACAACAGCCACCAGGGTAAAGAGAAGAGGTGAGAATGGGAATTTTTCCCAAACTATCCCACTTTTTGAAACTTCCCAAACTGCCCTACTTTTTTTTAAAATTTCCAAAACGCCCTACTCGCTTTGTGAAAAAGCGAGTTTGGCTAAATCCTCATCGCTTTTTCAGAAAGCGAGTGTTAGGCTTAGTTTTTCACTTGCGTAAACTTGCTTTCTCAAAAACTGAGGGAATTTATCCCACACTCATTTTTTGAAAAAGCGAGTGTCATTGGGTCTTTAGCCCCCACGCTCGAAATCAGATCTCACTTTCACATTTATTCTCTCTATCTTCCTCCTCCTCTTCTAACCCCGAAATCCTAACCCATCTCTCATCTCATTTTCGGCAATGTGGGTTGCATGGACACAATAAGCGGCAATGTATTAATAGAGGATCTCAAAACATTTAATTGTACAATGTTTGTAATTGTACTATGTAATTTGGATTTTGTACTAATTCGTATGAGTTTAATTTTGAAGAAGCGTTAATCTCCATTTTTTATGTATAAGTGTGATTGTTGCGTGTTGAGAATTGGTTATGTATGATTTGGTTGAAGAGTATTGTAAGCAAAAATGAAGATGTCTTTTTTTAAGCCTACACTCGCTTTTTCAGAAAGCGAGTCTAATATAGAGCTCCTCGCTTTCTGAGAAAGCGAGCGTCGAGCCTGAGTGATCAGGAGTAGATTGTTTTCCAGAGAACAACTTCAGCTTTGGAGAAATGTCTACTCAACACTCGCTTTCTGGGAAAGCGAGGTAGTTTCGAGTAGATAGTTTCCAGAGCCGAAGCTGTTCTCTGGAAAACAAACTACTCCACAATTGTTTTTCGAAAAAGCGAGGTGGTTTGACCTAGACTCGCTTTCCAGTCGCTTTTCGAAAAAGCGAGGTGGTTTCACCTAGACTCGGAAAACGAGTCTAGGTGAAACCACCTCGCATTTTCGAAAAGCGACTGTGGAGTAGTTTGTTTTCCAGAGAACAGCTCCAGCTCTGGAAAACTATCTACTCAACACTCGCTTTCTGAGAAAGCGAGTGTCTGTATACATAACACAACAACTCAGTCAAACAGTTGGAACATACATTACACAACCATTCTTCAACAACATAAATTTATAACCACAACTGCACCAATTCACCAATTACCAACTTCACCAATTTTTCATAAACTCGCAGCATTACCACAAACTACTCCACCAATTCACCAATTCTTGACCAATGTATATCACAAAAACACAATTGTTCAAAACTTTGAAAAAATGAAACCATCACACACTCACACACCCCATACGAACATTTCTTTCTTCATACATTCCAAATTTATAGCGTGTTTGCAACATCGAAACATACATTACAGAACATTGAAAAATTAATACAAAAAAGCCTCATGGATTGGGTGTGAAGAAAGCGGGGGGTCTCCTTTGCCTTTTACCACGTTGTGGAATAGCCTGTGTGACACTGGACATCGAAATCGGGTCTTCTTCTTGTTGTTGTGTCCCCTCAATGTTTTCTTCTATCTCAGCCTCTTCATCTTCTTCTTCGGACTCGTTTCTAGGACAATGTGGGGGTCTGTGGACAACTTTCTTCCTACGAACACCACATGCACTTGTTCGATGAGCGGGAGTGGTTAGAATAGCATCTAAGGTTGCTCCCTCACCCACAACATCAGCTTGTGTACGACATGACGTTAACATCTCCTGTGCAAAGTCCTTCACTGGACCAGCAACGTTGCTCCTCAACACAGTAGCACATTTTTTAGCCATAGTCCAAGTTTGGCTCATCTACAAAACATGAGAAGTTGAAATATTAAATATAGTGAATGTATATGTAAACCAAAATACCAGAAAAACTTTAAAAAATACAACAAAACTTAAAAACTTACAATTGTACGAAGAGCCGATGCCTTCGGTTGGAACATAGGCAAATTCATCGAATGTTGATCTATTGGTTTGGCTGCTGGTCGACGAATCGGGACTACCACACCTGCAGGAGTCTGCACTGTCAGAGATATATTAGCATCTCGTCATCCTCCCGTACCGGCCCATATAATTTGCATGCACCGATCGATCAAATGGAGGAATGTTACCAATGATTTCGTCGAACCGGTGCTAATTTCATCTCTCAACATATGTAGAAAAGCTTGCGGCCCAATTATGTCCGGGTTGTCGACCCATTCCAGTAATAGAATGCATATCGACATTGAACGGTTCGGCAACAAGAATCATTTGAAGGAGACCAATCTGACGTAGCACTCTATTCACATAGTAGAATTCAACTGTGCCAAAGTTGATTAGTGGTGCTTTAGTCAACCACAGATTGGTCCTGTACAAGCAAATAGGCGGTAGGCGAGTAACACGTGCCTCCGTGTAGGGCATCCACACGACGCAATCATCTGCCAACCTATCCAACTCATCACGAAAGTACGTCAGGCATCTGTTGGGGTTGGCCGTCCATGTGAGATTGCCGGACCAGTACACACCGAGTGGAGGTAACATGTGCTGGTTCTCAGAGAGATGGACCCAATTGGGTGATTGCCTCCGCACTACGGGCCGACCCACATGAATATGCTCCCAACTCCAGACTGGTAGTAAGATAATTGGTCCATTCATCTGCACTGAACCAAGACTACAGTTACACAGAGTCAGGTATAGGGACGGCAACGCTGCACTACCCCAACTGTACTGTCCGACTCTTCCCAGATCGGTAATCAATGGGAGGTACATCAAAGAGACCGAATGACTAGTCGAATTTGGGAACATCACGCCACCAAATAGTGTAAGGATGTACGCCCTATAGTAGCACTGCACCTTCTCCTCAGTGGAATCTTCATTCAATCGATTCTTGAATGTGTCCTTCAACCACTTCAACCAAATAAATTTTCCATTTACTGCTCCAGTTTCCACTTCGACACCAACGTACTGCTCCACTAGATATACCGGGTCGAAGTCCATTGTGCCGATCACTGCCTGTCCATCAATTGGAAAACTGGTGAGTACAGACACATCCTGCAGTGTCATGGTCATCTCCCCAACTGGCAGGTGAAAGGTGTGTGTTTCAGGCCGCCATCTCTTAAGCAGTACGGTAAGAAGAGGCTGATCACATTTGATAGAGCTCATCAGTGCAATACCATATAATCCACAATCTAGTAAGATCTTGTTAATGTGTGGGTGCATAGGTGATGAACACAAGAATATTCACATTTAGGAGCAATAATCTTATTATAAATGCACATTTAAAAGCTCTATATGTGATATTTGATGAACACAAGAATATTCACATTTAGGAGCAATAATCTTATTATAAATGCACATTTAAAAGCTCTATATGTGATATTTAACTCTTACTTTCTCTTTTCAATAGGGAACAGCCGATAACAACAAAACAAAGCAAATTCCAGACCAATACAGACTACAGCAGAGGCCAGTCGACTAATTCTTCAACCAGGCGACTGGACAGAGAGTTTGCTAAGCTTCGGCACAGTCGACTTCCCCAAACATCAGTCGACTTGACCGAGAAATCGTGAAGCCACAGATGTCTCAGTACCAGTCGACTTACATCCAAGGCAGTCGACTGGTATGCGGCGGAGTGAAAGGATAAGATGCAGCCGAATCTAAATCTAAATCCATCCAAACCCAGGCTATATGCGAATAATAACTTCTCCAACGAATTAAAGCCAGAGACAGGGGATTGGCAAGAGCACGTGGTTAGCAGATAAGGAATAAAAGAAGAAAAGAGAAAGATATAAATCGCCGATCAAATAAGGAAAGAAATAATAAAAAGAGAGGGACTTTCCTGAAAAAGGGGAAACCCTAATTCCTCAGCCGTGTTCTATAAATAACAACCAAGAAGCATGAATGAGGGGCTTCTTCCACGTTCCTAATCACCGAATCACAAGTTCCAGAGTCATCAACAAGAAGCACTTTTATCGGCATCAAAGAAGAAGAAAGGAGATCAAGCTTTAAGAAAAGAACGGCCGGTCGACTGTGTGACAGCCAGCCGACCTCTCTGACCGAACTAAACCAGTTTATTCCTTCTCTTTTTAATTCTTTTATGTTAATCATGTATTCGAACTTGTTGATCAATAAAAGTATTATTATGTGGAACTAAATTCATAGTTGGGTAGATTGAAGCCGTAGTTATGTAGTGCTATATTCTTCTGAATTCTTCTATTAACTTATTGATTGAATCTGAGCGAATTGATAAAGATTTATGATAATCAAACTTGTTCTCAAGTTCTGAGAGCAGTCGACTGAGGTGAGAGCCAGTCGACTGACATACAGAACTTGAGAATATCAAGTTTGTATTACCATCCATCTGAATCTGTTAGATGAGCATATTGAGACGACCCGTATCTCGTGCCCGTAACTTGTAACAAAGGAATCTTTAGGGGTTCTTGGTTCGATCAACTTAAGGGATCTAGATTTGATACCAATTTCTAGAACTTTGAGTGTTTGTTCGTTTCCACTGTTCTTATGTTTTCTTTAAGTACAACTTAGTAGATACCATGCTAAACACTTAATGAAAGAAACGAATTAGAGTAGATACCATGCCTAATTCTTGGCTTAGGAAAACAGTACTTTAAGGAGTAGATA
Source organism: Hemerocallis citrina (assembly GCA_017893485.1). Lineage (NCBI taxonomy): Eukaryota > Viridiplantae > Streptophyta > Magnoliopsida > Asparagales > Asphodelaceae > Hemerocallis > Hemerocallis citrina. The sequence continues at coordinate 172,960,337 of CM030367.1, forward strand.
CCATGCCCTTAAAGGGAACAAACATGAGTAATAAGAAGAAGTTCAGAAGGTGACTTAGCATTACTGACTATTGGTGGAGATCTAAACCCAACTACTTCATAAACATTTGTGATTCAGCATTTTCTAATTTAGTTTTGATCCTTTTACTTCCTTTAGACTTTTAGACCAACCCTTATGATTCTTATTCTTTTTATTGATTAGTAAGTTAAAGTCTACAATCTCTGTGGGATCGACCATTGCTATTGCTACTCTTCTATAAACGATTCGTACACTTGCGAGGTTTTTAATTTGTGTCTAGTTTATCTATATATTTAGGTATCTAGATTTTACAACAATAGGCAGTGGATGACCCCCCTAAATATACATTCCTTGGATTCACCTTCCTACACATCCTTCGAACGGTGATGCAACTGGAGAGTAAGGAGTGTAGGGTCGAGGGGACCTGGACCTCCGGGAGGAATATAAGATGATGAAGGGGCTGAAGAAGATGGACCTGCCTCATTTGGATTAGTTGGGACCTATACAACAATAATATTTACATCAAAAGATCGATATTACATTTTATTGTATGATAATCAAACTAATTGAATATAAATAATTATTCTCTTACGTTAGTACTCTCGGTACGACCACGACGACCACCACGTCTACCACGAGGAGGTGGGCCAAAAGAAGTACGTGGTCCATCGCCGCGAGGAGATCTACTACTCGATCATTCCTCCACATTCTCCATCATGCATGCCATTTATAATAAAATAGAGTATACTACAACTAAAAACAATCGTTATTAACTATACCAAAATATATAACCTACATATATTTACATATATCCAAGTTTTACCCCCAAATTCGACATATATCCAATTTTTATTCCCAATTTTTACCTACATATATCTACATATATATACAACATTAAAAAAGCAAGAGTTTGATAAATATACCGCAAGCTTTATCCCCAAATTCGAAGCACTCCACCTCCACCGCAAGCTTCACGCCCAAATTCGAAGCACTCCACCGCAAGATTTACCCCCAAATTCGAAGCACCCCCAAATTCGAAGTGGACAATCGTACGAAGATGAGAAATGCAACAATTTTAAAAGTGAATCGACGTATTTTGGTGGGTTAATGGCCGAAATTAGTGCAAACTTGCGGATGGGTTAGGGTTTCGTTAGAAGAGGAGGAGGAAGATAAAGAATTAAAGAGAAAGTGAGATTTGATTTCGAGCATGGGGGTTAAATACCCAATCGACACTCGCTTTTTCAAAAAGCGAGTGCGGGATAAATTCCCTCGCTTTTTGAGAAAGCGAGTGTGGGCAAGAGCAAAACTAAGCCTAACACTCGCTTTCTGAAAAAGAAATGAAGATTTAGCCAAACTCGTTTTTTCAGAAAGCGAGTAGGCTGTTTTGGGAATTTTTAAAAAAAGTAGGGCAGTTTGGGAAAAACTTTCAAAAAGTGGGACAGTTTGGGAAAAAATCCTAAGAATGGATCCCTTTGTCTTAGTCCTTTCTTATAGGAGAAGGGATGACATGTGCATCCGTTTACCGAGATGGACGTTTTACTAGTGCCAAGCAGTGCTGGAATCATTTGATCCATCTATCGCCGAAGGCTCTACCTTTGAGAGTTTCCAGCAAGCATTCTCAGTCCACCGAATCATACACTTCCTCGAAGTCCAACTTCTGTCGGAAGCTCTTTTCATTAGCAAAATGACACTGATGTATAGCCTTCTCAGCAGTGGCCACACAATCAGGATGCACCTCCCCTTGATGAAGCTAGATTTCTTATAACTGATTAAGCCTTCCACAATATTCCCCAACCGGTTGGCCATAACCTTGGTGATAATCTTGACCGAGCAGTTAAGGAGGCTAATGAGCCTGAAATCACCGACCCTAAGGGAATCCTTCCGTTTAGGTACAAGGATGACTTCAACAAAGTTGAACATGCCTAACTTTAAAGTGTGGTTGAATAATTCATCCATAAGGGTCATAACATCCCCTTTTATTTCCTCCCAACAAATTTGGTAAAACATCATAGGAAAACCGTCCAGTCCTGGCGCCTTGCCTGTTCCCATTTGAGTAATCGCCTCCTTCACTTCTTCCTCCGTAGATCGTGCTTCCATCTCTCACATGGATTGAGCAGCTTCATGATGATTGTTATGCCAAAGTCCTCCCTAAGCGGGAGCCTAAAAACATTCCTTCTTCCCATAAGCCCTTATAATGGTCTTGGAAGGTTATCGAGATTTCCGTCTCGTTCTGAGATGTCCCCGAGTCTGTTTGGATGGATAAGATAAGGTTAGATCTTCGCCTTGCACTAGCTGCCCGATGAAAGAAGGTCGTGTTCAGGTCTCCTTCTTTGAGCCACGAAATCCTGGATCTCTGCTGTCATTTGATTTCCTCAAGTATGTATAAATTTGCAATATTATTCCGAGCACGAGCAGTCTTTTCCTCTCCTCTTGGGATAGGTCACGAGATTCCTCCAATTTCTCCAAACCGTCAATGTCTTTCAGGAATGATTCTTTTGTATGCCAAATAGTCGAAAATCTAGTGTGGTTCCATCTTTGCAATCTATTGCAAAGCCTGCAGATTTTTTCACACCAGCAGGATGCAGCATCCGTACCTCGGGTTGGTAACACCCAGCTTTCCATAATCATATGGTGAAAACCCTAGATTTCCATCAAAGCCTTTTTGAATATGAATTTGCTCGGTTTTCGGCAGCCCAGCTCTCCTGTGGAGAGAAAGATAGGGACAGGGTCTGAGGTTGGTTTCGAAAGTGATTTAGTAAATGCATTGGGATTTAGCTTCCCAATTCGAGGAGACTAGGATTCTATCAAGTTTAGCCACAATAGGGGCCGCTTGCATGTTCGACCAAGTAAATAGTTTGTTGTTAATTGGAATATCAATCAGTTCCAGATAAGTAATCACCCTATTGAACCCTTACCTATTCATGTCACTTGAGCCTCTACCACGATGTTCAAAGGAAACCCTATTGATATTGAAGTCACCCCCAACAACCAAGGCATTCGGCCATCGAGCTTGGATTGCAAAGAGTTCACTCCAAAGCGTGCCTCTAGCAGTGGATTGATTTGGCCCATAGACAATCGTAATCGTTTGTGACCCGTTGTCCATTCGACGAAGCAGTCGGAGTGACAAAGAATAATCACCTTGGAATTCATCCAGACATGTGAAGATATCCGAGTTAAAGCTGATGGCAATACCCCCCGAGGCTCCAATAAAAGGATGTTCTTTCCACTTATTGATTCTACTTCCCCTTAACCTTTTGATTTTAAACCCCCTGCATGAGTTTGGTCTCCTGCAGACCCACAACATCCGCTTTGGAAGTAATAATAACATCCCTGACCATCTCTCTTTTACCCCTCCCCCCCAACCCCCTCACATTCCAAAAAAGAATACTAAAAGGGAACGTTTTGGGGGTTGCTCGTGTAGTTGGGGGAGTGTTCCTCCTCCAAGGCCCCCTCTGAGGGAAGGTTCGAAATGGAAATTATGATCTTGTCTATGTGAGCTCTATCTATTTTCCATCCTCTAATTTTATTATGCAAGAGAACATTACGATCTAAATCGCACACCACTTGTAATATCCTGAATTTCTATTTATAATTAATTGAGAAGTTATTTATTTTTCTTGTTTTGCACGTATAAATTCATGTACTTTTCCCCTTAAAGTTCTCTTTTATAACATGAACAAATGATCATTTTAAATTCTTCTCTTTAATTTCTACAAGCCTATTTTAAGAAGCCTAAGGCCTATTTTTCTAATTTAAGCCCATCCTAATTGATTAAGTATTTTATTAATAACCCATGGGTCTAAAGCCCATTATTTTGAAGGCCACTAATTAAATTACCTTTTAATTGTTATAACATGTAGTGTAGACACATTTAGTAGACAACAAATTTATTAATCATGTACAACAATTAATAGGGGGTACTATGGAAGACACGTGCATTGCACTAGCACGTGTCTGGTGTGCCTAAAAGGGGTGGCCGGATGGTACAAGAGAGAGGGAGAGATGGAGAGAGTGGTGTAGTGGATGGGGTGATTATGTGATCATGGGTAGTTGCTACAACTCCCTAACACATCCTAGATTTCTATTCTTAACCATTAATCTAATCCTAGCCATCTATTTTTCTCTCAAAAAAGTATAAATACCCCCTTACCCTTCTCATGGAGTACACTAGAAATTTGATAAAAAGAAAGAAAAGAATTAGAGTGAGGAAAAGATTGAGAGTTTTTAGGAGTAAAAGATTGAGGAGTTTTTGTGTGTGTGCTCATTCCAAGGAGAGGCCGGACTACATCCAAGGAGAAGAGAGCTCGGGTTCCATACAAGCAAGGAGGAGGAGACGACTTGGAGGCACAATCTAGGAGGAGAAGGATCCATTCGTTCATTCTAGGAAATTTCTAGGGGCTTTCTTTTCGTTTTCTTCCAATAGGCGGGTGATTCTCATGCTTCTAATTTAGACATCATGCTAGTGTTTGAAATTGATAGAATTGCTAAAGAGAAACTAAGTAATTTAGCCTCATGTTTGCCTATTTAGAGAAGAAAAATTGTAAATAAGAGAATGTTTGACCAATTGAAAACTAATTGCTAAAATTTTGATTTGATGTGCTAGAATCTATCATGCTTTTAAAATATGCTTTATTGAGAAATTTTGTGCTTATGAAAGAATGATTGATTAAATGCACCATGAAGATTTGATTGTCTAATTTTAAGCAACACCAATGTAGAAAAATGAAAACTTGTGTTCTAAAAATATTCTTTTGTGGAAACTTAAATTATAAATAATGTGAAAATTGTGATTCTTGTTTTCAATGTCGCAAATATACCAATGATTTACTCTAAATAGCAAACTGGTGCAATTGACAGTCGACCGAATTAGAGTCGACAGTCGACTGCCAGGTAATAAACTTTGGATTTTAGTTACGGAACAGTCGACCGACTAGACTGTAATAGTCGACTGCCCTGACTAGTGATTTTCGAGTTTTAAATCCTCACAGAACAGCTTACTGGCCATGTTTTAACAGTCGACTTCCCTGATTATTTGTTTTCGAGTTTTAAATCCTCGCAGAACAACCGACTGGCCATGTTTTAACAGCCGATTGGCCTGATTATTTGTTTTCGAGTTTTAAATCCTCGCAGAACAACCGACTGGCCATATTTTAACAGCCGATTGGCCTGATTATTTGTTTTCGAGTTTTAAATCCTCGCAGAACAACTGACTGGCCATGTTTTAACAGTCGATTGGCCTGATTATTTGTTTTCGAGTTTTAAATCCTTGCAGAACAGCCGACTAGCCATGTTTTAACAATTGACTTCCCTGATTATTTGTTTTCGAATTTTAAATCCTCGCAGAACAGCCGACTGGCCATATTTTAACAGTCGACTGCCCTGATTATTTGTTTTCGAGTTATAAATCCTTGCAGAATAGCCGACTGGCCATGTTTAACAGTCGACTGCCCTGAAGTTCAAATAATATCTAGATTTCATGAGATAATTTTCTATAACCTTTGGCCTAGTATATTTGAGACTGTTTTTGCAAGAAAGAACTTACTATGATTGTTAGTTTAAATTGTCTTTGGATAAAGAAAAATAAATGCATTGCTTAAAAGAATTTTGAAATGAGACTTGGTAATGGAGAAATTGAAAGTGTGAATTCGGAATTTAGTATTGATAAAGTGAGAATAAAAGAATTATGAATGTGACGAGTTAGAAAATGAATTCATTTGTCTTATGCATGAAATTGTACATGAAAGTGAAATAAAATATCGTGATGAATTATGAAAGATCTTATGAATCTGAATACTCCAATTGCTATGAACATGAAATGGAATTGAAAACTAGAGGGTAGCTAAGCCTTATATCGGCATTGAATTAATACCTTTGAGGTGAGATATTGAAAGGAAAAGACCAAGTTTGGGTTGTATTGTTGAATTGATGATTAAGGCCGGTATAAAGGAAATGCTACCTCTAGAGTATTGATTTTATTCATGATTCAATAACTAAGAATTAGATACATAGTGAAGATGTGATGAAAGTAAGAGAAAAACATGAGTATGAGGGCCTCGGAGCTATTGTGTGAGAGTATTCACAGGCTGTCTACACGATGTATCGTGTCATGACGTGGATACGTCTCCAGGAGTCCGTACTGCAGGCGACACTTGTGGGGTGTTTGGTGACTGAGTGGTGTCATGTCCCATGACGGAGGCTGAATTGTCCACAGGATGTCTACACGATGCGTCGTGTCATGATGTGGGATTCTCCTCCAGGCTGTCTGGGTATGAGCTCGTAACTCATAGAACATTTAGGATACTTACTGTAGTTACCGTAGTAGTTTAAGTCATGGCAAGGTATTGAACCCTACAAGATGAAGGATGATTAAGGGCTTGCCCTTGGACCTATGTAGTATGGGATGCATAGAATCCGAACAAGTGCGCATTAGTGTCATGTAACATAAATAATTGCATCAAGAACTAAGTGCACATCACAACACGACATCAATAGGATAGTCCCTTTGTAGCTTTATTTGTGATTAAGTTTGTAGTTTGTTAAAGTATTTGATAATCGTTATACCATTCGGCATAGCGAGGATGGCCGTGTATAACATTTCGTCGGTTGTAAGCAACTGACGTGCCCACAGTTTCTATACAGGATAAAGTGCACGAAAAAGACTAAGGACGAACTGATGCTTAAAGAATTATTCAAGTGTTGTTGTATTTCATTCATGTAATTTTTGTAACTTTGCTTCCGCTGTTTAAAAATGTAACTCTGATGTAATAAAGTTTTAATTTCCTTGTAAAATTGTACGAAGAGATGTGTAAAGATCCCGTGGAACTTCGAATTCGGTCCTATTTGGAATTCGGGGTGTTACACCACTAAGCTACAGGTTTCAGCTAAACTAAAAACATCAGAATCTGACATAAAGTTGAAAATAGAAGATAGAAAACAACGCGTACCTCTAGCATCATGTTTTGCCACCTTGGCCGCTTTGACAATCTTAAGGTAATCGCCCAAGGACTCTTCATGATCCCTCTTAGCCATTCACTGTACCATGAAACCCATCGGTAATCTCGATACCATAGAAGCAGACTCTGGGAATGTAGAAGTGACCATCTCAGGGGAGACTGCTAATTGGGTATCGGCTATAAACTCTGAGTCGTTATAATCGTCATCCGTTTATATAAACTCCTCATCCAAATTTAATCGCGCATCTAAATCATCATCACTAGTAGATGAGTTCACAATAAGCGTTTGCACCATATCAGTTTTGGGACCCAACATAGCCCCACTGTGAGCTATCTCCGAATCGGATTCCGTCATAGGCCCCTCAACCCGAAGTACTCGCAAATCCACACTTGTATTTAAATTAGTGATAGTGGACCCCTCTGTGGGCCCATCTATCGCAGTTGTGCCACTCTTATTAGTCTTAGAAGCAATAAAAATGCCAAGTTTTAAATTAGACACGGGCTCAATAATAGGCCCGATAGCATTATCTTAAACAAGAGATAAAGAAAAAGAGCTTGTGGCGTTGTTGGGCCTAACTAGGCCCACAAGCCCACCTTCCTCATTGTTTAAATCTCGGATACTTTAAACCCCGACCGCGAAATCAAAGATTGGCGCTTCGAACAGTACACCCAATTGCCACGTGGCACAATTGTACTTGCGGGTGCTTCTTTCACCACGTGATGCACAATGCTCCCATTCTTATCCTCCCTCTCTTCGTCTTTTCGAGTAGCCAACTCCTTTTTTCCCTTTTCAATCTTCGAAATTTCTCGATCGGAGCCATTGCCTTTCTTGGCTTCCATTTCTTTTGGCCTTCCCCCTCCGATCTGTGTCTTTGCCACTTTCGCTCCGTCTTGACCATGTGGCCCTCTGATCGAAGTCACTCTCTCCGAGTTGTTTTCACCCTTTTCGAGCTCTGAAGCGTGTCACCACATGTATTTCATTTTTTTGACATGCACTTGTTTGCTTTATGATAAAATTTTCTGAAACTCATTTTATACACTGTGTTTGAGCATCTGTAGTCGTTCGTTATATTTCGAAAATTTGGAAATTATAGCCAACGACATGCTGTAGTCGTTCACTATATTTCCAAATTTTGGAAATATCGCAATAGTAGCCGCCTATAATTGAGAGACGATATAGGAATTCTTCAAATATAGAAACCGGAAGATCATCTTGCGTCCGATCTATAAAAAAATATTGGAAGCAAGATGATCTTGCGTGTGAGCAATTTAAAAAATTAAAAAGGAGAAAAAAAAGTATCAGACGCAATATCTAATGGGAAAAAAAAATCTGGAGAAAAGGGACACAAAATCATTTTGCATCGGAAGAAAAAAAAAACGAAAACAAACAAGTTCGTTGTTTTTTTTTCTTCCCCCAAAATCTTTATTTTTTTCCTATGGAACTCAATCTACAAGATTGTTTATGTTGTAGTATATAATTGAGATTGTTTTGTTTCTTTTATCAAGGGTTAAGATTGAATGGGCCTATAGAATTGTTTTGTGTACGTTGCGGCACAAATTTTTTTGGGTCAAAGTGTTGGACTCATTTTTTTGTTTTTTTTGTTTTTGTTTGTTTTTGTTTTTTTTTTTTAAATTTAATGGCTAAGATTGGTTTGAATTTGTTAGATCCACTGTTCGTCCAAAATTTGAGTTTTCAACGACTACACGTCTAACTCAAAATTCATATTTCTATTTGAGTTTTCAACGACTGCTCGTCTAACTCAAAATTCATATTTCTATTCTTCAAATTTGAAAATTTTGAGTCCTAAACAACTACAGATGCTCTTACTTATCCAGAATAGTTGGATATTGGACAAAAATGTACCAGTATTATATATGTTGTCATCTCTTACAGTCCAATAATTCAGAGCAGGATTGGTGCACAGCTCTTGGTAATTTGTCATTAGTTTTACTGTTGTAGTGAGTTGTTGTTTATTTTACTGTTGTAATGAGTTGTTGATTATTTTACGTTTGTAGTGAGTTGTTGTTTATCCGGGCCTTTACGGCCCAATAAGATCCACAACACAATTCAAAAATCCCAATCTTCTTCCCTCTGACTCTCTGAGTCTGAGCTGTCATTCAAACTCCCTAAGTATTGACTTTGGCACTGTCCCCATTTTTCGAAAATTTTGCCATACTGACCCACTTTTTGAAAATATTTAGTACTCTGACCCACTTTCAAAAATAATTAGCAACCTGACTCAATTTTGGGCACGTCAGCATAAACCGTTATTGGAAATAACGGCATAGGTTATTTACGTGTCGTTATTTCCAATAACGACATCTATATTTTTAAAAAGTGTCATGCCGTTATTTGAAGTAACAGCATAGGTTATTTTGTTTTTCGACAGCTTGTAGTCTCCATTTAGAGAAAAAATTGCAAGCGTAAAAATCTTATAACATATGTCATTATTGCAAATAACTGCATTCTCAATACTGATGTTGTTATTTGGAATAACGATATCAGTTATAATTTTTTTTTATAAAGAAGTAACTTATTATTCATCATCTCTGACGAATAAGTTAATTTTTTTTTAAAAAAATTAACTTATTATTCATCCTCTCTGTTTCCAAGCAACGACAAGAGTTCATTTATATAGAACTGATGCCGTTATCTTCAATAACGGCATCAGTCGTTCGAATGCCGTTATTGGGAATAACGACATTATTTATAAGTTTTTTCACACTTCGAAATTTTTAAAGTTAGAAGATTCACACTTGTAAGAGAAATATACTAATGTCGTTATTCCAAATAAAGGCATAGTAAAAAAATGTAAAATAGATGCCGTTATTGAAAATAACGGCACGTAAATAACATATGCCGTTATTTTCAATAACGATTTATGCTGATGTGTCCAAAACTGAGTCAGATCGCTAATTATTTTCAAAAGTGGGTCAGAACGCCAAATATTTTTGAAAAGTGGGTCAGTACGGCAAAATTTTCCCATTTTTCCACGTCACAATTCCCAATGCTTCACATGACCGTTGCTCTGCCCTCCCAATAGAGGAAACAAAGATTAGATTTCTCTACGCCCCCGCCTTTCCTATACGAAACATCAACAACCACTAGATCTCACCAACGTCGCGCATCTCAAAGCAGAGTCTTCTTACTTTTGGCAGTTCCGCACAAAATGTCTTATGCATGTTATTAGATTTGTATATTCTTCCCTTTCCTATTTCAAATTCAAATTTCGCCCTCTTTCGTTTGTTTCCACTCTTAAAAAAGCCATTAAGTAAACTATGCTCACTCACGATCCTTTTCTACTTCGTTCCACGTCTCCTTTCTTCACTCATCAATGGCTGGCTCAAAGAAGCCAACTTTGCTCACTCGAACCCCCAACTCCTCTTCATCATCATCATCCTCCGACTCCAGTTCCAGTTCCACTTCCACTTCTTCGTATAATTCGCTTTACCTAAACCCACTCACCAACCTCTCACCCACCTCCACACCCAACAAGGAGAATGTGGCCCCCACCGTCGACTCCGCCAGCTGCGGCTCATTCAATAAGAAGAAGAAGAAGAAGTCAGCCGCAACAGCAAGGCGAAACGGATCAGGTTAGAGCTAAGAAGCAATTGCCCCTGAGGCCCCCTTCCCTGCAGCTTTGCATGAAGCTCGACTAGCCGTGGGACCCACCGAAGTCGTTGATTATGACGTCGGGATCGGCCGACATGTGGGACTTCTCCGACAATGAGGCGGCCCCGGCCTGGTCTTGGTCTACTATTCCCAATAGGTACTTAAAGTTGTTTACTCTGTTATTTAATTGGTTGGCGTATATATAGTTACTTTTTTGAGCTAACTCTAAGAGCATTCCCAATGAAACCCCATCTCCATCCTCATTTTGGGTTCCATTTTTAGCATATTTATTGAAATATGCCATTTTGATTTGGGGTTTGAAATATGGTGCTCCAATAGTATCCCATTTTGGGATTTTTAAAAAAAATTGTAAATTTTTTTTGCACAAAAGTAATTTTTTGAATGCCAAAAGATAATACAAATAATTAAAAAGTTATATTACAATTAATTAAAAATAGATAATACACTTACCAAGAAAAACCTCGTTGAAAAATTAGGAAGATATCCAATATTGATTTCATATTAGAGATCTCGTTGGAAAATTAACAATAGTATAATTCTTGTCTATTATTATCTACAAATAAAATAATTAAAAGTAGTTCAAAGAAATAAATTAAACAAATGAATTTTTATATAATAATACAATTTTAATTTATGGGAGGGGTTTTTTTACAAAATAAACCAACTATGCGGTTTGGGAATGGAACCGCATTTGTGCGGTTCCATTTCTTCATGGGCAAAATTATTGCCGATTGGGGCCCACCATTACCGATCGATTGGAGGTGTTTTTTCACAAATTTGGCAATGGGGAGGGGTTTTACAGACCCATTGGGAATGCTCTAATAACTAACCCACTTTCAATAATTATTTAGCCAAACAAATCCGCTTCCAAAAACATTTAGTCAACTGACCCACTTTCAATAATTATATAGAATTCGACTTTAATAAAGCAAAAGAAATTGCAAAATGAAAAGCACCACAAATAATGTTCGGAAAGAGATCACTATCAATAAGAAATAAACAACAAGTATTAGAATTAATACCAATAATAAATACATTAGAACACCAAAACAATAATCAATTTAAAATAGAAATAGAATATTATGACAATGGAAAATTGAATAAACAAGCCTTAGTAGATACAGGAGCTACCAATTCACATATTAAACAAACAAATGTAAAAACAACTGAATTAATGCCATTCGAAAACCCATATTACTACCTAGACTATTACAATAATAGACATCCAATTGTACATAAAATTATACTACCACTTATGATAAATGGTAGAAAGGAAATGTTATTACACTTACACGTAGACCCAGAACACCATGTTAATGTAATGTTATTAGGAACTGACTTCCTTACATCAGTACAACCTTACTCAATTCAAGAAGAAAAAATCACAATAACAGTAAACAATGAAAGTATGGTAATAAATAGAATATTGGACAAATGAATCCATTAAGAACAAAAAAAATACATTATACATACTAACAGAATTTGTTTACGAAGGATACAAATCAAGAAACTATCATAGCCTAATAGACACCGGAGCAGGCACTAGCCTATGCCGCGAAAATATACTACCAAAATGAAAACAAGATGGATATAATAAAAAAGCAATAACTGGATTAACTGGACAAACTATCATACTTGATAAGTATCAACAAAATGTTAATGTGCAAATAGACAGTTACATACTAAAAATACCAATAATATACCAGTTTGATGATATGAATAATGATGTGCTCTTAGGAAATGACTTTTTCCAACAATACTATCCCATAACCATATCACATAAATCAGTTGTATTTACGACACCTTGCCGACACCAAGCAATAACAATTAGAATAACCCAACCTTATTCCAGAACCGACCTGCCACACATCAGAGTTTCTTCAACCCAGCGTGGTGAATACCAATATTTACCAAATAAAACTAGAATACAACAAGTTTAAGAAACAACTACAAAAGAAATTTTACAAAAACAATTAGAAGATCTGTGCGGAGAAGACCCTTTGGCAAAATGGAACTTAAGTAAACCTACAACACATATAGAGTTAATAGATAAGAACAAAATAATAAAAATTAAATCTATAAGGCACACTCCAACAGATATAGAAGAGTTCAAAATACATATAAAAGAATTAATGTAAAATAATTACATAAAAAAATCACAAAGTCCACATTCATCACCAGCATTCATAGTAAGAAAGTATTCAGAAGAAAAAAGGTAAATCTCGAATGGTAGTAAATTATAAGAAACTAAATAAAAATACTAAGAGGTTTGGGTACCCACTACCAGACATGCAAATACTACTCAACACAGTAAGAAAAAGAAAATATATATTCAAAATTTGATTACAAATCAGGATTTTATCATGTAAAACTAACAGAATATTCAAAACATTTAACACAACACACCTCAGGGATTTTATGAATGGAATGTATTACCATTCGGTTATAATAAACAGCCCAGGAATATTTCAAGAAATATGGATAAGATATTTGAAAAATAAAACAATTTCATATTAGTATATGTAGATGATATTCTAATGGGATCCGAAACGAGGAACAACATAAATAACATCTACTAAAATTCATAGAAATAGTAAAAAATGCAGGTATTATATTATCAAAAAAGAAAATGGAATTGTTCAAAACTGAGATAGAATTCTTAGGAACAAAATTTTCATATGAAGTAATAGAACTACAATCACATATAGCAAAAAAAATAAAGACATTTCCTAATATTCTAAAAGAAAAAAGAGAAGTACAATCTATAATAGGGTTACTAAATCAAACAAGATGTTACCTACCAAATTTATCAGCAAAAAAAAAATTGGTTACAACAAAAACTGAAAAAGTTTAAGAAATGAGAATGGACCCTAGAGGATGAAGAAAAACTTAAAATATTAAAACAACACACTTCATAATTACATAAGCTAAGATTATTTGTTAGAGATGTTCATGGATAATAGAAACAGATGCGTGTGAAAACAATTGGGGAGCAGTATTAAAATTCATTGAAATAGGTGAACAAGAGGAAAGACTAGCCAGATATACTAGTGGTTCTTTCACACAAACCCAACAAAATTACCACATAAACGAAAAAGAACTACTAGCGATCTTAAAAGCTATAAAAAAGTTTGAATGATTTATAATACATACGAAATTCAAAGTAAGAACAGACAATACACAAGCAAAGAGTTGGATCAACAAAATAATAGACCCGACTATAGCAAACAAAAGATTGATAAGATGGCAAATGGAGTTACCACATTACGATTTCTCAATAGAAAACATAAAAGGAAAGGACAACATTTTAGCTGTTTTTTTTGTCAAGAAATTAACTATTTCATTTGTTGCAGAATGGAAACTAGAGTCCAGCAAATAGAACATGATGTTATTTACCTCAAGAGAACCATGGAACAAATAAAAGGAGGAATTAATCAATTACATTTGCAAATATGCGGGCTCCAAAGTCTGAACTACCAGTATGTAACCACAGAAAATATGGTGGACAATACTAGCGAGAAAATGAGTGAGATAGGCGAACCTACTCATTCCTTAAAAGATGATGCACTTACATCCTCAAATAAGACTACATACAAGGAGACATTTCTTACTGAGAAAGCTCCTATCAAAGTATCAAAGAAAGTATTATTTTTACAATATATTCAAAAACTATGCCAAGTAACCGAGGTGAACCAGTTCATTAAACCATATCACAACAACATATGAACAAGGCCATCATCCTACCAGGAGCTAATCCAAGAACAACCAGGGCATTGTTCGAAAGAGGACTTATTCATTGCATCTATTCGTGTAGAGAATGTGAGGAACTGGTCCACTTAACAAGAGAAATTTACAAAGCAGCCAAGAGTTCTATTGGTCTCACAAAGGCCTCAAAAATATATGTCAGAATGTATTCAGCCATCCCTGAATATCTTGAAGATAATGAAGAGCTCTTAGCAGAACACGTTATAAAAATAAGGATGACCACCCAAGTGATCTATGGAGCATCAAATATTGTACCATACAAAACTGAGAAATTTGAAAAATTAATTCAAAAAAGAAGGGCCATGGGCTTCAGGAACATGTATTGTGAGTTAAAAGATATAAAACTAAGAGACAGCAACATATAGATCTATGACAGCCCAGATCCAGAAAAAATAATAATGTATAGTATAGCAAAAATAAAACAGCCACAAGATAAGTATGAGTTGTTTGACATCTGGTACCAAATACTATCTGGTCTGGTCATGCATAAGTAGACAAGCTGTCCAACAATCTGTCTGTATCTAGTAGGATCAGGAAGGAGCTCACCATCAGTGGGATGAAGTTTCACATGAAGCTCTAAGGGTGTATCGACTGATCGACTGTCAGAGAGACATGCAGCAGAAATAATATCTGATGTGTATTTCTGTTGAGAGATGAGTATCCTCCGAGATCCATGAGCAATCTCTAGACTCAGAAAATAACGTAGTCTGCCAAGGTGTTTCATATGAAATTGCTTGTGAAGGTATTTCTGGGTGGATGTAATGCCTACAGAGTCATCCTCAGTAATGATCACATCATCAACATAAAGTAGTAGAAGTACACTCTCCTGTGGTGATGACCGCATAAACATAGAATGGTCTTGAGAACTCTGACTAAAACCAGCCTTGGTGTTGACAAGGCGAAAATACTCAAACTAGGTGTGAGGGGCCTGCTTCAAACCATATATAGCCCGACGCAGCCGGCAAACATGATGAGGAGTAGGGAGGCCAGGAGGAGGATCCATATAAACAACCTCAGATAAGGTACCATGAAGAAAAGCATTCTTCACATCTATCTGGTATAACGGCCACTGACGGATGGCTGCAACAGCAAGAAGAGTGCGAACAGTAGTCATCTGTTCAATGGGAGCAAATGTCTCATCATAATCAATACCATGTTCCTGAGTAAATCCTCGGGCTACTAAACGAGCCTTGTTCCGCTTAATAGATCCATCAAGTTGATATTTGACCCTGAAGATCCACTTGCAGCTAATAGGCTGAACGCCCTTTGGCAGAGGAACGACATCCCAAGTGCCAGTCTGATTAAATGCACTGAATTCCTCTGCAATAGCTTTCCTCCACTCGGGATATTGAATTGCGTCTTGATAGGTTCTGGGCTCACGTGTAGAGTGTATAGCAGTGAGATATGCGTGAAACTGTGGAGAGTAGGAAGCGAGGGTGGCAAAACCAAACTGGTCAGAAGGACCAGTGGTATCAGGTGTATAACGTGCCGAAGGAATATCAGAAGTGGAACGTGTATATTGACGAAGCGGTGGTGAACTAACGGGGTGTGGGGGTGAGGACGGTGGAATGGGTGCATGAGTCAATAGGGGTAAGAACAACAGGAGATGTGAATGGAGCCAGAGAAGTGGGATTAAAAGTAATGTGGGAAGAGGAGGTCGGGGTTCTAGCAACAACTGGGGAATCAAGAAATCTAGCATCCTCAGGGAGAGTCAGGTAGTAAGGAGAGTTTTCCACAAAGGATACATGTCGAGAAATACGGACACGACCCGCCGATCGATCAAAACAACGATAACCTTTGTGTTCGGGACTGAGGCCTAGGTGAACACACTTAGCAGTACGAGCGAAGAGCTTTGTGTGCTCAGTAGGAGGAAGAAGGACGTAACAGGTGCACCCAAATGTACGGAGCATACTATAGTCAGGAGGGGAGGATAAAGAGCCTCATAAGGTGTCGTACCGGCTAGGGCAGACGAGGGAGTAATGTTAATGAGATTAATAGAGATCATAACAGCTTCAGCCCAGAAAGTACGAGGGGCGAAAGAGGAGAGTAAAAGAGCGCGAGCCGTCTCAAGGATGTGACGATGCTTGCATTTAGCTACACCATTCTGCTCATGGGTGTAAGGACATGATTGCTGAAAATGGGTGCCACGAGACTGAAGGATCGATCTCATAGTGGTGGAAGTATACTCACGAGCACCGTCCGATCGGAAATTCTTAACGTGCACACCGAACTGAGTGTGAACCAAAGTTGTAAAGAACCGATAAATATCATGCATCTCTGATCGCTGACGCATAAGAAAAATCCATGTATGTCTAGTGAAGTCATCGATGAATGCAACATAATAGAGATAGCCTTTCCACGAAGGTACAGGAGAGGGTCCCCATATGTCAGAATGAATAAGTTAAAAAGGATGGGTGGTTTGAGAAGTGCTTTTGTGACTAAAGGGTAGTGCGATATGTTTGGCCAAGTGGCAACTTTGACAATCAGATAAATGTTTAAAAGTAAGAGAACCAAGGGCACCTCTACGAGCTAAAGTTTGGAGACGAGACGCATTAATATGACCCAATCGTCTGTGCCACAGATCAGCATCAGAAGAAACAATACCAGCAAAACTAGAAGTAAAGTGATGTGCACGAAGAAAATCTAGATGATATAGGTAACCCTGACAAGTAGCACGCCTAAACTCCTTACCGGTGCATGAATCAGTAATAGAACAACCAGAAGAGTCAAAAGTAACAATGAGACCACTATCGCACAACGCACTAACAGAAATAAGGTTTATGGATAAATAAGGAGCATAAAGAACATATGGATGTGAGAGTAGGAGAGCTAGTTGCCCCTGAATGTGTAACGAGAAGTGGTGAGCCATCAGCTGTGTGTAGAGGTGGAGAGTGAGAGGGAAGTGTAGTGCAGGTGGTGAACAGTGTCTGATTACTTGTGAGGTGATGTGATGCTCCAGAATCTAAAATCCAGAACGAATTCATACCGGGAGTGGCAGAGAAGGCAGGAGTAGAGGAGCCAGCATTGATAGACTGACTCATGAGCTGTAGTTCCAGCTGAATGAGGTGTTGCTAAAGAATAGCCCAATCAGCAGGAGACGACAAGGCTGAAGTGACGGGCATGGCCGACGATGTAAAGGAAGAAGCACTGCGAGGAGGAATAAGACTAGTGTTGCTGTGACTGAGAGCACAATGAGGAGGAATATGCTGTTGGTGTGGATCGGGGTAGGGAGCAGGTTGGTGCTACCGGTGTCGGAAGTAGAGGTGGGGCAGGGTGAGGAATGATGTTAGGAGAAGGTAGGAGGCCGGAGGCAGACTGTAAGTGGCATTGCTGCTGTTTGAATCAGGATGAGGAACGAGAGGCGGTTGCATCAGGAAAGTCAGTGGAGGCAGAAATATGTGGGAGAGACTGAGATTCCATCAAATAGTAGTACCTGTATATATATATATATATATATATATATATATATATATATATAATAATAATAATAATAATAATAATAATAATAATAATAATAATAATAATAATAATAATAATAATAATAATAATAATAATAATAATAATAATAATAATAATAATAATAATAATAATAATAATAATTTTGATTTTTTTAAAGAACGGGTCGGGTAAGTAAAAAAAAGGGATAAACAGGAATAGGGTTAGGGTTTTTCAGAGAGGGCAGGGAGGAGGTTGCCTCGGCAGGAACTCCAGCGTGGGAGGAGGCTAAGACGGCGGCGGCTACAGGATGAGGGCGTGACGGGATGCGACGACTGGGTGGTCGCAGGCGTCGAGCGGAACAGAGGGGCTAGGTCTGGCGTCGACGAAAGGGTAGAGTAGCGATGGGTTTGGGATTTGGGCGTTGCTGTCGATCGAAACGGAGGAAGGAGGTTGGGGTTTGGTGGGGCGGCAGCTACAAGAGGGCAGCGACGAGGGCCAGGGGAGCGGCGGCAGGGCTGTTTGCAGCTGTCAGTCGAAGACATCGCACAGGGCAGCTTACGCGTCGACTGAGGGACACAGGGGGCGGCGCAAGCAGATGGGGCACACGGTGGGGAGGAGGAGAGAGGCAGAGGAGCACAGGGTTGAAGATGAGGATTTCGGGGATTTCTTCTGGAGGTTGAAGATGAGGATTTTTTTTTTGGTTGTTGGAATTCTATGGTTTTGGGAAGAATGGAAAATTTGTATAACCTGGCTCTTATACCATGTTAAGATAAATCAGAGAGATAAAAAAATATTGAATATTGAATTGAGTTCAACCAAGTACAATACCACCTATATATAGGAGGAGAATAAATATCAAAACAACTGTACAACCAATATGGAACTATAATAATATTTAACAGTTTGTAAGAAAAGTCTACAAGGGGATTGGAAGAAATAAAATTATCTCTCTATGAGTTCTACTACAAGATCTTGTACAAAATAAGGTATGAAAAACCAATTTTTCTCACTTAGGGAGAGTTTTGTAAGGCTCTGCCTGAAGGATCTTGCAAAAAGACTCATTTGTAACCTTCTATAGTTAGACTGTACACCTAGTAGCAGGAAACAAGCTAGGTTGTGGTTGCCTGTATCGAAGTGCTACTAGTTGTTCTAGACGTATCTCTCGGATGAAGCTCTCTTGAGAGCATAGTAATCCTGAGATGGGAGGAACATAAAAGGAGCACTGAAATCGGGGTGCATACCAGAGGTATTTTATCCACTGGTAGTAACTGGTACAGAGCAGCTCGAAGAAGTTTAACTAGGTCGGAAGCATGATGGGCCGTTTTGTTTTGATTTTTAGGGTATCCTTAGAAATCTCTCTCTACTCCTGATTTTATAATTATTGTCGTTCAATAGAACTAATAGATAATAATAGTTTGAGTGTTGCCTCATAAATTTTTGAATTAATGAGTAATTATCAAGGAAGTGATAGAATGCTAGTTTTTAATGTTTATTATCCTCATAGAGTAACAAGCATGAATGATTATTATGAATTCAAATTATTCTTCTTTAGTGTACAATGAGTAATAATTATAACAATAAATCAAATAAATCCTGGAGAAACTAGTAATATAAAAGTCGAAATAATTGATGATCTAACTTTTTTATGAAAGATCTTTATTATTCTATGAGAATGATGTATTTAGTAGTTATATCTAGAGCCTTACAACCGCATATAGACAATTTCAAGAAGAAAATGAACAGATTGGAGAAGGAAATAGACATATAGAAGAACTCGAAGAACCTCCATATGATAGTAATAGTGAAATATCTGAGAAAATATGTAACTCTAAAATTATCCTCCAGTGATTGGCTTCCTTCGGCATTTGCTTCCATATCCTCATCAAAGTGCTTCTTTCTACGAACAATTCTTTTCATTGGAAAGATCGGATCAATGCCAACATCATTAGCAAGTTCTTTCGCTTCTTACATTAAGTCTTCAAAACCATCTTCTCTAAACTTTTCAAAGAAAATAATGAGTTCCTTTATTTTTGTAATTGTATCATCCAAATTCATCTCTTCTTGAAGTATTTTGCTAACACGATTAACTTTGTCTAAGATTTTGTACCAAATACATAAACTAATCAAGAACTCAAAATCCTCTAAAGCTTTTTTGCACAAACCTTTAGCATCCGCCATCACAACATCCTTTTTTAGAACTATTGGCGATTTGAATTAAGACATCTCTCAATTCAGGTGCTTGATTTCTTATTGCTCTAACACTTTCAATGTGATTTTCCCAACGAGTTACGGATAATATGTTTGGTGTCAAACCCGTCACATATGTTCTAAGAATATCCCACCGATGTGTGGACCCTGAAAATAAAGTCTAAATCTTTTGCACATATGCAAAAAAAATTCTAGCTTTCACACAAGACTTTGTGATGTAAATTTAGCCCTAATTAGAGAATTTTCCAAGAATATTAAAAGATTAAGTTTACCAACATGTGAAGCAGATTAAGTTAGAAAATTAAACTATTAATGGGTTTGATAGATTTTCAAGATATGAAATAGTTTAACAAGCCCAATTAAAGATTCAATCCTAACAATCAACAATTATATCTAATTGTGATTAGCAAGTAAGCTATTCAATAAAGATTCGTACTCTAACTAACGGATAGAAGCACACACGCTCAATATTTGTGGACGACAATAAATTTAGATAATATCCTAGAGACGATAAAGCAATATCACAAATAACAAGAAGTGGAAAGAGTTTACCGATGTCGATGAACGAGTCGTGATGGCACGGAAATGGAGCTGACGGCGGCGCTCGAGATGGCTGTGCAGCAAGGAAGATGGAGGTAGATGACAGTTGTAGCTAGCGACGGGGTACGCTGGCGGTGGCGCCAGCACCGGTGGGGATCGACGATGGCGTGAGAATTGACGACGGCGACTGAAGGAGAGGTGGTCGGTATTGGGTGGTGGCAGTGGTGGCGCTGGCAAGGTTTTTGACGACGGTGAGGGTGAGGTGCGGGATCGAAGGGCAAGGGGGATTAGGGTTTCGATCTGAAGTGGGTTCGGGAGATAGAGGCGGTGGTCGGAGATGGAGGTCGACAGGGTGCTTCGGGGTGAGGGAGGAGATGGTGCTGGCGATGGGTTTGGAGGTGAGGGTGAAGAAGGGAAGGAGAAGATGAAGAGATAGTGGGGAGTTGGTGACTGATATGGAGTAGATTAGGGTTTGGGTAGAGATTTGGGAATTAGGGTTTAGGGTATGAATAATGATTTGGGGGTTTGGAGTGTAATTATAGCTTCTAACAAACCCTAATACTTTCGTAGGATTTCTCACAAACCCTAATAATTTCTTATGGTTTCATACACACAAGAAAAAAATGCAGAGCAATAACTCAACAGAATAATTTTTTTAATCAAGAATAGCATAATTTCTCATTATTCTCAAGGCCTATTTATAGGCTCAAAACAAATCTCAATGTAAATCTCCAAAAATATTCTAATGTATAAAATAAAGGGTGCAAATTGTAAAACTACTACATATGGCTAAATCTCAAAATAAAACAAAGCAGAACTGATGTCCTCATCACTTTGTCATATCACATAATGCAAGGTTTAGCTATGGCATCCACATGGTACATAAAAACCTCTAGGATTTATGTTAAGAAGTCTATTTTGCACTCCTTGATGTTTATTACCTTTCATGTTTGACCCATTATCATAACCTTGACCTCTTATATCATCAATATCGAGTTTAAGTTCAACCAAAGTTTCTTCAAGCCATTTGAAAAAACCAAGCCCCGATGTGTCATCAACCTTTAAGAAGCCAAGAAAAAACTCTTCCACCTTAACTCCACTTGCATCCTCAACATCACACGCACGGACGCACCTTATGATAATTGACAATTGTTCTTCATGACTTAAATCCGGAGTACAATCAAGGATAACTGAGAAGTATTTTGCTTTTTTAAAAAAATTTAGGCTGCGTTTGGTTTGTTGTTTTTTATTTTCTCGCTGCCTGTTTTCTGAAAACTGTTTTCTGAAATGTGTTTTCTGAAAACTGTTTTCTGAAAATGAGAGTGTAAAAACTGTTTGGTAATAATTTTTTTCTGAAAACTGTTATCTGAAAGCTGTTTTTTGTGAAAAAGAGAGTTTAAAAGCTGTTCGGTTATATTTCTAGCTGAAAACTGTTATCTGAAAGCTGTTTTTGTGAAAAAGAGAGTTTAAAAGCTGTTCGGTTATATTTCTAGCTGAAAACTGTTATCTGAAAGCTGTTTTTCTGAAAAAGAGAGTTTAAAAGCTGTTCGGTTATATTTCTAGCTGAAAACTGTTATCTGAAAGCTGTTTTTGTGAAAAAGAGAGTTTAAAAGCTGTTCGGTTATATTTCTAGCTGAAAATTGTTATCTGAAAGCTGTTTTTATGAAAAAAAGAGTTTAAAAGCTGTTCGGTTATATTTCTAGCTGAAAACTGTTACCTGAAAGCTGTTTTTATGAAAAAGAGAGTTTAAAAGCTGTTTGGTTATATTTCTAGCTGAAAACTGTTACCTGAAAGCTGTTTTTCTGAAAAAGAGAGTTTAAAAGCTGTTCGGTTATATTTCTAGCTGAAAACTGTTATCTGAAAGCTGTTTTTCTGAAAAAGAGAGTTTAAAAGCTGTTCGGTTATATTTCTAGCTGAAAACTGTTATCTGAAAGCTGTTTTTCTGAAAAAGAGAGTTTAAAAGCTGTTCGGTTATATTTCTAGCTGAAAACTGTTACCTGAAAGCTGTTTTTCTGAAAAAGAGAGTTTAAAAGCTGTTCGGTTATATTTCTAGCTGAAAACTGTTATCTGAAAACTGTTTTTCTGAAAAAAAGAGTTTAAAAGCTGTTCGGTTATATTTCTAGCTGAAAACTGTTATCTGAAAGCTGTTTTTCTGAAAAAGAGAGTTTAAAAGCTGTTCGGTTATATTTGTAGCTGAAAACTGTTATCTGAAAGCTGTTTTTCTGAAAAAGAGAGTTTAAAAGCTGTTCGGTTATATTTGTAGCTGAAAACTGTTATCTGAAAGCTGTTTTTCTGAAAAAGAGAGTTTAAAAGCTGTTCGGTTATATTTCTAGCTGAAAACTGTTATCTGAAAGCTGTTTTTCTGAAAGAGAGAGTTTAAAAGCTGTTCGGTTATATTTCTAGCTGAAAACTGTTATCTGAAAGCTGTTTTTCTGAAAGAGAGTTTAAAAGCTGTTCGGTTATATTTCTAGCTGAAAACCGTATTCTGAAAGCTGTTTTTCTGAAAAAGAGAGTTTAAAAGCTGTTCGGTTATATTTTTAGCTGAAAACTGTTATCTGAAAGTTGTTTTTCTGGAAAAGAGAGTTTAAAAGCTGTTCGGTTATATTTCCAGCTGAAAACTGTTATCTGAAAGCTGTTCTAGCTGAAAACTGTTATCTGAAAGCTGTTTGTAGCTGAAAACTGTTTTCTGAATTAGAGAGTGTAAAATGCGACTAAAAATTGTTCAGATAACCAAATGTTGTGTTGGTATTGTAGGAAGAACCACGTAATCCAGTGCTATGCCAAGTCAATATACTGCAGTATCTTGAATGTATTCAGAGAAAACAATATTAGACGTCTATGGCAGTAAACCTCACCCCATTTGCATACCAACGAGGAACGCATTTTACATTAAAAAACATATGAAGATGATGCAGGTAATGTTTAGTACATCATTAGATTGAATTAACTTCTATCAACTGGATCTAGCTTAATCCCTGTGGAACTATTTTAAAGGATATAACTTGAAATATACATATAGCTTCCAAGCAGTGAAAATACAGAAAAATACCAGGATGGCTTTTGTGAGCATACATAAAAATTTGAACACTTCCAAGCTGATCAGCCCTTTTCAAAGCTCAGAGCATACATAAAAATGAACCAGCATATATTTGATTCAGGTCTTAATAGCAAACAAAATACAGCAATACAGCAGTAATAGGGAGAACCTTCTCAGAAAGCATACATAAAATTAATTCAGCATACATTTGATTCAGGTCTTAATAGCATACAAAAATCCATATCAGAGATGGGCATACAGGAATACAGCAATACAGTAAGCAAACATCGATACAGTTGTATGCAAACAGCAATACAACAAGCCTGTGAACATCAAGAAAGAGTTATTGTTATAATTAATTTGATTCATTTGATGAATGAAGGAAATAGTCGTAGGCTCAGAACTAGCGAAGCATTTACGGCTGTTGGTGCAGCTCCTAGGCGAGGAGCTCAACCAACGACAATCTCCCCATCTCCAACTTCATCCTCATCAGCAATGGCATCACCAAATATTGGTTCTGCTGCTGGTTATGCTTCGCAAAATGCATCTTCATTGCCTAAACCCTCACTGCTCAAAAACCCTCACTGCTCAAAACAGCAATACAGCAGCATATATGTAGCCAGCTGCTCAAAAAGCAAAGCAACAACCAGCATCCCACACTACTGGCAGTAAAATAGCCAGAAACATGAAGCCAGAAACATGAAACCAGTAAATGAAGCCACACTACTCTCAGATCACCACATTTGCATCCAGTAAATGAAGCCAGAAACATGAAACCAATTATGAATAAAGTACCTCCCAGGCCGAATAAAATGAAGCCATCCAGTAAAATAGCTCCCATCCAGTAAAGTAGCTCCCAATAAAATGAAGCCATTATGAATAAAATGAATAAAATAGCTCACATATGGTAAATGAAGCCATCCAGTAAAGTAGAGGAATTACCTTGGAGTTGTTGGCACTGGCTTTCCTACCTCCTTTAATTCATTGATTTTCTTTTGAGCCTCTTTAGCCCATGTATACTTAGACAATGTATTTTCCACTTCAGAAATTGTGCACTTACAATGGGCTGTTGCATCTTGTTTGTGCTTGGCTGTAGGATTCTACAGGTTTACAAACACACCGAGAGAAAATAGCACAGCAAAATCTTAAAAAGAGATGAAAAACTTGAAAAGGAAGCTGAGTAATGGATAAAATATCAAATATATCCACTTAACATTCAGTTCCAGAATAGAAAAACTTGCACATATAGCATGCAATACATGTAACATTTGCTAGGGCTGATAGCACACTACAAACATATTAAGTAACGATACTGAGTGAATGTTAACATTTGCAATTTGTTGTTTAAGTATGGTACTCTTACTAAATGAGTGAATGCTAACCTGCCCAAACTAGACATGGTTTTTGCATAACTTTTCGCAGACTGCCAGTGGTTGAGTTGGCTTCCTTGCTCTCTTCCATCACAACCTACTAAAGAACAATAATTAGAACCCATCTGAGTACTGTAGGAGGTAACTTTCACATTAAAATAAACTTACCCTATCGCCACCCATTCTCCTAGTTGTGGATGCAGTATAATATGCTCCATTAGGGCCACCATAAGTCACACTTGGGCACATTTAAATAAATGATTCATAGTGTGCAACTTCAGAAACATAATCCATCTCATCATCACTTAAAACCAACGAGGAAAAATAAAGCTCAGTTAGGATTAATTCATCACAAGTAACTCCTACAAATCATTAAATAAATGATTCATAGTGTGCAACTTCAGAAACATAATCCATCTCATCATCACTTAAAACCAACGAGGAAAACTAAAGCTCAGTTAGGATTAATTCATCACAAGTCACTCCTGCAAATCACTAAATAAATGATTCATAGTGTGCAACTTCAGAAACATAATCCAAATGCATCATCACTTAAAACCAACGAGGAAAAATAAAGCTCAGTTTGGATTAATTCATCACAAGTCACTCCTACAAATCATTAAATAAATGATTCACAGTGTGCAACTTCAGAAACATAATCCAAATGCATCATCACTTAAAACCAACGAGGAAAAATAATGTGCAACCCCTGTACATCATTGAATTAATTAATAAAGACAACATCTCAAAAATTTTAAAAAAAAAACTAAAAGTAACATATGCTTCTGAAATTTATAATAGTAATAATACAATGATACAAACATATCCAAATGACATCAATGCCTCGCATTCCACATAGCCACAGCAATTTGATCTCTTTTTCTACCCATACGGTTCAATGTGGAAGCAGACATATCCAATCCCTGAGATGTTGATGGGATTTCATTATTTTGTGGATGATGACCTAATTCATCATCCGCTCCTTCGATAAAAAAGGTATCATCTTTGCTATGTCTTCCTATGAAGTTGTGTACGGCACAACAAGCAATTACCATATCCACCTGTTTTGTTGGAGTGTAGTTAGACATAGATTTGAAAATAGGAAACCTTTTCTTGAAGACTCCAAAAGTTCTTTCAATGACATTTCGTAGCCTTGCATGCTGCTTGTTAAAAAATTGCCTATGGCCAGTCGGCGCATTATTGGCCCCTTGGAAGTCTTGTGCATGATAAGGCTCGCCGCGGTATGGTGCTAAAAAACCTGGCATATTAGGATAACCACAGTCTACTAAATAATATCTATCATTTGTCGGGATTTGAAGCAATCCTTGTGATATTGCTGTTTGAATTACACGGGAGTCGTTGGCACTTCCTTTCCATCCCGCATAAACGAACGTGAACATCATTTCAAAATCACAAATGGCTAGGACATTTTGTGTTATGTTACCCTTCCGTGACCGACAAGTATTGTGTTGGCCAGCAGGTGCCCAAGCATCCACTAATGTGCCATCAACAGCACCTAATGCTCCCTACATTGTTCAGTTTTAAAACTATATGTTATCTTTTCCATTGAAATATAATAAAACACAATGTACGTCCATGGTCATGTGGATACGACGCTTCATTGGAACGATTCAATATAGTAAAAATCATTTATTAAAGATTACAACAAAATTTATATCGATGTTTATTCTAAAGCATACCTTAAACCATGGGAAAAAATCTTCGGAACTCGTAATCCTTTCATGTATATCTGTCGGATCTGGTGGAGTAATAAGAAATATCGCTGCAGTGGCCAAACCTTTCAACACTTTGGCAAAATGTTTGTTAATTGTGTATGTCGAATGAGGAAATCGATCAGCTGCCAGTCTTTGTCTGTTGCTATGGCCGACGATGAACAAAAAGATGGCGACACTTTCTTCAAAAGACACACGCCTACGTCGGGACGACGACTCCGTGTCCTCGACATAGTTTCCATCCTTCAAAAATTGACACAGAGACATAAAACAGGCTTGATTCATATGAAACATGCGATGGAACTTATACGGAGGACCATTTAACAATTCTGTCAAATACTCTTGCCCTGATAGAGTGGGAGTGGAATATGGTTCTCTATCAAAGGAGGAAAGCCACTCAATTGTATCCAAGTCTTCCAAGTCTTCAAGGTCAGCCATGTCATCGTCCACCGAGATGTCCATCACTATGTTGCGTCGGTGCAGTTAGTACTTCACTGTGAAAAATTAGAATTCATTTCCAAATATTGTGTTGTTTTTTGTAAAGCCTACATTGAAATATGATTTTATCCAATTAAAAAAAAGTAGAGATAAACCAAATACATAAACATCATCAAATAGTTCTCCATGGACAACCATAAACATAACCGCAAATGTAAACAAGAATTAAACATACTCATTACAGGACATAGAAATAATTCGTAGGGCTCTCATAATATCTAAAAAACCCTATAGTCTCACAAACTGTCAATGACCCAATACCTAAACTCCTCGCTCATCCCAACGAAAGCCTCACGAGCCTCTCGGTTGTTTAAAAAATGATGGTATGCCTTAACCATCTGTTGGGGTTGGACCCTAGTCATTGAATTCAATATTCTCATGGCCTCGCTCATGGAGTAAGGGTCATTGGAAGTAGAGGGTGGAGCTTGTGGGTGGGGTTGAGTTGATTGGGCTTGGCTTTCTGCTAGGTTATCGTAGTATCGTTGTCTCGAGCGGGCTGCAGCCGCGACACAACTCATAGCATCGTCCTTGCCAGAAGTCTTCGTGCTTTTAGTTGCTCGCCCACTTGAATTGGCAGATCTCCTTTTTCGAGACCTCTCACCTCCCCGTGCTCCATCGCCTTCATCATCTGATAGTACATATGGTACATGTTGTTGGGCGAACTCTTCATCGATCCTATGAGCCTCATCGTCATCTAGGGGCATTTGTGTTGAAGCCCTAGCAAGTGAGCCTTGAGCCATGCTGTTTTTAAAAATTTTCGTTAAGGCATCAAAATTGGCCAATCCTTCCTCATCAAAACCTTTGGCCTTCGGGTGCGCCTACCAAAAAAAATTTGAGTTACAACTGTGATAAACAAGTCAATTAATCTTACATTTAAGTATAACTATATGTTAATCACATAGTATAATAGGTTCATGATGAAGTATATGAACCTTGACATAAGCATCCCACACTACTGGCTCGCAGGTAACAGTTCCGATTTCTTCATTCCAACCTAACCCACTCTGCGACTTCACATCCCGAAAGGCCCTCCATTGCTGTCGGAGCCTGTTGTATTTGCCATGTAGTTGGGTGAGTGTATACTTTCGATTCGTAAGGGCGAACACATCATGCTGAATTTTTTTCCAAGTTCTATTATCGAATGTGGAACTTTTTAAAGGGCTATGGTCTACCGCTGCCTCCATCATATCAACAAACGCCTTTTCATTGGATGGCAGCCATAGACTTAGATCAAAATCAGATTCCATCTCGATCTGTTTTCTCCTACTAGTCATCTATTTTATAAACATCAACGGTATCAATATAAATTCAACTTCATACGAAACTGCTAAAACATCATGTTAGCCGAGCTCAGTAACATAAAACATCTCTTTACCCCTCTGTTTATACATCAACGGTATCAATATAATATTATTTTCATTTTGCCGTTCTCTGTTTATATAAAAAAAATTTAACAGAAACATTTCTCTCCACCGACCCATCTCAAATCCCATAATATGAACAAAAACAAAATCATTTCTTGAAATCCCAAAATCCTTGAAGATCTGACAGTAAAAAATGTTAACCAAAAACAGATTACCTTATTTTCAGCAGTAGAGAAGTTGTCACCAACGGATTCAGGACGCAAATGACATTTTATTCGATTGAACCGAGCTCGAGTGCGCCTTCTTCTACAAGCTGCTCGTGTTTCACAGACCATGAAACTGTCGAACAATTTGGGGGTCTACAAACAAATCTAACTATATCCCTACAGAAAAACAAAACATCGGTGAGCGGTTGTGGTAGTTTTTCAGTTCAGATCTAGGGTTTTAGTCTGAGAAAGCCAAAGGAGCGGAAAGAATAAGAGATGGATTGGGATCGATGTGGGAATCGTGAGATTTTGGGTTCAGATCCAGGGATGTAGGAGAGAAAGGTAAAAGAGAGGGAAAGAAGAGGCGCCGATTGAGAGTGCGAGTGCGGTTAAATGGCAAGAGAGGAGACGATTGCGAGTGAGGATCTGATATTCAGATCTATGGTTTTTGGGGAAGAAGGAAAAAGAGGACCTCTTGGCTGCGTGAAGGAGAGAAGGAAAAAGAGCTCGTGAGCGAAAGGCTCAAAACAGTATTTTGATCGTTTTTGGAAAGCAGATCTAGGGTTTTGGGGGAAGAAGGAAAAGGAGGACCGAAGTAGAGCGTGAAGGAGATAAGGAAAAAGCAGAGCTCGTGAGCGATGAGAAAAAAGTATTGATCATTTTTGGAAAACGTTTTCCAAAAAAACCCCACGCCAAACAAAAAATGGCGTTTTCATATTTTCAGAAAACCAAAAAATGGTTGAAAAATACCAAACCAAACAAACTGATCTCATTAGTCAATAAGCTTATTAACTCATTTTGAATTTTATGACTCAAATAGTGATGTTGCATTTCCTTATCTACTACACGCTTCTTGCGGAATTTGATTCAGTTATGCAAGACCATCTTCGGATTGTGGTAGATAAGGAAATACAACATCACTATTTGCATCATAAAATTCAAAATGAGTTGATGAGATCAAAAAGAAAATTCTCAATTTTTTTTAAAGCAAAGTAGTTCTCAGTTAACTTTGATTATACTCCGGATTTAAGTCATGAAAAACAAATTGTCAATTATCATAAGGTACGTGTGATGTTGAGGGTGCAAGTGGAGTTAAGGTTGAAGAGTTTTTTCTTGGCTTCTTAAAGGTTGATGACACATCGGGGCTCGGTCTTTTCAAACGGCTTGAAGATATTTAGGTTGAACTTAAACTCGACATTGATGATATAAGAGGTCAAGGTTATGACAATGGGTCAAACATGAAAGGTAAACATCAAGAAGTGCAAAATAGACTTCTTGACATAAATCCTAGAGCTTTTTATGTATCATGTGGATGTCATAGCTAAAACCTTGCATTATGTGATATAGCAAAGTCGTGTGTGAAAGCTAGAACTTTTTTACTTTATTTTTGGGGTCCACATATCGGTGGAA
Organism: Hemerocallis citrina; assembly: GCA_017893485.1. Classification (NCBI taxonomy): domain Eukaryota; kingdom Viridiplantae; phylum Streptophyta; class Magnoliopsida; order Asparagales; family Asphodelaceae; genus Hemerocallis; species Hemerocallis citrina. The sequence goes on from CM030367.1 coordinate 172,990,511, forward strand.
TATTCTTAGAACATATGTGACGGGTTTGAAACCAAAAGTATTATTCGTAACTCGTTGGGAAAGTCACATTAAAAGTGTTAGAGCAATAAGAAATCAAGCATCGAAATTGATAGAAGCCTTAATTCAAATCGCCAGTAGTTCTAAAGAGGATGTTGGGATGACAGAAGCTGGGTTTGTTTGGTTTGGTATTTTTCAACCGTTTTTTGGTTTTCTGAAAATATGAAAACGCCATTTTTTATTTGGCGTGGGGTTTTTTTGGAAAACGTTTTCCAAAAACGATCAATACTTTTTTCTCATCGCTCACGAGCTCTGCTTTTTCCTTATCTCCTTCACGCTCTCCTTCGGTCCTCCTTTTCCTTCTTCCCCCAAAACCCTAGATCTGCTTTCCAAAAACGATCAAAATACTGTTTTGAGCCTTTCGCTCACGAGCTCTTTTTCCTTCTCTCCTTCACGCAGCCAAGAGGTCCTCTTTTTCCTTCTTCCCCAAAAACCATAGATCTGAATATCAGATCCTCACTCGCAATCGTCTCCTCTCTTGCCATTTAACCGCACTCACACTCTCAATCGGCACCTCTTCTTTCCCTCTCTTTTACCTTTCTCTCCTACATCCCTGGATCTGAACCCAAAATCTCACGATTCCCACATCGATCCCAACCCATCTCTTATTCTTTCCGCTCCTTTGGCTTTCTCAGACTAAAACCCTAGATCTGAACTGAAAAACTACCACAACCGCTCACCGATGTTTTGTTTTTCTGTAGGGATATAGTTAGATTTGTTTGTAGACCCCCAAATTGTTCGACAGTTTCATGGTCTGTGAAACACGAGCAGCTTGTAGAAGAAGGCGCACTCGAGCTCGGTTCAATCGAATAAAACGTCATTTGCGCCCTGAATCCGTTGGTGACAACTTCTCTACTGCTGAAAATAAGGTAATCTGTTTTTGGTTAACATTTTTTACTGTCAGATCTTCAAGGATTTTGGGATTTCAAGAAATGATTTTGTTTTTGTTCATATTATGGGATTTGAGATGGGTCGGTGGAGAGAAATGTTTCTGTAAATTTTTTTTTTATATAAACAGAGAACGGCAAAATGAAAATAATATTATATTGATACCGTTGATGTATAAACAGAGGGGTAAAGAGATGTTTTATGTTACTGAGCTCGGCTAACATGATGTTTTAGCAGTTTCGTATGAAGTTGAATTTATATTGATACCGTTGATGTTTATAAAATAGATGACTAGTAGGGGAAAACAGATTGAGATGGAATCTGATTTTGATCTAAGTCTATGGCCGCCATCCAATGAAAAGGCGTTTGTTGATATGATGGAGGCAGCGGTAGACCATAGCCCTTTAAAAAGTTCCACATTCGATAATAGAACTTGGAAAAAAATTCAGCATGATGTGTTCGCCCTTACGAATCGAAAGTATACACTCACCCAACTACATGGCAAATACAACAGGCTCCGACAGCAATGGAGGGCCTTTCGGGATGTGAAGTCGCAGAGTGGGTTAGGTTGGAATGAAGAAATCGGAACTGTTACCTGCGAGCCAGTAGTGTGGGATGCTTATGTCAAGGTTCATATACTTCATCATGAACCTATTATACTATGTGATTAACATATAGTTATACTTAAATGTAAGATTAATTGACTTGTTTATCACAGTTGTAACTCAAAATTTTTTTGGTAGGCGCACCCGAAGGCCAAAGGTTTTGATGAGGAAGGATTGGCCAATTTTGATGCCTTAACGAAAATTTTTAAAAACAGCATGGCTCAAGGCTCACTTGCTAGGGCTTCAACACAAATGCCCCTAGATGACGATGAGGCTCGTAGGATCGATGAAGAGTTCGCTCAACAACATGTACCATATGTACTATCAGATGATGAAGGCGATGGAGCACGGGGAGGTGAGAGTTCTCGAAAAAGGAGATCTGCCAATTCAAGTGGGCGAGCAACTAAAAGCACGAAGACTTCTGGCAAGGACGATGCTATGAGTTGTGTCGCGGCTGCAGCCCGCTCGAGACAACGATACTACGATAACCTAGCAGAAAGCCAAGCCCAATCAACTCAACCCCACCGACAAGCTCCACCCTCTATTTCCAATGACCCTTACTCCATGAGCGAGGCCATGAGAATATTGAATTCAATGACTAGGGTCCAACCCCAACAGATGGTTAAGGCATACCATCATTTTTTAAACAACCGAGAGGCTCATGAGGCTTTCGTTGGGATGAGCACGGAGTTTAGGTATTGGGTCATTGACAGTTTGTGAGACTATAGGGTTTTTTAGATATTATGAGAGCCCTACGAATTATTTCTATGTCCTGTAATGAGTATGTTTAATTCTTGTTTACATTTGCGGTTATGTTTATGATTGTCCATGGAGAACTATTTGATGATGTTTATGTATTTGGTTTATCTCTACTTTTTTTTAATTGGATAAAATCATATTTCAATGTAGGCTTTACAAAAAACAACACAATATTTGGAAATGAATTCTAATTTTTCACAGTGAAGTACTAACTGCACCGACGCAACATAGTGATGGACATCTCGGTGGACGATGACATGGCTGACCTTGAAGACTTGGAAGACTTGGATACAATCGAGTGGCTTTCCTCCTTTGATAGAGAACCATATTCCACTCCCACTCTATCAGGGCAAGAGTATTTGACAGAATTGTTAAATGGTCCTCCATATAAGTTCCATCGCATGTTTCATATGAATCAAGCCTGTTTTATGTCTCTGTGTCAATTTTTGAAGGATGGAAACTATGTCGAGGACACGGAGTCGTCGTCCCGACGTAGGCGTGTGTCTTTTGAAGAAAGTGTCGCCATCTTTTTGTTCATCGTCGGCCATAGCAACAGACAAAGACTGGCAGCTGATCGATTTCCTCATTCGACATACACAATTAACAAACATTTTGCCAAAGTGTTGAAAGGTTTGGCCACTGCAGCGATATTTCTTATTACTCCACCAGATCCGACAGATATACATGAAAGGATTACGAGTTCCGAAGATTTTTTCCCATGGTTTAAGGTATGCTTTAGAATAAACATCGATATAAATTTTGTTGTAATCTTTAATAAATGATTTTTACTATATTGAATCGTTCCAATGAAGCGTCGTATCCACATGACCATGGACGTACATTGTGTTTTATTATATTTCAATGGAAAAGATAACATATAGTTTTAAAACTGAACAATGTAGGGAGCATTAGGTGCTGTTGATGGCACATTAGTGGATGCTTGGGCACCTGCTGGCCAACACAATACTTGTCGGTCACGGAAGGGTAACATAACACAAAATGTCCTAGCCATTTGTGATTTTGAAATGATGTTCACGTTCGTTTATGCGGGATGGAAAGGAAGTGCCAACGACTCCCGTGTAATTCAAACAGCAATATCACAAGGATTGCTTCAAATCCCGGCAAATGATAGATATTATTTAGTAGACTGTGGTTATCCTAATATGCCAGGTTTTTTAGCACCATACCGCGGCGAGCCTTATCATGCACAAGACTTCCAAGGGGCCAATAATGCGCCGACTGGCCATAGGCAATTTTTTAACAAGCAGCATGCAAGGCTACGAAATGTCATTGAAAGAACTTTTGGAGTCTTCAAGAAAAGGTTTCCTATTTTCAAATCTATGTCTAACTACACTCCAACAAAACAGGTGGATATGGTAATTGCTTGTTGTGCCGTACACAACTTCATAGGAAGACATAGCAAAGATGATACCTTTTTTATCGAAGGAGCGGATGATGAATTAGGTCATCATCCACAAAATAATGAAATCCCATCAACATCTCAGGGATTGGATATGTCTGCTTCCACATTGAACCGTATGGGTAGAAAAAGAGATCAAATTGCTGTGGCTATGTGGAATGCGAGGCATTGATGTCATTTGGATATGTTTGTATCATTGTATTATTACTATTATAAATTTCAGAAGCATATGTTACTTTCAGTTTTTTTTTAAAAATTTTTGAGATGTTGTCTTTATTAATTAATTCAATGATGTACAGGGGTTGCACATTATTTTTCCTCGTTGGTTTTAAGTGATGATGCATTTGGATTATGTTTCTGAAGTTGCACACTGTGAATCATTTATTTAATGATTTGTAGGAGTGACTTGTGATGAATTAATCCAAACTGAGCTTTATTTTTCCTCGTTGGTTTTAAGTGATGATGCATTTGGATTATGTTTCTGAAGTTGCACACTATGAATCATTTATTTGGTGATTTGCAGGAGTGACTTGTGATGAATTAATCCTAACTGAGCTTTAGTTTTCCTCGTTGGTTTTAAGTGATGATGAGATGGATTATGTTTCTGAAGTTGCACACTATGAATCATTTATTTAATGATTTGTAGGAGTTACTTGTGATGAATTAATCCTAACTGAGCTTTATTTTTCCTCGTTGGTTTTAAGTGATGATGAGATGGATTATGTTTCTGAAGTTGCACACTATGAATCATTTATTTAAATGTGCCCAAGTGTGACTTATGGTGGCCCTAATGGAGCATATTATACTGCATCCACAACTAGGAGAATGGGTGGCGATAGGGTAAGTTTATTTTAATGTGAAAGTTACCTCCTACAGTACTCAGATGGGTTCTAATTATTGTTCTTTAGTAGGTTGTGATGGAAGAGAGCAAGGAAGCCAACTCAACCACTGGCAGTCTGCGAAAAGTTATGCAAAAACCATGTCTAGTTTGGGCAGGTTAGCATTCACTCATTTAGTAAGAGTACCATACTTAAACAACAAATTGCAAATGTTAACATTCACTCAGTATCGTTACTTAATATGTTTGTAGTGTGCTATCAGCCCTAGCAAATGTTACATGTATTGCATGCTATATGTGCAAGTTTTTCTATTCTGGAACTGAATGTTAAGTGGATATATTTGATATTTTATCCATTACTCAGCTTCCTTTTCAAGTTTTTCATCTCTTTTTAAGATTTTGCTGTGCTATTTTCTCTCGGTGTGTTTGTAAACCTGTAGAATCCTACAGCCAAGCACAAACAAGATGCAACAGCCCATTGTAAGTGCACAATTTCTGAAGTGGAAAATACATTGTCTAAGTATACATGGGCTAAAGAGGCTCAAAAGAAAATCAATGAATTAAAGGAGGTAGGAAAGCCAGTGCCAACAACTCCAAGGTAATTCCTCTACTTTACTGGATGGCTTCATTTACCATATGTGAGCTATTTTATTCATTTTATTCATAATGGCTTCATTTTATTGGGAGCTACTTTACTGGATGGGAGCTATTTTACTGGATGGCTTCATTTTATTCGGCCTGGGAGGTACTTTATTCATAATTGGTTTCATGTTTCTGGCTTCATTTACTGGATGCAAATGTGGTGATCTGAGAGTAGTGTGGCTTCATTTACTGGTTTCATGTTTCTGGCTTCATGTTTCTGGCTATTTTACTGCCAGTAGTGTGGGATGCTGGTTGTTGCTTTGCTTTTTGAGCAGCTGGCTACATATATGCTGCTGTATTGCTGTTTTGAGCAGTGAGGGTTTTTGAGCAGTGAGGGTTTAGGCAATGAAGATGCATTTTGCGAAGCATAACCAGCAGCAGAACCAATATTTGGTGATGCCATTGCTGATGAGGATGAAGTTGGAGATGGGGAGATTGTCGTTGGTTGAGCTCCTCGCCTAGGAGCTGCACCAACAGCCGTAAATGCTTCGCTAGTTCTGAGCCTACGACTATTTCCTTCATTCATCAAATGAATCAAATTAATTATAACAATAACTCTTTCTTGATGTTCACAGGCTTGTTGTATTGCTGTTTGCATACAACTGTATCGATGTTTGCTTACTGTATTGTTGTATTCCTGTATGCCCATCTCTGATATGGATTTTTGTATGCTATTAAGACCTGAATCAAATGTATGCTGAATTAATTTTATGTATGCTTTCTGAGAAGGTTCTCCCTATTACTGCTGTATTGCTGTATTTTGTTTGCTATTAAGACCTGAATCAAATATATGCTGGTTCATTTTTATGTATGCTCTGAGCTTCGAAAAGGGCTGATCAGCTTGGAAGTGTTCAAATTTTTATGTATGCTCACAAAAGCCATCCTGGTATTTTTCTGTATTTTCACTGCTTGGAAGCTATATGTATATTTCAAGTTATATCCTTTAAAATAGTTCCACAGGGATTAAGCTAGATCCAGTTGATAGAAGTTAATTCAATCTGATGATGTACTAAACATTACCTGCATCATCTTCATATGTTTTTTAATGTAAAATGCGTTCCTCGTTGGTATGCAAATGGGGTGAGGTTTACTGCCATAGACGTCTAATATTGTTTTCTCTGAATACATTCAAGATACTGCAGTATATTGACTTGGCATAGCACTGGATTACGTGGTTCTTCCTACAATACCAACACAACATTTGGTTATCTGAACAATTTTTAGTCGCATTTTACACTCTAATTCAGAAAACAGTTTTCAGCTACAAACAGCTTTCAGATAACAGTTTTCAGCTAGAACAGCTTTCAGATAACAGTTTTCAGCTGGAAATATAACCGAACAGCTTTTAAACTCTCTTTTTCAGAAAAACAACTTTCAGATAACAGTTTTCAGCTAAAAATATAACCGAACAGCTTTTAAACTCTCTTTTTCAGAAAAATAGCTTTCAGAATACGGTTTTCAGCTAGAAATATAACCGAACAGCTTTTAAACTCTCTTTCAGAAAAACAGCTTTCAGATAACAGTTTTCAGCTAGAAATATAACCGAACAGCTTTTAAACTCTCTCTTTCAGAAAAACAGCTTTCAGATAACAGTTTTCAGCTAGAAATATAACCGAACAGCTTTTAAACTCTCTTTTTCAGAAAAACAGCTTTCAGATAACAGTTTTCAGCTACAAATATAACCGAACAGCTTTTAAACTCTCTTTTTCAGAAAAACAGCTTTCAGATAACAGTTTTCAGCTACAAATATAACCGAACAGCTTTTAAACTCTCTTTTTCAGAAAAACAGCTTTCAGATAACAGTTTTCAGCTAGAAATATAACCGAACAGCTTTTAAACTCTTTTTTTCAGAAAAACAGTTTTCAGATAACAGTTTTCAGCTAGAAATATAACCGAACAGCTTTTAAACTCTCTTTTTCAGAAAAACAGCTTTCAGGTAACAGTTTTCAGCTAGAAATATAACCGAACAGCTTTTAAACTCTCTTTTTCAGAAAAACAGCTTTCAGATAACAGTTTTCAGCTAGAAATATAACCGAACAGCTTTTAAACTCTCTTTTTCAGAAAAACAGCTTTCAGATAACAGTTTTCAGCTAGAAATATAACCGAACAGCTTTTAAACTCTCTTTTTCAGAAAAACAGCTTTCAGGTAACAGTTTTCAGCTAGAAATATAACCGAACAGCTTTTAAACTCTCTTTTTCAGAAAAACAGCTTTCAGGTAACAGTTTTCAGCTAGAAATATAACCGAACAGCTTTTAAACTCTTTTTTTCAGAAAAACAGCTTTCAGATAACATTCAGCTAGAAATATAACCGAACAGCTTTTAAACTCTCTTTTTCAGAAAAACAGCTTTCAGATAACAGTTTTCAGCTAGAAATATAACCGAACAGCTTTTAAACTCTCTTTTTCACAAAAACAGCTTTCAGATAACAGTTTTCAGAAAAAAATTATTACCAAACAGTTTTTACACTTTCATTTTCAGAAAACACATTTCAGAAAACAGTTTTCAGAAAACAGGCAGCGAGAAAACAAAAAACAACAAACCAAATGCAGCCTAAAGGTTTGTGCAAAAATGCTTTAGAGGATTTTGAGTTCTTGATTAGTTTATGTATTTGGTATAAAATCTTAGACAAAGTTAATCGTGTTAATAAAATACTTCAAGAATAGATGAATTTGGAGGATACAATTACAAAAGTAAAGGAACTCATTATTTTCTTTGAAAAGTTTAGAGAAGATGGTATTGAAGACTTGATGGAAGAAGCGAAAGAACTTGCTGATGATGTTGGCATTGATCCGGTCTTCCAATGAAAAGAATTGTTCGTAGAAAGAAGCACTTTGATGAGGATATGGAAGCAAATGCCGAAGGAAGTCAATCACCGGAGGATAATTTTAGAGTTGCATATTTCTCCACATCATAGATCAAGCTCTTACATCATTAAATGACCGGTTTAAACAATTTGAGCTATATGAGAAGACATCTTTGGATTTTAGTTTAATGCAAAGTTCGTAAGTGTTAGTGAAGAGAAATCAAGGGAGCATTGCTCTAAATTACAAAGTTTCTTGGAACATGACCAACACTGTGATATTTATGGGAGAGTTATTTCAAGATCTTAGATAGTTGAAAAAAAATATTGCCAAAGGAGATAAGCAAATCAATTGACATCCTTAACTTTATAAGATCTTATTGGGATGAAAGTGGTTTCCAAAGTGCATGGTTTGCTTATCGAATTTTGTTGACTATACCGGTTACGGTTGCCTCGGCAGAGAGAAGTTTTCTAAGTTAAAGTTGATAAAAACTTACCTTTGTGTCATAAGAAAGATTGAGTGGATTGGCTATGATCTCGGCTGAGAATGAGTTTTTGGAGAAGCTCTCGTAAATATGGAGAGACATGAGAATAACTCAATTTAAATCAGAGCCAAAGCACAAATAGTTTACAAGTTTAATATTTATTGAATCTCCTCAACTTTGAGCACTTCACACCTCATCAAATTGATTTTGTTGGTTGGCATTGAAAATTCTTGGCTTTTGCTACACAAATTCATCTTGAATAAGATAGGTTAAAGAAGATATCCCTAAATTCACTTTCTATTTATCTTCTGTTTTTATTTTCATCCATATGCACTACACAGACAAACTTTGTAGGTGTTGCTGCTGATTTCAGGTGTGGAAGAAAATAGATGAATTTGTGGGTTCTTCGAGGAAAACAATAAAGCGAACCTGTTGACCTTCACCTACGTGTTGACTTGTTTCTTGCCGCTACCGCGAACTTGCACAAAGTTCGATACACCGGGATGGATCCTGGCGACGAACCCTCCGACGCTCTTGTCAGTAACCTCAAAGATTAAGAAAGAGCTTTAGGTAGAAAAAGATTGATTACCTTGTTACGGTGGGGGAAGAGGGGTATTTATAGTCGCCTTGGGGACCCGTTTCGAGATAAGGATAAATCTCTACTTCTCGGTGTTGATGGATAAGCTGGGGAGTTTAAACTCGATTCATGATAAGAAGTGGTTGAAACCGCCTCTTAGGGATAATCACGATTTTGAATTACTCTTTATCCTTCTGAATTGGTATGTAACGGGTTGGTACCCGTATCCAATAGGACATCCGTTTATGGGTTATCGGGCTTTGAAGAAGAGACCCAGTTTCCATTTCGGACCTGTTTGTAGATGAAATTATCGTTTTACCCCTGAGAGCTTTAAGATTCGTGCCCGATTTAATCCTATTTTTAGCCATATTAGTAGGGCATAACTGTCATGTTATTGTACATGGTAAATACTGTATGTATCATGTGCAGGTTTGTTCCAACCATAACTACAATTACAGGGAGTTTCCGGATCATGAAGGCGTGGATCCCAAAACAATAGTCAATGCAACTAAAGAACGCAAACACCTCTCAGGTAAACATGGAAACTTGGGAAACTAATTTGTTAAACTAGGGGTGTGTATGTGCGTGTGCAGTGCCACCAGAAGATATTCCTATAGTTTGTTACAGCACGTTAGGCATTCCCTTTTTTAGAGGGATAAAATGCTTAATGCATATTACCTCTTAATCACACATTTGTTATGATTTATATATGATAGCATGCGATAAACGGAAAACTAACGGTGTACTCTTAAGAGAAATAATAGAGGTTATCTGGGGGATCCTTCTGAACTACTCATTAGTGTTGGTCTTTTCTGCAATTTACGCTAATCTCTAATCTCTAATTTCTAATACTATAATGCGAGAGTTGGGGTTGTGTAATTTGTAGACAACCAACCATCTAATTTCAACCGCTCATTTTTAAGTGGGAGTTATATTAACCATCTATTTACTCAAATGTTGTCAGTTACCATAATACCCTAAAAGTTCAAATTTATTTACGACATAATTATTTACAAAAGTGTCACCCATATAAAATAAAAATTTGTGCCACTAAGGGTAATCTGTAAAGAGTATGGTAAGAGTTTGAGATGGGTTCGAGTCCAGACTATGTCGTAGGCTTTATTATTATCCATATAATAAAACACAAAGAAAGCCAAGTGGCTCTCCTTCAATCCCCCCAAAATCAAAGGCCCAGATCTAACCTCACAAAACACATTTTCCTCCCCAAAAGTTCTCCCCCAAAACTCAAATTCAAATACCTAAAAAACAACTCCTTTATTTATTTAATTATTTCTCTCTCTCTCTCTCTCTCTCTCTCTCTCTCTCTCTTTATATATATATATATATATATATATATATATATATATATGAGCAATGATCTATGGAAAACGCTAGTGTATCGTGTAAAACGTGAAAACAACCAAGGCCAACAACAGCCTAGGTGGTTTTCACGAGTTTTCACAACATTTGCGTTTTCAATGGAGCATTACTTTGCATTTTCAATGGAGCATTGCTATATATATATATATATATATATATATATATATATATATATATATACTTATGGAAACCTGGACTTTTATTTACAACTAATCAGTGGCGGAGCCAGGATTTTCATCCAGCGGGAGCGAAATCATAAAAACCACAAATTTATAAAAGTCTTTAAACATCCATATCACAATCATATTACAAAAGCAATTAAACAAACATTGTTATATTACAAAACTCCCCTACGCGACTTCATATTTTGAAACCTTTTCATGATATCATCATTTTTGATTAACTTCAACGTCCTTTTCTCGACATATGCAATCAAACAATCATTAAACCATTCATCTCCCATCTGGTTGCGAAGCGAAGTTTTTATAAGCTTCATAGCTGAAAATGCTCTTTCACAGGTTGCCGTTGCCACCGGCAGGAGTAATGCGAACTTCATATGTAAATACACCAATGGATAAACAATATGTCTTCTAGTCTGAACCATTTTTTGAGTCAAATCATTTATTCCAATCAGATTAGAAAACTCATCAGCACGTGTGACATCTTCAAGGTATGTATCAAGTTGGAAACTCAAAGCCATCAAATCAGTAGGAGAAAAATCAACTGGGTAAAACTTTGCAAATTACAGTAGCTTACCTTATCAAAAGCAGAGAGTGAATCTCTTGGATCAAGACAAGCAATGCACAACACCAACTGGGTATTTACTTCATCGAAGCGATGGTTCAACTCTTGAAGTTGTAAGTCGATCACTGCATAAAATATCTCTACACGGTAATGATGAAGGTTTGTCAGTTCCTCGGCTCGACGACGTGATCTCCCAGGTGCTACAAAAGTTTCATCCATGTTTGGAAATGAAATTTCATTTTTCTTGCAAAACTCAAAAACTTCTTCTAAGAAAGACTCCCATTCGTTTTTCCTCAATTTCTGTAATTGTCTTTTGGTTACACCAACAAGATTGATTGCATTTAGAATGTCTTGGTCCCTTCTCTGTAGTGCTTGAGATAATTCGTTACTGATTCCAAATACGGTTCTCATCAAATGCAAATTAAATACAAATTCAAAATCAAATAACTTCAATAGTATATTTGCATCTCCATGTAGGTCATCCTTATCAATAACTTCAAGTACCTCAACTATTGAGGGAAACAAGTGAATTACACTCAAAAGAGTATTAAAGTGCGATTCCCAACGTGTGTCTCCTGAGCGCTTTAGTGTAGCTTCTTGATGCAATCCTCGCCCTGTTTCAATTTCACCACTACTTATTCCCGCAATCAATCTCTCAAACTGTTTATCCCAAAGAATATCATGTCGTTTTGCTGAACCTCCAACAATATTGCACAATTTGGTAATTAAGTTGAAGAATGTGGCAATAGTCCTATGCTTATGAACAACACCAACAAGTGCTAACTGTAATTGATGAGCAAAACAATGAACATAAAAGGCAGACTGATTTTCTCTCATAATCAAGGTTTTGAGACCATTATATTCACCCTTCATGTTGCTCGCTCCATCATAACCTTGTCCACGCAATCGTGATATACTCAACCCATGATTAGCAAAAAGAATATCAATTGCCTCCTTCAAACATATAGCAGTTGTAGAAGAAACATGTACCGCTCCAAGAATACGTTCAACGACACAACTTTTTTTATTCATATAACGAAGGCATACATCCATTTGTTCTTTCACAGATATGTCTCTTGATTCATCAACTAAAATAGAGAACAAATCACTTCGTAGATCATCCATGATTACATTTGTGATCTCAGCTGCTATTGCTTTCACAATATCCTTCTGAATCATTGGGGATGTCATCTTATTATTCTCTGGAGAATTGTTCAAAACAATTTTTTTCACTTCTTCATTATCTTCCGCATAAAACTCTAGTACTTCAAGAAAGTTTCCCCGATTATCAAATTCATCAGATTCATCATGTCCTCAAAAATGGAAATCCTTGACGCAAAAGCAATTTAATAACTTTAATTGAAGCAAGTAAACGCGTGCGATACTCCATTTGGACTTTGTTTGATTGCTTTACCAACTGAACATCTATATGTTGTCTTTGATTTATTAAATCAAGACACTTCTTCATGCATGAATTATGAATGCTAGTATGACCTCCTACATGCTCTTTGAATTTGTGTGGCCATTTCTTCCAATTTGTAAATCCTTCACCAACAAACTTGTCACCACCACTTTGAGAATCACTTTCGGGCTTGAATAAATAACAACATAAACAGAATACAACATCTTTAGACACACTATACTCCAACCAGCTCCTATTAGGGTGTTCTTGAAACCAATTAGGAAGAAACTTTCTTTTCTCGTTGCCAAAATTCCTAGAAGGGAAAACATTGGACTTTGGTTGATACGGACATTTTTGCCAATAATGCCTTCGAATTATCTCTCTATCATTAGCATCAAAGGAATAAATATTTTTTCTATTTCTAGGATCAGATGCAAATTCATCAACGTTCAGCTCTACACGAGGATGAGGAGGACGAACACTTGAATCACCGTCCTCCCTTGATTTTCTTTTCAAAAATTTATCCATAACTGTTTGAATATTGTTCAAAAACTAAATTAGTATCAAACAAAATTCTAATTTATAAATCCCCAATTTAGTTGCTACACATTAGAACCTATATATTGAAGTGTCAATATATTGACTAAGTTCAGTTGTTGATCAAAGGATATTAATTCATATTAGATGATGTTCATAATAGAAATAATTAAAATAACACAATAGATATTTTTTTGATATAAGATGTATAATAACATCTTTATGGACAAATATTTCACATGGACAATCAATCATATATGGTATTGATGAATTGGCTAGTGATCGAACAATCAATCAAGAATACCCCGTCAACCTTTATGAACAATAGATGAATTGGCTAGTGATCGAACAACTGAACATTCATTAATGTGTCATGTCCATGGAAATTGAACCAAATCCATTCACAAACGGTCAATCCTGTGGAAATTAGTAACTTAGGCGAGAGTTAATACTGAGGTTGTGAATCTTGTGATAATGTCAAAGCAAACACAATAACAAAGATGAGCAATACAAGGCATCAAACTCTAATAAGTCATATACAATGAAATTTAGTGGAAGGAGGATAAGAACTAACCATAATTTCAAAAGTGCAAGAACTAACCATAATTTCAGGTCCCCAGGATAAGAACTACCATAATTTCATCAATTACTAGCAAGAACTCATTACATTTAAATCTTGTTTTTCACCAAAAACTAACCATAATTTCGAAAGTGCATAAACAAAATTACGATAATTTCGAATAGCGCATAACAAAAACCACACCTGCACGGCTGCACTGCAAGACGTAGGCCGGAAGGCAGATCTTTCTTCAAATCCTTCAACAGTTAAACTCTTTCAAATTCTCTTAGAAGCCAACCAAAGTCCCTAATTTTTCACCAATGCCTCCGCCTCTGATTGTCACCAACCAAAATCCCTAATTTCTCAAATGCAGCAAAATTGATCTTTAGTTCTTTACTTACGTTGTCAAACAACAAACCACGGTCAAACTCAAACAACATAACAAAAATTCTCACACAAAAAAATCACTGCCCTTTAAGATTCTCAGAATCTAACGACGACATCTAACGTTGACTTGGGAGGGGATTGGGCTTGCCGGGTTGGCCTGGGGCTTCGATTTAGCCTGGGCTTCGATGATGGATTATGATTTACGAGCTAGGGTTTCGGTTCGGTAGATGATGGAGATTGGAGCATGGAAAGAAAGAAAGAAAAGAAGAAAGAAGAGAGAGGTAGGGAGCCTAGGGTTTCGGTGGAGGACCTGGAGGCTAGAAGGAAGGAGAGATTGAGAGAGGCTGAGAGCTAGGGTTTTATATTTTGAAGCACTGAAAGAAAGAAAGAAAGAAAAGAAAGAAGGGGAGGCGTCGAAGTCAGAGAGGGGAAGTGGGAGCAGATTTTGGGCTGAGTGGGAGCAGATTTGGGCTTGGGCTTGGGAGGGGAGCGATTTGGGCTGAGTAAGGGGGAGCAGATTTTTTTATGTATTGGGCTTTTTAAAGAGCTGACGAAATTCACGAGGAGCGGCCGCTCCCCCTGAATTTCGTCAGCTCGTCAGCTTTTTAAAAAGCTCAATACATAAAAAAATCTGCTCCCCCTTACTCTGCCCAAATTTGCTCCCACTCCGCCCAAAATTTGCTCCCACTTCCCCTCTCCAACTTCGATGCCTCCCCTTCTTTCTTCTTTTCTTTCTTTCTTTCACTGCTTCAAAATCTGAAACCCTAGCACTCAGCCTCTCTCAATCTCTCCTTCTAGCTTCCAGGCCCTCCACCGAAATCCTAGGCTCCCCACTTCCTTCTTCTTTTCTTTCTTTCTTTCCATGCTCCAATCTCCATCATCTATCGAACCGAAACCCTAGCTCGTAAATCATAATCCATCATCGAAGCCCAGGCCAAGTCGAAGCCCAAGCCAAGCCGGCAAGCCCAATCCCCTCCCAAATCGATGTTAGATGTCGTCGTTGGATTCTGAGAATCTCATAGGACAGTGATTCTTTTTGTGTGAGAATTTTTGTTATGTTGTTTGAGTTTGACCATAGTTTGTTGTTTGACAATGTAAGTAAAGAACTAAAGATCAATTTTGTTGTGTTTGAGAAATTAGTGATTTTGGTTGGTTACCGTCAGAGGCGGAGGCAATAATGAGAAATTAGGGACTTTGGTTGGCTTCTAAGAGGATATGAAGGAGTTTAACTTTAAAGGATTTGAAGAAAGATCCGCCTTCCAGCCTACGTCTTGCAGTGCAGCCGTGCAAGTGTGGTTTTTGTTATGCGCTATTTGAAATTATCATAATTTTGTTTATGTAATTTTGAAATTATGGTTAGTTTTTGGTGAAAAATAAGATTTAAATGTAGTGAGTTCTTGCTAGTAATTGATGAAATTGTGGTAGTTCTTATCCTGGGGACCTGAAATTATGGTTAGTTCTTGCACTTTTGAAATTATGGGTAGTTCTTATCCTTCTTCCACTAAATTTCATTGTATATGACTTATTAGAGTTTGATGCCTTGTATTGCTCATCTTTGTCATTGTGTTTGCTTTGACATTATCACAAGATTCACAACCTCAGTATTAACTCTCGCCTAAGTTACTAATTTCCACAGGATTGACCTTTTGTGAATAGATTTGGTTCAATTTCCATGGACATGACACATTAATGTATGTTCAGTTGTTCGATCACTAGCCAGTTCATCTATTGTTCATAAGGGTTGACGGGGTATTCTTGATTGATTGTTCGATCACTAGCCAGTTCATCAATACCATATATGATTGATTGTCCATGTGAAATATCTGTCCATAAAGATATTACTATACATCTTTTATCAAAAAAATATCTATTGTGTTATTTCTATTATGAACATCATCTAATATGAATTAATATCCTTTGATCAACAACTGCACTGAGTCAATATATAGACACTTCAATATATAGGTTCTAATGTGTAGCAACTAAATTAGGGATTTATAAATTAGATTTTTGTTTGATACTAATTTAGTTTTTGAACAATATTCAAACAGTAATGGATAAATTTTTGAAAAGAAAATCAAGGGAGGACGATGATTCAAGTGTTTGTCCTCCTCGTCCTCGTGTAGAGTTGAACGTTGATGAACGTGCATCTGATCCTAGAAATAGGAAAAATATTTATTCCTTTGATGCTAATGATAGAGAGGTAATTCGAAGGCATTATTGGCAAAAAGGTCCGTGTCAACCAAAGTCCCAATGTTTTCCCTTCTAGGAATTTTGGCAACGAGAAAAGAAAGTTTCTTCCTAATTGGTTTCAAGAACACCCTAATAGGAGTTGGTTGGAGTATAGTGTATCTAAAGATGTTGCATTCTGTTTATGTTGTTATTTATTCAAGCCCGAAAGTGGTTCTCAAAGTGGTGGTGACAAGTTTGTTGGTGAAGGATTTACAAATTGGAAGAAAGGGCCACACAAATTTAAAGAGCATGTAGGAGGTCATAATAGCATTCATAATTCGTGCATGAAGAAGTGTCTTGATTTAATAAATCAAAGACAACATATAGATGTTCAGTTGGTAAAGCAATCAGACAAAGTCCGAATGGAGTATCGCACGTGTTTACTTGCTTCAATTAAAGTTATTAAATTGCTTTTGCGTCAAGAATTTCCATTTTGAGGACATGATGAATCAGATAATCGGGAAAAACTTTATTGAAGTACTAGAGTTTTATGCGGAAGATAATGAAGAAGCGAAAAATGTTGTTTTGAACAATGCTCCAGAGAATAATAAACTGAGATCCCCAATGATTCAGAAGGATGTTGTGAAAGCAGTAGCAGCTAAGATCACAAATGTAATCATGAATGATCTAGGAAGTGATTTGTTCTCTATTTTAGTTGATGAATCTAGAGACATATCCGTGAAAGAACAAATGGTTGTATGCCTTCATTATGTGAATAAAAAAAGTTGAGTCTTAGAGCGGTACATGTTTCTTCTACAACTGCTATATGTTTGAAGGAGGCAATTGATATTCTTTTTGCTAATCATGGATTGAGTATATCACGATTGCGTGGACAAGGTTATGATGGAGCTAGCAACATGAAGGGTGAATATAATGGTCTCAAAACCTTGATTATGAGAGAAAATCAGTCTGCCTTTTATGTTCATTGTTTTGCTCATCAATTACAGTTAGCACTTGTTGGTGTTGTTCATAAGCATAGGACTATTGCCACATTCTTCAACTTAATTACCAAATTGTGCAATATTGTTGGAGGTTCAGCAAAACGACATGATATTCTTTGGGATAAACAGTTTGAGAGATTGATTGCGGGAATAAGTAGTGGTGAAATTGAAACAGGGCGAGGATTGCATCAAGAAGCTACACTAAAGCGCTCAGGAGACACACGTTGGGAATCGCACTTTAATACTCTTTTGAGTGTAATTCACTTGTTTCCCTCAATAGTTGAGGTACTTGAAGTTATTGATAAGGATGACCTACATGGAGATGCAAATATACTATTGAAGTTATTTGATTTTGAATTTGTATTTAATTTGCATTTGATGAGAACCGTATTTGGAATCAGTAACGAATTATCTCAAGCACTACAGAGAAGGGACCAAGACATTCTAAATGCAATCAATCTTGTTGGTGTAACCAAAAGACAATTACAGAAATTGAGGAAAAACGAATGGGAGTCTTTCTTAGAAGAAGTTTTTGAGTTTTGCAAGAAAAATGAAATTTCATTTCCAAACATGGATGAAACTTTTGTAGCACCTGGGAGATCACGTCGTCGAGCCGAGGAACTGACAAACCTTCATCATTACCGTGTAGAGATATTTTATGCAGTGATCGACTTACAACTTCAAGAGTTGAACCATCGCTTCGATGAAGTAAATACCCAGTTGGTGTTGTGCATTGCTTGTCTTGATCCAAGAGATTCATTCTCTGCTTTTGATAAGGTAAGCTACTGTAATTTGCAAAGTTTTACCCAGTTGATTTTTCTCCTACTGATTTGATGGCTTTGAGTTTCCAACTTGATACATACCTTGAAGATGTCACACGTGCTAATGAGTTTTCTAATCTGATTGGAATTAATGATTTGACTCAAAAAATGGTTCAGACTAGAAGACATTGTTTATCCATTGGTGTATTTACTTATGAAGTTGGCATTACTCCTACCGGTGGCAAAGGCAACCTGTGAAAGAGCATTTTCAGCTATGAAGCTTATAAAAACTTCGCTTCGCAACTAGATGGGAGATGAATGGTTTAATGATTGTTTGATTGCATATGTCGAGAAAAGGACGTTGAAGTCAATCAAAAATGATGATATCATGAAAAAGGTTTCAAAATATGAAGTCGCGTAGGGGGGTTTTGTAATATAACAATGTTTGTTTAATTGCTTTTGTAATATGATTGTGATGTCATGAAAAAGGTTTCAAAATATGAAGTCGCGTAGGGGGGTTTTGTAATATAACAATGTTTGTTTAATTGCTTTTGTAATATGATTGTGATGTGGATGTTTAAAGACTTTTATAAATTTGTGGTTTTTATGATTTCGCTCCCGCTGGATGAAAATCCTGGCTCCGCCGCTGCAGGCTACTAAGAGATATGAGCTAGATTTCAGAGAGTGGCCTGGAAGATCAGTTCCTAACATTCAGCCATCAGTCAAGAATTTCCAGATAACCATGGAGGTAAGTTATTGATCTCAGTAATAAGTGGCTGCAACTGCAAGATTTTGATTGAAATCCATAAATAAATCTCCCTCAGTAAGTGGCTGCAACTGCAAGATTTTGATTGAAATCCATAAATAAATCTCCCTCAGTAAGTGGCTGCAACTGCAAGATTTTGATTGAAATCCATAAATAAATCTCCCTGATTGCTAGTCTCAGTGTCGTTAAAGGGTTTATATACAATACTGAGATTTCACAGGTTTTTCTATTTCTTGCTTGATACCGGTTTGGTGTTGTGTGTACATAATGAAAGTCTTATAACATTAAGGGTAGGGGGTTTAAACGGCGCACATATAGACATTACAATATTCATAATACAGATAGGTATATAGATATTGGTCCAGTTTGAACTCAACCCCGAGCAAGGAATGAGGGCACAAATTGAATACAGTTTTAAACCCGTATTGGATTCTTTCGGTGTACAAGTAAAATTTCATCGCTGTCCATGTGTAACCATTTATAGATGGATGAAGAATGATCTGATAAACAGATACAAAGTCTTATATTCAAAAGATCCTCATATTGACAAGTGATAGAACAAGTAAGTTTACAGGACAGATTATTCTGCAACTGCATAAATCAGTTTATGGTTTTTGTGTTAATTTGCATTTAATAGTCTTTTTATCATTAAAAAACCCTTCGAGTCGATTAGGGAATAGAAGGATTTTCTGGAAATAGTTATAAAATGAGTGTGGACACCACACATCAATCTTCTCTTCTTAATTGCCAGATTTCTCGTCAAGAAGATTTACAGACAGAGGAACATGTTTGTCATTTTCCTGGATGATTTATAGTAAATCCTCTGAAAAGAAATGATCGAATTCTTCTTTTTTTTTTTTTTTTTTTTTTTTTGAATCAGAAAAGAAATTTTATATTGAGGGACATATAAAATGAAGAGCTAAACAGAACACATTCACAACATATGCTTGTAAAAGATCTAAAAATATCAACTTGTGCTCAACAGGAAAATGGGAAGCAGACACTTCTTCAGCTTGGAAAGATTGGCAGGTCAAAGTATGTGATGGGTTTTAGGTAATATATTCACCTCTTTTGTGTTTGTATTGTGAGAAATCTTTCTTCTAATACAATTAAAAGAAAAAAAAACTTGTAATTTTCTTATTTTCTGAAAATTATGTGCAGATTTCCGCTGACTGGTTACCAAGCATTCTGCATTTGTTTGGCATCCATCGCTTCAAAGCTCTGCTGTTCAGTTTAGAAACTCTTCATCCCTTGCAGTTCAACCTCTGAACACCAAGGATAATGTATCTTAGTTTGGACCTTGGACCTTTTAGATATTAACAGTAACAATTAGTACCTTTAAAAAAAAACAAAAAAACAATTAGTACCTTTTAATATTTATGTGTTGTCAATGCATTTCCCATGGTGAAAAAATTATTACTAATTGAGGGCTTCAGAGAATAGATTTCATTCTGCAATGAGTAAGATAATGAAGAAAAGAATACTAAGGTGTAGATTCACAATCACAATCAGGTAATAGCTTGAATATGGGCCTTGCTTTTCATCGTCTTTCATTGGTCAACTACGGTTAGGTTATCGATTGGAGGAAGTATGAAAGGCAATCTTCCGAAGAATGAAAGGTTGAGAAGCTATGATGGAAGATGAAAGCAATTTTCCGAAGAATAATACAAAGCATGAAAGATTGATTGCCTACTGGGTTCAACAACAACAACAACAACAATCTTTACTAGTATTACTAGTTAACTACAGGTCTTGTGCAAATAAAGTGCGGGAAGCCAATTCAGTTGGGAGTTATCCAGTAATGAAAAGTGTAAATTATATCATTCAATGTTTCATGCAACTGTAATTGGTCTCACAATAGTGGTGATAATTTTGTACATTAATCTTTTATCTAACTTTTGAGAGAATTTGAATGTCACTATTCGAAAATTCTG
Source organism: Hemerocallis citrina (assembly GCA_017893485.1). Taxonomy (NCBI): domain Eukaryota; kingdom Viridiplantae; phylum Streptophyta; class Magnoliopsida; order Asparagales; family Asphodelaceae; genus Hemerocallis; species Hemerocallis citrina. The sequence goes on from CM030367.1 coordinate 173,011,226, forward strand.
CATGTTAGTATGTCACATTTTAACCACTTTTTTCCAGATTAATTCCACCGTTTTAGCCAATTTTTGAGAAATTTAGAATTCAGCTTTGGAGAAATTTGAAATATCAGTGTATCATCACCATTTTATCCAATTTTTATGAACTAGGTTACTGTTGTTGGCCAATTTCAAGAAATTTTGAATTTCACGTTTTAAGCCAAGTTTTTATGAATTAGTAAACGAATTTTGAACAAATACGATAAATTACGACTTCCACAATTTTAGTTAACTTTTGTGAATTATAATCTACTATCTTTGTCCGATTTATAAAATTTTAATTTTCAACTTTTAAGAGGTAACACCGGTTTTGAGCCGATTTCGAGAAATTATGGATTTCATTTTCTTTGCCAAGCTTTGTGGGTTCTATCCACTATTTTTTATTGATATCAAGGAATTTTGTATTTCACATTTTAAGCCATTTTTTGAATTTAGTTCACTGTGTTTGGTCGATTTTAAGAAATTCTAAAATTTTAATTATTTTGGCCAACTATTATGGGCTGTAATCCACCATATTTTGTCCTTTCTGAGAAATTATATTCCTCTATTTTAGTTCGCAAAGTTCACCGTTTTTTCTTTCCTTATTTCGCAAAATTCTGACTTTTACTTTTTTAGCTAACTCTTAATAAGCAGTTAACCAATATATTTTTCAAATAATTCACTTCCTATCTAATTTAAGTGTGTTAATTTAAGTGAAATCTAAGTAAAAGCTAACTAAATATTTCATTTTAAGTGTGTTAATTTCACTTTTTCACTCTTACTACTAGTATAATGTACGTGCAATGCACGTCTAAAAAAAATAAAGTCATCTAATTAAATGAATATATATTGAATAATGAAAATATTTGAGAAATAGGAATATCACTTTCTAGCTAATTTAAGTTTGATATAGTGCCCACCGTTTTGACAAATTTCGAGAAATTTCTTTCACTTTTTTTTTAGCTAACTTTTATTGGGTAGTCCACATGTTGAAGCCGATTTTTAGAAATTCAGAAGTTCGTAATTTTTGCAAACTTTTCGTGAAATTCTGAAGTCGGACCTTTTTAGAAAACTTTTGAGTCCGGTGTTGCAATTTTAAAATTCTGAATTTTGTTGTTTTGCCCCCAACTTTTGTGGGGCTAGATTAAATGGTCTATTTTAAGAAACTTCGAATTTCACTGGCCAGTTTCTTTCGCTTATCAACCATTTAAGAAATTTGGAATTTCTCTATTTGGGCCAACTTTTGTAGGTCTACTTATTTTTCCCGATTTTGAGACCAAATTAAACTTCCCTTAGAGCATCCACAGTCGTGATTGTTTAGAAAATGCATAAATGCATATAGCATTTTGGCTCTTTGCTGCAATCGTCGAATGGTATTTTATATCAATTTAATATATATAAAATTCGGACGGAACTTCACTTTGCGTCCCACGATTTTAAAAGATTTTCTATGAATTTTTTATTAATTAAAAACAGTATTTAAGTAAAAGAAAAAAGAAAAAAATTGAGTGGGCTCCTCTTACAGTTTTTTTTTTTTTTGGTAAGAAGATGACCGAAGCCATCGTTTCATTAACGAGAATTTAAGGAAACAAAGTACAGCAAAGTTCGAATATTACAGATAAGCTGACGCGTCGGCACAACAAAACAACTAAAACAACATAAAACAGCTAACACCAAAATAGGCCTACTACAGGAAAAGTAAACCAATAAGCCAACCCGACTGCTCTAGAGTGACCGCTTGACATTGACCACCAGCTTCACTAATCTTCAGCACTGTTCCTGATTCTCTTTGCTTCCGCCTGAGCACCTACCCAATCATGTATGAGAAGAAACATTTTATTCATAGAGATAGGAAATCTATAATCTTTATTGCGAAAAATAAAATCGTTTCTTTCTAGCCATAGGTTCCACATAGACGCCACTATTGCTAAATCCCAAGCCTTTCTATCATCTAGATTGATGTGGGCATCTCTAATGAACCCCCATACGTCATTGGTTGAGTTAGGGACCTGAGAACACCTAAAACCCCTACAGACTACCTCCCATGTTAGTCGTGCCTTGGGACAATGAAACAGAATGTGGTTGACGTCTTCTTCAGCGTTAAGGCACCTGTCACAGACTACATTGATCTACATATTTCTCTTCCTGAGGTTAACTTTGGATAGAATAGCATTATTGTGAGCTAACCAACAGAACACCTTAACTCTGAATGGAATTTTGGCTCCCCAAATGACTGATTGGACCTGACATCTCGTTCCTCTGTCGTTGATCCATTTATACATAGATGAGACTGAGAAAACTCTGAAATTGTCTCTGACCCACCATCTTTCGTCGGGACTATTGGTTTCCTGGCATCCCTCCTGAAGGATCATCCTGTTCAGCTCTTCAAATTGTGCCCTGCTCTCTGAAGTGATATTGTTGGAAACGATAAAATTCAATTTACCACGCTTCCGAATGTCAGCCACTGTGAGGTCTAAATTCCGTGTTGCCTCCGCCGCCTGGGGGAATTGATTTTGAAGTGTAGACTCACCACACCATTTGTCTTTCCAGAATCTGGTGTTTTTTCCGTTTCCCACTTTGCTTCTTGTGTTAGAGTGGAAAATATCTCTCTGCTTAGCAATCCCCTTCCAGATGAGAGACACTTTTGCCGACGAACTTCTTCCTCCAAATCTGTATCTCCGTTTCTTGCGATAAAGGTCGAAAGAGTAGCTCCACCATCCTTTGGGTTTGTTATTCATCTTCCACCACCACTTACTAAGTAGAGCTTTATTCATATCTTGAAGGTTGACGATACCTAAACCGTCGTATTCTCTCCTCTTGCATACCCTTCCCCAGTTTACTAAGTGGATGCCTTTGTTCCCCTCACCCGAACCTTTCCATAAGAATCTGCATCTTAGTTTGTCGATTCTTTTGACCACCCACTTAGGCAACTCATAAATGGACATCAGAAAAAGCGGGATAGCGCTAAGAACTGAGTTGAGCAAGATGATCCTGCCGCCCAGAGAGAGGAATCTACTCTGCCACCCTGCAAGCTTCTTTTCGATCTTAGCAATGATAAAATTCCAATCCTCCTTCACTAGGGCTCCCGGCTTGATAGGCGTGCCCAGGTATTTGATAGGGTAATCGCTGATATTATAAGCAAAGATATCCTTAATTTCCTGAATCGGAGTAGACGGCTAATCGTAGATAAGGATAATGCAGGTCATGTTTAAGTTCACTTTCAGTCCTGACCATCCCTGGAAGCAGACCAAAGCCGCCTTAATGGCTGTAGCTTCATCTATAGTTGCGCTTCCGAACAGAATAGTGTCATCTGCATATTGTAGGATCGACATCGGCTGGATGATGCCCATGATCTTAATCCCTTTGATGATGTTGTGTTCCATCGCTCTTCTAATCATTTCTGCTAACCCGTCGGCCACTATAGCAAAGAGTAGGGACGACAATGGATCCCCCTGGCGAAGGCCTCTACTGCAAAGGATCTCCCTCCCTTGCCATCCGTTCACCTGAATGGTCGATTTGCCTCCTCGCACACACTTCTTCATCCATAATCTCCATTTAGAACCAAAACCTTTGAGGGCAAGAGCCTCCTCCACACAGTCCCAGGATACCGAATCGTAGGCTTTCTGGAAGTCGAGGTTGAAACCGTCAACTTTAGCTTTGTGACCTCGAAAAACAATTTCGTGGGCTGAAGCTATGCTGTCCATGATGTCCCTTCCACTTACGAACCCACTTTGTGATTGCGCGATCACCTCGTTAAGATGTGGAGCGAGTCTTTGCGCTAAGACCTTTGTAATAATTTTGAAGGAGCCATTCAGCAGACTAATTGGTCTTAGGTCCTCGTGCAATATAACCTCGTTTTTCTTTGCCACCAGAATAATTGTTGCATAATTCAATCGCTCCAAATTGGCCCTACCATCGTAAAGCTCGTTGAAGATGTTCTGAAGATCTTCTTTAATAATATGCCAGTAGATTCTGAAGAAAAAGATGGGTAGACCATCTGGCCCCGGTGCCTTATCCTGACCCAGCATCTTAATGGCCTTGAAAACCTCTGCTTCAGTGAATCTCTCTTCGATTCCTTCACTCCCATCTAACCTGGAGGAGCTCCACATATCATGGACCATCCCGCATCTGCTAGCTGAAGGGCCTCCTAATAGGTCGTGGAAATGCTCGTCTAGGTGCCCCAATATCAGTTCTTCGTTTTCCGTCCAGGTCCCGTTAACTGAAATTCCCGTGATGTGGTTCTGTCTTTTTCTTCCGTTAGCAACTTTGTGGAAATATTTTGTGTTCGCGTCTCCCTCTCTAAGCCATTGGATCCTCGCTCTCTGTTGCCAGTATAGCTCCTCCATCTTCCCAATGTGCTGCAGCTCCAGTCTATTATTAGCAAGTTTGTCTTTCTCAGAAGCTTGGCGATCTCTGTCCTCCTGAAAGCGTTCTAGAGCCGCAATTCTACTAACCAAAGTCTCTCTTCTAAGGTGAGTGTCTCTAGTTTTAAGACTGGCCCAAGCTTTTAATTTCCGTCTCAGGCGCCTGGTCTTCTCTATCCAGATTCCAACTGCTGAGGAGCGCTGAGTGGTGCTTGCGTTCCACGATTCGGCAATAACTTGTCTCGTTTCCTTACAGACAGTCCATGCTTTCTCAAATTTGAATCTGAATTGCCTCTTCTTACCCATTAGACCGCAATCTATAACCAGGGGCAAGTGGTCCGAGTTGTAACGTAGGGCCGTCTTCACTTTTGCGAATGGATAAGCATCCTCCCAATCGTTGGATACGAGAACTCGATCTAGCTTGGCCAATATGGGATTCCTCTGCATATTAGACCAAGTAAATTTTCTTTCTGTCATTTCTAATTCCAGTAAATCTAGATCTTCTATCGTCTTGTTGAACTCATCTTGATCATGTCTACTGTGGCTCTTGCCTTTATTTGTTGTGTCCAAGGAGCTCCCAGATTTGATTTCATTTGTTAAATTCCATTTTTTTAAATTAAAAACGTCGGACGCAATGTGAAGTTGCGTCTAACAATTTAAAAAAATATTTTTTTTCGTGGGACGCAAAGTGAAGTTGCGTCCGACGAAATTTAAAAAAATAAAAAATAAAAATAGTGGGATGCAAAGTAAAATTGCGTCCTGTATAATATGCATTTCTCTCAAATCTCCTCTCATATATAGCAATCTACTGTCGCTATTTATGCATTTTCGCTATTTATGCATTTTATGCATAAATAGCAAACGACTGCAGCTAGTCGCTTGCTATAAAATGCATGAAAATGCATAAATAGCAAACGACTCAACAGCTGGTCGTTTACTATAAAATGCATAAATAGCACACGGAAAAACTGTGGATGCTCTTACTACTTTTAATCAAATCTAAATCTCAGTTTCACAAATCAATTGGTTTCGCAAAGGGCAGAGGGCAATGGGACCCACTCCAAATAAAGTTATGTAGCTTGTGACTTGCATCAGATAATAATGAAAACAGATAATGCATAATGATCACCTTCATTCAATCAGAATGGATAGCCAAAGTTCAAATAATCACGACATAGATGATAGATAGATCACCAATTTCCAAGAAAGGAAATTTAATGATACGCGAATAAACAATGCATGGAATATACGATTCAGAAGCCTACAACCATAAGAATACTGATGTATATATCAACCATCAGAACAGTCCTAGAAAACACCCTTCAATGTTTGTCTAAAAGAAGTAAAAGCAAATCACAACATAACTGATAACTAAGAAACTCTGGAATTTAATGATAGCAGTACACTGCAATGCAGCATAAAGGGAAAAATATATATTGAAGCAACAGAAGATAAATGGCATCCATTCTGACACTGAATTAAATTATGAACCAAAGCAACACGGAAATCCAGCCAGTAGCGGTTTCATAGCTTATGTTAGCATCTCCTGTTACAAATTCCCCCACCCCTCCCCCCCTATTTTGGAGTACGATTCTAAAAGAATTGTAATAAATAATGCATCATCTTATATCAATCACACTGTATTCAGTGAAAACTCCCTCTCTCCAACATCCCACATGCATCCTCCTAACTACTCCGCACAAAGCTCCTTCAATCAATTGCTAGAAGACCCGAGGTTCTGAAAAGTCGCATCCTCCTCTTTACTCTAACTTTCGATTACCTCCATGGCAATGGTGAAGTCATTGACAGCAAGCTATAAATGTAAAGAAATATAAGAATATCAATTGTGATAAAGTGATTGATGAGTGAGTTGCGCATCTAATTAAAAAAAAGTGAGAAAATACATGGAAATGCATGCAGAGTAAAACACGAAGAAGAACAAGTTGTTGATGAGAAAAGAAAAGAAAAGAAAATGAAAATCTTAAAGACTTCACAAATGAACTCACTCTAATCTTTTGATCGTAAAGACTGCATGATGAGAGTTCTGGATTTAATAAACTAAAGAACAAAGTGACAGTGAAGTGGATTGTTCACTCAATATAGAAGATGCACGAGTGGCAAGTTGGTGATAAAAAAGAAAAGGAAGACTAAATAACACAGCCATTAAGCCATAATTTAATCTATTCATAGGCATCTATTGACCAAGCATACATGTGATTAAAAAAAAGGAAGACTAATTAACACATAGCCTATAAGCCATAATTTAATCTATTGACCAGGCATACAGGTGATACCTATCAATCTTCATCTCCTGCATGTTCCAATAAATAGTTTGCAGCCAGCTCCTCATTCCTATCACATGCTAGGAATGCCTCAATCACTCGTGCTCGATCAAATCCCATTGCTTCAAGCTGTAGAGGAAATGATAATATTATCAGTTCATTAGAAGGAAAAAAAAAGGTGATACGAGCTATAGATGAAACAAAAAGGTAAAGTGTTACGCACTCGGCCAATAGCCTCCTGCTCCGCAGGTGTTACACTGATGGTGTGAGGCATCTCCTCCTCCTGCTCAGGCTGATCAAACAGATCCCTGAAATATTAGGGTAATCCCAAAACAAGAAAGGAAGGGAAAAAAGGAAAAAAAAATGATGGTCAAATGATGATATATCAACATGAATTGACTGGAGAAGGATAATGATTGTTTTGCAGATAGATATCATAACTCCAAATTGTTAATCCCTCTAGCAGAGGGCAATCACAGAACATCATACAAATCCTACGAATCCCAACTTTGTTTGTTTTTGTGATTAAACGACAATCATAGAAAATGATATGAACCATGTGAATCCCATCTCTCTGTGTGTAGCGTTGTCTGTGTTTGAATTGTTAATATCAGATGCTCATAGAAAATTGTACAAACCATATGAATCTCAACTGACTCAGTATCAATATATGAATCATATGAATCCCACCTGTGTGTGTTTGTGCGCGTCGAATTGAAGCAATATATGTCAACAAAAAGGTAGTTGGCGACTATAAGAATGATACAATAAACTCAAGGTTAGACTAAGAAGATTACAAATTAAAATATATAGTGACATCTCAAATTACATGATATGGATGCTATAATTAGTTCATCACCAGGACTGACATATTAATCTATCGCATCATAGTGCACAACTTATACAGACCATAAACAGCGAAGCGTAGTGGGTGTATACATTCCTACACGATGGCTTATTAGCTTATAGAAAGGGCATGTTCAGTACTCACCCATCCATACCCTCTACAGGCTCATTTATCAGCTGTAGAAACTCAGCATGATGCTCTTGAATCAATCTTAAGAGCTGAGGGTTCTGCTTGTTTAGTTCTTGAAGCATAGGCTGGTAAAATGAGTTAAAAGAGAGAAGCTAATTACAGTGTCCAATTCAAAAATAACAATATCTTGGACAAAGGAAAGAACAAACCTGTAGAATTTGTGGATTGGCCTGGACCATTGCTCTCAAAGCTTGGAACTGGAAAGTATTGATGATGACGATATCAGCTTTTAGTGGTTATGAGGAAAACCATACACATTAAGACACATAAACAATGTACAATTATCCCTTTAAAATGTACCGGAAAAGATGGACTTCAGAATTTTGTACAACTTATTGAGGATGATCTGGAGAAAACAACAAGTGCCTTTTTTCTACTCTACCTTCTTTCGTCTGCATGTATTTTGACGGACATTGTGGAAATTGATAAATTATCCCAATTAAAATAGCTATCAATTAACTAATTCAGTACCCAAAATTAATTAAATGTTAAATTTTAAGATTGTAGGGCCACATTAAAAAACTAGGATTCTCCCACTTGGTGCGCATTTTTTAATAAGTTGATTTCTTAGTGTGGCCAACAAGTGATATTTAAGTTTTAATTTAACTACAAGGGATGTAACTAGAGGAACTTACGTATAAATAATGAACTTCCTCTATGGCAGGTAAGTTAACCTAAATTTCATGATGGTAGGATGTTATAAGCTTTATTTGAAGAGTCCTAGTGTGTCCTATAGTTGTTTTATTATGCTAAGGAAAATTTTTGAGAGAACGAAAGTGACACTTCATAAAATATTAATATAATCATAGTGAATACTGTTTCACGCATAGCCACAAGTTTTGGATTCAGGAATACTTTGGACCTCGGGAAATATGCGGTAAACTTGGTAAAAGTTAAGTACACATATATACATATATGTGCGTACATCATATGTATATGTATGTATGAATATGTATGTATGTGTCCATTATATTGATAACAGAAATATACAATAGGCCTGCAAATGGGTTGGGTCGGGTCAGGCGGGTTTGACAAGTTTTTTAACCCATACCCGAGCATGAAAACCTTCTAATCGACCTGAGCCATACCCAACGGGTTCGGGCGGGTTTTCGGGTCGGGTCGGGCTTCTCTGGGTAGAGATGGTCCAGGTTGGGTGGGGCGGGTTTCTTCCAAACTCATTGATAGAGGGATATCCTTCTATTATACATAATACTTAAGTGAATTGATCACAAAAAGTTAACACTTCACTAATGAAATAGTACAAAGACTGTCTTATAAATTACAAAATATACTCCAACAAAGTATATTTATTCTATATAAACTGTCTCTACTGAGTAAAAATATTGTTAAACAAGAACTATCACTTAAACAATGGCTTTCATCTAGAACAACTTCTTTCGTTAAAGAATATCAGTTGTGAATCATTCATGTGAATGGATCATTAGCTAACCCATTCTCAAAACAATACTTATACTAGATAATGCTAAGATTAGGGGACAAACGGACAAAGCCAATAATTTAGCACTTGTCAGATACCAAGTATGTAGCTTACTAGTTACTACGATACATAATTCACCTACAAGGTTACAAAGTATATCTACATGTATATGTGTACATGTAAAACTAGATGGGTATGTGTTGGGTACAGGCGGATTAGAACCAATATCCAAACCCGACCCAAATGTTTTTTTAAACAAAATTTTCAAACCCAAAAGGGTTTGGGTTTTCAAGAGTATTAACCCATACCCAAAATTTTGTGGGTTGGGTAGAGCAGGTTCCGGCCATACCCGATCCGATCGACAGGCCTAATATACACTAATGCTATGCATGACTGTATGGATATGGATGGATTGATGGATATAAAAATGGGTGTATATATATATATATATATATATATATATATATATATATTAGTACAATATACAGTTGGATCTAAATTTGGGTACAGATGTAATTTTGACTGTTTGATAATCTACACCTTAACACAGCTCTGGTGGCACTAAAACCGGGGCCAAATTCGAAAATGTACCAACAAAACCTAAACAATCGACAGCCCTAATATACACTAATGCTATGCATGACTGTATGGATATGGATGGATGGATGGATGGATATAAAAATGGGTACATATATATATATATATATATATATATATATATATCCCATATAGTACAATATACAATTGGATCTAAAGTTGGGTATGGATGTAATTTTGACCGTTTGATAATCTACACCTTAACACAGCTCTGGTGGCACTAAAACCGGGGGCAAATTCGAAAATGTACCAACAAAACCTAAACAACTATCTTCTACTCCCATCTGTCACTTTCAGAGATCATCACAAATTCAACTAACTCTGAAATTTGCCAATATTCAAAACTTGGGCTCAGATGTTGTAGATGAAAAAGAAAGAATGGGATCATACAAAGAAAACAAACTTCAAGCGATATATTCACTTTTTCCACGAACCGTTCGCAATTTTCGTGAATTATTCGCGTGTACAACAAATAAATCGTGGACAGCCGAATAAATCGCGAACGAATTTGTGTTCTCTTCAAGTTAAGAATTATTAGCGGATTTTTCGAAAAAGGGACCAGACCGCTAAGGTGGTGGTGTTAATCAGTTTTTAAGATGAACAAAGCATTAGTTCATAAATTAATAATCATACATCATCTCTTGCCAAGAATCTTATGCTTTTCCAGTAACTGTTTTGTGGAGGAATGACAAACCTGGGCGCTGTTTCTCAAGAAGTCAAGAGAGCCATCTCCAGCGCCTTCTCCTACCCCTGGACCACCCTGTTAATAGTACAATTATCATCTGCATCTCATAAGGTTAAGAAAGAAAAGCCCATATTCTCATTAGGTTAGTCATTTCACCTGAGGGAACATATTTAAAGGCGAAGTATTAGGCAATCCAGATAGAAGTGATGACTCAGTTGTAGCTGCTTCATTTGTATTACGCGGTACTGGAACAGCAACTTCTGCTGTTGTAGGTATACCCTGACATTGAAATTAAATAATACAATTTATCATAGTGATACAAATATTTATTCAATTTTTATATATATTTTTGCAGTTTGTCAATTCTCTGTGTATCAAAAAATTACTATCGTCATAATAATTAGTGTTTGTTTCAAATTGATATGCATGAGCCCATTGTCTTCTGAATGTGTGGGGCTTTTAATTTTACTATCGAATGCAATATGTTCACAAGTGAAATATCAAAGAATGGTTTTTTGCCATTTTAGCCAAAAGGGAGATGTGTTCATAAAATTATATACTGTTGTGAAACTATTAGAGAAGGAAGAAAAAATACATACAGAATAGAGATATTCTACAGCACGCTCTGGATTGTTGTAAGCAGCACGAAGTGCACGCAGAACAGTATCCTTGTCCCAGCTGCCACCACCCATATCCATCAATTGGTTAACAATCGGGTTAAGGTTACTGCCTGCAACTAAACTAGACGCAGCATGACCATAGACATCCAAAGGTGCTCTGCAATTAAAAGATATAAGGATCAGATTTCCTTGTATAAATTGTAATTCAGCTGCTTAGACGAATGTAGATAGAGTGATGCATACATGATATTACTTCAATAAGTACAATCATCTAAGTCATGCATGAATAGTAAAAAATAGATGATTAATTGAAAAGTTTTGAAAAAGATTGTTAACCTTCTAAATATCATTGCTAATTGGTTGTATTGCACCTGGGGTATTTTGCCACTGGAAAACGACCTAATTGATCCGTTCGAAAGGGCGGCAAATTAAAAGTTCTGTGATCTTTCCTAACAATAACTTAGCCTTCAAAGCAACCCTAAATAGTTTTGGTTGTACTAACTAGCACACAATGCAATTGCAACTGCAATTGCAGATAAGATAGAGCCAAACACCTCCATAAGCTCCTACAAATTTAATCAAGTTGTAAGTAAATTTCAGACTGAAGATTTAAAGGATTTGACGGTGAAACACAGAAACTTGGAGCAAGATTACTTACATGAAAAACATAAGAAAAATACTCCCATTTGAGCACATAAGAGGTTGTATAATATCCTAAATTTGTGTTCAATTTCCTGAACTCTACTTGCATAAACATGCACTGGGTGTGTCTCCATACTAAAAACCTCAACCTCAAGGTTAAAAATTCACTGAAAATAAAATTAAACAATTTGGCCAACTGAAAATATAGAAAGATCCTGCTTTAGCAGATAAGGGCCATCAACGTATTTCACAAGTTTCATAAATCACTATGAACTATGGATATAATAATTTTTTGGTGTTCACAGTATATTTGCACACTTGCCTCACTACGAGTAAGAAGTTTCACTCAGCTTAAAATATAATTTGAGAATTAAATTAATTCTGTAGAGGATCTAAACAACTCACCATCTGAATCTTACAAATGCCTTCATACTCCAGATTCAAGATTGAGAATCAAATAAGGAAACCTTGAACTCAATGGTAGGAACTTGAATCTTCATTACAAATCTAGAAACTTGCCGTTAAACCAAGGGAGGTCTATTACAAGAAAAACAAAGTGGAAAACCGGAACTCACAGTAGAATACAACCATTCTTTCAAATTTTGATTAATGGTAATTAAATTAAAACTTCTGCATTACAAGATTCATCCAACCCATAATATAACTAGTAAAATCCTACATTAGTTTCATTGTATTTGATGGCTGAAATTTTATCCTTCCATTATCTATTATCTAAAATTTGAACCATTTGTCAATAATATAAAAGGTAGGCAAGCTATCAAGTTCGTTAAGTCATGGTAAGTGGTAACCATATGGTTTAAAGTCTAACACTACTGCTTAGAAATAGGTATCGGTTCACATAGAAAAGCAGTGTCATTGCAGGAGAACTTGACGACATATAGTCTAACTTCTATTACTTACAAAGAAGTTCATGTATTTGATGGCTGAAAATTTATCCTTCTATTATCTACTATCCAAATTTGGGCCATTTATCAATCATATAAAAGGTAGGTAAGCAATCAAGTTCGTTGAGTCTTGGTAACCACATGGTTTAATCTCTAACACTATTGCCTAGGAATAGGTATCGGTTCACAGAGCAAAACAATGCCATTGCAGGAGAACTTGACTAATATAGTTTAACTTCTAACATTATTACTTAGAAAGAGGTACATGTACACAGTAAAACGACACTACTACAGGAGAATTTGCTCAATCATATAGTATAAGACAGGTCATTGCTTTCAATTTTTTAAAATCGGAAACCGGTAACGTATCGGAAGGCAAATTTCATATCGGATACCGGATATGGGTGAGATATCGCCGATATTTTAAAAATATTGGGTTAACATATCGGATGAAAATAGATATCCTAAATGTGATTTTTACAACCTTTATGCATTATATATTACAAAGTCAAATAACCCAATGCAAGTCATATAATTATAACCAAAATATATAATTGCCTACAAGAAATCTAATACATAAAGAGATAGATGTGTTGAAGATTTGAAGACAAGACAAGAAATATTTCGAAAGAAACTTAAAGATAAGTTAAAAGGTCTCTCTCTTCACTCCGTAGAAGCAATCTTTCACTCCGTAGAAGCAATCTTAATCAGGTTTAGTTTCTCCCATCTCTTACAAACCCCCAGTACTATCCATTATAATTAGAGATTAAGAGTGAATCTCGTCTTAACAAGTTCAATAAATAAAAAGCCATAGGTCCACATCTCTTTGTGCAAATAAAAAAACGAGTGATGGTGTGGTAAATTTTCAGATGGAGGAAGCAATTATGCTGAGAGATATTTAGATAAATTTTGTTAACCTCTTTCTCTCTTTTAAGACGATGGGTTAGGATCCAGTTGGGTTTAGGTTTGGACCCTCACCCAAAGTTTTATGGTGTTTTGTCTTGTATAACACCTATTGAATCGAGTAGATATATCAAATATGTTGATATAATGGCCAAAATAGACTTATAACATTTTGAACACTAGTATCGGTAACATTTGCCTATCAAAACCGTTATAACGGCTGGTATAAAGGTTGTAACGGGTGATATTTAAAACACTGATTGCTCTTATTACACAAATGATTAAGTATGCTTGCAGCTGCTTTCTTATTATGCAGGGTGATTACTCTTATAACAAGATAAATTAGCTTGTCTCTATTTTCCTATTATGTATCAAAGCACTCGCATCAATAGTTGGGCTAATTACGGATATTATGATCTAAGATACAAATCAGAAAAATCCTTTCGGATCTGAATGACAATTCACGAACTGATCAGAATTGTCACAACAATTGATGCTTTCCAAAAGTAGTGAGCTTTTAAAGGCTGCGAATATGATCGTAAAATGCCTTAACCAACAGGTAGAATGTAAGAGAAAGATATATTTACAAATTTGAAGTTTGAATCATCATCATCAGAGTCTATCATTCATCAAAAAACAGCCAATTATGGAGCACAAAACTTAATGAATGTATGCTCAACTTTTATGACCTGCTATCTATTTCCACCTCTCCAGAGTCAAATTCCTAAACAAGAACCTATGAACTAGAGGGGTTTGCCATTATCTGCATTTACTAGTACAAAATAAAAGTTTATAAGAAAGAGAAAAATGCTAGATTAACTACAAAAAATTATATTTAACTTCGAGGATATGAAGCTCGACATTTTTTCCATAAAAATAAACCACACTATAAGATTTTTTGCTAGGGTAGGTGGAGAACCACTTGTGCTTGAAAGGCATCTAGACCTCAACTCTCAAGCATCTCCCACCACCAAGTGTATGCATGCTCATAAGTAATACAGGATTAGACAGCTCAGAAGCTTAAAACTTGTGCCAACTTTGGTCAAGATCATACAAATCTCTACTACTATAATGGGAGAACCCCTTAGTTCTTAACCCAACCCGTGCAACGAACGTGTTGGGTTATGGACTAACTTTGGTAAATATTTTCGAAAGTGGACCAGTTTGGTAAATATTTTCGAAGGTGGATCAGTTTGGAAATTATTTTCTTTTTCCCCTTTTCATTATCCCTTCAATTTTTTCCACGTGCACGTGTGCACGTGTATGATACTAGTGCTTATTAACTAACAGAATGCATACTCTGTAGTTGTTCTTTCAGATCCTGCCACCAGATCAATTGGGGTTCTGTAACAAAGGAGAAGCAATAAATGAACATGAACAAAATTTAACATATTACTGTAAGACTAAGAAAGTATGACTTAGAACTTACTGAGTTTGTGGTGGAGGTTCGATGGGAGCCGGAGGAGCTGCAGCAGGTGTTGCAGGCTGTTGTCATAGAAACACAATCAATGCTATATATAACATCTGGAATTTTTAAATATATATTTTTTATTTAAAAAGTGAAAAATGCAAGAATAACACTGATATTAATACCTGAGCTGAAGAAGAACCGCCAATCCCAGCACTTTTGCTCTGAAGAAATATCAATCAAATTAGGAGTCCAAAATTCGCATAGAAAAATAAAATCAAGGAAACAGCTGATGAAACTATAAGCTGCATATCTAGACATTCATCATTAGTTAAGCCTTTTACCACCAAACAAGGGCTCAGCAACGAAGCACAAGGATCCATGGATGATCCCACACAATTTTACACCAAGCTGTCAGCCTAACATTATCAACTTGAGAAACTAAAGAGAAGAGGAGATAGCCACAGATCACAGAAAGCTAGTTGCATGTAGAGTAACATACAGGATAAAATGTGCAAAACCCCCATATATTATTGGATCAATGCACAAAGCCCCTCCCCCCCCCCCCCCCAATGCACAAAGCCCCTCCCCCCCCCCCCCCCCCGGGGGGGGGGGGGGGGGGGAATTTTTTGGTCAAAGCAGGAAAACCCCCCACAGGGGTCATGATGTCAGGGATCTGTTACAAAATAAAATCACATGTGAAGCATGTGCTTTCAACAGTTTTTTCAAGGTCTAAGATATCCTTCTTAATATAGTAATGTATAGGGGAAAATGAATCTAATCTTAAACTTCTTCAAACAGACCCCCCCCCCCCCCCCCCCCCCCCCCCTTCATTTTCCTTCTTTCTCAAATTGGAAACCTAACTAGAACACCATATTTTTTAGGGATAATTGGTTAGAAAGATCGGAGTTTTTAACTTTGATTTTTTATCCAAATCCACATGAATAATAATGGGGGTTGATTTTGATTAAGGTTTTAGGTTTTTGGGTGGGCAAAGAAGAGGGCACCTGAAGTGGCACGGGATGAAGTAGATGGCATGGTGAATGGTTTGAGTAGTGATTGGTGTTTAGATTGGGGAAATGAGGAGGTTGTTGCAATCAAATGGTTCTTTGTTTAGGGTAAGGGTTTGGGTTAGGGTTTGATGGGAGGAAGCACTGAAGAAAGACTGGAGTTCGATCTAGTTGACTTAGATTTGATCGGTGGGGTCAGTGACGGCGGAGGAAGATCATTGGAGAACAAGAAGAGATTGGCGGAGGAAGGAGATTATTACAGAAGAAGAGATAGGAGATGGCTAAATGGAGAAGAAGAGCATTTTCCAAATTTTTTTAAAATGTTTTTTAATTTTCAAATAAACCCTTCAGTGTTCTTTTGGAATAGATTGTTTTCTAAATTAATTTTCCGAATGAGAGGCTAAAAGTTGAGTTTACAATGTCAAGCGGTGAACTAGTAGAAATTAATTATTTTATTCAAAACGAATAAATATAATAAAAGTCAAAGAAATTACCAGACTGATCTTGATTTGAAGGGTAGAGTTTAAACAATCAAGGGTCTAACAAAAATTAAGGGTCAAATACTGGGTTAAAACAAAATTCTCCGAAGTGTTACTGCAAAAGGGCATTTTCTTCATTAAAAAACTGTGTAAGACATGTAAATTCAATACCGTGACCCCCTGGGGAGGTTTCTGCATTGACCAAAAAAACATGGGGTTTAGTGCGTTGACCCAATAATATAGGAAGGTTTTGCAGTTTTACCCTAACATATATTACTGGTTACGGTAAGGTTAAGCTTATACAACCAATAACAAATAACAGAGACAAAAACCAAGAAAAAGTGGAAGATGATAGACTTATTTCAAAGAGTGTCTCTACTCATAGAGAACTGAACAATCCCGTGAGTGAAACAAATAAACAATACTCATCATACCACTCATTTTCATAGTTGAACCTCCACAATAACACATAAACATATTTGAAAACGAGAAGGTAGATTTAACAAATTATATAATTCTCTGAATTTCACTCATTTAGATCAGCAAATCACCAATAACAACTTCAACTGATTATAAAACCCAAAAAAGAAGCAAAACAATAACCAAAAAATCTTATAAGAACCATGGCATACCTTACTAAGCATGACAACAAGAAAACCATCTTCGCTAACTTTGTTCTCTTCCAATGTGCTTTCATCTTTTAAGACCTTCCCATTATGAATCAGTAATTGTTGTCCCCATGGATAATTATCTTTCCCTTGAACTTCCTCAATGTTTTTCTTCACGGCCATAATCTACGGAATATGGAACCGATGTTATAATTAAACTAATATTCTCAATTCAAATGAGTATTGAAAACCATCACACGAGAAATGTCCACCAAAGGTAGTATACGAAGCACTGCAGTACTATCCCAGATTAAAAAGTTAAAGATAAAGTTCCCATAATGATTATAGAAACATTGTTATTGCAGTGCATGTGTTTGTTGAAAAGCAATTGTGTATACACAAAAACATATAAGAAGTTTTAATGGGTAGTTCCAATGAATGACCAAACCAGAAATCTTAAGTTGGGGACAACAAAAAGCAAACAAACAGAAAATTTGTGTTCTGTAAAGCTTCCCCAAGATGCACAGAGATATAAAAGGGAAATAAGAACCAATTTTATGCAAGACTTATTCAGAAGCAATCAAAAGTCTTGAGTTTTCAAGTGTGAAGTCCTTAACAAAGGATCAAGATGAATAGTATAGATAACATATGTATTTCAAAAGGCAATACACTAAAATATATAACAAGTCTTAGGTTTGATCCAGCCTATCAAACTTGATGACAAGTTCTTCCAATGGATGATAACACCATCAATTTTGAACTTGCAGACCCAAAAGAACATACATACACAAAAATTGTGTTCTAGAAAGCTTCAATATTTGGTTCTATAATGGGCAATGATATAAAAAGAAAATAAGAACGAGTCTTTTGCATGACTTAATTAGAAGCTATCAATAGCGTCAATTTTCATGTTTAATGCATACAGCAAAAGATCAAGATGAATAATGTGATCACGGATCAGTTAGGTATACTTTGGTATCTAAGGAAATGTTGGAATGTCCTTGACAATGAGAAGAGAATGTACATTTTGGGAGCCAATTAACAGTAGGTTATGACAGGTGTAGTACACACATATCATAACTATCGACTCATAACTACTCATTTCTCATCATAATTAACCATTATCACTTCTCATCAGTTTTGTGATACACTTGTGACCAAGCTTCTAAATATCATATATTGGAATCGTATCTTTTAATGACTTATTGTACCGGATAGGAGCTATCGGACAGTACCTCAGGGTTATAGGATCACAATGGGCTTTCCATTAGACACTAAATAAATATATATTTGATAATAAGAGAATAGCTCATATGTTTTAGATATCAATTATCTACTAAAAAGTAATGCCATGCTAGCAGAAACATTATTCAAGCACAAGATATGTTTGCACACTATGATAAAAACATAATAAAGCATTAAATTGAAAGGAGAAAAGAAAAAAAAACAGTCATGAAATGGTAGAAATATTTAACTAATTCAATTAGCTCATTAGAGCTATTTAACTCCAAGGCTAGAAAGTGAGATGGAGAGAGCATCGCGATAGAGTCGCAACTCGCGATTGACTATGGGAGGATACGAGCAAGAGTTTGGACGGTGCATTGAAGGGATTTGAGTTTTAGGGTTTAATCGAGTAGGTTTGCATTTATTTTTTCTCAAATGGGTATAAAGAGTAGTGTCCAGTGGTTGAGTTTGAACAGTCATTTTTTTAATGAAAAATATCATATCAGCCATATCTCGGGCCGATCTAAATCGGTCAACTTATTGCCATATCGGTCGATAACTTGCATTTATTAAAACAAAAGATTTTTTTTTTTTAAATAGCCAGTATTGTAAAGGAGTCACCTCCAATATATATGATCAGGTGATACATCGTCCGACATCGAGGATATCAAAAACATTAGTCATGACAGATATACATTGGACCTGTTATCAAATAGAAATCTCACACAGCTAGCCAGGGGTGGCCCCAAAAGTCAGCAAGATGTCATTGACCATTCGATTCTACTTCTCCAGCAAATGAACTTAAGCGATTCTATCATAACACCCAAAATTTCCAAAGACAATTAGAACTAAAATTAATCATTTACAGACAATGACAAGATCATTCAAATAACAACACCTTCACATAACAGAACCCTCAACAACTCCTTTCATAAATATCCAATTAGAGCCTAAATTTAGAAAAATAAGGCATTTTTATGATTGAAAATTTCAGTCATTTCGCGATATCACGCACACCTCCACTTCCCTCCCAACTTACTATAACTATTAAAAGGACCATTTTTATAAAAAAATAACTAATTTCCTACATTAAAAAAATAACTAATTTCCTACATACTCTATGTAATCAAAAACAGTAAATTCTACATAACGATTTAACTGAAAAAGAAATTGGCAAGAAATTACGAAATGAAAAAAGAGATATACCGAATCGTTAGGGTCAACACGGATTTCAAAGTGGGTGCCCTTCAATGTCTTCACCGTCAGCTTCATCGCTGCCTTCTCGATCCAGATCCTTCTCAGATCTAGAGAGAGAAAGAAACCCTAGAATTTAGAGAGAGAGAGAGAGATGAAAAGGGAGAAACCCTATAAACAAAACAGTTTCGAGTGAGAAAAATGCGTGGATGAAGAAACGGGTCGGGTAGAAAGGGACACAGTCAGGTACCCGCTCATTATATACCCGTATGGGTCGAAGATTCGTATCGTAACGTTAATTGGGACCCACACGTGTCGTCTATCAAACGCAACTTTCATTGTTAGATGACACAGCTTAAACTGATTGGAAGCCGCAATACTAGATATATCTGGGTAGAGAAGTCGCCTTGGCCAGACGGCTTTCTAATAATGTTTTATCAGATTTTTTGGAAAGAAATAAAAGGAAATATTCTGGCTTTGATGGATGAATTCTTCAACAACAACCTCAGGCTGGGGATGTTCAATTTTGCGGAAGTGGTTCTAATACCTAAACGAGTGGAGTCTACTCGGGTGGGAGATTTTAAACCTATTAGCCTCATAAACTGCTCGGTGAAGATCATCACAAAGGTCCTGACCATCCGTCTAGGGAACATAATGGATAGTTTAATCAGCAACGCCCAGTTTGGGTTTATCAATGGCAGATGTATCCTGGACTGTGTGGCCACCGCAGAACAAGTTATCCACCACTGCCACACGGACAATTCTAAGTGCTTCCTTCTCAAACTGGACTTTGAGAAAGCACATGATTCCATCGACTGGGATTGCTTTCTGGAAGCTCTCAGAGGGAGAGGCTTCGTGGTTAAATGGATCAGGTGGATCAAACAATGTTTATACACTAGTAAAACGGCAATCTCGGTTAATGGGAGGTCGGGACTACTGTTTTCTTGTAAGAAGGGTCTCCGGCAGGGGGATCCGCTATCACCTCTTCTATTCACTATCGTGGCAGACATTCTGAGGGGCATGTTCGAGAACTGTAGGAGGAAAAGTTGGAATAAACCGGTGGCTAGCAGCACCGCTACCCAAGGTTGCACGATTCTCCAGTATGCAGATGACACCCTCCTATTTGGTAACGGGAACAGGTCAGAAACAGTTTGCTTTAAAGGGGCCATCTACTGTTTCGAAGCCTGGTCAGGTCTCAGGATTAATTCCCACAAGAGTGCTTTGATTCTGATTGCACTTTCAGATGTAGAAGCACAGGACCATGATACCATACTGAACTGTATGAAAGACAATTTTCCAATCAAATATTTAGGTCTGCCACTCAGACCAGGGAAGCTTACCAAGACGGACTGGCTACCTATCATAGATAGGGTGGAGGAAAGATTGGCTGGTTGGAAAGGAAAGTCGCTTTCCCTCAGGGGTAGAGTGGTCCTCATCAACTCGGTGTTGTCTAAGATGCCCATTTACTACATGTCGTTCTTTGAGCTGCCTAAGTGGGTGATCCAAAGGATTGACCGAATCCGAAAACGATTTCTCTGAAAAGGGGCGGACTCGAATACGGGGGGATACCACCTGATCAAGTGGGGTATTGCTTGCATGAAGAAGAAACATGGAGGACTAGGTATCATCGACTTGAGAGACATGAACCTTGCCCTACTGGGAAAATGGTGGTGGAAGATCTTCCAGCACAGCGGGGAAGGATGGCAGGAATTCATTAAACCATACCTTAGGGGGAAAGGTACGAGAAGTTTAGGCTTTCGAGTAGGGTGTAAAGTTTCTCACTTCTGGAAAGGGATTGCCAAAGCAAGTGGGCCTTTCAATTAAGCAGTTACATCGGCTATTGGGAATGGACGGTCCAGTAAATTCTGGTGGGACAAATGGTGTGGTACCCAGACCCTTAAAGAATCTTTCCCAGATTTGTATGAGAAAACAACTCGTCCGAATATAGTGGGGGCTAAGACATGGAAGAGGGGCAATTGGAAGCCGCATTTCCGAGGACTTCTTAGCCCAGGGTTATAGCAGCGACTGCATGAAATGCAAGTACACATTACACAGAATGGAGCTATGTGCGCTCAAGGCCCAGACCAGATGCGCTGGGGACTAGAGACCAAAGGAGCTTTCACTGTTAGGTCTCTGTATCATTGCATTCACTATCGAGGATGTAGACCCAGGTGGGCACAAGTGTTATGGAAAGCCAAAACGCCCCTTAAAGTCAGGGTCTTCCTCTGGCTAGTGCTCAATAATGCAATCCTCACCAGAGAGAACCTTGCCAAAAGACAACCCCAGATCGCGACCAACTGTGGATTCTGTAATGTACATACAAAGAATCTGAACCACCTTTTCGTTCATTGCCAAAGAAGTAAGGCAACTATGGTAGAAGTATTACGGGCCCTAGGGACTTCTGACTACCCCGGTGAATACGAGGAATTGTGGGTTGGCCCCAAATTCGCCTCGGTCCGCCACGAAATGAAGGATGCTTGGTACATAACCATTGCGACAACGACTTGGGTGTTATGGCTAGACAGAAATAATTTTTATTTTCGTGCTTCATGTAATAGTATTTCTGGTAATCTTATTCATATCATGCATCTTATTTCCTTTTGGGCTACAGCTGCTGCCACAGAAGCTAGAGAGAGGATTGCTAGAGTTTTCCAGGTGGAGGAATTCGATGACGAAGAGGTCGAGTTTGGACCGACGCTGGACTGAGGGATAGGCCCCCTCCTGATACTCACAGGGCACATGACACATTTGGGAAGCCCACTATCTGCAGCTAGCTATATTTAGTATTTTGTTTAGGCTATTGTTCCTTCGGTCGTACTTTTGTACTTTTGGTTGAACCCACCCCCCAGGGTATTGTTGGGGGATTATGTTCTACTTTCTGTATTGTTACTTTTGTATTTCTCCCCCGGTAGCCGGGATTGTTTTATTAACTTCTTATTAATGAAATAGGGTGGCGTTATTCCACCTTTTCCCTAAATTAAAAAAATACTAGATATATCTATATATTAGACTAATAAGGAAGAGTGAACAATCTCTCCATTCTCTATCTCTAATCTCTAATATTATAATGGGAGAAGGCCTTAGTGTCATTTGTAAATCTACCAACACGTGTAGTGCACGTGCTTAATATGAAGAATGTCTCAGGTTTGAGTTCACACTATGTCAGATTTTTTACTTTTATTTTTTTATATAAATATATTAAATGTGCATCACATATGTAAATTACTATCTATTTATCTATCTATTTATTTATCTATCTATAATATAATATTTAAACTCTAATATTATAATGAGAGAGTTGGAGTTGTAAATCTACCTATTTATATGCAACACACGTGCAACGCCAGCTCTCCCATTATATTCTTCACATTTACTTTTAAAAATATATATAATCCTATTTTGAAGACATGCATCGCCCGTGTAAATCAGATATCTTACTTTATTTTATTTTTTTTAAATTAATATGTGCATCGTACGTGTACATTACTAGTTTTGATATAAAGAAAGAAGAGCAAAAGGAGGAATTCACATTTATTAATACGTGCAATCCACACATTTTCATTTAAAAATATATATATAAGCTCCAAACTAATATGAAACTTAATTACTATAACTGTGCTTTGCTCATTAAGTGTTCGATGAAATGCCTATGTAGCACACAATGTGTTTGTGAAAAAATGGTTTTGAATAATTTTACTTAACTAAATCAATTGTATCTATATATGGTGTATGTATTAATTTCTAAAACCCAAATTTAATCCTAAAATTTGAATTTAGGGAAGAGTACAAGTTGAAGTTGGGGATGACTGTGGTATCAGGTTCAAGAATGAGATTTGGTAAGGAGGTAGGTGGCGGAGAGTAGAGTGAGGCGGACGGAGAGAGGTGGAAGGGGATGTTGGAGAAGGGGACGTCGTTGCGCTCGAAGACAGTGGAGACGCGGGAGATGAGGGATAAGGCATCGATAGGGTGTGAATCGGGGAGGGGGAGGGGAGGGTTGAGATAAGGCGGGTCAAGGCCCAAGTGTTGTAGGACATGACCTAAACAAAGGTCGGACAGTGAACATATTTTTTATGGTAAATTTCACTAAACTATACACTTGAAGAGTTAATTTATCTCAATTCTCTCATACCTTTTTTAAGTTCCATATAATTTATGAGTCCATTAAAATTATTTTTGTCTGTGCAATTTGCACATGGTAACACTAGTTTAACCTGTATGCAATAAGGCACACAGTTTACTTAATCTCTAATCTCTAATCTCTAATACTATAATGGGAGAAATGTAGCGCCCCAAATTTTCAATATGATATCTCAGAAATACGTGGCATAATTCCCAGCATCAACTTCAATTGCAATAGTAAACATAGGCAAAAACACAGATAATTTTTATTTCAACTTTTATTACATCAATTCTTTAAAAAACACAGCGGAATACAAAACACCTTGAATTACAATCTTTCTTTTTACAACACTTTCTTTTACAATTTACATAAGCCATAACATCAATCTATCTCAAGCATCCAAATCCAAAGCTAGAAGCACCTACCTGTAAAACATGAGGCTAGAGACAACCCTAACCCCCAAAACTATAGGGGTCAGCCATAACGGTGTGAGTGACATCAAAAGAAAAGCAACATAAATTGAACATAAAGCATAGAGTCTTAACAACATGTATTAACAGTAAGAATAAATGAAATAAGAAATAACAATAAGTAAAGCATGAAAACATCAAGGAATATAAGATAGCAAATAGTAGAGCATGAAAACAACAAGTGGAACTAGACTAAGTGTCAAGTGTGGGAAAAATAGAAACAAACATGCATAAAACAAAGTCAAGAGAACATCAATGCTCTATGCTGACTCTCTAATGCATATTTGTTGGATTCTATGCATCCCACAATACATAGGTCCCATGCAAGCCCTTATCGTTCTCCAGTTTAAAGGGTTAAATCCCTCGTTATGCAACTAATCCTACTACGGTGATGGAAACAAGATCCAGAACACTCCGCGAATAGGCATCACAACCCTCGATGCGCAAGCATCATATAAGAACAGCTCTAAAACCGGAGAATCACCTCCCAACCGTGTACCCCACAAATAGGCTTGCGAGGCCCTCGATGTGCAGATACATCTAGTACATCCCGTGAATAGGCCTGCCGACCATCGACACGCGAATGCACCCTGCATGCTTTGTGAATAGGCCTACAGACCCTCGACACTCGAACATACAAATGTCCTCTCGAGACAAGACAACAAACAGTCCTGGAACGCATCTGTTGGACTAACAGACCAAGAGCATATACTTACGTTTCCCAAGTTCCATCACATCTCCACTAGTGTCTGTCCTTAAGTTAGTTATTATTAAAACACAAAAATCCTCATCTCTAGAGTTAGTGTATCCTGCCGGACTTAAATTTCACAATAACAACCCCGACCCAACTGGTCTAAATCAACAAAATCTCATCTACAGGTTCACAGGACTCCCACTCAACTCCTAGAGATTCACAAAACAAAATCAACACAAAACTTCCAAAAACTCACTAGTCCATCATCAAAACGTTTATACGAAGAAAACTTCTTAAATCAACAAAAACCAAATTCATTTAATGTGTTCATAAATTTCCAGAATTCAAATAAATGATTAAATTCATTAAATAACAGAAAACCATATTTTGAAATCACAGAAAATCATCAAAACATCAATTTGTTGAAAAACACATATAACTCACTTAAATAAGTTCATAAGAATACTTTTAAAACTCAATTACAAATAAAATACAATTCTCTGTAGGATACTGTAATTCGTAGTAAAAACATCATTTCAACAGTAGATTACTAATCTATAGTCGAAGAAATAATCATTTAAAGAAACATCAAAAAACTCAAGAAATTCATTAGTCGGAGCACTAGCAGTCGACTTCATGAGGCAGTCGGTCGACCGTCCCGCGTAAAAATCCAAAACTTAAGAAAAACATCAATCAGAGCTGTAACACCTCGAATTCCAAAACAGACTGAATTCGAAGTTCCACAGGATCTTTACACTTCTCTTCGTACAATTTTACAAGGAAATTTAAACTTTACTTTACATCAGAGTTACATTTACCTTTACACTTTAAATAGCGGAAGCAATTTACAATATTTACATAAATAAATGTACAACACTTGAAACATTCTTTACGCTGCTTGCATACTTTAATCTTTGTCAATTCCTTTACCCTGCATAAAGACTGTGGGCACGTCAGTTCATTCAACGGACGAGATATTATACACGGCCATTCTCTCTATGCCGAAACAATATAACGATCTTCAATACTTAACAAACCACAAACTTGTTCACAAACAAAGCTAATGGGACTATCCTATTGATGTCGTGTTGTGATTGTGCGCCTAGTCCTTAATGCAATTTATCATTATTATTATCAGATGACACTAATGCGCACTTGTTCGGATTCTATGCATCCCATACTACATAGGTCCGAAGGCAAGCCCTTAATCGTTCTTCAACTTGTAGGGTTCGATCCCTCGCCATGACTTAATCTATTACTGTAACTACGGTAAGTATCCTAGATGTCTTATAAGTTACGAGCTCATGTCCAGACAACCTGGAGGGGAATCCCACGTCGTGACATGACGCATCATGCAGAGCTTATGGTCAATTCAGCCTCCGTCATGGACCATGGCACCACCCGTAGTCAATCAAACATCCCACAAGTGTCGCCACGATCCCGATAATTCTGGAGTAGTGTCCACGCCAAGACTTGACTCATCAAGTAGGCAACCTATGAATCACTCTCACACCGTAGACTCGAGGCCCTCATACTTGTATTTTTCTCTTACTTTCATCACGTCTTCTCTATTGTTTGGTCCTTAATTGTATGAATCATGAATAAAAATCAATTTCTATGGTTAACTCTTTCCTCTATACCAGTCTTAACCATCAATCAATGCATTTGACCCAAACCTGGTCTTTCACCTCAAATATCATATCAACATTTCTTTTATTTCCGGTATGAGCCTTAGCTACTCCCTAGTTCTTAATTTCAACTCATAATCACAACATTGAGTTCTTTCATACTCATAAGTTCTCTTTCATGATTAACAAAATTCTCATTTCATGTTCATAGCATTCATGTATTCGTATTCGTAAGATCTTTCATAACTTATCGAACATTTACTTTTAATTTCATGTACACTATCATGCATAACCAAATGAATTCAATTTTCCCAACTAGTCACATTCAACAATTTGTGCATTCCACATAATTCTCTTATTCGTATTTTAAAATCCATACTAATTTCACAAATCCATACTTTTATTTCACAAGTCATAATTTCTCATTTCTAAGTCTCATTTCGAATTTCTTCAAACAACTCATTTATTTTCTTTCTCAAAATTAAACAAGTCCTTTCTTGAAAATAGTCCCAAATTTTCAATTACATTTCATCAAAAGTTATAAAAATTTATTTTATGAAGTCTAAATAATTTCTAGGATTTTTTCCCACATTTTTTCTATTCCATTGCATGCACGTGCCACCTAGTGCCCCCAATTTACAAATTTGCTCATGTGACAAATTTAATTGTCCATGGAATGAGTCTACACTACAAGTTAGACCATTTCAAAAGAAAATTAAAGTAAATGGGCTCACTAATGGGCCAAACTAACCATGGGCTCAAAATAATTAAATAATTAATAAATATAGTGGGCTTAAAAAGGACAATTAGGCCTAGATTTAAACTAGGCTTTTAAAGAGAATCATTTTAGAAAAATAAAGAGAACAATTACTATATAAAAATATTTTATAAGAGAAATTATACAAACGAAATCATATGTGCACAACACGTAAAATCACAAAATCTTATAAATCAAATCTAGAGTGTTACAAGAGCAGTGACAGTCGACTGCATAAGGTAGTCGGTCGACTGTCCCGCAGAAAATTCGAAACTCAAGAAAAATGTTTCAACCAGGACATTGATAGTCGACTGTCGACATTGATCGGTCGACTGTCGAACCTACAGACTGCAGTTTAAGGTTCTGTGCATGTTTAACCGATACATCATTTAAAACTTTATAAAATCAAAATCTAGTTTCCTGAGATGCTTGAACATATCATATATTATATATAGGAGTTATTAAAGCAATAAAAAACACATCAAGATCTCAAAATGGGAATTTTCACTAAAACTTTCAAATCAGTCAACATGTATACATACATATTCAAATACAGACTTAAGCATCAGTTTAAACTTCAAAACTCCATCAATAAGAGTAGTGACATGTTTAGAATTATTTCAGTATTAAAATAACCAAGAATAAATCAAAACTCCACAAAACATAAGAAAACCCAATTTCTTCAAAACAATGAAATAGGATATAAATATAAGTATGTGTGTGCATATTTGTGCATTAAGAAAACATCAAAAACCCATCAATTGGAAATAACGAAGTGTCTAGATTTAATCTCAGTACTAAAACCAATCATATCCGATTGAAAAACTTCTCAAAACTTCACAAAACAACACAAAACCAATTTCGGTTGTGTGCATCACAGACCCAAAAATCAACAACCCTTGTTCACTTCAAAACTCGATCTTTTTAATTCAGTAACCCCTCTTATGATCCATTTGATCCATATACAATTACTCACAATAGTTTACTCACGAGTATAATCAAGTATAACAACTATTAATCAAGTTTTATTCTTTAAAATTCATCAACAATGCATATATATATATATATATATATATATATATATATATATATATATATATATATATAGGATTAGGTTCGGTTGAGAACCATGTCCTGGGGTGAGAACTTAAGGGCCTATCCCAGCCATTCATCTGCGTAATCTTAACGGTCAAGATTTTTTAAAATTAAACAATAAGATTAATTAATATTTGCATTAAGATGTCAATCCCTTAATTAAGCGCTGGGGACCGCGTAATAAAAGGAATGAAAGATCACAGATTATTAGGCAACATATATTGCCTTTTTTATTTTATTTAAAAGGAATGAAGATCACAGATTATTAGACAACATATATTGCCTTTTTTATTTTATTTTCAGCCGAACCACAATCTTCATCAAGATGAACAACATTTGTTGCTACGTACAATGTTGCTAAATATGAAATTTTTGTTGCTACGTACAATGCAGTTAGTTGCTATTCAAAAAATATTTAGTTGCTATATGGAAACTGACAGCATGTACAACAAAAGTTTGCAAATTGATAAACAAACAATATATATATCTATATATTCCTGCTAAAATATGCACTAGTTGTATCTACTTACAATACAGTCAGTTGCTATATAGTGAACGAATTGGTGAAGGAACGAATTGGTGATGATTCTGCAGTTGCTATTAATTTGGGATACAAAATCTTCTCGAATAGCAACTGTAATAATTATAAATAGCAACTGAAATAATTATACAGCAATACCTGACCACTTAAACAGCAACTGTAATAATTATAAATAGCAACTGTAATAAACAGTAACTGTAAGGAACGAAATGGTGAATGATTCTGCAGTTGCTATTAATTTGGGAAACAAAATCTTCTCCAATATTTTACGAAAATAAATTATTTCTCTCTCCAGTTTGACCAAATTTGCCTTAACCGTCGCACACAAAAAAAAGGCAATTTATAATTATTCCTTTTATTTCGCGACCAACATCCCTTAATTAAAGGGATTCCCATCTTAATGCAAATATTAATTAATCTTATTGTTTAATTGAAAAAAATCTTGACCGTTAAGATTAAGCATATGAGTGGTTGGGAGAGGCCCTTAGGTTCTCACCCCAGGGTTGGTTCTCACACGAACCGACCCCTATATATATATATATATATATATATATATATATATATAGTAAAAGGGTTATGAGCAACTTGCTCATTTAGTAAATGAGCAATTGATTATGTGGCATACATGTGATTGGACAATCTTTAAAAAGGTTAGTTGTCCAATGTATCACATGCATGCCACTTAATCAATTGCTCATTTACTAAATGAGCAAGTTGCTTATATCCCTTTTACCCTATATATATATATATATATATATATATATATATACCAGCAAAAGGTCCTAACTTTGTTCAAATTGTACATTATACAACATACCGCTCATTATATCCAACCAAATCAGTAGAAATCTGAAAGAAAGCAATCTACTCATGATTTATATTAGGTTCTTTAACAATCTCAATTCATCAATTAGGGTTTTAATTCATCAAAGGCATAAGTTCAAGCAAAGATTCAATTTTTATTTCATCTACTCATCAAAATGCATTATGTCTTTATCCAAACCCTAATATATTTTCTAATAGAAAAATTATCACATACAACATACATAGAACAAAGGAAAAACAAAAACTTGTCACTCACCTCTATGAAGAATCCAAAAAGAATAAGAGAAATCCTCCTTCGCAAGAAAATCAAGAACCCTCGCTTGAAACTCCAAGAAAATAGTAATAATAAAAATCCTTGTGTAGCACAGCAAAAGACGACTGCACCCCACTCTTAAATAGGCCAGAAATATAGGTTTTAGGGTTTTGTAAATAGATTTGCAAAATACCCCTTTTAAATATATCTTTCTATATATAAATCTTTATACTTGGAAATCAAATAAAACCAACTTAATTGAGTTTTAAAAAAAAAAAAAATAACCTAATAGTCATTAGGCACTGTTTGAAAAACCCAGAAAAACGAATTTACACTTTTACCCCTCTAAATTACAAATTTGCAAAAAAATTATTTTTTATCAAAACTTGTAAAATAAACCAAATTTGTTAAAACAAAAAGTAAAATATTTACCTCTAAGTTGACTATGCATCATACCCAGACCAAAAATCCAAAAATCTGGAGTTTTCACTCCAAGTGGCAATTTTGCACAAAAGTTCCTCTTTTTGTAATATTTGCAAATAGATCCAATAAATATCAGAAAAACCCAGAAAATTCAAAAATAATATCCAATAATAAATAATGAGTTTTTCCAAAATAGTTTTTGACTTTGAACTTCCCAAGAAAATATTTGCACGTGTTTTGCACGTGTAAAAAAAGATAAATCTTCAGAAAAATATTTATAAAATCACCAAAAATCATATCTTAAAAACATTATTTAAAAATCTGGGGTATTACAAGAAGGCCTGAGTGTTATTTGTAAATCTACCAACTCGTGCAACGCACGTACAACTAAAATCCCTAATATAAACCCATCAAACACGTAAGCTACCCGTACAAATTAATTTCTCTTTCTCTTTCAAACCCCCGACTTTTCCTCTCCCTCTCTCTCTCCCGAACCATCGACGCCACCGCACTGCAGCGCCGTCCCTCCACTGCGTCGTTGCTACGCCGCCGTTCCACCGCGACGTCGCTACGCCATCGCTCCACCGCGTCGTCCCTCCACTGCGTCGTTGTACCTCCTAACCCCAAATCCTCAACCTCTCCGTCTCCGATCTCTCCTCTTCTAAAACCCTAAGGTCCACTCTCTCTCTCTCTCTCTCTCTCTAAAAATTTCTACATCTTTTGTTCTTTTTATTTATTTATTTTTTAAATGGCATTTTTTTTTAATTGGAGAGTTTAAGATAAATTGTTGTTTTTATCTATTAATCAGAGAAAGTTTTAATTTTGATGCATTTCGCATAATAAAAATCTCACCTTTCTATGATTTATGTAATGTATTGTAGTGTGATCCGAAAAAATGAAGCATTATTGGGGATAATTGCTTGGAATTAGGATTTTAGTGTTAAATTTTTAACTTTTTTGTGATTTTTTTTGTGGTTTTATGGATGGGGTTGCCTCCGAGAGCAAATACTGCCCTAGATGCTATGAAGGTGTTTGAGTTTGACCATTAGAGAGATAAGGACAAGTGTATAACAACAACTATGAGCTAATCGAAGAGAATGAGTTTCAACTTCTCATCGAAAAAGATACTTGAAGAGGTATGTTGGAAAGTTTAGATTTTTCCGATGAAATAATGTTTGTTTTTAGATAGGATTTTTTATTAAAACTTTTAGATGATACGGTGTTTATTTGAGAAAATTTGGATTATTAGTTGTTTATGTTTATGTTTGTTTCGGGTTATTATATTAAATTGTTGGTTTAAGTGTGTTGTTTATTTTAGAGAAATGTGGTGATGGAAAAATTGATGTTTGTTTGCTTTTATGTGTTTCAGGTTTTTAAATTGAGTAAAGGAAAATCGTTGTGCGTGGGGGAGAAGTCGGGGAGCGAGGAATTGGAAGAGATATGTTGGAAAGTTTGGATTTTATGGAGGAAAAATAGTGATTTTTTTAAATTATATGGTTGTTGATTAAGAAAGTTTGAATTTTAAGATGAAATGATTATTTTTAGTTGAGATAGTTTAAATTTTTAGTTGTTAATTGTTAGGCGTGCATCGCACGCATGCACATAACTAGTTTTTCTATAACTTATCAAATAGTTATAACAATTCATGGTCTCTTATATATAATGTTTATGTATAATGTAAGTTTATTTATTTCTATATTTATTCATGCAAGTTTGTGGAAGGAAAGAGGAAAGAGATCAAATTGATGAGATTGAGGTTGTTATTTTATTAACATGTTTGTGGAAGGAAAGAGGAAAGACATAAAATTGATGAGATTGAGGTTGTTATTTTATTAACATGTTTATTAGTGTATATTATTATGAGATTTTGTCTATCTCTAATATTATAATGGGATAGCAGGGGTTGTTAGACATTCAGCTCCATGCATTGCACGTGCATAATTAATATAATAGAGGTCTTAGGTTCAAGGCCAGACTACATCGGAAATTTTACATTTACAAATATATATTTATTAAGACGTGCATCGCACTGTAAATTACCAATGAGTTCATATTTTCCT
The DNA here is from genome assembly GCA_017893485.1 of Hemerocallis citrina. Classification (NCBI taxonomy): domain Eukaryota; kingdom Viridiplantae; phylum Streptophyta; class Magnoliopsida; order Asparagales; family Asphodelaceae; genus Hemerocallis; species Hemerocallis citrina. The sequence continues at coordinate 173,043,499 of CM030367.1, forward strand.
TTGATACCAATCAGTTAATATTTGACAAGCATGAATTAGCAAAATTGCTCATTTATATTATAGCTTTATAACCATTTATGTTCCAGTTTAGAAACTATATGATAAGCATATGCGTTGCACAATCATTTTTTTGTTAAAAAATTATGAAGTATCTAAATGGATGGATAGTGCACGCAAAACATGCATATTGAGTTTTTGTTCACAGCCATGCACCAACCCGAACACTATAGTAGTGCTGATAACTATACCAGATATTAATCGGGGGTTAGATATTCTCAAGGTCCAGACCAAAATGCACGGGAATTGAAGAAGAATGGCTCCTTTTCGATTAGGTCACTTTATAACTGTATCCACTTTAAAGGATTTCGTCCAAATTGATCTACGATTCTTTGGAAAGTCAAAACTCCGCTAAAAGTTAAGAGTGTTTCTATGACTAACGGTGGCATATATGATACACACTCGAAATCTAAATCTCACCTTTCCTAGATTGTCCCAGAAGTAAAGCCGTCCTTTGCAAGGTCCTGATGGCCCTCGGCACTTCGGGATATCCATAGGTCTATGAAGACCTATGGATAGGACCCACAGTCACTAACGAGAGACATGAGATGAGGGAAGCATGGTATATCACTATCACCGCAACGACCTGAGATTTATAGCTTGACAGAAATAACTTTTACTTTTGTGGGACAAATAATAGTATTTTTGGTAATTTTACTCATCATGCATCTTTTTTTTTTGGGCTACAGCGGCAGCGACAAATTTTAGGAGAAAAATTGCTAGAGCTTTTGAGGTGAAGGAGTACGACAATGAAAAGGTGGTGATCGGCCCAACTTTGGACTGATACAACGCGCCACGGGTTGGTTTCCCACCCTCCAGGATGTTGTTGGAGGGACCTCTTATACCTTGTCGTTCTCGTTTTGATGCTCTTTTACATATGGACTTTGTTGTATTTGTATTTGTCCCACTCTCCTATATTTTTTTGGAGATTTTATGTTTTTGTAATTGAGCGCAGTACTCTGTATATGTTTTATTAATGCATTATTCATGAAATAAGGTGGTTATATTTCACATTTTCTTATCACCATCATATATATATATATATATATATATATATATAAAGGGAAAAGGGGGTATGAGTAACTTGCTCATTTAGTAAATGTTACCGCTAAATCTGGTGTGGGGGTAAACAGATAGTATTTGTGGATTCTTGAGAAAACGAACAAAGCAAACCTGTTGACCTGTTGACCTTCACCGACTTGTTGACTTGGTCTCTTGCCGCTGCAGCGAACCTGCAAAAAGTGCGAGACACCGGGATGGATCCCGGCGACGCACCCTCCGACGCTCTTGTCAGTAATCTGAATGATTAAGCAAGAACTTTAAACTGGAAAAGTTTTGATTACCTCTTAATGGAGATGGATGGGGGGTATTTATAGTCGCCGTTGGGATCAGATTAGGAATGTAATCCCTGTGATCAGATAAGGAATGTAATCCCTAATCCCGAGTGAGAGGATAGATGTGAATCAGGGCCGTTGATTAGTATTAATCAGAAACCCTAATTCTATCCTGATGGACTGGGTTCATTTCGGGTTGGGACCCGTACCCAGTTGAGGTGGATCCGTTCGTGGGATATTGGGCCTCGAAGACAGACCCAGTTCCCATTTCATACCCGTTTGTAGGTGACATTACCGTTTTACCCCTGAGCTTTAAGATTCGTGTCCGATGTGAACGGTCCCGATTTAATCTTATTTTTAGCCATATCACGAGCCCCCACTCCTGGAGACTGAGTTTTACAGTCTTCGAGGAGTAGTTTTGTTGTTCTAATGGCGTACGGAATTTTATCGGTGTTCTTAAGGGAGTTTGGAATCTTGCTCGGGGTGTAACGGTGTTATTCTGAGCTTGTAAAATACCCAAAAATATCCTCAGAATTTTCTGGATTTTTTGTGATTTTTCCAGATTTTTCCGAATTTTTTCTCATTTTCCGAATTAAATAATTAATTATCGAAAATATTAATTAATCATTCTAATTTAATAATTATTTTTCCAGAATTTTAAAATAATTTTTCTGAATTAATAATTATTTTTAGAATTTTTAATTAATTTTTTTCAATTTTTAAAATATTTTTTCGAATTTTTTAAATAATTAAAACAATTAAATAAAAAAATTAATTAATTAAATATTACCTGGACACGTGGCGCGTTCCTGAGCGTCGATCATGATCAGATGTGCGCGCATCGCAAAGCAGATCACGTTTGGACACGTGGCGCATTTCTGAGCGTCGATCATGATCAGATGTGCGCGTATCGCAAAGCAGATCACGTTTGGACACGTGGCGCATTTCTGAGCGTCGATCGTGTCGTGACGCGATTTTTGAAAAGATCGGACGGCGCATGTAGCTCGGCAACATTTTTCTCCAATTTTGAGCTCGGAATGGCACTTGCTCGGATTCCGAGCAACTTCGTGCACATTTCGCGTAGCTCGGATCCGACCTCGGATGTGAGGCCACGTGGCATCGCCATGTGGCATATATGTATTTTTTTTCTCTTCAGCCCAGTTTCTCTGTTTCTCTTCTTCTTCATTCTTCGTATCTCGTCTCTCCTTCTTCTTCGACCACCCCTTCGCTCCCGAACTTGTCTCGTCGTGAAGCTCGGCGATGGAGTCGAGAGGAGGCGTCAAGCTCGGCAAGGAGAAGAGAGCGCTCGCCGATGGCTTGGCGAGGGAGGAGCTCGAGCTCGGAGGTGAGGAATGGAGGCGAGCTCGAAGCTTTGGAGGAGTGGAGCTCGGCGCGAAGTCGTTTCCGAGCTCGTGATTGACGAAGAGGTCGCTCGAGTGTGGAAGGAGTTTGGCTCGGCATTGTGGAGAGCTCGGAGGGCGGCGAGCTCGTCGATGGAGCTGTGGTCGAGCTCGGCGAGGGGAGTTCGTGAACTCAGACCGAGGCGGAGCTCGGCATGGCGAACAACCTCGACGAACGGAGTGGAGCTAGCCATTGGAGGAGGAGCTCGGTGGTGGTGAGCTCGGCGGCGATGCCTCGTTGAGGAAGCTAGAGATGGGTCAGAGCCCACCGAGGAGTTCGACAAGGTCCGCAATGGAGATGCGTGAGCTTGGCGAGGTAGGTTGACGATGGTGGAGCTCTGCATGGAGTTTTGGGTTCAACGAAGCTTGAAGATGAGTTGGGTTTTGTTCTCTTTGGTTTTTGTTTTGGCGCCAAACTAGCTGAAGATGAGGAGGGGATGGGTGTTCGGGTTCGGATCACTTAACGGGTCCGAACCCGACCCTGGTGCCTTTTTCAATTTTTTTTTTTTGCTTGCTTGTTCGGTGAATCCGAGCACGAATTTTAAGGCAAATTTTTTGGCCATTTTGCAGCTCGGTAGGACAGTAGCTCGGATTGTAGATCCGAGCTAAGTGGCTCAATCTGGACGGTTGATCATGATCATGGCGCGAATCTTGAGGCAGGCACGGTTCCCAAGAAAACACTATCTTGTCATTTAGTGGACGTGGCGTAATCGGACCGTCTGATCGAGATCTTACGCGAATTTTAAGGAAAAAGTCGTTTTTCTCCATTTCGTAGCTCGGATTGGCACTTGCTCGGAATCCGAGCGAAGTGGCTCGGTTTTTCCCTCGCGCGAGTGGCTCGGCTCGGATTTCCGAGCTATTCGGCGCAGCTGTATTGCGATCCACTTTTCCGGTGCTACGGAGGTCCGATCGGGGCGTGCGACCACTCGTTTTGAAGCTAATTCGAAGATCTACAACTTCTCTTTAGGAGTGGGATGAAGATTCACCCTCCTTCATGGTCAAAATAGTCCCGCAACATCCTTGTCTTCATGAAGTTGAGGAGTGTTTTGGTCTTGGGGATTTTGGAAGAGGAGCTCCACTCCTAGGGGCGGAGAAGATGTGCTAGGGAGACCCTTGTACTAGGAAGACCCTTGTAAGATGTGCTAGGAAGATGTGCTAGGAAGACCCTTGTAAGATGTGCTAGGAAGATGTGCTAGGAAAACCCTAGGGGCGGAGAAGGGGCGCGAGTGGCTCGGATCGCTAGTCGCTCGGCTCGAAATACCGAGCGACATGGAGCGATCTGAACCGTCGGATCTCAGCGCGGATCTCGAGGCGGGCACAGTTTCCAAGAAAACACTATCTTGTCGTTTAGTGGCGCTGGCATGATCTGAGCCGTCTGATCGAAATCTTACACGAATTTTGAGGGGGAAATCGTTTTTCTCCAATTCGTAGCTCGGATTGGCACTTGCTCGGAATCCGAGCTATCCTCTTGGTCGTTGGGGTCGGATCGCCTGTCGGTCGGATTTTGGTTCCGAGGGACATGGGGCGATCGGAGCCGTTCGGGAGACGAGTTTGAGGAGCAACTCTAGGAGAGAGTTGTGAGCTTCGAACTCGTTGAGAGGAGGTCCGCCTTGGAGGTAAGCGGAGCAAAAAACTTGACTCTAGGAGAGAGCCATTTGGGAGACGAGTTTGAGGGGGAACTCTAGGAGAGAGTTGTGCTCCGAGCTCGTTGAGAAGAGGTCCGCTTTGGAGATGAGCGGAGCGAAAAGCTTGACTCTAGGAGAGAGCCATTTGGGAGACGAGCGTGAGGGGGAACTCTAGGAGAGAGTTATGAGCTCCGAACTCGTTGAGAGGAGGTCCGCTTTGGAGATGAGCGGAACGAAAAGCTTGACTCTAGGAGAGAGCCATTTGAGAGACGAGCGTGAGGAGGAACTCTAGGAGAGAGTTGTGCTCCGAACTCGTTGAGAAGAGGTCCGCCTTGGAGGTGGGCGGAGCGAAGAGCTTGACTCTAGGAGAGAGCCATTTGAGAGACGAGCGTGAGGAGGAACTCTAGGAGAGAGTTGTGCTCCGAACTCGTTGAGAAGAGGTCCGCCTTGGAGGTGGGCAGAGCGAAGAGCTTGACTCTAGGAGAGAGTCATTTGAGAGACGAGCATGAGGAGGAACTCTAGGAGAGAGTTGTGCTCCGAACTCGTTGAGAAGAGGTCCGCCTTGGAGGTGGGCGGAGCGAAGAGCTTGACTCTAGGAGAGAGCCATTTGAGAGATGAGCGTGAGGAGGAACTCTAGGAGAGAGTTGTGCCCCGAATTCACTGTTTGAGTGAGAGAATCAACGGTTGTGGGAGCAATTCCGAATGGCGAACCACTTCTAACTCGCTGAAGAGCAAGTTATTTGAAGCAGAATCGAGCCAAGTGTTGGACTCCGAACTTGTTGTTAAAGAGAGTATCAACGGTTGTGGGAGCAATTCCGAATGGCGACCACTTCTTACTCGCTTATGAGCGAGTAATTTGAAGCAGAATCGAGCCAAGTGTTGGACTCCGAACTCGTCGTTAGAGGGATTCAACGGTTGTGGGAGCAATTCCGAATGGCGAACCACTTCTTACCCGCTTATGAGCGAGTAATTTGAAGCAGAATCGGGCCAAGTGTTGGACTCCGAACTCGTCGTTTAAGAGAGGTTAACGAGGTGTAGGAGCAATTCTGAATGGCAAACCACTTCTTACCCGCTTATGAGCGAGTAATTTGAAGCGGAATCGAGCCAAGTGTTGGACTCCGAACTCGTCGTTTAAGAGAGGTTAACGAGGCGTAGGAGCAATTCCGAATGGCGAACCACTTCTTACCCGCTTATGAGCAAGTAATTTGAAGCGGAATCGAGCCAAGTATTGGGCTCCGACCTCGTTGTTAGAGCTTAGTAAGTTGCGGGAGCAGCCATGTAGAAGAAGCTGGACTCCGAACTCACCATTTAGCGAGTCGTGACTCGGAGAGATTGAGATGAAGCAAGAGCAACAATTTCCAATGAAAAAATGTAAAGTTTTATTGAAATAAACTAAGTAGCTGCTTCAATAGGGCGAGCCATTATTACATACTATTGGCCGGGTTACAAGCATCGGCCTTATTGAAAATCAAAATCCTACTCCTACGATAAGGTGAAGACCTCTTGGGAGGAGCTGGGAGGTTCTGAGTCTTGAAGCTCGGCGGGCCTTTCTGTTCGTTTGTTGGTTCCTCAAGGGGGAAGCTAGGCCCCCTCTTTTTGGACGGACCTGGTCAGGTGCCCCCGTTGTATGAGTTCTTCGATCTCCTCCTTGAGAGCCCGACAATCATCCGTGTCGTGGCCGTGGTCCCTGTGAAAGCGGCACCACTTATCCTTGTTCCTCTTCTTGTCAGGGGTATTCATTCTAGGGGGAGCACGGAGTAGTCCTTCCTTGTCCACCTCCATAAGAACTTCTGATATATTAGCAATGAGGGGGGTGAACTTCTCAAAACGTGGAGTCGGGCGGCACTGGCCATTACTGTCCTTCTGGAATTTTTGGGACCCTTCTTCACTTGTGTTCTTCCGTTTGTTCCCGGAAGATGTCTCCTCAAGAGCAAGGGGGTTGAGAGCCTCTTCCGCTCGTATGTACTTCTCCACCCTGAGTAGGAGCTCTAAGAAGTTCCGCAGAGGTTTCTTGACAAGGGATGCCCTGAGGTTGGCATTAGTGACGTTGCGCTCGAATGCGGCAGAGGCTACTGACTGGTTGAGGGAGGGAATGGACCGGGCTTCGGTGGTAAAGCATCGAACGTAATCCCTTAGGCGTTCACCCTTTTCTTGGTTGAGGGTCACCAGAGATACACTTATTTTCTCGGCCCAGCGGCTACTCACGAAATGAGTAAGGAAGAGCGCTTCGAACTGATCGAATGAGAAGATGGAGGCCGGGGCGAGTCGAGAGTACCATTCTCGCGCAGACCCCTTCAGCGTGGCAGGGAAGATCTTGCAGAGGAGGGCGTCTGAAGCTTGGTGAATCATCATGAGAGTTTTGAAACACTCTATGTGATCTGCGGGGTCTGACTCCCCGGTATACGTCTTGAAGTGAGGCGGCTTGAAGTTTTCTGGGATGGGGGCCTCCATGATGGTACGGGAGAATGGAGGTCTGCTCGGACGGAGGTTTATTGCCCGTTGCTCTTCTTCCTTGTCAATTCGGCCGAGGCGCCTCTCCATCTCATGGAGACGGCGGTAGACCGAGTCTTCTCTTTGATCATACATTGCCGAGCCCCGGGACTCATCTTCGGACGATGATGGACTGGGGCTGCGGCGATGGTAGCTTAGAGAAGGACGAGGACTGAGAGTGTGAAGGCGGTGGCTCCTAGCTGGCTCATGAGTAGGTGGCCTCTGGTCGTTCTTTGGAGCGATATTGAGGGCCCTTAAGACTGTCACTTGGAAGTCTTGAAGATCTGCCCTTGTGACTAGTGCCTCTCCAGCTTGGCGGTTCCTATGTGTGGCTCGGCTTACTGGAGAATGAGTTCTCCGCCGATGACGCTGAGGGGACTCTCTTTGCCTCCTCGGGGGAGGGGATCTTCTAGTCCTCGGTCATCGGGGGTTCGGATTTTTGCAGCTCCTGAGTTCTCGGGTTGATGGACTCGACCAAGGGCCCGCCATCCATTCAGACGAGTTCTAAGGTCGACCCCCTTTTGGCGGTCGGCAATGATTTGACGAAGATCCCGCTCGGGAGGGCTTTGAGAAGCCCGGGATTCAACTGAAGGATTGGGACCCGTGACTTGGTCATGAGGAGGATGTTGCTTCGGATGACTCTGACAGGAGCACCCCTGGGCAGCCCCTCGAGACCCTTGAGGGGCATGTTGAGTAGGAGCACCTTGAACCGGAGGAGGGAGAGGAGGAAGGAAAGTGGTTCTTCGGTTGGAGACCGCTACCTTTCCCTTCTGTTTTGGATGCATGGCTTGAAACTAGTATCGTTGATGAAGAGAGGTCAGGTTGCTTTTTCGTTTCCCACAGACGGCGCCAATCTGTTACCGCTAAATCTGGTGTGGGGGTAAACAGATAGTATTTGTGGATTCTTGAGAAAACGAACAAAAGCAAACCTATTGACCTGTTGACCTTCACCGACTTGTTGACTTGGTCTCTTGCCGCTGCTGCGAACCTACAAAAAGTGCGAGACACCGGGATGGATCCCGGCGATGCACCCTCCGACGCTCTTGTCAGTAATCTGAATGATTAAGCAAGAACTTTAAACTGGAAAAGTTTTGATTACCTCTTAATGGAGATGGATGGGGGGTATTTATAGTCGCCATTGGGATCAGATTAGGAATGTAATCCCTGTGATCAGATAAGGAATGTAATCCCTAATCCCCAGTGAGAGGATAGATGTGAATCAGGGCCGTTGATTAGTATTAATTAGAAACCTTAATTCTATCCTGATGGACTGGGTTCATTTTGGGTTGGGACCCGTACCCAGTTGAGGTGGATCCGTTCGTGGGTTATTGGGCCTCGAAGACAGACCCAGTTCCCATTTCAGACCCGTTTGTAGGTGAAATTACCGTTTTACCCCTGAGCTTTAAGATTCGTGTCCGATGTGAACGGTCCCGATTTAATCCTATTTTTAGCCATATCAGTAAATAAACAATTGATGATGTGGCATGCATATGATTGGAAAATTCTTAAAAGGGTTAGTTATCCAATGTATCACATGCATGCCACATAATCACTTGCTCATTTACTAAATGAGCAAGTTGCTCATATCCCTTTTACCCATATATAAACTATCACCAGATATTCAATAGCCTATTAAAATTTGAAGGGGAGGGTGAAGTTAATAAAGGTGAAGTTATCAGATTCTTAATATTGCTATGAAGAAAATACGAGTTATCAATTTTAAACTTATTCCTACCGGGTACTTCCTCTTTAAATTATGTATTCCTATGTGCCCGTTTTACTGTAGCTACAGTAAAAATTTTATTTTTATTTTTATTTTTATTTATTTTGAAAAAAGTTATTTTTTTAAATTATTTTTTAAAACTAAGATATATCAAGGTAAGCTAGGTCTTGTTTAACTTCGCAGCCAAACTTAACCAATTTCCCCTTATGGCATACTCACAGCATTTTCCCAATTGTCGGCTTTCTTTGCCTACATGGTCACTCCTGGTTAATTAGGCCTAACTATGCTATTATGATATACTTAGCATGAAAGGGATCACAATCAGCAATTTATGTGCAAAACGAAGCTACAAACTAGTCATATAATACAAAAGGTTTATTTAATTGGGGACATATTGGATACCTAGTAAAGAGGTTTCCCTATCGGGAAATTCCCTTAACGACTTAAGAAAAACTTGCAATGAGTTCAAGCTTGAGGAGCTTGTTCCTTACAGTACATGCACTTATTTTACAAAGCGGTGGTGAGGGAGAACATTGGAGTACAAGAGGAATTTTAGAAGTAAGTAAGGGATACGATGCCTTTTGAAGGAGGAGAGGGGTGGTATTTATAGAGGTTTTTCAGGAGAGGAAAAGAAGTCTGTAACAAGCACTTGAAAAAGAATCTGCACTTCTCCAGTGGGTTCTTTTTTGAGTGGAAGTTTCTTTACACATTGCTATCTGGAGTCCATGCCTTTCTAAGTGGAGGTATGAGTGGAAGTCTCTTTACACGTGGATTTCTGGAGGCAATGCCTTTCTGAGTGGAGGAATCAAGGTAGGTGTCAATATGTGCAGTAATATTCTGAGTGGAGTTATCCAGAGTGGAGTTAGTCTGAGTGGAGTCTAGGTGTCCAAATTATGTAGGACCACCGAATCTAAGGACATTGTGGTCATGGGATTGTTGTCGCCACTATTCCCTGTGTCTAACAGGTTGTCTATTTGGGATAGACGCTGTTTATCTTCAAGAATCTCCCTTTCACTTTCTGTCACTGTCTCCTTTTCTTTTGAGACAGCTGTCTTTACTGCTTCTGCTACCTGTGTCGCAATCATAGTCCGGATTGATTCTCTTCTTTTGCTGTTCATGTGTTTGGGTTGGATCGGTATCCTTTCTGGTTGCTTCTGGAAGCCTTCAATCTGTTGGAGGAGTTGCAGAATTTGGTCATACTTATTTGGTTCTGTAATATCTTGGTTGTCCATAGGGGCTTTGTCCTTGTCTTGACTTTTTGGCAAAGTCACAGCCATCAACGGATTTGGTATGTCTTTACTGGTAGCCGTTTGCTCCGGTCTAGCCATTTGTATTGTAGACCCAATGATATCTCTGTGAAGTTTTTTTGGCAAAACCTCAGCCATAAACGAACATGATGCATCTTTACTGGTTGTCGTTTGAGCCAGACTAGCTATTGAATTTATAGGCTCAATAGTACCTCTTTATGCATTTAGAGGGAAATGCAAACCCTTCTCATCCCACTTATTATAGACCGGGGGAGCAGTCTGTGTTGGATTTTTAGGTGGAAATCTTGTCTGGAACAGTTGTTTCTCCAAGCTTGCTATCTTTTCCTGTAATTTCTATTTTTCAAAAATCAGACAGTTTTCATTTTCGTTTAGTGTTCTTACCGTTCTTGACATTGCCTCACAATGATCACAAAATAGGATTTTCCCCTGCATGTCCTTTGTAATAGAATATTCCAGGGGAGTTTCCTACATGGATCTTAAGGAAGGAGAAACAAAGCAGTTAGGTCCTAAGTAGCTTCTGGCTACATCTAATGCTTCTGACAAATTATAGAAACCTTTATAAACTGGATTTTTGAAGTTCTTAATACTGTCTGCTACTTCTATCTAGGTATGAAAAACACCTACTAAATTACCTTGGAGAACTGCATAAAACTTGTATCATCTTTGGTTCTGACTAAATACTTCTGATAAGGAATTCATGGCTGCTAAGAAATATTTTTTGTCTTTTCTATTAAATACAATCCATAAATTGTCTAGGATGCATTGTTGTTCTTTTGACGTAGAAATATGAGAATATGTTCTGAAAGGAGGATTGCCATTTGTAAAAACAAAAAGTTCTTGGTTTTCGAATCTCATTCTTTCTTGGGGGGTTCTGCTTTCACCGGTCTGCTGACTATTCTGTGGTGGAAACATATTGTCTGAACGGATACCTGGTTGTGGTGGTGGTCTCGCCATCTGCATATTGTCATAAAAAGTATTAATTAGATCATAATCTTGTGGTGTTTGCAAGAGATAAAATTCATGTATTAATTAATTGTCTCCTGACTAGGTTTTCATAACTATCCTCATAAGGATCAAAGTGTTCAGCTAAGTTGTATAAAAAATGCTTGTCATGGATGCAGTTAATACTTATATTAAAAGCTTCGATAGAACATAGTTGTAGAAAGTGGAATAGAGTAAAGTTTAAATCTGTATAATCTAGGAAGGGATTAGGAAAATTGCTAATATTGGGATGGACCATATCATTATCTACTTCTTCATTTTGTTCTATACTTATTTTGAGAAACGCTTCTGATGTAGATAGGACTCCTAGGTTTTCAAGATTTTCTGCCTTTTGCTTAATTATTTGAGCTTACCTTTGTTCTCGAATTCTTTTAATCTGTCGGATATAATCGTGGCATGTGGTTCTTTAACCCACCAATATTCTAATAGTTCATGAAGAGTTGCTACATTGTTTATTATATTAATTATAGAAATGAATTCATTCTCTGTGCAATGTTCTAAAAAGGCAATGACTTATGTTAATATTAGGTCTTCTTGAGTTACATTAAAAGTTTGTGGATGTTCATCCACATTGAGTATGTCAAAAGCAGTGCCTATGTTGATGAGGGTATCTGCATGTTGATGGAGCAGGCGGCTAAGAGTATCGGGTAAGATATTAGTACTGCCTTTGATGTGTTCAAAGGTAATCTGGGTGCTAAGGTGAAGGCATCTATCTAGAAAATTAAGCCAACGTCGTCTAGAGCTACGTTTGGGATCTAAAGCCATTTTTGAATGAAAGGAGACGATGGCTTCACAGTCTGTTCTGACAATTATTTCTTTTTTTGAAATAATAAATAGTTCAAAACTATCTAAATCATAAGAGATAGCTAATAATTCCGCATCAATACTGCTAATGTTACCTTTCTTTATATTTACCACTAGCATAGCGACAAATTTTTTCTAAACTTTTATCGGAATACTTATTTGATTTAGCAATCAAAGTTGCTCTCCAACCTGTATTGCAACCGTCTGATTCTATAATTAGGTAGTCTGAATCTAATGGTAAGGTTAATTCTGGAAGTTCTTTAAACAGGTTCTTAATTTGTTGGACTAATTTGACGTCTTCTTGGTTAAAATATCGTTGTCCCTTCTGAGAAGTTTTTGCATATAAAGGTCCTGCAGTTTTGCCCAAATCCTTTATAAATGGTCTTGCATAATTGACTAATCCTAAAAATTGTTGGAGCTAATTTAATTCTTCTAATTTGTCTGGAAAATCTAAAGCTTTTTGGTCAATATGAGGTTGTAATTTAATTCTTCCATGCCCAATAATGGCTCCTAAAAATTCAATCTGTGGTTTATACAGTTGCATCTTTGTCTTACTAATGATGATACCATGATTTATAAATTCAGAAATAATAATATGTAAATGACTTCTATGTTCTTGCCTTGTTTTACTAAAAACTAGAATATCATCTATGTAGACAACAACAAATTTTTTGTGTTTTAAGAATATTTCATCTATCTTTTTTTGGAAAACAGATGGTGCATTCTTAAGACCAAAAGGCATGACAAGCCATTCAAAATGTCCTTCGGGACATGTAAATGTTGTCCATTCTATACTTTCAGGATGCGTCATAATTTGCCAAATTCCGGATTTCAAATCAAATTTACTAAAAATATTACACCCTTGTATTTGATTTATTAATCTGGTTTTGTCTGGAATATCACATGCATCATCCCTGGTATTGTCATTTAGTCTTTTATAATTAATTACCATTCGACTTTTTCCTCTAGCTATTTCGCTATGTTTTCTGACAATAAAAGCAGCAATCTATGAGGACTTTCGGACCTTCTAATAACTCCTAATTTTAATAGTTCTGAAATATGCATTTTAAAATCATCTATATCTTGGTTGGTAGCATTAATCTTTGCTGTTCTCACTTTATATTTAGGATTTATAATATTAAGTTTACATACTACCTTATGTTTATCCCAGTACTTTAGTATTTCTTCACCCATCATCCCTTATTTTTCTATTTTTGAAATTAATTGTTCAATGTCTTGCTCACTTATTAATGTGTAATAAAGATGTTCTAGGTTTATAAAATCTGTATGGACATCTATCTCATATTCTTTATCCATGTTATAATCTTCATTAGGAGTTACATTATGTAACTCACATTGTCTTTCATGGGGACAAGTGCATTCTTTCTCTTTCTTGGAATTTTCTAGTTCTCTTGTCATGATTGGTTCATCATGTGTATATAATGTTGTAAAAATTGTGCACTTCTGCAATTGTAAGTAGTCTTTACTTATAAGCATTTTGCCATTATCTTTTAATAAAAAGCTTAATCCCAAAATCAAATCATTGCTTAGGTCAAGTTGTCTAACCCATGTGGATTCTTTGGGTAATGTATATTCTATACTTTCTCCGTAGTTGGTTTCAAACCTAATTTTACTATTTGGGATCAAAAGATCATCATATGTAAATACTTTTCCATCAATTTGTTGGGCCATTGCAGGTTTCGAGGCTTTTACTATGTATTGTTTTGGGATTATATCTTTATTTATAATACAGTTTGTACACCCTGTATCTATTAATGCTAGACACTTTACTTTATAAGCCATCATTCTTACTACACATCTAACTTTTAGTGCTCTTAATCTATCCTTATTGCATATTTGAATTAAATCAATTTGGTCTGGATCTATTCTCGGTTCGTTTTTGTCTACTACCATTTTTCCTCTATCTAACCTCTCTTCTATTATTTCTACCTTTCCATATAGAATTTTCTGTGTGTCTTCTAAATTTTCTATTCTTTTTCTTAGGATTTTTACTTCATCACTAGTTACTATTGGTTTGGTTATTGAATGACAAAATGTTATATTGTAGTTCTTTTCAATGCATTTCATGCATCCTTCTTGATAAAATTTGGAACATTTTGTTCTATTCATCTTACTAGGGTATCCTTTACAAAATAAACATGGCATGCTATCCATGTCTGTTCGGGTTTGCCAAGCATGTGTACAAGTCTCTAATATGTGTGAGGTGGATAATAATACTGTTGGAGCCATTTGCTCCTTACTAGTAGATTCTATATTCATCATGTCTAGGTCGAACAAGTCTATTTCCGGTATATTGGAAAATGGTACAAAATCTTCAGTTAACTCATTTGGCTGTTTATCTTTTTGAGTCTCATTTTCTCCATCATCAAAATTTTCTATGGTGACTATCGAATAGATTGATTCAGAATTAGATATTGTTTCATCAATATTAATCAAATCTTCATTTGTGCATTCTATGAGTATGCTATTTTTATCATGTCTATTTATTCTTTTAGGACAAGTCCTACTCAAATGCTCTGAGCTACCACATGTGTAACAGTCTAGTTTATTTTTATACAATCTATTTGGTTTAAACTTCCTAACATGTTTCTGAGGGTCTAGATATGGTTTTCGTCTATTTGACTTTCTTAAAAAATATTTTTTCTTTCGATACTTTGTGTTTTCTTTTGTATATCTTCTATGCTCTTCATAAGTTCTAGGTTTTCTTTCTCCTATACCATATGTCTGTGGAGTGTATATTTCTTTGCAAAACCCATAATCTGAATTTTTTAATTGTTTTTGGATTTGTATTTCTTTACATTTGTCCTCTAACACATTGATAACATGTTGTATTCTTTTTCCTATTGACCATGGGTGATCTGTTCCGGCTGTCATTACTTCTGGCCAATTTTTCCATTTTTCTGCTATTTCTACTCCTAAGGCTTCAGGGAGTTTTCTAAATAATTTGTCGCCTAAATCTTGGTTAAAAGCATTCCCTGAAATACAAGTATAATAAAAATAATCATTAAGAAATTTCTTTATATACTTCCATTTGTATAGACTTAATTGTTCTAAAGTTCTGATAGCATCTTTTTGTAATCCTATCGTTCATGTATTTGGATCTTCTCCCGTAACTAATGCTTGTATTTTATTTACAAAATTATAGGGATTGGGGCCTAGCATTAGCATTGTATTATATTCTTCTACAAAAGCTTCCCATAAGGCTCTTACACTTTCACCTAAGAAAGTTTCTAAATACTTGCACATTTCCTCTATTTCTAAATTTAAAGATGTTCTATAATAGTCTCCTATTAGTGTATATTTCCATACATCTAATATGTTTGACCAAGCTTGTGGATCGTGAGCAGCTAGGTTTAGAATCTGAGCTTCCCCTCTAGCCTGAAACTTAATTAGTTGTTCTAAAGGTTGTCTTCTTCCCATAGTTCTATATTTATTTTCGGGTTCTTTATAATCATCTATTCTAGTTCCGGGGGGTATTGCCACTTCTATAACCACTATGACCAATTATAACTCCTGGCGGATTATAAAGTGGTGTTCCCCTATAGGGAGAAGTAACTTCGGATTCTCCTGTTTCTGCTAGATCTTTTTGGTATGATATCTCAGAGATTTGTGTTATATTATCTATTTCTTCTTGTAGTATTCCTATTATGATGTTTTGTTCTATATCATAATATAAATATTCATGTTCTTTTATAAAGCCATTCATATAATGCACATCTTCTAGTTCTAATAATTTTTTAGTTGATAATCTTTCTATGCCTAATTCTGTAGGCTAGAGAATCCTATCAGTTTCTGATACTAATGTTTCAAGGCATTCTATATGTACCAAGTCAGATTCTACATCCATTTATAATTCTTGTATGTTTCTGTGAACTTGTGGGACATAATCTGTAAAACGTATACTAGTTCTACCTTTTTCTTGGTAAATTAATGCATCTTGAGGTACAAGAGTTTTTACTGGGTTTATGAAGTTTTCTAAATTCCATTCTAATCCTGCTAGTCTTTGGGAATCATATGTTAATGGTTTTACCATTTTTATTCCTTTGCTGCTTAATAAATCAACTATTTCTGTCACGTTTACTCTATATTTTACCATTGAATTGGTTGTAGTTCTTCCTAAAAATGCTATATGTACTAATAGGTTATCTCTGTTGCGGACTTCTTCATATCCTTTTGTCTAAATTCCGATATAAATATATCTTGTAAAATCTTGAAGCGTCATCATAAAGTCTGGGCTACAATAAAATATTCCTGAATTGCTATCCATATCGACTTCTATACTGGCTATCATACCTTTTGCAATATCATTCCATCTATTATTATATAATGTGATTAGAGCTTTGCAACCTAAGTTTTTTTTCATAAGTCCCTTAATGCCTATGACGGTTAAACCTAAATGCATTAATTTATACCGTGAGGTTCTAAGTTCATGTCCAGCTTCCTGACTTACTAAAGGTAAACTACATGTCTGGTTTCCCAGACAATTTAGTGTTTGTTCTCTGTTATGTCTAAAAAATTCAGGTCTAAATTCAAATCGCTCAGCCTGGTAAAGAATTTTAGGGTTTAGGATATTTAGTCATTCCTTTTGGAATCTTTCATAATCTTGTTCAGGATCTATAAGTTCTCCTAGTTGGATGTCATAATTGCTTGATCTTCTGGAAAGTATTCTATTGATAAATGGTCTTGTCCTACTGGTAAATCCTTGATCTGGCCTGATTGTTCTAGAGGATCCTGTATATGGTTGAACTTCTGTTTGTGTCCTATTCATGGTTTTGATAATTCTTTCTTTTCTAAAGGTCTGGTAGGAAAAGTAAATACTACCAGCTTTCTTGTAACTCTTTCTTTTCCTGTTGTTTTAGTCTCACTGATCCTAGTTTATCAGTAATCTTACTAAGGTTATCCTGGAAATTTAATATTTCTAATTTTTGTAGTTTTTGTTCAACTTCTTCAATCCTGTTTACTAGTTTTTGTTCTGCCTCTTCAATTCTTCCGTGGATTGTAAGGATAAGGTACTGTTCTTTTTTTTTTGCCTCCTATAAGAGGTTACCTCTTATAAGAGATTTACAGTAAGAGCCTCCTTTTGAGGAGTTCTTTTTATATAAAAATAAGCTTTTATAAGAACCTCTTGTAAGAGATTTCTGTTCTTTTTTCACCTCTTACAAGTGCCTATATTATCCCAAAGTCTATATTACCCCAAAGTATAAAAATAGTGAGATTAAGGACAAGAAAAGATAAGTTCAAATTACTAATATATAAACTAGTTTAATGACAAGTTAAATTCACAAATTAGTGTAAATCATCAATTATAATTCCGGAACCGAGATAGAGGAGTAGAAACACAGGAAAACAAAACTTTAAAAAAATAAAAGGAAATTTACAAGTAGCGAAGTGGCTTAAGAATATGCATCTGTCACTAAAGATGGAGGCAGCTAAACAAAATGATCGGTAAATGTTGTCACTAAAGACTTTGTTTTTTAAAGACATAATTTATCCATCCACAGTTCAATGATTTCACTATATATATCTCCTGATACATTTTCTCTACAGAATTAGTATTCTTGACTTCCTATCGGTAAATGTTGCAAGCACTAATAATTTTAACAAATAAGATTCATTGAGGTCTTACTCTGTGCAAGAGAATGCGAAAATTTGAGATTGAAATTAGTAACAATTATAATATAGACTTTGGGGTAATATAGATTTTTTAAGTGATAGAAGGCTTATAAGAATTTGAAAGAGGCTACTAGAAGCCTTTTAGGCTTATAAGCGATTTTGGAAGAAATTGCTTATAAGAGATAAAAAAAGAACGCTAAAAAATCTCTTGTAAGAGGTGGACCACCTCTTACAAGAGGTAAATAGCTTATAAGAGGAGAAAAAAAACACTACCTAAGCCTAATAATCGTATTATTTTGTTTAATAATAGTTCTTTCCGAAATTGATTCTGTGTTATAGTTACTATATCCTTCGGGACCAGCTTGAAAAGTCTTTGTATAATCTAAAGCTTCTAAATAGGCCCTTTGCATTAATTAAGAACAATCCTTTTTATTTCTTTTAATTCTAATTTATTATTTATTACGACTTCGTATACTTGGTTTATTACCTCAATGAATCTAGGATTCTCTTCACCGCATGTACAAAGTTGTAACCTTGAATTAGAAAGTTGTAACCTTGAAATAGTCTGGTCTTTCATATAATCTAGCTTACCAGAAATATCCTTTAAATTTTGGTTTTTCTCTTTTAGGGATGAAAGTAAATTATCTCTAAATTTTTGTTCTTCTGTCTCTCTTTCTTCTAGACTTCTTTTTAAATTTATGACTAGGTCTATGAGTGTATTCTGAAATGGATCTTTATTATGAAATAAATGCTTTATCTCGTCTGATTTTTCAAAATTACAGCTAAGGATCTGTTTGTCTGAGGTAGTAACTAACCGAGGGTGGAAACAAGAGTGTAATTCTAGAGGATCTATTGTTAGGCCCTGATACCAAAAAGATAGAGGGTGAAGTTATCAGATTCTTAATATTGATATGAAGAAAATACGAGTTATCAATTTTAAACTTATCCCTACCGGGTACTTCCTCTTTAAATTATGTATTCCCATATCCCCATTTTACTGTAGCTACAGTAATTAAATTTTTTTTTTTTTAAAAAAAAATATAAATTTAAAAAAATAAAAATAAATTCTATCACCAGATATTCAACAGCCTATTAAAATTTGAAGGGGAGACAGGAATGTAAGTTACCAGAACAAACTCAGGCAGTTGATAAACAACAAAACCCAAGTTACAGCCATAAAAGTCATGATCTTCTACATAAACAAAAAGCTTAGCAAGCTTTCCTGAGATGAAACTCCAACTTTGCCTTGAGTTGGGCTCCATAAAGCTTCAATTTCAGTTGAATCAATCTTGAAAGCAAACTGATCGACGCCAATAGGACTCCTATAGGAAGGTTGAGGTTTGGCACTCAATAAAGAGCAGACTTCATATCCTGCACAAATAAATAAGTTGCATCTAGTGGACTTCATGCCAGTAGAATCCCCCCGGAATATGAAAAACTTCAGTTATAAGACTCTGACCAACATTCATCCTTCCAGTTATCATTTGACGCCCTCGCATGTCCTCCATCAAAGATCATGCTAAATACCTCTCTAACGCTTTCTGTTTTGGTAAAGACAAGGTAGAGACTTGGTAGCAAAATGTTCAAAACTGTCTATTCAAACATATATAAAGAAACAAGTTTATGCATAAACATTATATTTCTAGTAGCTTATTTTTCCAATTAGATCAACAATATAGATACACAAGAGACAAATGATAGATCTGTTGCATATATAAGTAAATGCTTTATGAATATGGAGCTTTTGATTCACAACTATGCTCAGCACAATCAGGTGGCCAAAACAAACAGCAAGGATCAGGACAAATTCTCATAATCCAATATGATTTACAATCGGCATACATCAATTGTAAAGCCAAATAAATCAGGATACACGTAAAGAACAAAAAAATATAAAAAAATCAGAAGATCGATTGATAACAAAAATTGATTGACAACAGATTACTGATATCAATTTAAATTTCCAGACCATTTCATGCGAACACAATTCAACATCAGTGCAGAACTTAGATACCTGTAGAATACACTGACATGCCACAGCTCATACCATAAGATAGAACAAAAAGACTTTATATTATAAGCACCATAATATTTGATAATGCATAGTAACAAGCAAAATACCCCCCTAGGCCACATCATAGAAGGCCTTTATTGAACAATAAAGTTCCAAGTTCACACAAGCATACGGAAATACTCGGAAAAAAAAAAAAGAAGTAAAATAACCCTGGCTTTGCTGCTTTAATTAGCCAACATAACTGACAGAAAGAAACTAGACCACCACCAACAAACTAATACCTTCATAATAGACCACCACCATGCCACACAAGAAATCAGAATCCTCCATTCTTCGCATTCTCACATTTATCCTCGTCGGAATCCCAAGAAAGGAGAATAGACCTTGGAGATCTTGGAGATTCCACCCCAGCTGAGAAACTTTGATACTTCAGAAGGCCGCCACCGGGTAGCTCTTGCTCAACACAATCCATGGACTGATATCCATCCACATAAACCTTCTCACCCCAAGAGGAAGCACAGCCATGGCCACCGAAGATAGTTACAGCAACTGAAAACTCGTTAGGGCCAAAGCAAGCAAGCACTCTATCAATTAGAGAACTGAAATTTAGGGCACTTGGGTCAAAACCCAATGCTTCATAACTAGCATAGCTGAACCCGTCCTCTGGAGTGACATGGATAGTCGAGAGTGCTTGCCCACAAATCGCATTCATTGAGTAACCACAAGGCTCAAACTCAAAGTCGCAAATCTCCATTTCAGGAATAATATCTGGAATCCCAGAAAGCTTTGTCATAGTCTTGGTGTCGGCATTTTCAGGGTTCTTGAAGAAGATGGATGCCTTCTTCCCATTGAGCCCAGTCATACACATTTCCAGAGTAATCATAGGAAGCTCGGGATTTTCAGTTGCATAGTATATGTGCCAGTTGCGGTTTGGAGCTGAAGAGTCACCAATGACATAAGCATTCCCACCTGAAGCAAGATTACCGAAGAAATGGTTGAGGGCAGAAACCTCCTCCGAGAAGCTGCGATGAGGAGCAGGTTGAACTCCAGGGAAAATGAAAGTCCCACGGGAATACTTTGCCGACTGGACAGGGAGAGAGAGCTCAGAAGCAAGATCGAGGATCTTTGGAATTGCTTGGAGGAGCTTTGTAGTGCCACAAGTCTTGAGTATCATCTTGTATGGGTAAATGAAAAGGCTCGATTCAGAGAGGACGTAGGAGTCAAAGTCCTTGTTAGACAGATGCCCAACAATGGTGCATCTAGCAAGATCCAAGATTGAATCTATTTGAGAGCGAGTGAGAGCACGAAGGCCACGACCATGGGGGTCAACAAAGAGAGGGGCCTCCGAGAATGTAATCTCGAGGCGCTTCTCAAAGCCCTCAAAGCCAATGGGTGAGGGTTGAGAGTTCGGGGAGTTGGGAATTGTGATTTCCATTGTTCAGAAAGTAAGTAGAGGAGCTGAGAAAGGAGAAACAGACAGACAGGGAAGAAGAAGCAAAGAAAACTGAGACTGGTTATTAGAAAGCAGCTAGCCAGAGAGACTCTTGTTGCAGAATTCAAAACAGAAATTACGAGATATCCTAAGCTACTGAGAAGAAACAGTAGTCCTATCAGGATGGCTTCCTCACACACTGCAACATAAGAAGTTTGTAAGTTAATAAAATGTAAGCGTGAGATGGGGGAGAAAATAAAAATTTCCATCTTTTTGTATACTTACGTTGGAGTAAGCAGCAGATCTGAACTTCTTGATTCCACCGTTTGGACGAACGTCTTCAATGCTGTAGCCAAGGGGAGCTTCGTATTGCATGGAATTACTACTACTAGACTTCTTCTTACCACCTTTTGACTCCATTAAAACATTCACAATTCCTGCAACAACAACCAAATAGAATTTAACCCCCAAAACAAAACAAAAAGTACCAGATACAATATGTCAATATTTTCTTTTCTAATTAGGCATCAAACTGTTGATATCTGAAATTTTTTAACAGAATACTATACTCATAAAAAAGTCTATTATGCAGATGACTCACTCCCATTTATGTTTTTAAGATAGAAACAACCATACTTACTCTTGGGAACTTCATGGGTATTCAAGACAAGAAGCATGTCCTATTTCCTTAATGGGTATGTTCAAAAAACATAACTTGTCTAAATTTAAGGAAAGGATCATTGATGGAATAATGTGATATAAATATAATACTTGTGTATAAAAAAACAAGGTCAGCAATTGCTAGCTAAATAAACAATAGCAGGATCAAAGAACTTTTGCATGTTATACTTATATTAAAGTAAGAGTCGAGAAACTTGTGAAATGTTAATAAGTTTCAATAGCACATGTTAAACCACAAAAATGAAAACATACAAAAAATTTCAAATTGACAAATCATATAATATAAGGAGTCAATAAATTTTAAATTCTCGCATCATAAAATGCATAAATTAGGCGAATCATACATAAAACACCATTATATTTACACATCTGATTCAGCATAACAGGATTGTTGCATACACAAAATTCACATTGTACCATCATATATTAAATAAAAGTAATTGATATTTACAACCAAAAAAATGGAAAACCAGTTCAAAAAGAGTTTACCAGCAAAGAAAATTAGTCAGATACTAAATACCACCCAAAATATAAAAATTAATACTGAAAACGACCAAAGAACAATACTTTTTTCTCCAAATTGCTCCCAGTCATGAAAAGAATGTGCAATTGCCATCCACAGAAATCAAACTCCCAAAGTGTTCATATTAATATGGTCCATAAAAATCAAATTTCTCACTTAACCTTGATCATGAATTAATTACAAGAAACTGGTGACAGCGAAAAATAAATAAAAAGATAACTATAAATTGTAGTAAAAGATTATTAAAGGCTAAAGAATCTTTAAACCTAAATTGACCCAAGTTAAAACACATGCTAAACAGTCACATAAATAAGGACCAAACAAGCATTACAAACAATAATGTCTACTTCTTTGCATATAATATCATAAATATTTATTACATAGAGTCCAGATAATCTCATATGACATTTAATAAACTGAAATCAAATTATGAAACAAAATTTTGAAAACTACGTCAATGAATAACATGCTATCTTAAATTACATGTGTAGAAAAGATTTTCCTATAAAGGATCAGTCACAAAATTGAAAACGACATGATACACAAACTATATGTCTCTTAACAAATGTTACATCAGAAAAAGATATATGATATCCATGTGCCCACAAAAATCAAATTCTTTGACAAAGATAATGCCTATGTGATCCTCCAAAAATTCAATTTGCTCGCCTCTTACCATAACACTAAATACAATTCGCCCATTATACAAGTGATAAATATGTTTTAAAACATAACAATAAATATAACCTTTTTCCTCAAAATCCACAAAAGAAAAATGGCCCTTGCATAAATAATAATCTAAGAAAATAATCTAAACAAAACAAGGCAATAATCTAAACAAAAAATAAATATTTTCTATAATCATAAGCAAAGGAACACAAACATATATAGAAAGAAAATTGTACATATAAACATTCACCACATGGAACTGAAATAATATATAAAAATTACTCAAATGAGCATACAAACCAACCAAAAAAAAATCTTTTATTCCTCTAAAAATTCTTTATTATTTCGAATATTAAAACAGAATTGACCTAGAAAATAATCTAGAAAATTACCCAATAGAAATTAACAAGCAACCAAGCCAACAAAACAAAGAAATAAATAAAAGAGGCGCCTTTATGATACAAAACGTTAAAAAAATTGATTTTTACGATGAACAGCAAAATCATAGATCAATCGAAGCAGATCCAAACCAAAGATCAAAGATAAAGAGCAAGATCGACAAAAGGGCTTACAATGGGGTAATACGATTCAAAAGAGGTGCGATTTCGATGAAGAAACCCTAGAATCCCAACCCTTCTTCTCTTCCACAACGAATAGGGATAAAATTGGAGGCAGAGAAGAAGAATTGAGGACCGGAAACGATGGATTTTCGATTAAAGACTGGAACTTTTTTTTTTTTTTGGGTTGGGTATAAAAGATGAGAGGGGGATGGTTGTCTATAAATAGGAAGAAGAGAATGGGGTCGAAAAAGAAACCCTAGAATTAGACTTGATGGATATTGGTACGGGCGAATCACGGGCGGCGCAGCCCGGTGCGTTGTCTGTTCAATATTTTTAGAAGTTCTTAACATGTGTCCAGTTGTTTCCCATCTTTTTTCCCCTTTCAGCCTTGGGGTTGTTTCACAAATTTGTTAATTTCAAATAAGTCATCAATACATCTCTATTTTTATAAACAACATACACAATATTATGTACATTTCAAAAACACCGCTATAAATATTTGTTATTACTTTGAACAAAAATATTCAATTTAGTCTAATCGGACGATGGTAAAATGATCAAAATACCCTAATTTATTATCAATCTCAACATTATGAAATGGTTTCGTGTTTGATTTATGTCGAATTTGTATTTGCTCTTTACCTAACTTGATCCAAAATTTGACCGAAACTCATCCACAATATTGAGGTTGATAAAGAATGAGAATATTTTGGTCATTTTACCCTAAATCTGTTAAACTTGACGAAATGTTCTTTCTCAAAATAATTACAAAAAAAATCAGACCAGTCCTTTTAGAATGACTCTATATTGTGGTGATGATTATGGAATTAAAAATTTGTGGGTGGTTTATTTGGAATTAGCAAATTTGTGCGTTGCATGTTCATAAAGGTTAAATCTATACCTACAACCTCTCATACAATCTTCATTCCATACACCCTAATGTGACACTCATCAAATGGAGGTGTCTACTATAAATAAGTGTCACATTATAGTGTAAAAAGTGAATGTTGTAAAATAGGTAGTAAGTGTAGCATTGCCCATCCAGAAGAAAAAAAACATTGTCTTTTGGGTTGTTTTTTTCTATATAGGCCTTAGGCCTATAGTAATGACCTCTAATTGGGCACACACCACATAAATTTTGAGAGTGGTATTTGTTTCTCAGTATTTTCTTATGGAACCATTTAATTTAGTTTAGCGCGTGCAATGCATTTACAAGTAGAGGATAGCATTGGTATAAATATCCGAAATTCGGATTCGATCCGGATCCGACCCGGACCCGGTATTGGACTGGAACCGATCCGGTCTATCCAGGTCTGGATCCTAAAATGGGACCCATTGTACTTTCGGGTTCGGGTTTGAATCCGCTCAAAAGAGACCCGACCCGTTAAAAAAATCCCAAAAAATCAACTTAAAAATAAATATTCTATACTCATCTCTCCCCTCGAGTGGAGGATTTTACTATTATTAAAATTTTTGGACCCTCTTCTGGTCCAAAAATTCTAAAACTTCATCTTCCAAACTCAAAACTCATGTCCATTTCTTCTCTCCTCTATTCTAAATCCTCCACTCGCCGCTCACACTCCCGCTCCTACCCGAACGAGTAGGAATATTTTAATAGGACTAGAACCCGGAATCGGACCCAGTCCTCATGGGTTCGGGTCCGGATCCAATTTTTGGACCCGTAGGGGACCGGGCCCGAGCCCGGGTAGTGAAGGATCCGACCTGACCCGATCCGATACCAATGCTAGTAAAGGACTATATCATATGGCCAGATCTTTTAGTTTTATAATTGTGTGATTTTTTATTTGGGTAATGCTATATCTACTACCAAATTTACTACTTTTTTCTTTACTACCTTAGGTAGTGTTTCTACCACCAACTATACAATAACCTCCACTAATAATGTACCACCTAAGATAGTAAAGAAAAAAGTAGTAGATTTGGCAGTAGATGTAGCATTACCTTTTTTATTTATTACTAAATTTGAAGGAATGATTGATATAAAGAATTGCAGTTTAAACTCTTTGGTCGAAAGTTAAGCATATGGTTGTTGGTTGATATCAATAATCGTTTAGCTTATGGTTAAGGTTTAAGCAGACGATTGCTAAATTAGAAGACGAAACAAAGAACAGGTTGCTCTTATTAATGAAGCAGGGTGGCCAGATTCCACCTTTTTTCTTTGAAAAAAAAAAAAAAAAAAAAAACAAAAAAAAAAAACAAAGAACATGGTGGTGGTTCAGTGGTTGGTATAAATTGGACCTTTAAATGTGTGCTCAACAGCTTAAATTATTGCTAGATGATTGCACAATACACACAACTCTTAACTATTTAATTGTGTAGGTCGAGATATTTAGGTATTTATGTAATTCAAAAACATTTGGAGGGTTTTATAGCATTTGAGGATAATGGTAGTTTAAAAAAGATCTCAGATGGAGGATATGAAATGAAATGTAATCTTGTTCATACTATGTACACAACAAAGTTAATTTAAAAGTCTAAAGTGGATTTCACAAAGCCTTTAAATATTCCAAATTGATCTAAATCTAATCATCCATTTAAAAAGAAATCCATTTAAAACTAGAATAGATTACTTTCCTTCATCACTATGGTTGATAATTCAACATAGAATATATTCCTTTAGCAACAAAACTCACTTCCGTAGGGAACAATGCATATCATTAACAATGAGCATAAATTCAAAATAAGTTGGATACACTAAGCAGAATCAATTAATTGAGTCCAACTTGCTTGCATGATATTGGTAAGAAGGAAAAAAAAAAATGATAAAAGAATATTGGCATTGACCATACAGTTTTTATGCTTACCTAAAATTATGCCCTAATTCCTAACTTAGTAATGTGATAGAAGATAAGGAGAAGATAGGGGATTTTTTCAAAGCAAGCTAGATGTAAAGAAAGCTCCTTCTTGTTCTTATCATGCAGTGTAAATCAACAAGTATTTTCTTAAGCTAAATCTTCAATAATTATTTTCAAAGGTCAATGTGGCATTATTAATCAATTGTCTACATTTTATTATTTTTAATGGAGTATGGCGTTTCCTTCACGGGAGTATGACTAGGCGATGAGTATGATGATGAATTGGTATCCAACTTTAATCAATAAGAGAATTCTGTAGTCTTTGGCTATTTAGCCAAAATTTTCAAATTTCGACAAAAATAGTAGTGTTACAGTCGTTGGTCATTACCCAAAATTTAAATTTTGTATTTTGGCAATATTCAGAACAGTGGTCAGCTATATTTAGAGGTTGAAATGACAATTGTCAAAATATAACGAACAAAAGATGATTTGCCGTTTGTTTGATCGGACAAAAAATTATCTGTCGTCGCTTATTTTTTTTATTTTTTTCCCATCGGACGATAAAAGAAATACCGTCCAAAAAATTGCGGATTTATCGGACGAGGGAATATTTCCCGTCCTTGATTTTTTTTTAATTAAAAAACGATCGGGCTGGAGATAAAACCCCGTCCAATCTGAAATGAAGTGGGACGGGAAAAGAAACACCGTCCCATACATTTCATTTGCCAAAATTTCTATAGAAAACCCCTATAATGATTTATATGGGTTAAAATTAGATTTAAATGTTAATTAATTAATAATTAAAAAATAATTAGGATTAATTTAACAAATATTAAGGAATTAATTATGATTTAAAAAAAAATTTTATAAAAAAAAATAAGACGGACGGGAAATCATTCATCGTCCGTACGATTTTTTTTTTGTTTTGTGTGGGACAAAAAATAATATTTTGTCTGAGATTTTAAATAGTGAAAAAAATCCAAATTTTGGGTTTCGACGACTGTAACGTAAAGTCATTTTTTTTTCATTTTCATTTATCAAATACCTAAAATTTGGCTCACGCCGACTGCTTATGCTCTAAGAAAAGGATTTCTTATAAATAACCTACATCTTTAGAATTACAAGAAGCACATGCTCTATACAATACTGACATGCATATCAAAGTGTTTCTTCTCTTTTGCAAAATCACAATCTTGTTCTGTATAATTTATTCTTTTATAAAAAAAATCTGGCCTCATCCGACATAAGAATATGTCCCAAAATGACCCACCTTTTTGAAAGCGTTTATCAAACTAACCCACTTTTAAAAGTATTTATCAAAATAACTCACTGGCTGTCTGAGTTAGCGACCCTTGTGAAAATATGGTCGCTAACTGAAATAGCGAATCTATCTGTCTGTTGTTTTCACCACTTAAGGAAAAACCTGAAGAAAAAAATCGTGTATACACTCGCTATCTCAACAAGCGACCGTATTTTCACTAGAGTCGCTAGCTGAGATAGCGAGTCAATGTGCCTACTATTTTCAAGTGAAACCAGGAAAAAAGCTCAAGTATAGAGTCGCTATCTCATATAGCGATCCTATTTTAACTATACTCGCTATCTGAGATAGCGTCGATTGGGAGTTCAATAATACCTCACTCTCCAACTCATTCCTTTCTTCCCCTATCTCTCTCCACACTCTGATTTGGTGAGAAAATATGTCGGATTTGGGCCACTAGGTTTTCGGAGTGAGAGAAGGAGTGTGGAAAGAGATAGGGGAAGACGAAACTGAGATAGTGAGTGTGGTATTAAGTGAATTCTCAATCGACACTCGCTATCTCAGTTAGCGACCCTATTTTCAGTTAGCGACCCTAGTGAAAATAGGGTCGCTAACTGAGATAGCGAGTGTATATTTGGTTTTTTTTCATATTTTTTTCTAAGTGGTGAGAACAATAGACGAATAGATTCACTATCTCAGATAGCGATCCTGTTTTTACTAGGATAGCTAACTAAGATAGCGAGTAAATCGTTTTGGTAAATACTTTCAAAAAGTGGGTCATTTTGGGAAAACATTCTCCAACATAACACATATCTATACAAAATTTTATCATTTGCCGAAAGAGAAAAACAGAATCTTCCAATTAATGTATTAAATAAACATTGTGTAAAGAAAAGGACCCCAAAAGGTGGAACATTGGCATCCACGCTTCCAAATGAATTGAGGCCTCATATTCACAACTCACAAACAAACAAAACGAAAAATGAAAGAAAAACAATAATAAATCTAACGGCTCATAATATATTTACTAGATTTAGGTATTAAAAAGATGGGTACGGATAGGGACGGGACCACGCTTATATATATATATTAAAGGAGGTGGCAGTTTTACAGGCCGTGAAATGCGAATCTCGGACCGTGTCCTCCGCTGGTATCTTATAATTGATACTAGTGGTTATCTTCGCAATTCACGTGTGAGTGTGTGTGACCTTGACATTATTGTTAACGTCAAGACTAATGTTACACCCACAATTAAATTTTACAGTTTTTTTTTACTATCTCAGGTGGTAAAATATTACAACATTTCTCTTTACATATTATTGATTGTAAGCCTACTTTACAATAACTTTCAATAATATTGAGGTTGTAGAAAAAAGTTCTGAGTGTAGTTTTGTTCACTACCTATTGGATGAAGCATTACTCTTTCTCTAATGTTAATTTCACATTTTTCAAATTTGATCTTGAATCTTTATGTATTTACGTATTATTTTCAAAACATTTATCTTGAAGGAACTATTGTTAATTTGATATATTTGCAAAAAAAAATAATTCAAATTAACAACAAGTTTGTTAAACTACTAGTTTTATGGTGGATTAAAGAATGCTTTTTCCCCCAATATAGATAGGTTCAGAGCATTCACGAATTTTGTGCCAAGTTTATGCAATATGATCACTACAAATCACCAACCAAAATAATAGATCAAACCAAACACACATAAGCACACAATTTTGTCCCGATTGGTGTGAACCCTAATTCGTTGGAGAAATAACCAAAATGATATTCAACTAGAGAAAGATACAACCACTCTCACTACGACCCTATCTATCTCTTAAGGCTTACCATAAGAAACTTGTTGTTTACAATTCAAAAACCTCTCAAATGCTCTTCAATGAAGTACTTACTCATTCCTCTCAATTAAGGTCAATACAATAATACACAGAGATCTAGAGAAACCTTAGGTTGTAGTCTTGATACAATAGTCGTCTGATATATCATGAATATAGAGACACAAGATAGAAGTCGTACTATCTAATTTGGAGTTGAAGTTGGGTTCAAAACAGATCACTAGACCCAACCCAAACAGCTGCTAGCCCCACTGTCTGTCGACTGCCTAAAGTGGTAATCGACCTCATTTAGTCGATTCCATTCTAGAGAGTGAAGATGGTCGACTGCCCAAAGTGGCAGAAAACTGTCATTTCACCCCTACTCTAATATCAACATGCACAGTTGTTGCTACTACTGCTACTTCTTCTTTTATTGACGCTTCAACCTCTTCTCGCTTTATCATTTTTTTCTAATCAAACCCAAATATGCAAGACACAATCCAACACGAGCGTCCAATTGATCCAGTCACAGTTGGATCTGTCACCGGAGAGGGTCTGCAAATGGCTTAAGTGTCGCAGTGACGGGGAAGAACGTCGATTGCAGTTGAAGAAGTGAGAAGAGTTGCGTATCAGTCCTTATGTGCGACATATCAGTCCTTAGAGGAATAAAATTCTTCCAGGGATGAGTTTGTAAAGTGTATTATAGTTTTTCATAAAAGCCCATATAAGTGGAAATGCGCACTACGCGTACTTACAGCTGTAAGAAGCAGATAGGCAGGTGGTTGGGAGGGGCCCACTCCAACCGTTTTCTATTAGGAATTTCTTGTCCTTTGCACGTGCGTCATTCTTGTATAAATAAACCACTTGTAGTTGGACCTGTTATGAATGGAAATCTAATCTTCGAGGTTACTGTTCATCGTCTTCCTTCTTCCTCCTTCTTGATTCCTAGCTAGGGTTGTAGGTACTAAAGATGGAGACGTCCATTTGTGCCCAATTCTGTCGCAAATGGACGAGCTGGAACAATGGTATTAGAGCACGATTACGATCCTTTCGACAACGCTAATCCTAAGAAAGATCAAGAAACCTATGAAGAGACTGAGAATCCTCAAGAATCTAGGTTTGGACCTCGGTCGAGACCTGGAGAATAGGATCAAGTTGCGCAAGACGACGTCGTTGACGGTGGAGAGTCTCACAAGAGACCCAGTCTCAAAGAGCATTTCGATCATTTTGTGGATGAATTCAAGCGATTTGATCGATTTGAGGAGAGGTTCAGACTATTTGAGGCAACTATGGGTCACAAGGCTCATGATTCAGGTGGATTTGATAGGCTACCTGGTGTTCGATTTTAGGTCTAGCACCAATTTCGAGGATATGAAGAGCATGATGATTATGATCAACGGAGGCAGTGGCGCAGAGGTCAAGATATGATATTCAACAAAGATCAAGATCCAAGGTTTGGTCGAGATCAAGAACCAAGATATGGCCGAGATCAAGAATCAGGGTTCGGTAGAGATCAAGGGCCAAGAATTGGGGAACATTATCACGATGTAACGCCCCGAATCCCAAATACACTGAATTCGAGATGTTCTACAGGATCTTTTCGCTTCCTTTAATACAATTTTACAAGGAAATTTAAACTTTTTACTTTACATCAGAGTTTACATCAATATTACACTTTACATTGCACAGCGGAAGTAAAATTTTACAACAATGAAAACAAATATACAACATTGAATAATCTTTAAGCATTTGTTCCTCTTTAATCTGTATCAAGCCATTTACCTGCATATAAGACTGTGGGTACGTCAGTTTATTCAACCGACGATCATTATACACGGCCATCCTCTCTATGCCGGAAATAGTATAACTTAATTTTCCATATTTAGCAAACACAAACTTGTCACATTTCAAACTAAAGGGACTATCCTATTGATGTCGTGTTGTGATTGTGCACTTAGTCCTTAATGCATTTATTTATATTATATGACACTAATGCGCACTTGTTCGGATTCTATGCATCCCATACTACATAGGTCCGAGGGCAAGCCCTTATTCGTTCTTCATCTTTATAAGGTTCAATCCCTCGTTATGACTTAATCTACTACTGTAATTACGGTAGGTATCTTAGATGATCTATGAGTACAAGCTCGTGTACAGAAAATTCTGGAGGGGAATCCCACGCACTGACACGACGCATCGAGCAGGCAACCTATGGACAATTCAGCCTCACTTCATGGCACACGATCCTATTGTAGTCACCAAACATTCCACAAGCGTCGCCACCGGGACGATAATTCTGGAGTAGTGCCCACGTCATGTCTTGACGCATCAAGCAGGCAGCCTGTGGATCACTCTCACACCGCCAATCCGATGGCCCTCATACTCGTGTTTTTCTCCTACTTTCATCACGTCTCCACTATGTACTAATCCTTAGTTTCTTTTATCAAAATCATGAACAAAAATCGAAGCTCTAGAGTTAGCCTCTCCACTAAACCGGACTTATTCATTCATTTCAACATGACCAACCTTGGTCTTTCTTTTCAAATTTCATTTCATTTCATTTCCAAATGCCGGGGGAGACTTACCTACTCTTTTATTTCAATTTTCAATTCGCAATTTCCAAAATGAGCATTTCCAACTCATAAATTTCCATGTTGAGTTATCATACTCAAATGTATATTCTCTTTTCAAATTATGATTTCTAATTTGTTCAAATAGTCCATGACTATACATGAATTTCATATGCTATATCAATTATCACTTCATATCAAGATTTCACATCACTAACAAATATTCACAATTCATATTTTCCACATTATTCTCAAATGAGAATAAATTGCATTGTATCACACAATAAAATTTCTCTTTGCCAAATAATCTTCTAATCCTTCATTTCAACTTATTCTTGTAAGTTGTAATTTTTCACAAGGTATATATCTAGAACCATAGTTCTATTTATGCCTTTTATTCTCAAATCATAGTGTATTTTATGCAAATAATCTCCAAATCATTTTTATAAAGTCCCTTATATTTTTAGGAGAATAACCATATTTTTTCATAATTTTTGGACAATTAAAACCCCAAAAAAAATCAATTTTTCAATTCTTGCCGAAGGCAAGATTCGAACCCAGCACCCCTGAGAACACAGCCGACCGCACAGACCACCAGGCCGTATGCTCTAAGCGATAAGAAGAGAAGCGAATGGTAGTTAATGCCTTCGGTTCGGAACTGATCGGTTTTAAAAATAAACACTCATAAGGATGGTATTCTCAAGAGTCGAACCCGTGACCTTAGAGAACCCAACCGCACGCTCTAACCACGTGAGCTATTTGCTCAGATTGTCTAAGTACAACACAAAATCTTTTTGAACCGATTCTCACTGTTGTTTAAACATTTCGATGTTCAACTAGCCTTCGTTTCATTTTGCTTTCATAAAAAAATACTATATAACTCCAGATTAATACTACTTCACATAATTTGCATATCAGTAAGAGCAAAATAATTTTTGTAATAATTAAAACGTATTTTCATACACTAATTCAAATTATACCTTATAACACTACATTTCTTCTCTTTTTCGACATTTCTTCGCATTGTAGCATTCTAATCTTTTTGTCAATAAATTTCACATTAATTCTCTGACTTTGATCCTTTTCCTAACATCAAACACATATTTTAATTTACTCATGCCCATATCAACACAAATGATCTATTTAACACATGAAATGGTAAAATCAAACTACTAACTTTTGTGTGTAGTTCTTGATAGTAATAAATGTGTTTTCATTAATCAATCCATGATTCTAATCAATTCACATACAACTCAAATAATAGAACCACATATAAATTTGTATGTCTACATTTCAATCATTCAAGAAGCCATTTTTCCCAATTAAAGTGTGCTCTTCTTAATCATTTTCATGCTTCATTCTTTCTAAATAAACTAGCATGCATTCCTACTTTAGAAATAGGGAAAATTTTACCCACTTTGTATGGAGAGAAAAACACAATTAGCAACAAAAGTCCTTTGCAACACGAGTGCACATCCTCCTAGACGCGCGCACACGAACCTCCAAGCATACACCCACAACCGAAAGCTCTCTCCTTGAATAGCCGGCCTCTCCTTCTTTTTGTAAGCAAGCACAATACCCACTCACAGCTCAATCTTTTAACTCACAAACTACTACTAGATAATGCTATTAGACTATAGGTTTGGAAGAGAATATTAAGCACAAAATAACTAGCCATGGGGGGGGGGGGGGGGGTATTTATACTAAAAATCAAATAGAATGGAGGGCTAGGATCAATTGGTTGGTTGTAGGATGGAGGGCTAGGATGAAAGTAGGAGTTGCAATAACTACCCACATCTAAGTAATCACCATACCATGATCACCACTCAAAATTTGAGTTTCCCTCCAAAAGAATACAACCGGCCTAGAGAAAGAATGCATTTTGCACGTGTACGTGTAGTGCACGTGCATGCAACTAGGCCCAAAATTGTACATTTAATTTTTGTATAAAAATAAAATAGTCTTTTAAATTGTATTCTACATGACAAGTTGTAAAAAAATAGATTAATCCATGGGCTTTAGTTTATGGGCCAAAATAGTTATTTTAAAATAAAATAAATAAATTACATTTTGGGCTTCAAGAAAAAGGCTTTTTAATCTAATTAAAAGAAGGCTTTTGTATAAAATAATTAAAATATTTATACCCATCACAATGAAAATAATTATAAGATTTAATTCAACCAAAATATTGCACGTGCACACTACGTGCAAAATAAAATAATTTTTCATTAATTGAAAAATCAGGGTATTACACACGATGTAGGTAACACCTTCTTTCCAAAGCATCGTAAGATTGATCTTCATAGTTTTGACGGTTCCGAAGATGTGCATAATTGGATTTATCATATGGAGCATCATTTTCCCACACAAATGGTTAATAATAGGGACAAGTTAGCATTTAGCTTGTACTATTTGAGGGGAGAGGCATTGCTGTCGTGGAGTGGTATGAGCAACAAGAAGAAGAGGCGATTGATTGGGAAATGTTGAAACATGAGTTGTTGTTGTAATATGGCCCAACCGAATTTGACGATCTTGAAGAAATATTATACAAATTGCAGCTAACAGGAATAGTAGGGGAATATTACAAGGAGTTCTTAAAGTATAGTCATTTAGCTAAGAATGTAGCAAAATCTTCGCTAGTGAGCTGTTATATATCAGGGTTAAGGTCTGATTTGAAGAAGGAGGTTAAGTTGAAGCATCCGAAAACTGTTCTTGAGGCTTATAGAGAAGCCATTGCCCGAGAGTCAATTGTTAATGATCAAAAGAGATCCTGGAAGTATAGTGGTTTCAATAAGGGGAGTCCTTCAAATACTCTTCCTCTCAAAGCCGTACGGGGTTCTTCCAGCGGTGGATCTGCAACTAATGTTGTGAGCCATGCCAACAAATCTGTTGGTCATGCAGTTGTTAATGCTCCATATTCAATAGCAAAGCCTAATAGCCCCCAGTTCTTATAATATATGAGAGAAAGAAGAGAGAAGGGCCTATGTTTCCACTGTGAAGTTTTTTTTTGTACGAGGTCATAAATGTGCAAGGAAAACTTTTATGCAAATGATTGACACCTATGAGAGTAGTTCTTTGATGCAAATGCTTGGGGCTTTGGATGGAGATATTGAATAGTTGTTTTTTTAGTTCAGATGAGGATCAAGAAAGTCCTATTATGGAGAGTGAAGGGAGTGGCAGGAAGCTTCAGTTGCTACCCTCAACAGAGCCAGCTGCAATTTCTTTAAATTCTTTGCAGGGAAGCCGAAGTCCTAGATCCTTAGGGTCCAGGGAACCATACTATCCAAGCCTGTTTGTGCTTTGTTAGATACGAGGGCCACTCACAATTTTATTGATGAACAAATTGTTGCTAAATTAAAGTTGGCAGTAAATCCCAAAGTTCATCTGGAAGTCACAGTTGTAGGGGGTAGACAGCTTAAATGCTCTGGGCTTTGCAAAGAGGTAACTTTTCTATGTCAAGGGGTTCCTACAGTCACTGATTTTTATGTGCTTCCTATGGATACAAGTCAGCTTGTTCAGGGCAACCAATGGATAGAAACCTTGGGAGATATGGTGTTGAACATGAAAGAAATAAAGATTTAAGTTTCAATTAAACAACAAGGAAAGAATTTTGTTAGGAATTCCTCCTCAAAATGGAAGTTGCGGATCCTAAAGCGATGTCTAAGGCATTATTGCAGTCAAAGATTGGGTGGTTATTACACATGGTAGGAGATTTAACTGCACCATCAAAGGAAGCAATTGGTCCGCAGTTGCAGCAGGTGTTTGAGGAGTACAAGGTTGTCTTCAAGGAGGATATGGGTCTTCCTCCGCATCGTAGTTGTGACCACGGAATCACATTAATACCTGGAGCCAAACTGGTCTCTTTAAGGCCTTACAAGCATTCTTGGCATCAAAAGAATGAGACTGAGAAGTTAGTTAATGAGATGCTGCATACAAGTATCATTCATGATATTCATAGCTCTTTTTCTTCTCCAATTGTTATGGTTAAAAAACCCGATGGAAGTTGGAGAATGTGTGTGGATTATAGGCGTTTAAATGACATAACCATCAAAGATAAATATCCCATTCTTGTGATAGATGAACTCTTGGATGAGTTATTTGGGGCATCAGTGTTTTGTAAATTGGATCTCCGAAGTGGTTATCATCAAATTAGGATGCAAGATGAAGATGTGCACAAAACACTCTTCTGTACACATGAAGGTCATTATGAATTTTTGGTTAAGTCGTTTGGGCTAACAAATGCTCCTTCTACGTTTCCAAATTCTGATGAACAATATTTTAAGCCCTACTTGAGGATTTGTCATGGTTTTTTTCGATGATATATTGGTGTACAGTCCCAATATGACTCACCATGTTGAACACTTGAGGAAGTTATTGCAGATCCCTCAACAACATCAGCTTTATGCCAAGCTCAGTAAATGCTCTTTTGGTGTTGCTTCAGTGGAATATTTAGGCCACATTGTGTCTTCAGAGGGTGTTTCTGTTGACAAAGAGAAGGTATGGGCAATTCAAGAGTGGCCTAATCCTTAAACCTCGAAAGCATTGTGTGGATTTCTTGGGTTAACTGAAAACTATAGGAAATTTATATTTAACTATAGTTCTATTGCTTATCCCTTGGTGAAGTAACAAAGTATGGTGCTTTCATTTGGACCATGGATAGTCAGTTAGCTTTTGATCACATGAAGCGCATCCCAATGTCTCCTCCAATTCTCAAGCTGCCTAATTTTGCTGAGCCATTTGGGTTGGAATGTGATGCATGTGGATCTTGATTGGGTGTTGTACTCATGCAGGATAAGCAGCCAATAGCATACATGAGTCACGAGATAAAGGGAAAGATAAGTTGTTGTCGGCTTATAAAAGAGAAATGTTGGCCATCCTGCTTGTTGTTCAAAAGTGGCATCAATACTTGTGGGAAGGAAGTTTGTGATAATAACTGACCATAAGCCCCTGAAATATCTACTTGAACAAAGGCTTTACACTGATGCGCAATACTCTGGTTAGTTAAGCTTCATGGTTATCAGTTTACCATCGAGTACAAGAAAGGCTGTGATAATAAAGTAGTTGATGGACTCTTAATGCAGTTTGAAGAGGTTACAGAGGAGGGTTTACAGGGATCACTCATGATAATTTCTATTGTTCAACCTGTATGGCTTCAAAAAGTGCAGGAGTTGGTCCTTATAGACCCCTTCTATAACGAGATTAAGTCTCAGTTTGAAGCAGGGTTGAATTCTGATTTGGGATATGTTGCAGGGGTATACTACTACAAAGGCAGAGTCCTCTTGAGTCCTACTTCGAGTGCTAAGAATTTTTTTTAGAAGAGGTTCACTCATCTCCTCAAGGTGGACATTTGGGAGTGGATAAAACTTGTCATAATCTCATTAGAATTGAGTATTGGTAGGAAATTAAGAGAGATATGGGGGGATTCATTAAGTCTTTTGATACTTGTCAACTTAATAAGTACTTGAGTACCATATCAAATTTGGGAAGATATCATCTTGGATTTCATCGAAGGGTTGCCTAGGAGTTCTGGGTATACTACTATTTTTGTGGTGGTATCGATTATCCAAATTTAGTCACTTTGTTCCCTTGAATCACCCATACACATCGAAGAGTGTGGCTGCAGACTTGTTTAAAAATGTTCTCAAGTTATATGGCTTGCCCAAAACCATTGTGAGGGATCGAGATGCTATCTTCACTAGTAATTTTTGGCGTGAGTTGCTAGAAATGTATGGTACCAAGTTATGTATGAGTTCCGCCTTTCATCCCCAATCTGATGGGTAGACAGAAGTGATCAACATAGTATTAAAGACTTATCTTCGTTGTTTCACTACTCACTAGCCTGAGGAGTGGTGTGCTTGGTTAGTTGGGAAGATTTTTATTATAATACACATGTCCATAGCTCAACTCAAGTATCTCCATATCAGGCAGTATCTGGAAACGAACCCCTCTACCATTCTATCTTATGTTCCAAAATGGTCAGGGTTCAAGCAATTGAGGACGAGCTTATGAATAGAGATGTAATTCTACAGATTTTTAAGGATAATTTGCATCGTGCTCAGGATAGGATGAGTGGTAAGGCAAATTCATCGTACAGATAGAGAGTATGCTGTTGGTGATTGGGTATCCCTTAAACTACAACCCTTTAAACACGTATCAGTTGGTGTTCATCGGATACACAAGCTTTCGTCTCTTTACTATGGTCCTTATCAGATTACTGCATGAATTGGTGCAGTTGCCTATCGTTTGTTGCTACCTGAAACATCCAAAATCCATCATGTATTTCATATTTCGCAGCTCAAGTCTCATGTGCCTAGATCAGTTGGTTCAACTTTAGCTTCGACTGCTTTGCCAGCCTATTATGTTGAGGCTAATCCTCAACCGTTGAAGATATTGGATAGGAGGGTTGTTCCAAAGAGGGAAATTGCCATTTCTGAAGTTTTGGTTGAATGGAAACATAGAGTTGAAAGTGATGCAACTTAGGAAAGTTACTGGGATCTATATTGGCGTTTTCCTACTTTCAGATCATCATGGATGCTCCTGTTGAAGGGGGGAGTATTGATCCATGATGATCTTTTACCAGAGAGGGTCTGCAAATGGCTCAAGTGCCGCAGTGACAGGGAAGAGCGTCGACTGCAATTGAAGAAGAGAGAAGATTTGCGTATTATTCCTTATGTGTGATATATTAGTCCTTAGAAGAATAAAATTCTTCCAGAGATGTGTTTGTAAAGTGTTGTAGTTTTTCATAAAAATCCTCATAAGTAGAAATGCGCACTGCGCGTACTTACAGCTGTAAGAAGCAGATAGGCAGGTGGTTGGGAGGGGCCCACTCCAACTGTTTTCTGTTAGAAATTTCTTGTCCAAATCCGTGCTTAACACGTGCGTCATTCTTTTATAAATAAACCACTTGTAGTTGGATCTGTTATGAATGGAAATCTAATCTTCGAGGTTCCTGTTCATCGTCTTCCTCCTTCCTCCTTCTTGATTCCTAGCTAGGATTTCAGGTACTCAAAATGGAGACGTCCCAGTTGCGCCTAATTCTGCGGCAAACAGAAAGCTGGAACGCCAATCTTGTCGGTACCATTATAATCTGGAACATATTGGGGTTAGTCATTAGTTTCAAAGTAAAAGTTGGAACTATTTTTGTAAGAGTTGATTTGTTGATTTCAGGAGAGAAATTCGGGACAGTTATGTTGTGCGCTTGGTGATTAGGCTCCACCTTTTTTCTTAAGAAATTCGTTATTTTTTTACTTTTAATTTTGCAGACAAGATGGAAGAAAAAAAATTACAAGTGAAATTGATATTTACAAAACAAGCTTGTCCAAGTTACATATTTTGTAATTTTCAATCTCCTCTCTCTCTCCTACGCACAGCTTAATTCTTATAGAAAATATAATCACAGCTAGTTGTCCTGTTATATAATGTCAAAAACTTGTTCTAGTATATATTCTTTAGAACACACATACGAGATAGCTCTAGTAGACATTCATCAATAGATAACTTATAGTTGTATAAATGTCTTTAACAAATAGAATTTTATAGATAGACTACCTAAGTTTGCATCAATTTAATCTTAAAGAGTTTCACATTGAGTTATTTGACAATTTGCGACAATGGTAGCAACAATGCCCTAACTTAGCTGTATACGATCATAATCTTTTCTTTGGGGCCAAACGAAAGCATATGATACGAAACCATATCTATATAACAAATCACAAGACAATTTGAAAAAAAAGCTATCAAATGTCTCTCCTTCAATTGATATAAAATCAATGGCTCACATTCACCATCCCAAATGACATTTTCCCCCAAAAGTTTTCCCGCAAAACTAAAATATTTCCCCCCAAAACATAAATCATCATCACTTTATTACACACTCTCTCTCCTCTCCTCACCTTTTCAGAGAGATATATATATATCTCACATTCCTACTCCCCCTCCTCCTTCCCCAACCGTCGACCCTACTGCACCTCCCGCTTCCCCGAGCCTGCACCTCCCTCACCCTCTTCCCAGCCTCGTTGCCTCACCTATCAAGAGCGCAAGGAGAAGTTTCAAAACAGTCAGATCATCACGCCGCTGGTGGAGTCCCCTTCCTTCCCCACCAACCCCCCTCCGGTGGGCTTCCACTCCATGTTGGAGCATGCCTCCCTCTTAATTTCATGCATGTAAGCAGCTAGAGTTTTGAAGATTAAAATATATTATATTAGGTTGTGTGGTTTGGTGGCTTGGTTTATTTTAGTATTTTTTGGTGATTAAGATATTTCAGGGTTGAATATATATGTAGTCTACTGAAATAAACGGAAATTGAATCTAAATCTTAAGCCAGGGCTAGGTTAGTGTTAGGAAGGAGAGTCTATGGGAGAATAGGGAGAGAAGGCAATGGATGGATGAACCATGGTTAAAATTTGTTGGGAGGATAAAGTGGCATGACAAAATATGTTGAAAGATAGATTTGTTTTGATCACAGTTTGGAGTATATGTGTACATTTTTAGTGCTTCAGATTGGAACGTAGTTAGGTTGAATTATGTACCTTTAATTCTTTATACCTAAGCTCTTAAATGGTTTGTGTTTTGGTTTTGGATGATAAAGTTTTGATCTTTTAAAATTTTCTAGGTGTTTAGGTTGAGAAGCTGGAGACAACACTAATTTCGGTGAATTTTACGTTGGATGATGCGCTTATTCCACGGTTGAAGGTGGGTTCTTTTTGTTGGTTTTGTTGATAATGTTTGAGTTTTGGGGTTGGTTTTGGAACAATTGGAGTTGGTTTTGGTGGTATTTTGAGTTTGGAAACGCCCTGTAAATTTTGATACAATATCTTGAATTAAAAAATAATTTTTAAATCAATTTATTTACTTTTTTGAATTTTCGTAAAATTGACATTTTCACACGTGTAAAACATGTGCACATATTTTTCGAAATGTGAATTTAGAATTTTGAGTTGATGAACAAATTCTATTATTTGTTATTGGGTATATTCTAATTTTTGGGATTTTTCTAAATAAAGAAAACTATTTTTGTAAATTTTTGAAAGAAAATGATTTTTTGTAAAAAGTCATTTAGGGGTGAAAATTGAACTTAAATATTGTTTAGCTGCATTTAGGGCCGGCTATTCAGTAGAAGGCTCTAAGGAATTATATTATATCCATATTTGATTGATTTTTATTGATTTAATTTAATAAATATATAATTACTCAATTTTGAGATTGTTGGGAAATTTATTGAAAATATTCTTTCTGGAGAGTAGAAGTCAGAAAATTTATTTGGAAAATCTAATCTTCATTAGTAGATAATAATTCTAATTTTTCTGAATTTTTACGAATATTTTATGGCTTGTTTGCAAATATTACAAAGAGAATGACTTTTGTGTAAAATTACCACTTGGGGGTAAAAATCCGAAATTTCAAATTCTGGGCTGCACATGTTGGTTAGCCAAATCAGGAGGGTTAGGGGATTTAATTTTAAATTGATTTGATTAACTAATAATTGGAAGAATCCATATATGTAAATAAATAATTTTCTTGAGGAATATTTTTGTAAACTTTGTGAAACCCTAGAACCTAATCCCGGCCTATATTAAGGGCAGCAACCTCCCTAATGTTGTGAAACCAAAAACATTATTTTTTTTTCATTATTTTCTTAGAGTTGGATCTTGGATTTTCGTAAGAAGGAGGAGAAGACTTTTTCTTTATTACTACTATTGTTCTTCAAGTTGATCTTCTTTGAGATGATTGATACTTCTCATCTCTTGATGTGTTTTACTTATATTATTATGATGAATCTAGTAGAGATCATGCTAGGGCTTGTTGTGAATTTGTAGATCTATGTTTTGATAGTTTAATCATGGTGGTTGCTATGCATGATGAATGAACTTCTAGATGTTTACATGAACTAAATATGCAATTTTTATAAAAGATGATCATGTTTTATTTATCTTGAATGTTAAATATTGATGATGCATGAAAGATCTAATTTGGGATCCATAGATTTAATTGTAGATGATGAGGATATGTAGAGATAATTAGAACTTGTTATATGCTCTTAAATCCATGCTTGATTAATTATAAAGTTGAGATCTTTCCATGTTATTCATTGTTTTTAATTATCAAAAATTGAAATTTAATATTAGGGTTTGAATAATTATTGTATGGATCGAAAATAATTTATTTTGAATAAAAGTGGTTTATGAAAGAAAGATGAATATTTTGCCTAAAGAAATAAATCTAACGAAAATATACGTGATTGTAGTGGTTGAATCTTGGTGGTTAATTCAAGGACATGTTTAAAAAGATTAAAAGATAAATTTTTACTGTTAATTAGCCTTTTAATGCAAATATAGTCTTTTTGGTGTTAAACCCTAATCAATTATGCATCCAATTGCGAATATGGAAGGAAATTTACATCAAAATACATCAAAATATGGGGGCTAGGGTTTTGAAGGTTAAACCCTAGGTTTTGTGGGTTTTGGGGTTTGGATGAACAGTTCAAACCTGACGCGGACTGGGTAGCAACAACCACTGCTGTCTTTTTTGGGGGTTTTTTGGTATTTTCGTGTAGTTTTCGAGTGTGAATTTGTGTGCCATGTTTGGGGGTATATATATATATATATATATATATATATATATATATATATATATATATATATATATATATATATATATATATATATATATATATAGAAGCCTCTATATATGGGTATAAACAAATATATTTGAATTGGTCGATCGAGTTTGGATGAGATTTCAAAGTCATTATAGGGTCTGGACTGCGGTCTGTTCTAGATTGGAACGAGAATTCGACATAGTTGCTAATGATATTACTTAAAAACTTATTAAATAGAAATTGTAGCTCGCTGTGTCTAGTTTCCAGAACATCTGACGGATTCTTAATCGGACCCATAGATTGTAAAATATGCAATTTCTACCACTGTACTGTCGTAGTTTCAGATTTTTAAAATTATGGTTAATTTTCAGAATTTATCGAATATCAATCCTTTAAATTATTTTATTTGAGTCCATATTTTTTTGATGAATATGTACTGAATTTAAATTTTTTTTTTCTAGAATTTAATATCGACTATAGAATGTACTGTTTTGAGGAACGAAATCATGTAATTTTCAGATTTTTGGAAGAAAGATAGTTTTTTGAATTTATTGAATATCAACCCTTTAAATTAATTTATTTGAGTCATGATTTTTATGATGGATTCCTTGATATGTGCTGGATTTAAGTTATTTTTTTTTTCAAAATTTAATATTGATTTTAAAGTGTACTGTTTTGAACGACAAAATCGTATAATTTTTAGATTTTTGTAAAAATCTACATTTTCGTGGATGAAATGTGCTTCCATAGATATAAACGAGTTCTCATGGCAATATTGGTTGATTAAAAGAAATGTGGTTAATGAGGAGTAGTTTTTATAATTAAACCAAGTTGAGTTTTGATTTGAGAATTGGGGTTATGATGTGGACCCTAGAAAGATTGTTGATGATATTTGGAGTTCTAAGACTCTAGAGATTGAGTGGGACCCTAGCATGCCGGCAAGTGAGATTTTTGTGGAATTTTGGCCAGTGGGGCTTTTGTGGTTGATTTTGTAAAAGTTAAGTCCGGTAGGGTACACCAACTCTAGGGGGGATTTTAACTTAACTAATAATAATAAACCCAAGGACAAGAACTAGTTGGAGATGTGATAGATCTTGAGAAACGTAAGTATGGTCTCTGTTGCCAGTCGCACGGGTGTTTTTCGGGACTGTGTATTTGTTGTGTCTTTTCTAGTATATTCGCGCATCGATGGTCGGCAGGCCTATTCGCGGAATGTCTAGAAGTAAAATGGGTTTGGTATGTTCGTACGTCGATGGTCGGCAGGCCTA
The DNA here is from genome assembly GCA_017893485.1 of Hemerocallis citrina. Classification (NCBI taxonomy): domain Eukaryota; kingdom Viridiplantae; phylum Streptophyta; class Magnoliopsida; order Asparagales; family Asphodelaceae; genus Hemerocallis; species Hemerocallis citrina. The sequence continues at coordinate 173,087,048 of CM030367.1, forward strand.
TTCGCAGAATGAACAGTGTATCTGCGCATCGATGGTTGGCATGCATTTTCGCGGGGTACATGACAGGGAGGTGATTCTCCGGGGTGAGAGCAATGCTTATATGATGCTTGCACGTCGATGGTGCTAGTCTGGCAGGTAAATACCGGAACGTAGGCCTATTCGCGGAGCATTCTAGATCTTATTTCTATCACCGTAGTAGGATTAGTTGCATAACGAGGGATTAAACCCTATAAAGTGAAGAACGATAAGGGGTTGCACCAGACCTATGTAGAATGGGATGCATAGAATCCGACAAGTATGCATTAGTAATCATCATGTGCATTTGTGTTTTTCTTTACTTGTATTATGCATGCTTGTTTTCTGTTTTCTTACACTTGACACTTATCCTAGTTTCACTTGATGATTTATGCTTCATTTATTGTTATTTCATGTTTCATATGTTATTACCATGGTAATATGTTTCACTTGTTGACTTATGATTTTATTCTTTATGTTTCCATATAAGTTTATATTTTCTTTGAATATCACTCACACCGTTATAGCTGAGCCCTGTAGTTTAGGGGTTAGGGATATATCTAGCTCCATGTTTTACAGGTAGGTACCATTAGCATGGAATTGGGTGTATGCAGAAGAATATTTAATGTTTATGCATATCTTGTAAAATGAATGATTGTAAAGAGAAAATTGTATTTATGGTGCTTTAAATACCGTTGTGTTGTAAAAAGAATTGTAATTCAAAGTGTTTAAATTTTGCTGTGTTTTGTAAAAGAGTTGATTAATAAAAGTTTTAAATTTTTCTGTATTTGGTTTATGTGTTTATGATTACAATTGAAGTCGACTCTGAAATTTGTGCCACATATTTTTAATTTTATTTATTGAAAATTCAGGATGCTTACATGATGCTTGCGCATCGATGGTGCTAGTCTGGCGGGTAGATATCAGGACGTAGGCCTATTCGCATAGTATTGTAGATCTTGTTTCTATCACCATAGTAGGATTAGTTGCATAACGAGAGATTAAACCCTATAAAGTGGAGGACGATAAGGGCTTGCACTAGACCTATGTAGAATGGGATGCACAGACTTTGACAAGTATGCATTAGTAACCTTCAAGTGCATTATGGATTTCTTGACTTGTTTTATACATGCTTTCTTTGTTTTCTTTCACTTGACACTTAGCCTAGCTTCACTTGTTGACTTATGATTTTTATTCTTTATGTTTTCATTTATGTTGTATTTTCTTTGAATATCACTCACACCGTTATGGCTGACCCCTATAGTTTGGGGGTTAAGGATATCTCTAGTACAATGTTTTACATGTAGGTACTATTAGCATGGAACTAGGAGCATGTGGTAGAATATTTAATGATTAATATGCATATCTTGTAAAAGGAATGACTGTAAAGAGAAAATTGTATTTATGGTACTTTTAAATACCGTTGTGCTATAAAAAGAATTGTAATTCAAAGTGTTTAAATACCGCTGTGCTTTGTAAAAGAGTTGATCTAATATTTTTTTTAAAATTTCCCTGTATTTGGTTTCTGTATTTATGATTATAATTGAAGTTGATTCTGGAAATTGTGCCAATTATTTCTAATTTTATTTATTGGAAATTCGGGACGCTATATGGAATGTGTACTGGGAGTGTTTTTTATGGTGGGAGGTTTGAAAGTTTTGAGTCTCTGGAGGTTTCGGGGTGAATGTGGTTTCGTTTAGGAGGAATTTGAGTGGTATTTAAGTTTGGAAAATGTATCTTGGTGTTTTTGTTTGGGGGTTGAGGAATCGTCTGATGTTTAAGTGACAATGTTGGTTTACGTTGTCAACTTAGTGCGAGTAGGAAAGATGGTGTTGAATGAGAAATACAACCACTAAATTTGCTAGGTATGTTGTTTTCTTTTTAGTTTTGAGGAAAGGAATGAAGTTGAATGGGAACTGGAGCATATTTTGAATTGGTAATGCCTAGATGGCTATCACTTAATTCTCCTAAATGTTTGAATCTTTGGAGGTTTCACTGTCAATGTGGTTTGTTTCCAGAGCAATTAAAGTTGATTTCGGTGCTATGTTAAGTTCATGAAGACGTGCTTAAATTAATACATTCCGAAAAAAGTAAACAATGTTCTTTTTTTAAAAATCATTTATAACAATTCATTTTCACATATTTAGGCTCATAATATTGATGGTATAGATGTGTTAGCTATATCTGTATGATATAAAAAATAAAAATAAAAGAATTTAGAGATCATATGTGATTGTTTTACGACATTCTAATTATTTTTTATAACTTATCGTGGAGTTTCTAGCCAGATGGTATTCAATATAAATGGTGATACCTATATGATTTGTCATTTGTTAGTTAAAAAAATTTCACCTATTATATTGTTACATGGCTTTCATATGCCGCATCGTTCCGGAGACGTGCCATAGGCACGTGCCCATGGACAAACCTAGTAATATAATATAATAGAACATCACTTAACAATAAATAGATGGATAAATTTTAGATAATCTTATTGAGTTTTACCCCTTTGGCAGAAAACCCTACCTAGTTTTTTTTTTCTTTCCATTTTAACCCTACCGAACTTTGTGTTCCGTTAGGAGCCCCTAACACCGTTATATTTAGCATGAAATGTCCAAAATAACCCTACTTAACTGTGTTAACCTGTAAAAAGATAACCTCCTACTCCACCTTCCTCCTCTTCCTTTCCTCACTGTCAGCCAAAAAACCATTCCTTCCCTCTCCAAATCTCGCGGTGATTATTTGGGTCGACCTAAAACTCATAAATCTTCGAAAACCCCCTTTTATCCCTCCTCTCACTCGCTTCAATCCACCGAAATCCGGTCGCCGAAATCCTTAATCTCCGACGCAATCAAAAGAATTTCTAGTGTTCAGATCGTGCAGGGATTCGACGAGATCCAAGTTTTGATCTATCTACCACCAATTTCTTGATATGTTCATTTTTCGGGTTTTCGAATTTGTAGATGCACACGACTTGTTTGATGAAATGCCACTAAATTTTTTCTTTAATTTGTTTAATTTTCTATTTGTGAAATTATAGTATGATTGATATCTATTATTTAGTTAGAGCATCCACAGTCGTTCAATGGGGAAAATAGCAAAATGCATATTTTAGCAATCCATTTCTTCGTTTTGCTGCAGTCGTCGAATGGTATAAAATGCATAAGTTTGTTAAAAAACTATCAGACGAAGCATGATGTTTCGTCTCATAATAAAAAAATAATTTATACGGGCCGAAAGTTAGAAAATAATAATAAAAAATACGGGACGAAACATGATGTTTCGTCCCAAAGAAAAAAAATATAAAAAATAAAAAATGAAAGTCAGACGAAGCATGATGTTTATTCCGAAATTAAAAAAAAAAAAAAATTGCAAAGATGGGTTGGGACGACACATGATGTGTCGTCCGGGATTTGTTTAATTTTTTTTGTTTAATTTTTTGGTGTCATTTGGTTTAATTTTTGTTTAATTTGGTGCCATTTGTATAATTTTTATTTAGGTTTTTGTTTAATTTTTGTTTAATTTGGTGTCATTTGACCAAATATAGTCAGACGAAGGTGTAGTTCGGTTTTTGTTTATTTTTTTTTTTCTTTTCAAGGTCAGACGAAGGTCTCAATTGGTTTTTGTTTAATTTTTTTTTTCAAGGAATGGGATGTTTCGTCCCATCCTTAAAAGTTATTTTATTTGGTTTTTATATATTTTTTTAATTCGGACGAAACATGATGTTTCGTCCGATCAATTAACATTATAATTAAATAATCCAGACGAAACATGATGTTTCGTCAGCTATAATATGCATTTTGCTATTTCGATTGCTATTTCTCCCTTTCTACTGTAGCGATTTTGCCAAAAATGGCAAAATAGCAAACGACTGTGTGCACTACAGTACCAAAAAAATGGCAAAAATGGCAAATAAGCAAACGACTGTGGATGCTCTTAATAGCCTGATTAGTATCTAGAAGATGAAATTTACAGAACAATTAGAAGTTTCTGATAATTTTTCACATATATGCGCATGACCTAAACAAAAACAACTTGTGAGGGGCTGTCATGTAAAAATGCTAATGTATGTGTGGACTTTACGATAGGCTGGTTTGTGAGGGAGACACATTTAAGTGTTTTTATTACGAGATTTCTCTGTGGAGCTTTTTTGTGTAGCAAATGTCAATGCCAGTCGTATGTCTTTTAATGTCATGCTCCATGTTGAGCTTAGTCTGAATGAAATCATAGATAAATACTCCTGTTATAGGATAACAACGTATTTAATTCAAAGTTTTGTTAGTGAAACTGAAGATATAACAATTTGTTTTGATTCAGAGCTAAACTAGGATGATTACTAATGTGGAAATTTGTAATATAGGGGTGGAACGATATTACTCGTTCCAAACTCGTAGTTGATTGTGCCAAGAAAGCCGAAAAGTTGAGATACGTTGAGGGCACCTAATCCCTTTCTATTAACACGAAACTTTAATATCAAAATTATCATTCCAAATCTTTCGCATTAAATCAATAGTAAATCTTGTTACAAACCCTTCGTTATGATTGCAAAACTTGTCTTCCAATTTCATATGCAGTATTATCTCAAAATCAATAATTATCAAAACCTTGATGGGAAAAGGAGTTCATGGCTACGACAACCTTCTCAATTACCAAAATGAAAGCAAACTCTATGAACATGCAAATCAAAATACTGGAACAAATGTAATACCTTGAATTTTCATTTATGAGAATTATTATTTTTGTATTATTAATTTGTACGTATTGTGCACGTGCAATCTTGCGGTATAAATTTTTATAATTATTTTTCATAAACAAATGAGTATACATATATATATGTCTTTCTATTATCTTTTTATTAAAGCCTGATATGGCTAAAAATGGGGTTTAATCGGAACCGTCCAAATCGGGCACGAATCCTGAAGCCCAGGGGTAAAATGGTAATTTCACCTGCCAATAGGTCGGAGATGGGTACTGGATCTTTTCAAAGATCCAAATACCCACGAACGGATCCACCTCAATCGGGAGCGGGTTTTAACCAGCAGAAAGCCCGATCCAGAGGGATAGAATTAGGGTTTCTTATTAAATCCTAATCAACGGCCCTGATTCATGCCTATCCCTCCACTGGAAATTAGGGATTACATTCCTAATCTGTTTACAAGGAGAATATTCCTTATCAGATCACGGGAATTGCATTCCTAATCTGATCTCTAAGACGCCTATAAATACCCCTCATCCATCTCCATTAAGAGGTAATCAATCTTTGGCCAATTCACGCTCTTTCAGAATCTTCCTTGATTACTGACTTGAGCGTCGGAGGGTGCGTCGCCGGGAACAACCCCGGTGTCTCGCACTTTTTGCAGGTGCACGGCGGGAGTCAGAGTCAAACTCTGGTGGAACAGGTACGCAGGTTTGCTATTCAGTTTTCCAAAGAATCCACAAATACTATCTGTTTGCCCCCACACCAAATTTAGCGGCAACAAAGCCTATTTTAAAAAGAAAGCATAAATATTCCTTTATTTTGAGCCCAATTTAATTTATTTTTAAATATAAACTAATTTGACCCATTGAATAAAAGCCCATGAAATTTATTTTCTCTTTTTATTACAACTTGTAGTGTAGACAAATTTTTATAGACTTTTTATAAAAAGGAAATGTACAACTTTTTAAAATAGGGGACTTTACAAACACGTGCATTGCACTAGCACGTGTTTGTGCACCCTTTTGAGGCCGGATAAGATTAGGAGGGAAAAGAGAGAAGTGGAGTTTGTGGGAGGTAGTTTTGTAGTCATGGTTGGTTACTACAACTTCCCATTGAATTCTAGCCTTTGTTTCTTAACTCCTAGATCAATCCTAGCCTTCTAATTGTTCCTAAATTTTGTATAAATACCCCCTAGCCAAGTTATCCTTACACTTTTCATTCTCCAAACCTATAGTGAAAAAAATTAATCATTAGTAGTAGATTGTTGTGTTGGTAGACAGTGAGAATAAAATATTGAGAGATTGAGAGTTGAGTGTGATGCATTCAAGGAGGCCGGCATCACCCTTGGAGGCTCGGGTTGCACTCAAACAAGGAGATGAAGCATTCTTTTGGCAGCTCAATCTAGGAGGAGAAGGGCTCTTTCGTTTAGGAGTTGTTGTGTGATTTTCTCTCCAATTTAGGTGGGTGATTTTCTTACTTCTAACTCTAGTTACCATGCTAGGAATGATAACAAATTTGTATGAAAGAAACCAATAAGAGTACATTTAATTCGAAAAGGACTTGCTAGATGATCAAATTAATATTGGTAGATTGTATGTTAAATTGTCATGATTCTTAATATTGTTGTGCAAATTGCTTGTAGTTATGGAAGTGTTAAATTGGGAATGTGATAATGTAGAAATTGAGTATGAATTGCTAATAGATGGAATTATTGTTTTATGCACTAAATGAACTATTGTGGTATTGGTTCTAGTGAATTAAAATTTTTCCTATGCATTAAGTTAATGAAAGAGGGAAAACAGGGAGTTATAATTTCTTTTTGTGGTTTATAATATTAAAATGTTGTTTGAGAATTGTCAAGTTAAAATATGGTGAGAGTAGTATGGAATTTAAATTATTGTATAAGGAATGTATATTAAATTACTGAAAAATTATTTTAAAAATACTGGGTGTTCATTTAAGTTAAAAATATGTACTCTGGAGTTTTACATGGCTTTTGGTGCAAGCAAAATAAAGATAAGGATTTTTGAACATCGAAATGTTTTAATAAAACAGATAACCGAGTTAATTAGACTTAAGTTGTGTTTGTGACAATAGCTCAAGTGGTCGGTGAGCCTCTCTGGCGCTACTGTAGCGTGGCGTGTGGCTCTGTGGTCGCTGGTTCGATACCCTGTGTCCACCTTCTTTTGCGTGCGGGTTGAAAAATACCCCAATCCCGAACAGAGAGTATATAACTCTCTGTCTCCCCTTCTCATTGTTAGCGCACCTCGGTCTGGTGGTTGGCGTGTGCGGCTGTCTTTTCTGCGGTTGCGGGTTTGATTCTGGTTATGTCCAGAATATATTTTTGACGAAAAAAATGATTTTTTGGGACTTCTTTGATGTGTAAAAATTCTGAAAAAAAATACCTTTACTATTCTAAAATCATGTACAACCTATGAAAAATTAATTGGAGTTATTGGACTAAAATAAAATGTATTTGAGGTGAAATTGTACTTTAAACTATTGATTTCTTATATTTATAATTTCGTAAAAATGTGGACTTTTTCATGAGGTGATTAGTATAGATATTAGAAAGAAAACGTTGGTGAAAGGAAAGTATAATTGTGAGTTTTATATGGGTTATTTTGTTAAAGAATAGCGTAACAAATGGTGATTTTGTGAAATATTCACTTGACTAGACAGTTTCGTAGTATGATCTTAATGGGAAATAAATGTTGGTTATGGAATGCGTGATATATGATTGAACTCCATGTATGGTAATTGATTCATGAAAAGATCGGAAATCATTTAATTGAAAAAAGAGAAATGTTCTTGAGTATGACAACTCAAACATGTGAATTTATGAATTGAAATTGAAAATTAGGGTGTAGCCAAGACTCACACCGGCAATTGAAAGTAATGAGTTATGATAATTGAAATTGAAGAGACCAAGTTTGGGTCATTGTGAAATGAAAGAAATAAATTCGGTATTAGTGAGAGGGCTGACTCTAAGAGATTAATTTTGTTCATGATTTCATTAAATTAAGGATTAGTACATAGTGAAGAGGTGATGAAAGTGAGAGAAAAATACAAGTATGAGGGCCTCGAGTCTACGATGTGGGTGTGATTCACAGTTTGTCTTCACGATGCATCGTGACATGACGTGGGCACTACTCCGAAATTATCGAGATCTTGGCGACGCTTATGGGGTGTTTGGTGACTGCGAGAGGATCGTGTGCCATGAAGGAGGCTGAATTGTCCATAGGTTGTCTTCACGATGCGTCGTGACATGACGTGGGATTTTCCTCCAGTTTTTCTGTACATGAGCTCGTTACTCATAGAACATCTAGGATACTTACCATAGTTACATTAGTAGATTAAGTCATGACGAGGGATTGAACCGTACAAGATGAAGAACGATTAAGAGGCTTGCCCTCAGACCTATGCAGTATGGGATGCATAGAATCCGAACAAGTGAACATTAGTGTCATGTAATATAAATAACTGCATTAAGGACTAAGTGCACAATCACAATACGACATCAATAGGATATTCCCCTTAGTTTTGTTTGTGAACAAGTTTGTGTTTGTTAAGTATGGAAAATCATTATACTGTTTCCAGCATAGAGAAGATGGCCTTGTATAATATTCGTCGGTTGAATAAACTGACGTATCCACAGTTTTGTATGCAGGATAAATGGCATGATAAAGATTAAAGGATAACTGATGCTTAGAGATTATTCAAATATTGTTGTAATTTCAATTCATATAAATGTTGTAATTTTTCTTCCGCTGTAAAGTGTAAAGATTTATTTGTAACTCTGATGTAAAGTGAAAAGTTTTAAATTCCTTGTAAAATTGTACGAAAGAAGTGAAAAGATCCTGTGGAATCTCGAATTCAGCTGTATTTTGAATTTGAGGTGTTACAGAGTGGTATCAAAGCCACGCTTCACAAATAGTACAAGTTTATAAGGAACGACACCCTAGGAGTGGACATTTACCGTGTTGAGTCTAGAGATTTAAATGTAAGTCACTTACATTTGTGTTGCTCTATGATTGACATTCTCCTCCTTCCCCTTTTCTAAGATGGCTGATCACTTTGACCCCGCTGGAGATGACAATTGACATATCATTGAAGAAGACTATTATCCTGGACAAGTAGATTTCGAGGAAGAGTACTACCTAGGGCAAGCAGACTCTGACGGAGAGGAATGGCCTGAGTCCCGAGAGATCACTCCACCTCCGGATTCATCTGATGATTCTTCTGACGAAGAGGAACCAGTTCCGGGAAATCTCATCGTGTCTCTTCAGAGGCAGGTAAAGACTTTACGGGAGAGAGTCGGACTATTGGAAGCTCAGTTGGCGAAGCGCAAGGATGATTTTGCAGTTCTCAGTCATCGTGTATGAGAACTCGAGAAGAGGAAAAACATGACCGATGTACTGAAGGAAGAAGTGGAGAAACTACGGGAAGAGCTTCGTGAAGCCAAGAGGAACCGTAGGAGTTAGACCATTGTATCATCTACTGCTTTCATTTTGATGTCAGAAATGTTTTGAATTCGAATGTGTAAAATTTGAAATTCAATGAAATGGAAATGTTGACTTAAAAGTTCATGTTTTATACTTTGAATTTAATGGATCTTTTGCATCAGAATATGACTGGAAGACGAGCTCGAAATGGTGAAGGTCTGGACTTGGAAACGGAGCTAGCGAGGGTTTATCAGACACTCAATGCCGTTGCTATAAATCAGAATCAGGGAAAGATGCCTGCGAATCCAGTACCCAAAGCAATCAAACTCGTGGAATCATTTAAACGGATGAAACCACCGGTGTTTGAAGGGAAGTCAGACCCTGACACGGCTGACAATTGGATCCGGCAGATAGAGACTATCTCCGAAGTTTTGGAAACCCCGGAGGGCAGCAAGGTGAAGTTGGCGACTCTGCAATTCGAGAAGGATGTGGCTGTGTGGTGGCAATCGATGAAACGGACGATGAGAGGTTTGGTTCTTGGCTGGGAGGAATTTTTGGAGGAATTCCGCAGTCATTATTTCCCTTCAGATGTCCAGGAGAAGAAAGCCATGGAGTTTCTGTCGCTGCAACAGGGTGGCATGTCAGTTAGGGAGTATAAGACCAAATTTACTCAGCTCTCAAGGTATGCTCCCGAAGCTGATGCCGATGAGGTGGATCATGTCATCAGTGGTACGAGGGTGGATGTTTAGAGGTTCTCGTTGTTTCTTTTCCCGTTTATTTATTGAACTGTTATGTAATGAGTGTGTGTTATGTAACAGGCGAACTTTAATTGAATGGAATGAAAGCTATTGTTTTGTTCGATACTGGATCCTCACATACTTCTGTGTCTCCTAAATTTGCTAAAGTGTTGGGAGTTGAACCGAAGATTTTTCCAGGCAAGATCTTAGCAGTAGGTACTCCATCAGGGAAGACTTTAACCACTGATCGGTACTATGCAGATTGCGAGATCGTGATTGGGGACAGAATCTTCGGGTTTGATCTAATCGAGCTGACTATCTTGGGGGTTGATGTTATCATTAGTATTGATTGGATGTTGGTGTACAGTGCAAGCATCGAGTGCAAGACCAAGGAAGTAACAGTGAAGGCTCCAGGTGGACCTGAAGTCACTTTCCAAGAGAAGAACAAGTGTTCCAGGCTGGTGGCAGCTATCCGTAAGGAAGAGATTCCTGTGGAAGTGCAGAGGATTCCTGTGGTTCGGGACTATCCGACTGTGTTCTTGGATGATTTGCCTGGGTTATCCCCGCAACGTGATGTAGAGTTCAGCATCACTATTCAATCGGGAAGTGCACCCATTTCTAAGGCACCGTATAGGATGTCTCCTGTGGAGCAGGATGAGGTTAAACAACAGATTGAGGAACTGTTGGAGAAAGGCTTTATTCAACCTAGTGCATCACCTTGGGGAGCACCAGTGCTTTTGGTAAATAAGAATGATGGATCGATGAGGATGCGTATTGATTACCGAGAGCTGAATAAGGTCACTGTTCAGAATAAGTATCCTATTCCCCGAACTGATGACTTGTTCGATCGTCTACAAGGACCAGCTGTTTTCTCCAAAATAGATCTTTGATTCGCATATCATCAAGTTCGAGTGAAAGTTGAAGATGTGCACAAACCTGCATTTAGAACTCGACATGGGCATTACAAATTCTTAGTTATGCCATTTGGAGTGACGAATGCACCTGCGATCTTCATGGACATGATGAACAGAGTTCTGTGGCCGTTCATTGATTCTTTCGTCGTGGTGTTTATCGACGACATTCTCGTGTACTCCAAGTCGGAGGAGGAGCACACCGAGCATCTGGCAGCAGTTTTGGAGAAGTTGGAAGAGCAGGAGTTGTATGCCAAGTTGTCCAAGTGCGATTTATAGAAATCTGAAATGGTATTCCTAGGTTACATCCTTTCTAAGGAGGGAGTGGCAACTGATCCTCAGAAGGTGGAGGCAGTGAGAGATTGGGCACGACCTACTACAGTGAAGAAAATTAGGAGTTTTCTTGGATTGACTGGATACTACAGGAGATTCATTCAAGATTATGCTCAGTTGGCTGTGCCGCTCACTAGTTTAACCAAGAAGAATGTGGACTTCAAGTGGACCGAGCAATGTGAGGCAAGCTTTCAGGAATTGAAAGAGAAGCTGACTACTGCACCTATTTTGGCTTTGCCTAGAGCAGGTATTGAATATGATGTCTACAGCGATGCTTTACATCGTGGGCTTGGTTGTGTCTTGATGCAAGAAGGAAAAGTGATCGCTTATGGGTCTAGGCAACTACGACCGCATGAGAAGAATTATCCGACTCATGATCTGGAGTTGGCTGCGATTATCTTTGCCTTGAAGCAATGGAGTCACTACGTGTACGGTGAGAAATTGAACATGTACACAGACCGCAAGAGTTTGAAGTACATATACCAGCAGAAGGATCTGAATCTGAGGCAGCGGAGATGGTTGGAAGTGCTTGAAGACATGCGACCTTAGATCAAGTATCACCCTGGGAAGGCTAATGTTGTTGCTGATGCACTTAGCCGTAAGAGCAGTCTGGCGAGTTTGATTACAACTCAGACGCAGTTGGCAGAGGAGTTGGATCGAGCCGGTATTGAAGTTGTCTTGCATGGATTGGGAGCATCCTTAGCTCAGTTGAGGCTTCAACCTACACTGAATGGTAGGATTATTGCAAGTCAAGAGGTCGATGCTGATATCTTGGAGATGAAGGAGCAGGTTGCTGCTGGCAGGTTGCCCGAATTTCAAATCAGGGATGGAGTGCTGTGGTTCGAAGATAGACCGTGTGTTCCGGATTAGGCGGACCTGAAAGAGAGTATTCTTCAGGAGGCGCATACTACTCTTTTGTCGGTACATCTTGGGAGTACTAAGATATACAAAGACATCAAACAGCATTTCTGGTGGTCAGGTTTGAAGCGGGATGTGGCTAAATTTGTGGCGAAGTGTGAGGTTTGTCAGCAAGTCAAAGCCGAGATTCAGAGACCCGGAAGTCTATTACAACCGTTACCTATTCCGGAATGGAAGTGGGATAACATCAGTATGGGTTTCATCACGGGTTTGCCTAAGAGTCCTAAAGGCAATGATGCGATTTGGGTTATAGTCGATCGACTGACCAAGTTCGCTCACTTCTTGGCAATGAAACTCACTGCTTCGATGGACAAGTTAGCTAAGTTGTATGTTGGCGAGATCGTCAGGCTCCATGGTGTTCCGTCAACTATTGTGTCTGATCGAGATGCACGGTTTACTTTGCATTTCTGGAGGAGTCTTCTGATAGCTTTGGGTACCAAGACAGATTTCAGTACTGCTTTTCATCCGCAAACCAATGGGCAGACCGAGAGATTCAATCGTATTCTTGAGGATATGCTTCGGTGTTGTATACTTGACTTTGGAGGCAATTGGGAAAGGCATCTAGCTTTGATAGAGTTTGCCTAAAACAATAGTTTTCATACCAGTATTGGGATGGCGCCCTACGAAGCTTTGTATGGCAGGAAGTGCAGAATGCCTGTTTGTTGGTTTGAAGTTGGGGAGCGTCAGCTGTTTGGGCCTGAGCTTGTGCAACAAACCTCTGAAAAGATTGATCTGATCAGGAAGAGGTTGGTAGAGGCTCAGAGCAGGCAAAAGAGCTATGCAAACAACCGGAGATGGGACCTTGAGTTTGAGGAAGGTGGCTTCGTCTTTTTGAAAGTATCGCCCAGTAAAGATGTGATTCGATTTGGCAAGGGCGGGAAGTTAGTCCCGAGGTTTATAGGCCCGTATAAGATATTGAAAAGGATCGGAAAAACTGCTTACCGGCTTGAGTTACCGGAAGAGTTATCTCAGGTGCACAATGTCTTCCATGCGTCTATGCTAAGAGGTTATATTCCAGATCCAAGTCATCATTTGCCTGAAGTGCCGGAAGGTTTGCAATTGGATCTCAATTACATCAAGTCTCCTGTTGAGATTGTTGATCGTCGAGAGAAAGTCTTGAGGAATAAGACGATGGTCAAAGTAGTCTGGAGAAACCATTTGGTTGAAGAGGCTACTTGGGAGTCTGAGAAGAGGATGTTGAGGGATTATCCTGAGCTTTTTGCTTGATTTGTATTTTGTCTCCTTCATTCTTTTGTTGTTGTGTGTGTTTTGTTTCTCGCTCTTGATTGTAGTTCCGGGGACGGAACTATCCTAAGAAGGGAGTGTTGTAATACCCTGAATTCTCATTTATGAGAATTATTATTTTTGTATTATTAATTTGTACGTATTGCGCACGTGCAATCTTGCGGTATAAATTTTTATAATTATTTTTCATAAATAAATGAGTATACATATACATATACATATACATATACATATATATGTCTTTCTATTATCGTTTTATTAAAGCCTATTTTTAAAAGAAAGCATAAGTATTCCTTTATTTTGAACCCAACTTAATTTATTTTTAAATATAAACTAATTTGGCCCATTAAATAAAAGCCCATGAAATTTATTTTCTCTTTTTATTACAACTTGTAGTGTAGACAAATTTTTATAGACTTTTTATAAAAATGAAATGTACAACTTTTTAAAATAGGGGACTTTAGAAATACGTGCATTGCACTGGCACGTGTTTGTGCACCCTTTTGAGGTCGGATAGGATTAGGAGGGAAAAGAGAGAAGTGGAGTTTGTGGGAGGTAGTTTTATAGTCATGGTTGGTTACTACAACTTTCCATTGAATTCTAGTCTTTGTTTCTTAACACCTAGATCAATCCTAGCCTTCTAATTGTCCCAAAATTTTGTATAAATACCCCCTCCCCCTAGCCTAGTTATCCTTACACTTTTCATTCCCCAAACCTATAGTGAAAGAAATTAATCATTAGTAGTAGATTGTTGTGTTGGTAGAGAGTGAGAATAAAAGATTGAGAGATTGAGAGTTGAGTGTGATGCATTCAAGGAGGCCAGCATCACCCTTGGAGGCTCGGGTTGCACTCAAACAAGGAGATGAAGCATTCTTTTGGCAGCTCAATCTAGGAGGAGAAGGGCTCTTTCGTTTAGGAGTTGTTGTGTGATTTTCTCTCCAATTTAGGTGGGTGATTTTCTTACTTCTAACTCTAGTTACCATGCTAGGAATGATAACAAATTTGTATGAAAGAAACCAATAAGAGTACATTTAATTCGAAAAGGACTTGCTAGATGATCAAATTAATATTGGTAGATTGTATGTTAAATTGTCATGATTCTTAATATTGTTGTGCAAATTGCTTGTAGTTATTGAAGTGTTAAATTGGGATTGTGATAATGTAGAAATTGAGTATGAATTGCTAATAGATGGAATTATTGTTTTATGCACTAAATGAATTATTGTGGTATTGGTTCTAGTGAATTAAAATTTGTTCTATGCATTAAGTTAATGAAAGAGAGAAAAACAGGAAGTTATAATTTCTTTTTGTGGTTTATAATATCAAAATGTTGTTTGAGAATTGTCAAGTTAAAATATGGTGAGAGTAGTATGGAATTTAAATTATTGTATGAGGAATGTATATTAAATTAATGAAAAATTATTTTAAAAATACTGGGGTGTTAATTTAAGTTAAAAATATGTATTCTAGAGTTTTACATGGCTTTTGGTGCAAGCAAAATAAAGATAAGAATTTTTTAACATCGAAATATTTTAATAAAACAGAGAACCGAGTTAATTAGACTTAAGTTGTGTTTGTGACAACTTGAGCTCATAGCTCAAGTGGTTGGTGAGCCTCTTTGGCGCTACTGTAGCGTGGCGTGTGGCTCTGTGGTCGCTGGTTGGATACCCTGTGTCCACCTTCATTTGCGTGCGGGTTGAAAAATACCCCAAACCCGAACAGAGAGTATATAACTCTCTGTCTCCCCTTCTTGTTGCTAGCACGCCTCGGTCTGGTGGTTGGCGTGTGCGGCTGTCTTCTCTGAGGTTGCGAGTTCGATTCTGGTTATGGCCAGAATATAGTTTTGACGAAAAAAGTGATTTTTTGGGACTTCTTTGATGTGTAAAAATTCTAAAAAAATACCTTTATTATTCTAAAATCATGTACAACCTATGAAAATTTAATTGGAGTTATTGGACTAAAATAAAATGTATTTCGAGGTGAAATTGTACTTTAAACTATTGTTTTCTTATATTTATAATTTCGTAAAAATGTGGACTTTTTCATGAGGTGATTAGTATAGATATTAGAAAGAAAAAGTTGGTGAAAGGAAAATATAATTGTGAGTTTTATATGGGTTATTTTGTTAAAGAATAGAGTAACAAATGGTGATTTTGTGAAATATTCACTTGACTAGACAGTTTCGTAGTATGATCTTAATGGGAAATAAATGTTGGTTATGGAATGCGTGATTTATGATTGAACTCCTTGTATGGTAATTGATTCATGAAAAGATCAGAAATCGTTGAATTGAAAAAAGAGAAATGTTCTTGAGTATGACAACTCAAATATGTGAATTTGTAAATTGAAATTGAAAATTAGGGTGTAGCCAACTCACACCGGCAATTGAAAGTAATGAGTTATGATAATTGAAATTGAAAAGACCACGTTTGGATCATTGTGAAATGAAAGAAATAAGACCAGTATTAGTGAGAGGGCTGACTCTAAGAGATTGATTTTGTTCACGATTTCATTAAATTAAGGATTAGTACATAGTGAAGAGGTGATGAAAGTGAGAGAAAAATACAAGTATGAGGGCCTCGAGTCTATGATGTGGGTGTGATTCACAGTTTGTCTTCACGATGCATCGTGACATGATGTGGACACTACTCCGGAATTATTGAGATCTTGGCGATGCTTGTGGGGTGTTTGGTGACTGCGAGAGGATCGTGTGCCATGAAGGAGGCTGAATTGTCCATAGGTTGTCTTCACGATGCGTCGTGACATGACGTGGGATTCCCCTCCAGTTTTTTCTGTACATGAGCTCGTTACTCATAGAACATCTAGGATACTTATTGTAGTTACAGTAGTAGATTAAGTCATGAAGAGGGATTGAACCCTACAAGATGAAGAACGATTAAGAGGCTTGCCCTCGGACCTATGTAGTATGAGATGCATTGAATCCGAACAAGTGTGCATTAGTGTCATGTAATATAAATAACTGCATTAAGGACTAAGTGCACAATCACAACACGACATCAATAGAATATTCCCCTTAGTTTTGTTTGTGAACAAGTTTGTGTTTGTTAAGTATGGAAAATCATTATACTGTGACATAAAGAGGATGACCTTGTATAATATTCGTTGGTTGAATAAACTGACGTACCCACAGTTTTGTATGCAGGATAAATGGCATGATAAAGATTAAAGGATAACTGATGCTTAGAGATTATTCAAATGTTGTTGTAATTTCAATTCATATAAATGTTGTAATTTTGCTTCTGCTGTAAAGTGTAAAGATTCATTTGTAACTCTGATGTAAAGTGAAAAGTTTTAAATTCCTTGTAAAATTGTACGAAAGAAGTGAAAAGATCCTGTGGAATCTCGAATTCAGCTGTATTTGGAATTCGGGGTGTGACAACAAAAGCAATCAATTTTCATGTATTTCCAGATTCCATTCTAATTCCTTCTTCTTCTTTTTTTTGCTTTTGAACTCATAACTCACTGCCTTGTCCTTGAAGAGTTTACACTATTCTTCATCTTTTGATTTCACCAGACATACAATGAAAATTGTTGATAGATAACTTCTCACTTTTATGGTAATGTTATTATACTGTTGACAGATAATTTGCTAATGTATAGATCATTTGCTTCTGATTGGATGAATATTTTCTGTAAGATAGCCAGTCATCTCTTTGTTAGAAGATTATTTTCTGTTAGGAGACTATTTGTTGTTCTTAACTAAAAGCAATATAAGTTGGTATTAATTCTCTCCACTTTTTATCTAGCTTATGACCACCAAAAATTATTTCTGCTTCGCAATGAGCTTTTAAGTCATTTGACATTCCAGGAATACATCTTATCCATTGTGAGGGTAAATTTGCTTACTTATATACTATATTCTTGCCCATTTAAATTCACTTTATTAATTTTTGTCATTTTTCACTTCTCTAAGCTTAAAGGGTTGAATTATAGATCTAATGTAGCCTACAGTTGGATCTTTATGCCTTAAAATTTGAATAGTGCACACTGTTTATGGATTGGATGCATTAAATCCCAATAGATAAGAGAGCATTCTTATCTACCAGTTATGTCTGTGTTATTTATTTATTTTGGGTAAAGAAAACCAGTTTTTTTTTTTACTGTATCCTACTGCTTTCTAAAGAATTTATTTGTTTATTGTGGCATCTATAGGAATTGCTTCTTCTTGATGATGACATGAATGCTCTGGAATAGATGTATCATCAAGGAGAAAAGGTGATGCAGACAATTTTGTTATCCGTTTTTGTTCCATATGTTTTATGGTATTCTCTATTTAGCAATGTTTATTTTTTATTCTTGTTCAGGTAGAGAATACTTGGGCTTTAACAGTTCTTAGCTATCTAGGAAAGCTTATATTAGGGATTTTCGGGTGATTTATATATCCACAAATGAAATTATTGTTACTTCCTTCATAAATTTCCAACTCTCATGTTGGTCAGTTATTATACTGCATCAATTTTTAAAGAAAAGAAATAATCAAATTATGAACTTATGAATGTTAGTAACATCAATAAAAAGGCTGATGATTGCTTGTATTAAAAAGTAAAAGTTGATCTTGTTTTGGGTCTACATTTAGTTGCATGACTGAAATATATGATACACATCTTTAGCAAAATATGATAAGAAAGGAGGATGTAGTTCATATCAATGGCTAACAGGCCAAGAAGTAGTTTGGTGTTCTTCATCATGATTGTAAAATTGAGCAATGAGGAAGATGTGGTTCATAGGATCCAAGCATTGTGGTTAAAATGTAGAAATGTTTCTAGAATAAAATGTGATATTATAGAATACGTATGAAATTGAATGAACAAATGATTCTCAAACTACTACCACTCCACATGTTAATGCTCCCCTTGGTCAACCAACCAGGGTTGTGTGGATGCCAGATAACTCAAACCAAGTATCAGATTTGCATATTTTTAATTAAGTCAATCTCAGACAACACCAACTGGAGCTTCACAAGGTTCAAAACAGTGAAAGAAAGTTGGAAGATTATGTATATATAAGTATATTCATAGCAAAACTTTTTATCAATGCTTCTATTATATTTTTCTCATGTCATTTCATGTTATAAATCCACTTGAAAATGTCCTGCTTGTGGAATTAATGCAGGCATCTACACAGAGATGCAGGTGGAGAAGATGGAGTTATTGATGCACTTATCAAAGCTTAACTTTTAGGTTTTTTCAATTTTTGTACCTATTTTGGAGTATATGTATCTGCAGTTAAAGAAATTGATTATTGTTGCACACATATAGCTACTTCACTTTGTTTTTTTGAGTTTTTGTATCAAATGGTTGGAGTAAATGTATCTGCAGTCAGGGATGATCCTAATCAAGCAGCAATCAGAAAGCCAGCTCAAACAGCATGAAGACTCTTTGTAATGCCTTAGAATTATAAATTTTGTTGAGTAGTACTCTTCTAAGTCAAGTATGATGTTGGATATATCATTTTGGGTGCATCTGATGTCTGAACATTTGTATTTAACACATTTTGAGTGAAATGCAATTTTTGCACCAAATGTATTCATGTTCTGTTTGTCTGTAATACACTGATATGAATCCAATTAATCAATTGAGAGTGACTTTTGATATGAATGCAACTTTTATGATTGCAATTGATATGACAACAACTTCCGTGAAGTTTGTAGTTGCTTGAATGCAATTGATATATCATACTTTTAAATGCATCGTGTCTGATATGAATTCATCAGGCACCAACAATTTCTGTGAAGTTTGTAGCTGCTTGAGATGAATGCATCAGGTTTTCAGATAAATGCATCAGGTTTCTTTGCTGATGGCTGAGATGAATGAAGTTATTGTAGTGAATTTTGAGAGCAAATATCTGAGATGAATGCATCAGGTTTATGCTGTTTGTAACCAAATATGATGCATCATGTTTATGCTGTCATTCTTTATGATGTTGTTAATCAATTAAGAATTTCATAAAGCTCGCACAACATATATATCTCACAAAACATATATATCAGTACACATAGTATATATCAGTCACACACACTGATATATCAGTTATAAGATCTAAACAGAGGCAACTCACAAGTACCAAAACATAGACCATCTTCATTTCATCAACATTATATAACATGAAGCTATTTTATCATTTCTTACATACCTCTGTCATCTCATAGATCATAATAAGTTCAAAATATTATACAAAATCATATCATTATCATCTTGAAATTACTACAATAAGTAATAACACAAACTACTACTACTTTTCATGCTCCTGTCATCTTGCATATCATCTTGCAATTTCCCAAAATACAATTTACATACTTCTGTCCACTACTACTTGAACACATAGAAGACAACAAGTAATATCACACACATTATCATGGCAGCAACAAACTCTTCTTTCCAACCCTTCCTCCGAAAAATAACATGTCCTCCCTCAGCTCCTGTCTTACTATGCTGAGCTCCTCAGTCAGAAAATCAATATAATCATACAATATTTTATTGCGAGCTGGACTTCCAAGATTGTGGTGATTGGCTGTCCACTTGAAAATTCTCTCATTTGGAGTACCACAAAAAAACTGACAACCCTTTGTGAAATTGGGGCAACTGATGTATGGTTTATCATAATTTGTTACCGAATTAGAGTACTTCACTTGTGTGAGGAGATTGCAGTTGCATGGGGGTGTGGGGAGGAACTGGTTCTATTCCCCCAAGCTTGACTAACTTCAGTAGAAGGAAGAATTTTTTCGGCTGTGTAAGCTTGGAATAGCCATCCTGCAACAAATCAAACAGAATACATCTAATTAATATGATCTGCGATATTCATGTGCATACACGAATTAGTATTTCCATCTACTACATATAATCAAAAAGCCTAAAGAATCATATGTTCCTACAAAAGCACGTGTCTTTCACCAAATCAACACATTTTCACACCCAATCTACCACGGATGTATTGGATTGGAATTTAAAAAGAATTTAAAAGAATGTGAAAATCCTAGCGTATTTAATTAGGATTTTAAAGGAGTTTATAAAAGTCACAGTGTATTCAATTGAGACTTTAAGTGATTCTATTCAATTCTCGGTGTATTCAATTGAGATTTTAAATGACCCGATTCAATTCTCGGTGTGTTCAAAAAGTTATTGATTTGGGTAGAATTGAGAATTTGGAGGATTTAGATGGAATCTAGGGTTTGAGGTATAAATACCAAAAGCCTTTGCAATTCTCACCTTCTCTGTAGAACCTTTCAAGCCATTTGTGATTCTCTCTAGACATTCTTCCTTCCCCACAGTTGCATCCACCCCTCTTGTGAAGGTATTGATTGTCAGTATTTATATATTTTCATTAGCTTGATTTTGTATATTGGTGAGTATGGTTTCCTTCTGTTCATCTTCTTCTCCTTCAACATCCCTACCATCCTCTTCTCAAAACCATCCTCTTCGAAATCCCAAACCATCCTCTTCTCCTTCAACATCTCGTCGCCGATATCCCCCAAACCCCGAAATCCCCCCAAACCACCTCGCCGGCTGCGACCCCCCCCCCCCCCCCCGGTCGCTGAAATCCCCCCCCTCTCCGAAATCCTCGCCGAAATCTACGATCCCCCCCCAAAGAGTGGGTTTTGTTCTATTTGTCCCTCAATGATTTTTGGTATGTAGGTATAGGCAAGGTGAATTGTTTCCATTAGCTTTTGGCTGAAGCTGCAGTCTATCGAAAATGTGACACAACATGATTTTCTACAACTATGAAGACTATATTGCTGGTTTGGTTGAGAATGCTTGAAGATTTGTTGATGATGTGGCATGATCTATTCAATTGCAATCTCAAGTTCTGAGTTCCAATGGCGCTTGGGAACCTCCCCTGCTTAGTAACATGAGGGGGCGTGTTGTGGCTATAACCTTGCAAGTTTAAGCAAACACTGTATTTGAAACCGAAACGCAGGCTGCTAGATAGGCCTCAAGGGCGATTCGTAACTACGAACTTTTATTTATGGATTCAGAGAAGGAGATGCATAACAAGTTGTGCAATATCTGAGGTGTGGAAGGTTTACTAGTATCCCTCCAATTTGTCTCTGCATATGTTAACAATGTATGGGAGTGCACTCATAAAGGAGGTCATGGTACCATGATGCTTAAGGCTATGCATGTGGATCATTAGATTTGCTTCTATTTTGCAATTTTTGGAGGATCTTTTATTAGTTTTTGAATTTTGTGCATCGCTTACTGATGAACCAAATATTATTCACATTTAGGAGCAATAATCTTAATACAATTAGACATTGAAAAGCTCTTTATGTGGTATTTAACTCTTATTTTCTCTTTTCCATAGGAAACAGCCTAAAACAGCGAAACGAAGCAGATTCAGGATTTTAAGGATGAACTCAGAATATTACAGAGCATCAGTCGACTTATTCTTCCACACAGGCGACTGGACAGAGAAATCTTCAGAAAGTCTCGACACAGTCGACTTACTCCAACACCAGTCGACTGATACGCAGCAGAGTTAGAAGATAAGATAGTTAAAGATTCGTCCAAATCTAAATCCAAATCAAAGCAGAAAAGGAAAGAAAGAAGAAGAGAGAAAGAAATAAACGCAGATCAAAGAAAGAAAGGAAATAAATAAAAAGAAGAGGACCTTTCTATAAAAGAAGAGTGCAAACCCTAAATCTCTAGCCGTGTTCTATAAATATCAACCAGGAGGCTAAATTATCTCTCTCTCGAGGAGGCCGGATCCATCATCAAGAACCGATCGTCGACAGCAAGCATCAAAGAAGGAGAACAAGTCGACTACTGTTTGGGCTCAATTTCAACATCATATAAATCAGTGTTCTTCTGTTCTTCCTTTGAATCTCATTTTTATTGTAGTCATGAACTCTATTTTATCAATCAATAAAAGTTTTATTATGTGGAACTAATTTCATAGTTGGGGAGATTGAAACCGTAGTTATGTAATGCTTATATTCTTCTGAATACTACTCTATTACTTATTGATTAAACCTGAGTGAATGGGAATAGATTTATAGTAATCAAACTTGTTCAGAGTCTTAAGGACAGTCGACTGAGGTGACAGCAAGTCGACTGATCCGAATATGAGATTATCAGTTTGTGTAGTATAGATCTGAATCTGTTATATGAGCATATTGAGACGACCCGTATCTCGTGTTCCTATCTTGTAACAAGGGAATCTTTAGGGGTTCCTGGTTTAATCAACTTGAAGGATCTAGATCTGATACCAATTTCTAGAACTTCAAGTGTTTGTTCGTTTCCATTGTTCATATGCTTTCTTCAAGTGCAACTTAGTAGATACCATGCTAAATACTTAAGGGAAGAAACGAATTAGAGTAGATACCATGCCTAATTCTTGGCCTAGGGAAATATAACTTTAAGGAGTAGATACCATGCCCTTAAAGGAACAAACATGAGTAATTGGAGTAGTATACAACTTAGCATTACTGACTATAGGTGGAGATCAATACCCAACTACTTTAATAGACATTCGTGACTCAAATTGTGATGCTATTTAATTTAGATTTTTATCCTTTCATTTTCTTAGATTTTTAGATCAACACTTTAAGATTCTATTTTCTATTTTATTGGTTAGTAAGTTAATTTCTACAATCTCTGTGGGATCGACCCTTGCTTGCCGCTACGCTTCTCCAAACGATTCGTACACTTGCGAGGTTTTTAATTTGTGTCTAGTTTAGACTTACTTTCCTAAAAGAATGATAACAAATGAAACCGAGTTATAGTATTAGGTTGGGCTCAAATATGACAGTCGTCATCATATTTTATTAATGAAAAATAATGATGTTGCTGCTGATTTCGGGTGTGGGAGCAAACAAATGAATTTGTGAGTCTATGAAAGTTCGATTGTCATCAAATTCATTCGAATTCCATCAAATTCATAATAAGAATTTCATCAAACTATTTTAATCCTTATAAATCCCAGTCAAAGTTTTAGGTGAATTCCCCATAAATTCCTTAAATACTGGGATTCTCAATTCTTTTAAAATCTTTTGAAATCTCAATCCAATACACCCCTGTACATATCTTCACCCAAAAAACGGTAACAAATGTTCAAGTGATTATATCTTCAATCATCAACATCTAAAAATGATCAAGTTATTACATTTTCACCAAAAAAGGCAGGAAAACCATTTAAATTAATAAACAGGGCCATGTCATTACATCTACAATCATCAACATCTCAATAGCTCATATACCATGAAGAGAAGAAGAAATTCTCCTTGACATTGATCTTAATCCACAGGTGATGAAATCCCCCAGATTTCCCACAAAATCTCCCTAATTTTTCCACCTAAATTTTCTTACTGTTCCACTCATTGTCTTAAGCCTTATATATAAAGGTTGTCATAAGGGTATTTTAGTCATTGAAAAATTGACACATCAGTATTTTTTTCGGATAACAACAAAAAATTGACGGAGTATGCTTACTGCCCAACAAAACAAACTTAATTAAGATTTTCTGAACGAAAAAAAAAAACACGGAGTAGAATTTCATGTAAAATGAGTAAAACTCAGTAATCAAAAATTTACTCTAAACAGATACTAGTAATTTCCACGTGCGATGGACGCCTTAATAAATATATTTTTATTAATATTAATAACTTCAATGTAGTCTAGTCTTAAATCTAATACTTCCTTTATATTAGATTAGATATGTACGGGCAATACACGAATTTGTTTATCTACAAATGTTTCTATTAATTGAATTTAATTTGGACGTATATTACACGGATTTGTTCAGTCACAAAATTAGGATTTGTTTGTTTACAATCCCAACTCACCCATTAAAATAGTAGAGATAAGTCAGGCCCAAAGCAAAAAAAGTCAATTTTGATACTTATATAAGCCAAAAGCAATTGCTGAACAGCTGTAAAGTTCAAAAAACAAAAAAACAAAAAAACAAAAACAAGAAAAAAACAAACAAACTCAATTGTTATGGTTACGGCGTTCTCCCAAGTTGTATTGGATTTTTTTCCCAAAACGACCTACTTTTTGAAAGTTTTTCCCAAACCGACCTACTTTTATTTTTAATTCCCAAAACGACACACTCAGTCTTTGAAAGACCGAGTTTAGCACAAAATAACTCGGTTTTTCAAAAACCGAGTGTTAGAATTCGAACTCGGTCTTTGAAAAACCGAGTTATTTTGTGCTAAACTCGGTCTTTCAAAGACCGAGTGTGTTATTTTGATAAATATTTTCAAAAGTGGGTCAGTTTGGTAAATACTTTCAAAAAGTGGGTCATTTTGGTAATAAGTTCGCCAAATTTGGCAATTCTAATGAAAGTTCTGTAAAGTGCTAGTTTAACTGATATTTAAAACTTTTCCGTTATTTTTGTAATAATAAATTATTTAAAATTAATCAATCACATATAATTTACGGAATTTCTTTTGTAATTTGTTTTATTATCTAGATACAATGAAACAACTAATTAAGTGTTATAAATAAATTAAGTGTGAATTGTCTATTGAACTCCCCCCCACTCTTTCCACATTGTGTATCAGAAATGTTATATTTTGATCTCGTCTTTTTATTTCTAATTATGCATATAATTTTATTATGTTCTTATTTTTCAAAGCTCTTGATAATAACCAACAAGAATTACTTGTCATGAGTTTTGGATGTTGAAATTCATTTGAATACCGAAAGTCTCAAAGAGACAATTGATGGATTCAAAGAATCATCTAAATGAGATCATACGAAAGATATAACGAAAGCTATAATTTTCTTTTGTCACAATCTCCCTGAAGGAGTGAAAGATGATTGTATCAAAATCAATGATCCTGAAGATCTCTTGAAATTTAAATAAAATATTATTCATCTAGCAAAAAGAATTATGTGAGAATTTGACATATCAAAGTTAAAGATCCCGAAGATCTCTCGAAATGAAGAAAATATTGTTTGTATAATAACAATACAATGAGTATGAATTGATGACGATCCTGTAGATCTAAATATGTATAACTGTGGCTAACTATAAATGTATGGAAAAATGACGATTTCGTCTTATATTTTGGACATGCTACATTCCCCGAAGTGAATGTGATGCTATATAGATTTGGTACTTGGTCCGATTAAAGCAGGGTCTTATGCCAGGCTGAACTAAGAAGCTAAAAATTTCTCTTTATCATCTAATCCAAGGTTATTTCTTTTTAAAATTTTGTTTCAAGATTTGTTCAGATTACTGCTTACCATGTTTAGATATGTTTGTCCATTCACTTCACTTAAAACTGCTTTTTTTTATATAGAATTCGTATCAAACTACACACACACTCTATAACTGCCTTTTTACTTTCACTCAACTAGGACATGAGTAGTTTGATGAAATTCTTATGAGAACTTCATATATTATTCAACCTTATGAAGTACGTAGAAGAAAATTGATGACTCGTGTAGACCATGCACAGTACCATTTAACTCTTGTGTAGATAAATAATAATTTGACAAGCAAAGGAGATTTCCACTGTTAATTTACTGCAATCTTGTAGAACCTACATGAATTTACCTTGCCACTGTAATATCCATTTGTGAAATATTTGTCTTTTGAGCTGTAATAGATTTAGTATTGACATGAACTAGATTATAAATTCTGGTTGCTTTTCTTATTCATCATATTTGGCTGCAATTTAATGCTTTTATGGTTGCAATTTTCTTATTCATTTTATTTGGTTGCAATATTTTATATGGTTATCTTGCTGCTTTTGAATCAATGGGTAAGATAACCACTGGCTGACTAATGCTAATCTTAGTTATTTTTCTTTTCACTTTAAACAATTATTGTACGAATGAACAATTAAAGGAACTTCATATGATTGAACAATACTGCATAATGTCTTTTGAATTTCTTCTGTAATAATATATGTGGTAAAAGTATATTACCTAGCATTTTGTGTAAGTACTAATCACTCACAGAAGTTTATTTGCTATATATATGTCTCATGCAAAGCTTTAAGGACTCCAAGCATATTCTTTTACAGAAGCAATGATTAGCTAATTCAATTCTAGGTCTTCGATGAAGTGCAAGAGTAAAAAGATCACTGAACTGATAACTATCCAGGTCGAAATGTGTGGATTTATCTGTTCGATCTGTAAAGAATGACTATGATTGAAAACTGATCCTAATGTATTAGGATTGCTTGGAAAATATGAATACTTTATGTTTTGAAAGGTTCTTGTGGGTGTGGTTTTGATGTTCTTGTGGGTTACATCAAGTTGGGACAAATGTCTTGAAGACATTATTACCACACACACTCTATAATACATAAGATTATTCAATTACCATACACTAATATTCATACTAATTTTTGTCCAAAACTAAGGAAAGAAAATAATTCGAATATGATATAACTCTATATGAATGTCATCTTTCAACTATATTTATCTTCTCAATATAAAACTTAATTAGTTGTTTTATTGTATCTAGATAATAAAACAAATTACAAAAGAAATTCCGTAAATTATATGTGATTGATTAATTTTAAATAATTTATTATCACAAAAATAACGGAAAAGTCTTCAATATCAGTTAAACTAGCATTTTACAGAACTTTCATTAGAATTGCCAAATTTGGCGAACTTATTACCAAAATGACCCACTTTTTGAAAGTATTTACCAAACTGACCCACGTTTGAAAATATTTACCAAAATAACACACTCGGTCTTTGAAAGACCGAGTTTAGCACAAAATAACTCGGTTTTTCGAAGACCGAGTGTTAGAATTCGATTTTTCGAATTCTAACACTCGGTCTTTGAAAAAACGAGTTATTTTGTGCTAAATTCGGTCTTTCAAAGACCGAGTGTGTCGTTTTGAGAATTAAAAATAAAAGTAGGTCGGTTTGAAAAAAACTTTTAAAAAGTAGGTCGTTTTGGGAAAAAAATCGTTGTATTGCAAGCAATACTTTGACCACTTTCAAGTTTATCTGCAACCTCATTTGTTTTGTGCTAACCTCACAATATTTTGGAATCATTTGAGATGGGTTTTGAATTTGTCGAAAATTTTATCCTTTGTGTTAATTGTCAATTATTGACAAAATGTGGCCTATATTCAAGAGAACCGTTTCTAAGTAGCATTGGTATAAATACCCGAGACTCGAAACCGATTCGGACCCGACCTGGAAACCAGCATTGGACTGGAACCGATCCAACCTATCCGGGTCCAGGTTCGGGTCCTAAAATGGGACCCGTTATACTTTCGGGTTCAGGTCCGGATCCTCTCAAAAGAGACCCGATCCGGACCCGTTAAAAAACCCAAAAAATCAACATAAAAATAAATATTCTATCCTCATCCCTCTCCTCCTTCCTCCTCAATTCTAATTTTTCCTCTTCCAAACTCAAAACTTTTGCATTTTTCTTCTCTCCTCTATTCTAAATCCTCCATTCGACGCCTCCGCTCACCGCTCACTCCCGCTCCTATCCGAACGGGTAGGAATATTTTAATAAGATCCGGACCCGGTCCTCACGGGTCCGGGTCCGGGTCCGGGTCTAATTTTTGGACCGGTAGGAGACCGGGTCCGAATCCGGGTAGTAAAGGATCCGACCCGACCCGATACCAATGCTATAATTCTAAGTTTGTTTGACATTTTTGAAAAATGTGCTACCTAGGCAATTACAAATGTAACAATTAATCAGTAATGTGACAATTAGTGACATGTCTGTTGTATTTATATCTCCAAAATTACCTACCTCATTGGTGCATTGGTATTGGGTCCTTCACTATCCGGATCGGATCCGGTTCCCTACGGGTCCAAAAATTGGACCCAGATCCTGACTTGTGAAGACCGAGTCCGGATCCGGATCCTATTAAAATATTCCTACCAGCTCGCAGGGGCGGAGCTATGTGGGGGCCCGGGGTGGCCCGGGCTCCCCAAAATTTTGAAAAACCCCTTAAATTTTTTGAATTTTTTTTTAAAAACCCCTTAAATCTATTAAATTTTATTATTTGGCCCCCTTAAAAATTATTAAAAAGTACCTATATATTTATATATAGTTATAGAATTTTTTTTTGGCCCCCTAAAAATTTTGTTCTGGCTTCGCCCCTGCCAGCTCGGGTAGGAGCGGGGGTGCGAGCGGCGAGTGGAAGCGGCGAGTAGAGTATTTAGAATAGAGGAGAGAAGAAAAAAATATGAGTTTTGAGTTTGGAAGATGAAGATTTAGAATTGAGGATGAAGGGAGGGATGTGGATAGAATATTTAATTTTATGTTGATTTTTTAGATTTTTTTAACGGGTACGGGTCTGGATCGGGTCTCTTTTGAACGGACCCGAACCCAAAAGTATAACAGGTCCTATTTTAGGATCCAGATCCGTACCCGGATAGACCGCGTCGGTTCCGGTCCAATTCCGGATCCGGATAGGGTCCGGGTTTCGGGTAAATATACCAGCCTTTAGAAGCAGAATGAACATCATTGATTTTGCTATAAAAATCTTCATCATTACTGTCTTTAAGGAGTTTTGCTATAAAAATAAAAATCAGAACTTTATTTTATAAACTTTCCACAACTCGAAACATATCGTATCACTTCTTGGTCCTTAACCATTATTGTATTTTACATTATTTATGATACCTGTGATAAATTTTGAACTTGAAAGAAAAATTTTACAATTTATCAATTTAGTTGTTATTATTTGGACTGCATGATATTCTTTGCGATCGAATTTTGCACAACCATGTTAACTCCGGAATAAATTAATATAGCCACTAATTAAATATCAAATGATAATCTTCTGCTAGGGCATTCATGTTATTTGTTTTTGGGGTGTGGGGGCAATATGTGTGAGTTCTTATAATTTGTGAGTCTTTTACAGTCGACTGGTACCACCCAGATTACTTTTAAAGTTACTGTAGTTTTTCTCTCTGTTAAGTCAACCTACGATTTTTTAAGTCGACTTACAACACTTAGAATATTTTCTTAAAGAAATATTGGAATTTCCTCTGGACAGTCGACCTATACTATTAACAGTCGACTTCTACTATACTTAGGCTTATTTTCTGAAAATTACTGGATTTTCTCTGGACAGTCGACTAGTGAGTTTTGCAGTCGACTGTAGATACAGATTTGATTTTCTTAAAGATGTTAGTTTCCACTTTGAACAGTCGACTGGGGACCTTTTTGCAGTCGACTGGTTCTGATACTTTTCCTAAGGTATTTTGATGTTCTTTAAATGACTAATTCTTTAAATGTTTTGAATCTATAACTTACTATTCTAAATATTATTCTTCTATAGAACATATATTTTCAAGATACTTCATCGTTGAATTTGGATGTTGGAAATTTATAAGAGTTGGGTTTTGGTGAGAGGAGAGATTTCTCCTTTGATCGTTTGACGATGGATTAGTGAGTTTGGTCCTGATTGAGGTCTCCAGGAGTTGAGTGGGAGTCCTGTGAACCGGCAGTTGAGATTTATTGAGTTAGGCCTGAGGGGTTTTGGTTTAGTTGTTGTTGAAGTCCGACAGGGTACACTAACTCTAGAGATAGGGATTTTTGATGCCTTAATAATAACCTACTTAAGGACAGGCAGGGTGCATTTGTATGTACCGGGTGTATCTGCACGTTGGGGGTCATAAAGACCTATTCGTGGGGTACACGGCAGGGAGATGATTCTCCAGATATGTTCGCGTGTTGTGGGTCTACGGGCCTATTCACGGAGCAGGCAGGGTGCATTTGTATGTACCGGGTGTATCTGCATGTTGGGGGGTCATAAAGGCCTATTCGTGGGGTACACTGCAGGGAGATGATTCTCCGAATATGTTCGCGTGTTGTGGGTCTACGGGCCTATTCACGGAGCAGGCAGGGTGCATTTGTATGTACCGGGTGTATCTGCACGTTGGGGGTCATAAAGGCCTATTCGTGGGGTACATTGCAGGGAGATGATCTCCGGATATGTTCGCGTGTTGTGGGTCTACGGGCCTATTCACGGAGCAGGCAGGGTGCATTTGTATGTACCGGGTGTATCTGCACGTTGGGGGTCATAAAGGCCTATTCGTGGGGTACACGACAGGGAGATGATTCTCCAGATATGTTCACGTGTCGAGGGTCTACGGGCTTAATCACAGAGCAGGCAGGGTACATTTGTTGGTACCAGGTGTATCTGCACGTTGGCGGTCTTAAAGGCCTATTCGTGGGGTACACGGCAGGGAGATGATTCTCCGGTTGTTGTTTTGAGTTATCTTACTTGATGCTTGCGCGTCGGGGACGGTGACGCCTATTCGCGGAGTATTCTGAATCATGTTTTCCATCACCGTAGTAGGATTAGTTGCATAACGAGGGGTTATCCCTATGTCGTAGAGATCGTTAAGGGCTTGCACCGGACCTATGTATTATGGAATGCATAGACTCCGACAAGTATGCATTAGAGAGTCAACATATAGAATTGTGTTTTCTTGACTTGGTTTTATGCTTGTGCTTTCCAGTTTTCCTACACTTGACCCTTAGTCTAGCTTCACTTGTTGTTTTCATTCCATGATATTTTCATGCTTTACATCTTTGTCATTTCTCATTCATTTATCCTTGTTGTTAATACATGCTGGTGATGACTTTATGTTTCATGATTTAATTATGACTGTATGTTTTTATGTCACTCACACCATTTATGACTGACCCCTTTAGTTTTGGGGGTTAGGGATCATCTCTAGCCTCATGTGTTACAGGTTGTTGCTTAGAGTTTGGAGGTTTGGATGCTTGAGTTAGTTTTGGAGATAAACTGGTGTAATAGAGCTTTGTGTAATTTTTTTTTAAAAGAAGTGTTGTAAAAAGAAGGTTGTAATTCAAGGTGTTTTGTATTTCCGCTGTGTTGCAAAGATTGATGTAATAAAAGTTTGGAAATAATATTATTTGTGTTTTTGGGCTATGTGTACTATTACATTGAAGTTGATGCTGGGATTGTGTCACGTATTTTTCTAAGATATTTTATTAGAAATTCGGGGCGCTACACCAGGTGTCTTTGAACCAGAACATCCCTGTCCCGAGGAGGCGTTGAAAGAGTTGTCTTGTAATTTTGGCTTTTCGAATTTTGTAGCTCGTCGTAGAGAAGAGTAGCTAGTCTTGTATTCTAAGTTTCCTCAAACTTTAAACTTTATAGAAGTGAGAGCTAGTTTATTCTTTTGCGCTTGTGCGTTTGCGTGTTTTGTTAATCATCTATGGTTGTAGGACCACATCTTACCCACTTATGAGTGAGGAGTAGATGCAGAGTCGAGCCAAGCTTTGAACTTCGAACTCTTTGTTTGAGTAGGTTTTAACGGTTGTGGGAGCAGTTCCGAATGGCGAATCAAATCTAGCTCGCTTAAGAGCGAGCTTGCGAAGCGGAATTGAGCCAAGTTTTGGACTTCGAACTCGTCGTTTGAGTAAGTTTCAACGGTTGTGGGAGCAGTTCCGAATGGCGAACCACTTCTAGCTCGCTTAAGAGCGTGCTTGCGAAGTGGAATCGAGCCAAGTTTTGGACTCCGAACTCGTCGTTTGAGTAAGTTTCAACGGTTGTGGGAGCAGTTCCGAATGGCGAACCACTTCTAGCTCGCTTAAGAGCGAGCTTGCGTAGTGGTATCGAGCCAAGTTTTGGACTCCGAACTCGTCGTTTGAGTAAGTTTCAACAGTTGTAGTAGCAGTTCCGAATGACGAACCACTTCTAGCTCGCTTAAGAGCGAGCTTGCGAAGCAGAACCGAGCCAAGTTTTGGACTCCGAACTCGTCGTTTTTGAAAACACAATTAGGGTTTTAAACAGAGAGATAAAACAATCATGAGAGAATTATTATGCGAAAGAAGTTCTTTATTAATAATTGCTAATTAGCCGCTTCTAAGTTGCAGGCCGTTATTACAATGGGAGAATACAGAAGCAAGTACAAATGAAAAGAAGATAGGAATGGCTCGACATTTGATGGTACTCAGAGAGGCGTTCAAACACCCTCTTGGTACTTCAGTAAATGGTCGGTGTTCTCTCAGCTATCTAAATGAACAAATAAACTAGACACGAATTAAAAAAACCTCGCAAGTGTACAAATTGTTTATAGAAACGTAATGAAAAGCAAGGGTCGATCCCACAGAGATTGTAGTAAATACTTACTAATCAATAAAACAAAAATGCTTATCATAAAGTGTTGTTCTAAAAGTATGTCTGAAAGGAAAAGAGATTAAAATCTAGATCAAGTAGAATCACAATTTGAATCACAAAATATCTATTAAAGTAGTTGGGCTTGATTTCCACCTATAGTCACGAATGCTAAATTAACTTCTACACTACTCTGATCACTCATGTTTGTTCAATTAAGGGCATGGTATCTACTCCTTAAAGTTAAGATTTCCCTAGGCCAAGAATTAGGTATGGTATCTACTCTAATTCGTTTCTCTCCTTAAGTATTTAGCATGGTATCTACTAAGTTGCACTTGAGGAAAGCATAGGAACGATGGAAATTAACGAACACTCAAAGCTCTAGAAGTTGGTATCAAATCTAGATCCTCCAAGTTGATTAAACCAAGAACCTAAATGATTCCTGTGTTACAAGTTATGAGCAGAAGATATGGATCATCGCTATACTCATATAATAGAGTCAGTTTTATAATAAGCAAACTTAATCACGCAAGGTTCTTCAGACCAGTCGACTGTCATTACATGTCAGTCGACTGATTCTACGAACTTTCCCACAAAAGTTTATTCATATAATAAATTTGATCAAGACAACCAGGTTTAATCAATAAGTGATAAAAGTAGTGTTTTAGAAGATTATAAACATTACATATCTACGGTTTCAATCAGCCCAACAATGAAATTAGTTGCACAGAATACAACTTTTATTGACTAAAAACTTAGAATTCATGACTCTAACAATAAGAACAAAAACTAGAGAGAAAAGAAGTAACACTGAGTTATATGATGTTCAGTCTTGAAGTCGACTTGATATGCTTCTAAGTCGACTTGATCTCTTCCTCCAGTGATGCTTGGTCTCCTCCTTGTTTGATTGTACTTGATCTTCCTTTGTTGATTCCTTCTCTCCTCTTCCGATTCGATTCTCACTATCCAGATATCGAGAGATGATCTAAACTGTGTATTCCAGCCTTTTTATAGTTTCTTTTGCCCCCATCTACAGATCTCAAGTTCCAGATTCCTATCTCTTCATGCATCGGATATGGATTGAGTCGATCTTAATACTTGCCAAACCCGATCTCTAACTTGATTTGTTGGAAAGTTGTTATTTGCAGCTAACCTGCATTTTTACCACTCAATCTGATATATTTGCGGATTTGGATGATGGTGAATCTCAACTGATCTTATCTCTAATTCCTGCTGAATGCCAGTTCAGTCAACTGGTGTTAGAGTAAGTCGACTGTGCTGCAAACTCTGGAGATTCAAATCCAGTCAGTCAAGTCGACTGTCTTTTGGAGTAAGTCGACTGTATTGCATAGCTTCGAAAACTCAACCTCCTCTGTTCAGTCGACTGTCATTGAGGGACCAGTCGACTGTACTCTGCAGCTTCTATCAAATGCTTTGATGCAACTTAGGCTCTTCATTCCAGTGTATCATCCTCACAGTCTTGAGTAAATCTTGAATCTGCTTCGTTTAGTTGCTTTTAGGCTGTTTCCTATTAAAAAGAGAAAAGAAGAGTAAATTACCACATATAGAGTGTTTAACTGTCTAATTGCATTCAGATATTGCATCCAAAATGTGGTCATTATCGGATTTATCACGTTCCATATTCTTGGTATCTCTCTGCCTTCGAGGTCTTCAAGACGATATGCTCCTAGCCAAACTACCTTAGAGACCTTGTATGGTCCTTCCCAATTCGGGGCTAGCATGCTCTTTTGGCTGGGGAATGAGATGGCTAGCTTTCTGAGGACTAACACCTTCTTCAGTGAGCCGCTTCTATGCTGAGTTCCTTCGACTTGTTTCTAAAGCAATAAACAGCCGCCTCTCGATCCTGAGCCTCCTTGCGATACTGTGCCAAGGTAGTTTCTAAGACTTTGACCTTGCTCTTGAGGCGCGTCACCTCGGCACGACGGGGATCCACCTCGAAGAGGGAGGTCATCTGATAGAGGAGAAACAAAAAAAATCATTCCGAACCTTATACACTTGTTATAATTTCGAACATCATA
Source organism: Hemerocallis citrina (assembly GCA_017893485.1). Classification (NCBI taxonomy): domain Eukaryota; kingdom Viridiplantae; phylum Streptophyta; class Magnoliopsida; order Asparagales; family Asphodelaceae; genus Hemerocallis; species Hemerocallis citrina. Next base: position 173,121,444 of record CM030367.1, read on the forward strand.
CACTTAGAAAAATCCAAACAAGTCTCCAAGTCTGAAAGCACGGCCGAACGTAAAAACTTCTTGTTATAAATCAAAGAATCATACAAGATATTGCGGTGGCCAACCTCTCCCTTGGCGTTAGCATCAACATTGGGGTCTGCTACGAAGTCTCTGCCTCCTGCTTCATCTTTGGCCTGGGCGTCGCCCCCAGGGGTCTTCGGTAGCTCAGGGATGATCATGTCATAGTCAAACCCTTCAAGATCCAGGGTCGGGAAGAAGTGCTTGACATGCCCCAGCACCCGAGCGTAAAAGTGGGCATCGGTCGGTATCTGACCTAATATGGACCATCCACCACCGATCCAAAGAAGATCGGTTATTTAATTTTCTCATCCGCAACCAATCCGAACCTTAATTGGATCGATTTCCATGCAAGCCGATTAAGCTCGGTTTGGATTGGATTGGATGGTCGGTTTGGCGTGCTACTTTTCACCTTCAACATCATTCATAATTTTATTGAAATTTAAAAGATCAAATTCAAACTTAAGAAACAACCTGTTATTTGTTATTCAGAAATGAATTTAAAAAGAAGATTCATAAAACCACAAGTTAATGAATTTTGCACTAATTGTTTAAGATGATGATGTTTAAATGGGTGAGATAAATTGCTTTTTCACTTGCATACTTCTGTAACCTTAGTTTATTATCATAAAAGAAACATCAATAAGCATAGCTACTTGAATTTCAGGTACAATAAAAAAAGATTTAGAAAACAATTTCTGCTTGACTTGATCAAAGTAACTACTAAATGTTACATCAACTTCATGATTCTTTTAAGTTGGGCCACACTGTAAATCATGCATTTCTCAACAACATAACACACAAGATTATGGAGAATCAAAACATAGGTAGAACAATTTCTCGGTTTGTATTAAAAAATTAAAGAGGACTGTTTGTATCTCCAAGAAAATGAGAATTGACTATTTGTATATTCAAGAATTAAAGGCGAACTATATTTTTTATAGACTTATGCATAGAGGTACGGTCGGTTCGGGTTTATCGGTTATTACGTAGAGGTACGGTCGGTTCGGTTTCATTGGTTATTTGAAATCCACATCCAACAACCGAACCGGTCCATTTGGTTATTGAAGATCAAGAATCGGGCCAATCCAAACCCCCAATTGGTTCAGTTAAAAACTGGTTGGTTCGGGTTGGATTGGTTCGGATTGGTCGGTTCGGATAATAGTTGTCCACACCTACCCGAGCGTACACCTCCTCTTGGGCCTCGATGACCATGTCTTGGGCCATCTGCGTGAGCAGTGCCATCTCCACATCAGCAGCCTTCTTGAGGGTGGTCTCCCTCTTTAGGCCCTCGTCGTCCATCGAGGCTATCTCGGCCCGCAAAGCTTGTTCCCGTGAGCGAGCTGCTTCCAACGTTAGCTTGAGATCCTTCATCTCTCGCTTGTAATGTTGAGCAGTCTTCCTCTCCTGCTTCAGCTCTCGGTGTTGTAGCTTCATCACCTAAGCACCGGACATGCTTGCCTGCAGCCGAAGAGGAGACAATTAGAGAATAAAAGGGTTACAAAAAGAATACTCAAGATTGGTGATGAAACTTACCTGAACGCTCGCCTGAGCCGACCTCATGTAGGCCGACTCAAAGATATTGGCACCCATGCAATACCGATCACGAGGCGTGGCCATCTGATCCACGAACTCGACCACCATGGGACCCTCCATCAAAGTGTCCCCCCACATGAATAGCTCAGTCGGGAGCCCAAGGACGGAGCTCCTCTTCCCCAACCATCTGCTGCGCATCGACGCGGAGAGGAGGTACCCCGCCCAGCATGACCTTCGTAACCTTGAGGCTACTAGAGCTCGGTCTGGTCGGGGCATCTTCAGTCGAACATGCCCTTATATTCTTGGTCCTCAACTCCAAGGGACCCTCAGAAGGCGCTTGGGAAGTAGACTTCATCCGCTTCCCCTGCTCGGCCTGCTCGGCCTTCTGTCTCTTCAACATCACCCTCCTCTCGGCTATCGATGCTAAGTCCATGTCTGCACAAACACAAAGGAAAGGCAATGAGAATGAAAGAAAAATTATGTAAGGAAAAGTAAACGAAAGACATACGAGAAGGGGCGGGGCTCAGTCCGATTTGTGCCATATAACTTTCTGCCACTTTCGGCTAACTTATATTGTTGCTTTTACAGAGGCGCTCGACGTACGCCCACTCTTCATCTGACAGGTCGTTCTTTCTCGAGCCCTTGAAGTTAGGCTTGTAAAAATTCCACCTAGTCAAAATTTCTCACGACTGGTCACTTCGCACAACAAAGTACTTATTCTTCCACTCCTTTATCGAATCAGGATGGCCATGCATGACTTTCCTCCCAGTGCGAGGCGACACATAAATTTTTTTTTCATACTCACCGGACGAGCTGATACCTAGCATAGCTCAGAAGATGTTCAACTTCAATGGTACCCTCCTCTCCTCACAAAGCAGAATGAAACTCACTATTTGCTTCCAAGAATTCAGACCATACTACATCAGACATAGTGTAATGCCCCTGCCCCTAGCTCAGACAATTTATACAATTTAGAAGACAAATTAATTATAGTATAGTACAACTGCCCACCACAGGCTGTCTCTCAAAAGGTGGTTAACCGAATTTGTGACTCTTGATCATAGACAATTATATTTATATTAAATTATTTTTTGTACTCTCCCGATATGGGATAATTCTCAACAATCCCTACTCTCCTCTGTCAGTGTACACATAGCCCCCGTGGGGCCCCCTATGTCCATGTCATCTGAGAGCACAACAGCTCATGCTGACATCTTTCTCATCCAAGTCCGGGTGGGCCCCTTTTTCCCTATGGTGATGTCATCGTCACCTCCCATACAACACAACACACAAGGTGCTGTGTCTCACTTCAACGTGCCCCCTACTACTATTCACTATTATTACATGTATTGCCAGCAAGCTCTTTTCATATATATATATATATATATATATATATATATATATATATATATATATATACATATACTATTTCAGCTATTTAAAAATTACGGGGTGTTATATACACCCCCTTCAGAAATCAGCATTTTCACTGAGCACGGGGCATGCACAATCTAGTGCAGGATCTCCTTTCTAGCCGTTGTGGAGCATCTGCTCTTCTACCGCCCGATTATTCATGATCTCGAAATCCACCATCCAATCAATCATAATCCCAGATTCAATTGAGCTGCCCTCCTATCTGCCCGACTAATTATGATCGAATCCACCGCCCGATTGGGTCTATAGTCCCGAAATCCACTACCCGACTATATGGACATGCCCCCACACTCGGTGTCGAAAGTCGGCTCTGATACCATTTGTAACGCTTGCCATCAAGATATATATATATATATATATATATATATATATATATATATATATATATATATATATATATACCACCGCCCGATTGGGTCTATAGTCCCGAAATCCACTACCCGACTATATGGACATGCCCCCACACTCGGTGTCGAAAGTCGGCTCCGATACCATTTGTAATGCTTGCCATCAAGATATTTTCATATATATATATACCATTTGTAATGCTTGCCATCAAGATATTTTCATATATATATATATATATATATATATATATATATATATATATATATATATATATATATATATATATATATATATATATATATTAGTTATTTAGAAATTACGGAGTGTTACACATAGCAAGGCCCAGTTAAGCACCTCTCGGATGAACGGGTGGATCAGCAGCCGCAACCCCGAGAAGAACGCGTCCACCGAAAAGATACAGTACCAAGGCGCTAGGGGATCAGTAGGACGGAGACCAGCATTGGGGATCATCAACTCGTACTCCCTCCCAATGAAGTAACTTGCACGGATTACCAGCAGGTCGTCCTCTTTTAACACGGTCGGCGTACCATCCATCTTAATCTTTACTCGGCTTGGCTATGAGGACTGTACTCCGTAATGAACCAAGTCTTCGACATCATCCGGATACATCCTAATCGAGGATGGTTGCGAAAGAAAGGGAACATCGAGCCTTCGATGTGGGACCGTCTTGTCAGGACTACTGGGCATGGTCCACTTCAGCTTATTCTTTCGAATTCGGGGAGCCTTCTCAAGGGAAGGTGTGGATAGTGGCTTGAGCACGGGGGCCCTAGACGATGAGTCGACCTCTCCAACCTCCTCCCCCTCATCACTAACCACTTTGGTAGGGCTACAATCGAACCGAGCCGAGCCGAGCCGAATACCTTCAGGCTCGAGCTCGGCTCGTTTACGAAATGAGCCCATTTTTTAGCTCGAGCTCGGTTCGAGCCGAGCTTTGACTGAGCTTTGACCGTATTCGAGCCGAATAGCTCGCAAGCTTAGCCTTAAAAAAAACCCAAGCTTGAGCTCGGCTCGTTTACCAAACGAGCTCAGTTTTGAGCTCGAGCCGAATAGCTCGCGAATAGCTCGATTCGTTTGCAGCCCTACACTTTGGCAGAGCCTTCCTGCGCCTCATCCTCTGAGTCAATAGACTCTACCACAAACGGCCTTCGAGTGTGGAGCAGCTTCACAACGTAAACATTCTCCTATCTTTCCCAAGAAGAAGAAGAGTCAGAAAGGCCCGTGCTAGTGTTCCGACCCGAAGTGGATGTAGTAAAACCGGACTGAACCCTCAACATATTAAAAATACTAACCTGTTTGAAGTAGTCGGAAAAGATCGTCGGAAAGCTGATCGCCGGTGACAATAAGAATCTAAAGAGGATGCTTTGAGATTAAGTGAGAGAGAGCGAAAGTAAAAAAATGAGGCGGGGGGGGGGGGGATGTATATATAAAACCCTACGACTCCTCGATTCTTGTAAAGTCTGTGCCTCCTCGAATTCTGTAAAAATGACGTCAACAGCACATGCGTCACCACCTGAATGGCTCACATGGAGTATTACTTCTCTCAAAATACCAATTTTTACCCAAGTATAATGCCCTCAGAGCTCGGCAAGCACAAAGAACCAGTCGTTGCACGGGAGAAAACATTTTGGACCCCCTTTCTCGATGCTTTCCATAAACCGCGAGCACAGGGGTAGCTTTTTCAAGCAAAAATGCCCTCATCCGTTGCTCGGAGCCGACCCTTTTTTGATGCTCGCCATAAACCGCAAACACATGGGTAGCTTTCTCAAGCCAAAACACCTAATCTATACACTCGGTGGCGACCCCCCAGCCTCGACGCTCGACGTGCATCTCGAGCACATAGGTAGCTTTCTTAAGACAAAACGCTTGGAGCTCGACGCTCGACACCGACCCCCTAACCTCGATGCTCGACGTGGATGTCGAGCACAGGGGTACCTTTCTCAAACAAAAGCGCCTAAGTTATACGCTTCGCACCAACCCCCTAACCTCTACGCTCAATGTGGATCTCTAGCACAGGGGTGCCTTTCTCAAAATAAAAGCGCTTAAAGCTATACACTCGATGCTGACCCCTTTTCCTCGATGCTCAACGTGAATCTCGAGCACAGGAGTAGGGTTGGCAAACGGGTCGACCGGGCGAAGTTGAAGCAAAGACATTGTTATTCTGTTAGTCATTGTTGGTGATATCATTATCATAGACATTCACAAGGTATTACAGACATCAAGCAGCAGTTAGCTCAAACATTTGAAACAAAGGATCCTGGTTCGCTTCGATATCTTCATGGCATTTAGGTTGCACGGACAAAGGATGATATCTCTCTTTCTCAAAGAAAGTATGTCCGTGATATTCTTACCGAGACAGGAATATTGGGATGTCACCCCCTTGACACACCTATGGATTCCAATATTATGTTGTAGGGGTGGACAACTATTATCCGAACTGAACAGTCCGAACCAATCCAACCCGAACCGACCGATTTTTAACCGAATCAATTGGGGGTTTGGGTTGGCCCGGTTCTTGATCTTCAATAACCAACTGGACCAGTTCGGTTGTTGGATGGGTCTTTCAAATAACCGATGAAACCGAACCGACCGGATCTCTATGCATAAGTCCATAAAAATCTAGTTCTCCTTTAATTTCTTGAATATACAAATAGTCATTTCTCATTTTCTTGAAGATACAAACCGTCTTCTTTAATTTCTTTAATACAAACCGAGTAGTTATTCTACCTATATTTTGATTCTTCATAATCATGTGTGCTATGTTGTTGAGAAATGCTTGATTTACAGTGTGGCCCAACTTAATAGAATCATGAAGTTGATGTAACATTTAGTAGTTACTTTAATCAAGGCAAGCAGAAATTGTTTTTTAAATCTTTTTTTATTGTACCTGAAATTCAACTAGCTATGGTTATTGATGTTTCTTTTATGATAATAAACTAATATTACTGAAGTATGCAATTGAAAAAGCAGTTTATCTCACCTATTTGAACGTCATCATCTCAAACAATTAATGCAAAATTCATTAACAACTTGTGGTTTTATAAATCTTCGTTTTAAATTCATTTTTGAATAACAAATAGCAGGTTGTTTCTTAAGTTTGATTGAAGTTGATCTTTTAAATTTCAACAAAATTATGAATGATGTTGAAGGTGAAAAGTAGCACGTCAAACCGACCATCCAATCCAATCCAAACCGAGCTTAATCGGCTTGGATGGAAACCAATCCATTTAAGGTTCAGGTTGGTTGCAGATAAGAAAATTAAAAAATCGATCTTCTTTGGATCGGTGGTGGATGATCCATATTAAGTCGGATACCAACCGATGCCCACCCCTATTAAGTTGTCCTCCTAGTTAGTCGAGTCAGTCAGTTTATGCATGCACCGACCATCACTCATTGGGAAGCCGTAGTTCACATTCTTTGCTATCTTAAGAAAGCCCTAGGGCAATGACTTCTCTTTAGGCCTGGTGGTAATCTTTTTTTATGAGGATATTCTGATGCTGACTGGGCTTGGTCAGTTGATGATAGGCAATCTACTGGTGGGTACTTTGTGTTCTTTGAAACAAAATCTGGTAACTTGGAAAAGCAAGAAGCAACCTGTTGTAGCTAAATCAAGTACAGAATCTGAATACCGTGCCAATTGGCATTTGTTCTCTAAAGTTTTATGGCTCAAATATCTCCTTCGAGACTTTACAATCTCAGTATCATCTCCAGTTTCACTGTATTGTGATAACCAAGCTTCTACGCATATTTCTAAAAATTTAGTGGTTCATGAGCGCACAAAACACATCGAGGTCGATTGTCACTTTGTCGTGATGAGTTGGAGAAGAAAGTAATCACATTTTCATAGGTCTAATCTGGTGAACAACTTGCGGATATCCTACTAAAGTACTACCTTCTAAGCTTTTTCAAACTTTCTTGAGTAAGCTTGGCTTCGACAAAATCTACGCACCAGCTTGAGAAAAAATATTAAAATAGTCTTAAGTTTTGTACCACATCTGAAATAAACTCAAATTAGTTTTTGTACTCTTCTATATATAGAAGGCAGTGTATTTAGTTATAATCATCCCATAAAGTATTCTTTTTAATCTCTGTACTATACTTCAACAAGTTGAATGCCAATTGTTAATCTTCATATGAAGGCTAACAAAACAAGTTAAACTAGACAAGGAAAACTCAAACAATTTCTCTAAAATTTGTAGCAATCAATTTTCTTACAACATTAAGTTGAAGCAAATGTCTCATTTAATTAGTAATCTTGGTGTCTATTTTGTCACACAGTACTTGAGTAGGACTGGAAGAGAACTTCAAGCTTTACTTGATTTTGAAACTCTGCAACTTAAACCCAATAAAATTTATGATGCTGCTTGTTTTAGTGGTGGGAGCAACAGGTGTGAGTTCTTGTAATTTGTAGAGGAAGAGACGAATCTCAGCCGCAGATTCGAATTTGAGACAGGGGTCTCCTTGGGAGCTGGAGAGGAGGAGCTGCTGGAGACTGGCCGACCGGAACACCTGCAAAAGGTCTATGCACACCAAGAGAAATTCCGGTGATAGGCCATCCGACGATCTAGTCAGTCACTATAAGAAAGGGAAGATAGGGTTCAGATGGAGAAAGCGGCATTACCTTCAGAAAGGGGGAGGGGGTCTGGTATTTATAGGCAGAGAGAGTGGGAGCCCTAACCCTAATGGGCCGGGTTGACTCGTTTCTCTGTGGGCCTAAACTGACAGAAGGCCCACCAGATCCTCTGACCCGAAGATCAGAGATGAGCAGATTTTGAGGAGATCAGACGGCTCTGATCACTTTAGGTTTATTTGCCCACATCGATTTCACAATTCAAATCAAAATTTGTATCAATCTCCTTATGTATCAAATCACTTTAAACTTGAACAGCAATTTCAATGGCATTATAAATTGACCTGTTTTTGTCGTCAAACTAATTCTAGGCAAGCATAATGCTATTTTCAGATTTCTTATCTAATTCCAATCCATTCGATTGTGCATCAAACTAGTTTCCACACTTGCACACACTCACTCTCATCCCGTAATCATAAGGTACTGGTGCAAGTAGAGTTTCAAGCCCTGATAATGTTGCTACCTAGCTAACGAACATGTTTACCATTAGACTACAACTACTACTAGGCCACTTGCAAATTTGACCATAATGTTACCAAGCAAAAACCCTAACCCACAACTTGTGAGGGCAGCGAATTCTGCCACTAGCATCACGATTTAGAACCACCTTGGTATCAAAAATCGACAACACCAATGGAGCGTCAAAAGGCACCTCCTCCGACAGGTAGAGCAGGTACACACTCCTCTCTCCAATCGTACTCCACCCTCTCTTCTTCTTCTGCATTGCATCCAACTAGACCCAACCACTAGCTCTGTTCCACGTCGGCTTGTTCTTCTTTCTTTTAAGAGAGGGGAGCTGAACCTGAGTTGATGATGAGAAGAAACAAGGGATGTGGTTGATTTCGTAGTTGGTTATCTGAGTAGAGGGAGAGAGGTTGGAGGGGGAGGTGGAGAGATCAGAGAGCCATTCAGGGGCGGATCTAGAAATGAAAATTAGGGGGCTAGAGAAAAAAAATTTCCAACAAGATGAAATGCAAAATTTCACACAAAATACACAAGATAACATGCAAAAAATTTCACACAAGATAGTATGGGTTTGGATTGGAGATTGGGAGAGTTGGGCTTGGGCCCAATTATAAATGAGGGTGGGGTGGGCTGCATAATATTTTTAGGCGGGCTGAAGCTTTAGTCCACCATGGTATTCCAAAAAAATAATAATAATAAGGGGAACCCAAAATGTTTTTGTGTCCTCAGCCCCCACCCAGATCTGCCCATGGAGCCATTGGAGAAGTTGGATTATGGAGAACATGTGTTGATGGTTTTTTGGAGGGGATCGTCGGGATTAGGAAAATGGGAATTTTGTTCAGTACTGACCCACTTTTGAAAATATTTATCCAATTGACCTAGTTTTGGACACGTCAGCATAAAACGCTATTTACAATAACGGTATATGCTATTTTGATGCTATTGTTGTCAATAGAGGCAAGTATAAAAAAATTTACACATGCCGCTCATAGCAGTAACGACATCAATATATTTCATATTCAATCGTGAACTCTCTGACTTGGAAAAAACTATAAGTGTGGAAACATCATATAACTGATGCTGCTATTCCCAAATCGCATGCGAGATGCTGTTATTGGGTATAGGAACATCAGTTATATGATGTTTCTTATATAAATAGTGGTCTTCTCCTCTCCCTCCCCATTCACTTTATTTGTCTCTCCCTCCACTCCCAAATCCAATACCCTAAAACCCGAGATCCCAGTCTTCGCATGACATATGAAGTTTGAAAGTAAAGAGAAATCGGATTTGTGCTCTAGGGTTTTAAGGTTTTGGGTTCGGGAGTGGAGGGAAACAGAGATAAAGTAAAAGGGGAAGGAGAAAAGGGGAGACCTTTATATATGAAAATAATATTATACTGGTGTCGTTATTTCAAATAGCAGCATCAGCTTAATATTGTCGTTATTTAGAATAGTGGAATCAATTATAATATCCTTACTATTTTTTCCAAGTCTGAAAGCTTCTCAAGTCAGAAAGCGCATAATTGATTGTGAAATGAACTGATGTCGTCACTCCCAAGAGCGACATGTGTTAATATATATATATATATATATATATATATATATATATATATATATATATATATATAGCCGCTATTGGCAACAACGGCATCAAAATAAAATATGTCGTTGTTGCCAATAACGTTTTATGCCGACGTACCCAAAACTGTGTTAGTTTTGTAAAAATTTCGAATATGGGCCAGTTTGATATATATTTGTAAAAAGTCGGTCAGTGCGGAAATTTTTTTGGAAAATGACGGGAGGGGATGGTAGTTAGGACACGAGGCAGGTTGGAGGCCAACGAAACGTTTCTTTGGCTTTGAAGATGGATGGGACTGGATAGGGTTGGCATTCGGGTCAACCGGGTCGGGTCGGGTCGAACCCGCCCGGGTTGGAGGTTGACTTGGGCGGGTTTGGGTCGGGTTGGAGGTTTAACCGGGCCGGGTCGAATTGCTGAATTCGCTACCTGCCCAACCCGTGAACCCTTTCGGGTCCAACCCGGGTCTGTTTGAGTCGGGTTGCGGGTTGGCCCGTTTAGATAGGTTTTTTTTAAAACTTAATTAATAATAATAATAAACATTAAAAATCGTAATAATAATAATAAGATTGAAAGAGTGAAATTGCCAAAAAAAATTTGATATATTATTCATATGATTTCAAGTTATACAAGTTTCGCAATTTCTAATAAGAAATAAAGATTTTACAAATTTATTTTAAACCCTAGCATATTTGTTATATACAATTTCAATTTACTTCAAAATTTCAAATTTGAAATAACAAGCAAAGATTTAATACAATTTTTTATCTATTTACAATTGTCTTCAATTTGATGGCCTTCAATTTGTTGTTGTTGACTTGTTGTTGTTGGTCTTGAATTCTTCATTATGGTTGCTATTGTTATTGTTGTTGTTCTTCCGGCGAGTTGCTCCCACTTGTGGACGTAGATAATATTTTTTCTTGTGTCCCATCTTCAGCCTTCAGCCAGTCTTCAGTGCAAACGAGCATCTCTAACGAATCAGGCTTCAAGCGATTCCTGTAATCAGTTAGAACTCTTCCACTTGTAGAAAATGCACTTTCAGAAGCAACTGTAGAGACAGGAGGAGTTAGTAGATCTTTAGCCATATATTTAAGAATACTATATGTGTGTTCATGGTCTTTTCACCATTGTAAAATATCTAGTGAAGAAGTAGAAGACTTAGAATTTTGTTGGTTATACCAATTTAATTCATTTGGTTGATTAGTCCTAGGTTTTTTGGATTGAATTTGTGCAAGTAAATTAAATGTTCTATCATCAAATTTACTCTTACCCTTACCTTTAGAAGTAGTAGAAGAAGAACTAACTACAGAAGTTGTACTACTAGAAGCAAAACATCTATCATAATAATCATACAAATTATTTAATGTAGATTCAAATTTAACTAAAAAAGAAGGGCAATCAATTTCAGTTTCTTCATCCCCAAGTAAACTAAAATACATTTCAATCAAACTCTTCGTACCTTCTAATTTGATACGAGGATCCATAATGGTAGCAACACAATAAAACATACGAGGAGGATTAAAATATTTCAAAAATTTTGTGTATGTAGGTTTGACAATATCACCAACAAAAGTATCATTTAACATTTCGTTAAAAGTTTGCATCATAGAAACTAAATAAAAATGCTACTAGTAGATTCATATGATTTTGAAAATTTGAAAGTTGCGGTTTTAAAAGATTCTAAAAATTTCAACAAAGATTCGGCATAATACCAATCGGGGGAAGTCATTTGAAAATTTGGCATATTTTTTGCAATCCAAAAATCATTTATTGTCACGCCCCGCTTTCCAAAAATACAGAATACGAGCGCGTGACAAAGCCCAGCAAATGATTTTCATCATTCATGAGCTGTAGGATCGACTCAGCATCATAACAAGAATATAACAAAATGTACACATCCACGCATGCATGAATAATATATTAAACAATAGAAAACAATTGAAACCAAATAATAATATCCCAATGGTTTTCAAATCTGGAACAAAGGATAAAACTTGGGACTATAGCCCGTTACAAGGTTCATGTAGCAAAAGAAATAAATAACTCAAAGAAAACAAATATTTTAAGCAAGTCCTTTATCCAAGCGAAGCCTAGAATGTCTGCTTACCAATTCTAGCAGGCAATTTGTCTGCAATGTGTTTGTAAAAATATAAAAGGAGAAAATAAAGAAAACAAGACAAATGCCATTAGTACAAGTTAAGGCCGCAAATAGTAAAATAAGTACAAGCAACATGGAACAAGATTTGGAATCAAGAATATAATAGGGATGCAACAAGTAGTGGAGATTCAAGAAATTAGCTAGCAAGAAAGACAACTTGAGTGACAAGATTGGGTAACAAATACTAGTAGTATAACAAGTGGCTAGTGAACATGTAATGGTATCAAGCATCAAGTAATAAGTATTACTTACAAGTGTCGAGTAACAGTAACAAGTCTAATGTGTCAAGATGTCAAGTACAAGTATCAAGTAACAAGTGTCAAGTATTATGCTCAAGTATCAAGTCTCATGTATCATGTCATCAAGTATCAAGTAAGCATGTGTCATGTTCAATTATCATGTGTCAAGTCTTGTAGTTATTACTATCTAGGTAGCACTTCATGTGCCATTATTTTATCACATGGTTGCTACAGTCAATGTAATTTCGTTTAGGCCTAGTGGTGGATTTTATAGGGCGATGTACTCAGGAAAAACATGTCAATTGTATCTTGTTCGAGATACGTACAAACTTGTAACGTGAAACATGTAGAGTGTAAACTTGTAGCGTGAAACATGTAAACTTGTAATCATGTAATGGATTCTAGAGGTGCCCCCCATAGATTCTAAAGGTGGCCCCCGTCAACCCCTGACGTGGCACCTAGTTCCATAACTTGTAATCATGGGAAATACGGGTCCCCTTCTGAGTACACTTACTTATATTGTTCACTACTATGGTTTTTCCCTTAAACCCTGGCTTATTATTCATTATTATCATCAAACAAGTATAAAAGTGTGCAAAACAAGTCAAGTTAACATAATTAAGAACATGGAACAAGTCTAGGCTAGGTAGGATACATGTTCGAGGGTCAAAACAAATCAAAATATCAAGAACAACGAGAATTCCAAATCTGGACAGCATGACGTTGTTGCACCAAAACTGCGTTTTCCGTTGCTACAAGATAGCAAATGTGAATCCGTCAGAAGGTCTAGAAACTAGACTCCTGCCTGGTTCCAATGCATATAATTAAGACACATAAAATTTGTAGCAATTGATGTCAAAACAGCAAACTATACAGCATTTGTGTTCAGCCAGAATTTGTAAAACCGAGTTTATACATGTGAAACAGGGTTGAAACATCATTAATTAATTCTAAGAAAATTAGGAAATGTTCTCTAGGGTGTTCAGTATCAGCATGCAAAATTTCAAGTCATTTACTTACTGGTAGCATAGTTAAAATGATTGTAAACTAAAGATGTGTAGCAGTTTTTGTGAATATGCGACTACCGACACAGCAGCAGTAAAACTACGATATCTCCTAAACCGTAACTCGGAATTTTAAAATTCTGGATGTTATTGGCAACTAGACACTTAGGCCTACATTTCATATTCAGGACTCAAGTTCAGATTTTGGTTTTATCGAGATCGAAACAACAAGGCAAGACAGAAACAGAAACCAACTAAAGCACTTTTTGTATGAAGTGAATCAAAATCTTACTAGTTGTGAAAAAAGTGTATCAACGAAGGGTTGTGACTCTTAGATCATGTAATAGATAAGGCGAAACATGAGATCATCAATGATAAACATAGAGGAGTCACAATTTTACAATCTATTTGCAGTATTTTCAAGAAAAACTTGTACTAGAAAACGAAATGTACAAGGAGATACTTGCCTTGGGGTGACGATGAATCCGACGAAAGAATAACGGGAATGGATCCCGGGCGACACGGCGACGAGCAAACGATCACGATGATCACGATCGGGCACGGATCTCGTTGATCAAGATGGTGATCAAGATGAAGATCAAGTGAATCCGACGGCCGAGATCGAATATAAAGCATATAAGAATTAGAAGAGTACCAAAAGAGTAAATATACCATGATTGATAATTTGATGAATGAGAACTAAAAGTGGATCAAATGTTTAACTCACCAAGTAGAAGAGGGACAAGACAATCAAGGGCCGATATCAAGTGTGACCGGTCGATCGGATGGCTGAGATCGAAGATCAAGATCAAGATGATGATCACGATCACGATGATCAAAAGAGATCCGACGGTCAAGATTAAGATCTTGATGATGATGATGATGATGGTGATGCGATCAACGGCCGAGATCAATGGATTGAGAAGACGATGATCGTGATTCTGATGAACGACGATCAGACGGCAGAGATGCGATTGGATGGTGATGATCTTGATGATCAAATCAACGACAAGAATTCAATAGATCACAAATCCACAGCAACCATAATGGGTGCACTGGCTCTGACGGCGGATGGCGACCAGGGGACACGGCGGCAGCAGGATGGTGGCAGAGGGGAGCATCGTGGTCTGGTGGACGGCGCACAGGGGCAGCATCGGGCTGAGGCGACTGTTGCTGCTGCAGGCTGCCTTTGACGGAGAGAGAGATAAGGGGATGCAGGGAGGCTCTGGCACTGTCGACGCTGCACTAAATGGCAGCGCGACACCGGGGTCGCGAGGGGGTTGCGAGCAGGCAGAGGAGAGGGAACAAGGTAGCTCGCGACAGGAGAAGGGAAAGAGGGAGACAATTGGTGGCCTACGAGAAGTGCTGGTGGAATCTTGCCCACTTTGGCTACGATCGCTACCGCGTGATCTAGACATGTTTATGTGTAGTAGTGTATGTAAAAAAAAAGTACACAATGTAGCGGCGATAAGTTACAAAAAAAAATCTAGAAAACAAGAGGGTTGTGAGAGAGAAGATCAAAAAACCAACAAACAAATAAGATACCAAAAATTATAACTAAAAAATTAATTGAAATTGAAGAAGAGGGATATGAAATTTTGATACCGTTCACTGTGGATACGCGTATATAAAAGAACCCGTGAAAATAAGAATAGAAGTAGAAGTAGAAACCCGGAATTGAAGAATCGAGGAGAGCTTGGAGGAGAGCTGAAGACTTGATCACTTGGAGTTGGAGGAGAGTTGAAGACTTGAAGACGTTGTTGAATTTTGAAGTCAAAATTCAACAACGTCTTCAAGTCTTCGTGTATATGACTTGCTAGCTTGTTTGTTCAATTGTTCACAGATTGAAATTAATTGACTAATAATAGTAGAGAGAGTAAGAGAGTAAGGTGTGAATTTTTTGTTTGATTTTATGGGGTATTTATAGGGTTAAAAACAAAAAAAACACAAAAAACACAAAATAACCACACAAAAACGGCTAGAAGAGCCGTTGCCAACGCCTCTGGTGAACAGTAGGACCCGTTGGACCCGCGGGTCAACGGTCGACCCGGGGCGGGTCGACCGTTTGAACCGTACGGGTCAAACAGTTCGCAACCCGCGGGTTGGCGGGCGGGTCGGATCTTCTTAGGCGGGTTAACGGGCCGGGTTAACCGGGTTGGATTCGTTTATTTTGCGACCCGGGTCGACCCGTTAACGTTAACGGGTTCAACCTGAACCCGAACCGACGTTTCGCTGGCCGGGTTGTACGGGTGGGTCGTGGGCGGTTCGTGGGTCGAGCCGACCCGTTTGCCATCCCTAGGACTGGACTGGTAGCTCGGGACTTGCGGGTTGGGTATAATAAATTAATAATTGAAATTTTTTTGGAAAATGGCGGGAGGGGATGGTAGTTAGGACACGAAGCAGGTTGGAGGCCAACGAAATGTTTCTTTGGCTTTGAAGATGGATGAGACTGGACGCATAGCTCGGGACTGCAGGTGGGTATAATAAATTAATAATATATATTTTTTGTGGGTTAAAAATTTTTCTTATTTTGTTTTCTCGGAATAGAATCGTTGAATTTGAGAGTCAAAGAATTAGGAAGTGGATTGAATTGAACAAATGCACCACATTAAAATTGACATATAATCATGATGATTCAAAATTGAAACTTTGATTCCACCCTCATTCATGATCGTTTTGAAATCTCATTAATCACCAAAGATGAAAGATATATAATCTTTGTGCGGATGATCTGTAGTATTTAGGTACAAGCATTGTAAGTATATCTTGACTCAGTGAGAAATTGAATTTAACGGTGCGAAAAGGATTCATGGGGAGATATCTGAAGGAAGAAGAAACCCAAGAATGAAGAAATGTGGAAAGTATTGTGAAAAGAACCCAATATTTGTTACAATTCAATCTAAAACGTCCCACGGATGAAAATGTAAGTGATGCTGCTTGATTTAAGTGCGGGAGCAATATGTGTGAGTTCTTGTAATTTGTGAAGCGGAAATGGATAGATCTCAACCGCAGATTCTGTTCGGCTTCAGCGGTTCGGACGGACGAGACTGCTGGTGGCCGGTCAGCCGAGGCACCTGCAAAATGCCTAGAAACACCAGGAGGGACAGGCTCTCCAACGATCTACTCTCGACCTGATTTTCAATTCAATCCATCTCCACCATCCATGAGCTTCCCTATAACCACTCAATTTTACTTGAAACTTCATGGACATCGCTCACCACAGAAGTGACTTCTACTCAAAAAAGAGAGAAGACAAATTTGAAATATCATTGTGGATTCGCTGGCAAACGGAATAAATCAAGAAAACCTACCTTCACAACTTTTTACGCTTTGAATCCCCTTGTGCTCTTACACTGACAAGACATGAAAGACAGGGCCGGCCCCCACCTCGAGGCCGGTGAGGCGGCCGCCTCAGGCCCCCGATTTTTTTTTGCAATTTTAGGAACCCCAAATTTGTATTCCCCTTGTAAATATAGGCACATATTTTGTACGTAATAAAATTATATTTTTATTAGGACCCCAAAAATAATTATTTGGGCCTTTCGCCTCGGCCCCCCGGAACTCAGGGCCGGCCCTGATGAAAGACACAATACATGTCTCTCTTCCTTTGTCACCCAACGGGGCAAGGGAAGTCAATGGTGATAATGAGGTTCGGAACCACATTGAAATCCCCCGTGATGTGGTCATTACTGAAATGGTTTTTCCACAAAAAACGTCGGAATTCGGAAAGGTCCTAGAACAGGACATGGGATTTCCTTGGTCTCAAAATGAAATTTCGGTGAAGGAAAAGGTGCATGTTGGGGGGCTTTTACCACCTTTATATTGGATCTTGTAGGTATTGGAGTATCGGAGATGTAAGGACCGGGTGGGGTACGGAATGCCTTATTATTTCGGGCATGGATCTGTTTCATTGTCGAAAGAGGCAGCTGCTGTGTTGGAGCAGCGCCAGCAGGGTTGAATGCGGGTATTTCAAGTTCAATGCTTGCAAAAGGAGGAAACTATTGGGTCCAATAAACATAAACATAAACATAAACAGATAATTCCGACACATTGGTCACTGTAAGGAGTGTAAGAGTTCTTTGAAGGCGTTTGGGTTTTGGAAGAAGGTTCTTCTCGGTTTGGCTGGCTTGCCTGTGGGGTTGGCCATCATAGCTTCACAAACGAAGTGGAAAGTTTTATTCTTAGTATCAGCTGCGTTGGCTTTGGCTGGACAACATGTGTGTAACTCCGCGCATAACCTTGTGACCACGAATTTCATCCGGAATCACAGAAGATTCTAAGTTGACATTTCAGCAAAGTTAGTATTGAGTGTACTGCTCTTAAAGTTAACCTTAATCTGTAAAACATGCCGAAATATTTTTCTGTAGAAATATGCAACTTCAAGCTATTCATTGTAAGAAGCATGTACTGAAAAAATTCTACAGTGTATAACTTTTGAGTTTTTCAAGTGCAGGAGTTCAGATGCCAATTGGTTGCAAGGAGGATTGTAATGGAAGACTTGGAGGCTCTATTTTGTCATCGTAACATTAACAAAAGATAAAGCTTCGTAAGCAAAGATGCAAATTTCTAACCAGAACATTATTTTTTCCCTTGATTTAAAAGATCAAGTTTGACATCAGAAAGGTTATACTTTGTATATATTGCAATGTAAACTTCCAAGTGTACTATTCCATAATGTTGATTCAGTTCCCAATAACTTTTTTAAGTGTTAAATTAATTTTTCGCTTAGTTAAGTACTCAAAAGCAGTGCGATATTTAGTTTTGCTTCAGGCTTACTCTGCCTAACCAAAACACATTTTAAACCTTAAAGTGGGGGTGTAACGTCTAAAAAGTGGAGTTAATCTATTATGACCGAATTCAGTCCCAAAGTCAGTAGTTATTGCAATTTGCAGGAATACAAATACGCAGCGAGTGATACAATTTTCGTGTATTATTAGCTCACACATTTAGTATCCAACTATACAAATTATATCTACCATATCAAATAAATTATTACAACATAACCTACAGATTTACTCAACTTTATTTTGTACTCAGATAACTACAAGCTCAAATTTGACAGCAGCTGTGCAACTACTAACTATACAAATCATATGTACCTATAATATAATTATACACACCGATTCAACTTGCAGATGCCAATGCGTCCACATGTTAATCTGATTATGAGTCATCATTCTTCTAATTTGATCAGCAGAGAGCAATATGCATAAGCAGAAGAGAAAGATGGAATTAGTTCAGATAGGATATTAAAGCAGAACTGAAACTTAACATCTCTCATTATCCCTTCTTATGCTGAAATTTCACTTGCACCGGTTAATCTAAGTAAATTTACTTTGAACCCAGTCGAAGTAAACATATGTGAACAAGATGGATATCAAACTAATGTGAATACCGGAACTAAAACAGTACAAATCAAATGTCAGTGGAAATGGACCTGAAAAATCTAAAGATTATGAGGGCAGAAGTGAGAGACGTGCTGTAAATATGATATTTTTGATTATTTGTTTTAATTAATTTATTTTACTTTTGAAAATTGAGAAAGTGCATCCTAAAGCACACATGAGGTGCCACAAGCTGAAAGCGGGCATGCCGCTTAGGATATTCTTACTGCATTTTATATCCCAATTGATACATGAAGGTAAAGTGTAACAAACCTCAGTGGTTTTCGCTCTTATTCTTTTCAATTCTTCCTCAGAGATCTCGAGCCTACAGTGACACATTTTTTTTCAAATGGTAATAATTTCAGTTTCATGATATCATATTGTATTTATTTATAGCTTGTTGCAGTTGTCCCTCAAGCAGTATTATGGTTACCTCTTTTGCAGATCAGCAATCTCTTGTAGCAATTGTTTCTCCCTCCCCCCTGCTACTTCCAGCTGCAATGGCAATAAAAAATTCATGATATATTATTTTATGTAAAAGGGTGCAAGTTATGTAAAAAATCATCAGAAGTATTCAAAGACCCAGTAATATGTGTGCAAATTTCTTCATATCGGCATTCTCAGATGAACTTAAATACTGTTTATGGCAAAGAATCCTCTGTGTTAGAGCAAATGGCCTAACAGAGTAATTGCTAAAACCAACAAGATTCATGGGTCTTTCCATAGAAAGTAAATTCTTCATCCTTTTTTTAAGTAAACTTAAAAAGTTCTCATAGATTTTCACAAGAATTTGTTTTTTAACACTTCTTACCCTTTGTTGTTAGTTTTTCTCATTGTGAGATATATATATATATATATATATATATATATATATATATACTAGGTTTGCCCGTTGACACGTGCCTACGGCACGTCTTCGGAATGGTGTACCTTGTTTGATCATATAAAATAGTTTTGGAGGTCCAGCAAATTAATTGAAGTAGCAAAGATATTATATGAGAAACTTTTGGGGTCCAGCAAAAAACATATTATATGATTTTTTTGGTTTTTTTGAATTACTTTTAAAGTTTTTAAATTTTTTAAATTTTTTTAGTTTTTTAATTTTTTATTTTTTTTAAAAAAATTTTAAAATTTTTATTTTCTTAATTTTTTGAATAGAAGAGGGAGGTTGAGAGAGAAAAAGAAAAATAAATAAATATAGGAGTTGTTTTAGGTGGGGGATTTGAATTTGAGTTTTGGGGAAAAACTTTGGGGGGGGGAAATATATTTTGTGAGGTTAGATCTGGACCTTTAACTTTTTGGGGATTGAAGGAGAGCCACTTGATAGCTTTCTTTGTATTTTATTATATATATATATATATATATATATATATATATATATATATATATACTATATACCTCTGTGTGCACTCGGCCTTCCCACCTTCGTATTGACGATCCGAACCGTTCACATTGATCTACACATCTAAATTAGTCTAAATATGTAAAATCAAATTATTTGAAATTCATTTGCCCATCCATCATGTGACTATTAAAAACAACGATTTCCAGCCATACAATTTTGTAACACTACAATGGATGGACAAATGAATTTCAAATGATTTGATTTTACATATTTAGACTAATTTAGATGTGTAGATCAATGTGAACGGCTCGAATTGTCGATACGAAGGAGGGAAGGCTGAGTGCATACGAGTGCACACGGAGGCCTAGTGCACAACGGAAGTGGACTCTCTCTCTCTCTCTCTCTCTCTCTCTCTCTCTCTCTCTCTCTCTCTCTCTATATATATATATATATATATATATATATATATATATATATATATATATAATAAAACACAAAGAAAGCTATCAAGTGGCTCACATTCAATCCCCCCAAAATCAAAGGCCCAGATCTAACCTCACAAAACACATTCCCCCCCCCCCCCCCCCCAAAAAAAAAAAAAAAAAAATTTCAAACCCAAAACCAAAATTTTCTTCCCAAAACTAAAAAACTCATTACTTTATTAGTATATCTCTCTTCTCTCTTCACTTTTTCATATTTCTCTCTTTCTCTCTCTCCCTATCTCTCTCTCCAATTCTTTCTTTATTTACTTAGAAATTTAGATTTTAAGATTGCGTATTTTGTAAATTTTCAGAATTTTTATGTTTTTTTATTGTACATGTTATATTGAAAATAGCAAATATCACTTCAACAGTTAAATTTCATTATTTTCCACACTTAAAGTTCTAAGAAGTTAAATTTTACACCCCCATTTATAATTATTTTTCAACATATACTAATGGAAACATGGACTTTTATTTACAACTAATTATTGTCATACTATTCAAACTTGAGCTACATAATTATTCTTTTACTGTTTACAGGGCTTTTCGTGTTTTGTATCGTTCCGAAGACGTGCCGTAGGCACGTGCCCACGGGCAAATCTAGTATATATATATAGAGTAATGTTCCGTTGTGCACTCGGCCTTTCCGCCTTCGTATCGACGATCCGAACCGTTCACATTGATCTACATATATAAATTAGTCTAAATATGTAAAATCAAATCATTTGAAATTCATTTGCCCATCCGTTGAAGTGTTACAAAATTATATGGCTGAAAACCGTTGTTTTTTTTAGTCACATGATGGATGGACAAATAAATTTTAAATAATTTGATTTTACATATTTAGACTAGGTTAGACGTGTAGATCAATGTGAACGGTTTGGATCGTCGATACGAAGGCGGGAAGGCCGAGTGCACATGAGTGCACACGGAGGGGCCTAGTGCACAACAGAACATTTCTCTCTCTCTCTCTCTCTCTCTCTCTCTCTCTATATATATATATATATATATATATATATATATATATTATTTTTTTTCGTTAACGGTGGGTCCAAAGCCCCCCCGCGTTCCATTAATAAGTTTTTAATGGAACATACAACTAAAATATGGGTATGAATTTAATGTTCCCCAAAATGGGTTGTGAAAGTCTTCCCAGCAAAAAAGAGATCCCAACCTATGCAAGATAGATCCCTGCCTAAAAAAATGACAACAGACATATGTTACAAAATATCGGTAAAAGAACCTCAAACCCAAGTCTGAGGTAAGCAATCCTCCACATGTTGATCACTCACCATCCGGAGTCCCCACCGTGTCCTCGGAGACAGCCTCACACGTGGATGTAAAAACTATTAGAGATATTATACGGGTAACGTACGTGTTTGTTATAAGAGTAATATATATATGTAATAAGTGTGTATTGTAGAAGGTGGGAAATATATCTTGGTTTCATGGTATCAGAGCTGGCACCGAAACCCAGCTCTCCTTCAACCTTCAACCCCCCCCCCTCCATCTCAAATCCAGGTCCAAATCCAAAGCAAACCCATCACTAATCCCAAATCCAATCCTCAACCAACAACAGCTTCCTGATGCTCGTAACTTATTATCTTGTTCTTCTTTTTGCGATCACTGCCACTGATCTGAGCAGTTTTTCTAGTCGAAATTCAGATCCAATCTGGCCCTGTTTACATTGTCAGCTTGAGCTCCATCCTTATCTGACACCTGAGCTTCATCCTTGACATCACTCACATCAATAGCCTTCTCTCTGCACCCTCACCTTCCGTTGTCGATGTAGCCTCTTCTGCTTCTGCTGCTGCCAACACATCTCCATCACCACCCAACAACACCATCATCATCTCCTTGAATAGAAAGATCCATGTTTTGACTGAATTTAAAATTGACCAATATTGGAGTGGAACACATGGTGTTTGATAGATTGCCACAAAGAAAAAAATGACTTACATTTAGGTGTGTGAACCCCTCCTCTTCCGACCTACCCTCCACCATCCCACACCTCTCTTCACCTCTGAGAAATTTGGTTGTGCACTAATTTGTTGTGATTGACAAGATGAGCGAAGTGAATAGTGGTGAATCCGACATGAATGATAACTCCGGTGTGACAAGAACTACTCTTCCTCCATTTCCATCCAAGTTATTAAATGTGAAATTGAGTAGTAGTAATTGGCAAAGATGGGACGAGATGTTTACAGTCAAATTGAAAGGTATTCGGCGCTCGGGCCATCTATTTGATGCCCACCTAAGACTATGACAGAAGATTGGGAAGTTGATGATAGCTTGATCATGAGTGATATGTGGGAATCCATGGAGCCCGATATTCTTGATACTGCGATGCAGTGCTCTACAGCTAAGGAGCTTTGGGATCATCTTCAGTCAACCTATTCGAGTCTGACCAGTATGACACATGTCTATAGTGTTCAGCAGGCTTACTGTCATTGTGAGATGGGTAGTAAGAGTATTGATGAGTACTATGCCATCTTCAAGAAGACATGTGATGAGTTGCAAGAACTTTTTCCATTAAGCACTGATTTGAAACAGATGCAAGAACGCCAACAATAGATTCATGTTCTCACCTTTCTCGCAGGGGGGGGGCTTCCCAAGTCTCATGATGCTGCACGACCCTTGGTGATGGGAGGTCCTGCCTCCAAGAGTTTGTTAGAGGGCTACAAACTTATTAAGGAGATGTTTCCTCATCTTCCCTCAATTGTTACTAGCGACACCCTAGAAGAGAGATCTGCAATGGCTGCTGCTCAACCTCGTTTTAGTTGATGAGGATGACGACATGGTTGTGGTGGTCGCACAGGTGGTTTCAGTGGTCGCAGTGCTAGCAGTGACAGCTGTCAGAGTGGCTCAAGCACTTCACTTGCCAATATCGTGTGCAACTATTGTAAGGAGTTTAGGCATACAAAGTGGTATTGACCTAACCGGCGTTCTCAGAACTCTCGAACATCACACACTGCACAGGCCCCCTCCAATTTGACCAACGTTCCATTATATGCAGGAGAACTTCAGGCTCTCCAACGATACCGTGTTTCTCAGGACCAGCCTTCCTCTTCTGCCACAGCAGCTAGGTCTAGTAGTGCATGCTTGCTACCACTACTCTTACATCATGGGTAATTGATTCAAGTGCGTCTGATCATATGACTGGAAATTCAGGTATAATGTCCTTAATTAGAGTCATTTAATTCACTTGTTTATCTAGCTGATGGTTCTACCTCCCCGATTTGGGGGGGGGGTTGGACATGTTGATCTGAGTCCCACTTTACCTCTTAGTTCTGTTCTTTATATGCCTAAATTTTCTTTCAACCTTATATTTGTTAGTCAAATTACTAAATCTTTGAACTGTTCAGTTACCTTTTATCCTAATCACTATGTGTTTCAAGAGCCTGGGACGAGACAGATGACTGGCACAGGACGTGAATTTGAGGGTCTCTATCAGCTTGATGGTGTCCCTACCTCTTTTGCTTACTTGAGTGGTTACACGCCTTTCGATTTGCACTCTCAGCAGGGACACCCATCTTTACAGAACTGAAGAAGTTAAAACCTGAGTTATGTTCTCTTAATGAGTTGCCTTGTGAGTCATGTCAGTTAGGAAAACACCTAGGTGTCTTATCCTGCTAGAGTCAATAAACGGTCAAGTCGACCTTTTAGTTTAGTTTGTTCTGATGTGTGGGGACCTTGTCCTAGCCAGTCTCAGTTCGGTGACTTTAAATATTTTGCTACTTTTGTTGATGATTATTCTCGTGCAACGTGGTTACATTTAATGAATCTCGTTCTGAATTTTTTTCTATTTTCAAATCTTTTTGTGCGGAGGTCATGACCCAATTTGATGTTACTGTCAAAACTTTGCGTAGTGATAATGCCAGAGAATATTTTAGTTCTGAGTTTACAACATTTATGTCTTATTTTGGTATTCTTCATGAATCTGCTTGCCCTTACACCCCTCAACAAAACGGGGTTGCCGAGCGTAAAAACCATCACCTGTTAGCAAGGACAATACTTATTCATTGACATGTTCCTCAGCATTTCTGGGGGGATGCAGTTCTTACTGCATGCCACCTAATAAACCACATGTCCTCGTCTGTGTTAGATGGTCAAACACCATTTTTTGTTTTATTTTCAAATTTTGACCCATTTCCCCATCCTCCTAAAATCTTTGGCTGTGTTAGTTTTGTCCATGACCATCGTCCTAGTCGCTCCAAGTTAGCTCCCCGATCTATCCGTTGTATTTTCCTAGAGTACTCTGCTTCTAGAAAGGTTATAGATGCTATAGTCCTGAGTTGCATCGTTGTTTTATCTCTGCTGATGTTACCATTCATGAGTCCCAACCATATTTTTCAACCTATTTTTCTGGTTTACCTCCGGTTCCCTCCAATGCCACTGAATCTGAATTTCTAACCTACCCAAGACCCGTTATATCTACTTCTCCTAGTTCTGTAACACAATGCTCCCCAGCGATGTCTGAACAACCTACAATCACTCAAGTATATAAAAGACATTTAGACACCACTCACTCAGATCACGCCTCTGTGCCAATTGTCTCATCTCCTTAAGTCGATGGAACACAGCCGTCTGAGCCAGCAACTACACCTTCGATTTCTTCCACTGAGCCAACACCTATTGTTCCCTCTTCTAGTGAACTTTTTGATCTCGATCTTCCCATTCCCATACGCAAAGGAAACCACTCCATTGCATATCCTTTATATAATCGTCTTTCATATGCTAACTTGTCGTCTGCTCATTCTGCTTTTATCTTTACTTTGGACACTTACCCTGTACCCAAGTCATTATCAGAAGCACTGTCACACTCTGGTTGGAGACAAGCTATGCGAGAAGAGATGTCTGCTCTTGAGGAAAATAGTACTTGAGATCATGTTGCCCTTCCATCTAGCAAATGTTGTGTTGGTTATAAATGAGTGTACATTGTTAAAGTTAACCCAGACGGTTCTTTGGCGCTCCTAAAAGCTCGATTAGTTGCTAAAGGTTATTCACAGACCTAGGACATTGATTATGATGAGACTTTCTCTTTTGTGGCCAAAATGCCTTCTGTTCGGATCGTTGTTGTATTGGTGCTTGATTTCATTGGCCACTCCACCAACTTGATGTCAAGAATACATTTGTCAATAGCATTCTTGAGGAGGAGGTTTA
This sequence comes from Hemerocallis citrina, assembly GCA_017893485.1. NCBI lineage: Eukaryota > Viridiplantae > Streptophyta > Magnoliopsida > Asparagales > Asphodelaceae > Hemerocallis > Hemerocallis citrina. The sequence goes on from CM030367.1 coordinate 173,147,282, forward strand.
TATGGAGCAGCCTCCCGATTTTGTTAGTAGAGCTAACCCTACTAAAGTCTGTAGCTTGAAACGATCTTTGTATGGACTCAAACAGTCTCCTGGTGCTTGGTTGGCCGTTTCACTGAGGTTGTCACAAATTTTGTGTAATACCCCCAAAATATTTAACAATTATTTTGTACAACAATATTTTATAAATAAATATTGTTCCATTATATAAATATTATTGCATTATTTTGGCATATGATGTGTTGCACATAAATTGTGCACATTTGTGTATATGTTGTCATATACTACACTACTATACATGAACATATACACTATACACTACACTTACACACTACACTACCCTAGAAATTTTCATGAACAAGGGAGCCTACAATTGTTGACTTTGAAGACGGTTAATTAAACCTAAGGGGTTAATTAAACCTAGGGTTATTAATTAAATGGACACCTAAGCAACCCTAGAGTTTTCTACACTCTCCCATACTCACCCACACTCTCCTAGCCCCTCTTGAAGCTTGGCCAGCCAAACCCCCTCCCCCTCACTATATATAAATGTGTGTGTATGAAGAAAAACCCTAGCTCACACTCTTCACTTCATTTCCGAAATTCTTCTCAATTTTTTAAGGTGCTAGTTGGCTATTTAAGGAGAAAAAGAAGCTAAATAGCTAGGAGGAGAAGATAATAGCTAGTGAGGTGTAGCACTCTTCAATCATAAGGTGGGTATTCTTCATATTCTCATGGTTTGTTAAATAGAAAAGTAGTGTAGACTCTTTTTGGATTGCATGCATTGTATGTAGATATGCGAAATCATAACTCCTTGAATAGAAGGAATTTAGGGTTGAAATTTATGGTAGCATCTCATATGTGTCTAGAGTATCTCTACCATAATTCGTATTTTTTGAATAATATTTGCTATTTTAATAAAATCTGATAGCACTGTTGGTATGAGCTGCAATTTTCCCTGTTTACTGCCTCTACTTCAAAAATTCATCTATCTAACTATGTGGTATTTCAAGTTGAAATTTTTATATGTGATACATGTATGTGTCTAGAACATGTTCACCAAATTTTATGAATTTTGGACATCATTTGTTATTTAAATAAAATCCGAAATTGCAACTGGTTCACGGTTTTATTAGTTGCTGAAAATTTGTACATCTTACAGTTATTGATTATTTTGGCATCTTAAATGAAAGTATTTTGAGAAAACTTCCAACTAAGAAATTGTAGTACTCACTGATCTTTCTTTAAAACCTAAATTATCAAAATTCTGAGAAATAGGTGATTATTAATGATTTTTAGAAGTTGCAAGAACTGCATTTTTGAGTTTGAATTTGCTGTTTTTGGAGCATATAAGTTATCATCACTTTTAAGGCCTATTGATAATCTTAGAAATGTTGTTTATTAACTCTTTGATATTGTGTGAGCATACCCATATGTGAAACAACTTAGTGTGAAAGGATTTTGTGGCCTAGTTCAAGACCTTGAGAGAGAGAACGTAGTGTAGGGGATTCACATAACCATGATTCCCTATAAGGTGTTGATGTCATGTTTGTGTAAGTTTGTACAAGTGCATATATGTGATAAATGGTGTTGTAGGTTTTGTGTGCAAGTTGGTATTGTTTGGGTTCGAATAACCCTAGGTACGAGTTCAAGAAGAGCTCGTTAACAGTCAATTTGTTATATAGTGTTTACCATTCCGAAGTGTTGATGGTTTTTGTTCAAATGGAGGCCAAGTTGGGCCTTAGTTGGGACTAGTTGATTAGTAATCTGAGAGTTTCGTCTAGTTGCCTTACTCTTAGAATGTGAGGATGGATGGATTGGCCGGATTTATTGTCGAGGAAGATGAGATCGGTGGGGTATGCTAATTCTAAGTCGTGTGACCATCGTTTATAAGAATAGGCACTAGTTGGGCGTGTACTTACCTATCAAGAGGACATGTGCGGTGTCGTCTCGTCTGGAACACATGCGGCGTTGTCTCGACTGTTAATTTCTTGAATTTAGTGATAAGGGTGAGATGCAGATGTAAGTTACAAGTCCTGTCGAAACTTAGGGGATGGACCCTTAAGATTCCATCTATGTTCTGAGTTATCCATACGAACAAGGAGCAAAAGTGTAACTCAGAGTTTCTTGGTGGAGTAGGGGTGACCTTACTGATTCGCCTTATGTTCATGGTAATTTTGGTTGGGGCAGGAGTGGAAAGGAACCACTGATTCCGGCAGAGTTGCATGATCACCGACCTGACAAGAAGTGGAAAGGAACCACTGATCCTGGTGGAGTGGAGAAGGAACCACTGATCTGAACGAAAAAAGTGATTACTGCCATTCGGAGTGGAAAGATCCATGATCCGACTGTAGTTACGGGGGGTGGACCGCATAAATTGCAGACTCTATCAATCACTAGATGAATGTCAGAAATAGAAAATAGTACAAGAGTAGGATGCATGGCGAGGGATCGAACCCTATCATCTAGAGAACACAAACTCGATTTGGGGAGTATGTGTAATACCCTAAAATTTCATTTTAATAAAAATATATTATTTTTTTCACGTGTTGTGCACGTGCAAACTTCATGCACATATTATCTATTTATTTTATATAAAAGCTCATTTTGTATGAACAATTATTTTCCTTTATTTTTCAAAAAATGCCTATTTTCCAAAAGCCTAAAACACTAATTAATTGTTTTAGCCCACTTCTATTAATTATTAATTTGTTGTTTTCACCCACAAGCCTAAGCCCACTAATTATGAAGCCTACTAATTTAATTAATCAATTAAATGGTCACACTTGTCATGTAGACACAAATGGTGAACATTTGATTAATTAAAATTGTACAAACTTCTACATAGGGGACTAGGCGGCACGTGCATGCACGTAGTGTGCAATGCACACCTTTTGGGCCGGTTTGTGATGGGAGTGATGAGAGTGTGGGTGAGTGTGCATGGGCGGTTACTTAGTGTATGGGTAGTTGCTATAACTCCCACTCCTATCCTAGCCTTCCATTCTATAACCATCCATTGAATCCTAGCCCTCCAATCAACTTCCAAATTAGTATAAATACCCCTCCTATTTATTTGTATTTTACACTAGTAATCTATTGGAAGAAGAGAACAATTATATAGGAGATATATATTAGTGTGAGTTGAGTGTGAGTGATCCCCTATTGGAGGCCGGCTAATCAACCCCATCTTGGAGCTTTCGGTTTTGGCAAGGAGCAAGGAGAAGAGTTCGTGCATTGCAATCTAGGAGGAGAAGACACTCGCTCGCAATCTAGGAGGCTCTAGGGGATTTTTCTAAATTGGGTTTTCTTCGAAAGGTGGGTGTTTCTAATGACTTCTAAAGTAGAAATCATGCTAGGGAGGAAATTGAATTGTTATTATGAGTTACTAGTTGAAATGAAATGCATGTTTGCCTAAATAGAAAGGAATTGAGAAATTAACAAATATGTGTTGATTGATTACTATATTTATTAATTATGAGTAAAGAATGTTCTCGTTATTTCTAATGTTAGTATGCAAAATATGTCCTAAATGTGAACTATGTGGTTTAACTAGTAAAAGACTAACATCATGTTTATGGATTAAAGTGCTAAAGTAGAATGGTGTGTTAAAGATGAATTGATAGAATAAATTATTAAGAAATGATTGGTAATAGATGCCATGAAATTTCCCATTGCTATTTATGCCATTAGAATAAACGAAAAAGAATGCATTTTTTGCAAACAAATGATCGAATGCATCATGTGTAATTAACTAATAAAACAGAAGTTTTTATAAAGCAAATGATCATTGTGAAATACGGGTTTGCTGTAAATTTTTAAGTAGATTGTGATATGGAAAGTTATGTTTCAAAAAGAGAAGAAAATATTTTTAGACTTGAAAAACCCCGCAGCACAGCCGACTGACTATATGTAACAGTCGACTGTCCTGGTCATTTTGATTTTCGAGTTGAAAAACATCACAGAGCATCCGACTGATCACATTTAACAGTCGACTGGCCTGATCGTTATTTTTGAGTATAAAAATCATAGCAGAACAGCTGACTGTCCATATGAGACAGTCGACTCCTCTGATTATTTTATTCTCGAGCTTTAGAAACTCGCAGAACAGCCGACTGGTCATGGTTAACAGTCGACTGCCCTGAAGTTTCAAATAATATCTGTGTTGTGGGAGAAAATCTCTATGACCTGAGGCTTTGTATAAGTGAGACTGTTTTTACAAAAGGAACTCTTTTTGATTATTAACTTAATTTGTTTCTGTAAGAAATTTCGAATGGATTGTTTAAGAAGTTAAAATGAGATTTTGGGTAATGAGAAATTTGAAAGGTGTGAATTGTTAAACAATTGAAAATGTGAACTGTGGATTTGGAATGGATTGAAATAGAATTATGTGAGCTTATAAATTAGTGAATACGACATGTTTGAAGAATTTCAGTTCCCAAGTATAGATGCAATTGAATTATTGATTGTGATGAATTATGAAAGATGTGGATACATGAATACTATACTATTGAAATATGAATGGTGGTTAATCATGAAAACTCTTATGGGTATGACATTGTAATTATGAGTTGAAATTGAGAATTAGGGTATAGCCAAGCCTTATATCGGCAGAGAAATGAATTGAAATGGAATTTGAAATGAAAAGACCAAGATTTGGGTCATGTTGAATAAATGGTTAAAACTGGTATAGTGGAAGTGCTACATTCTAAGAGATTAATTTTATTCATGATTCAATTAAACTAAGGATTAGATACATAGTGAAGATGTGATAAAAGTAAGAGAAACATTGAGTATGAGGATCATTGGATTGGCGGCGTGAGAGTATTCATAGGCTGTCTTCACGATACATCGTGACATGACGTGGATACTGCTCCAGAGTACCGTCCCGGTGGCGACGCTCGTGGGATGTTTGGTGACTGCGGGTGGTGTTATGTCCCATGACGGAGGCTGAATTAACCACAGGCTGTCTTCACGATGCGTCGTGACATGACGTGGGATTCCCCTCCAAGCTGTCTGGACATGAGCTCGTAAGTCATAGAACATCTAGGATACTTACCGTAGTTACAGTAGTAGATTAAGTCATGGCGAGGGATTGAACCCTACAAGATGAAGAACGATTAAGGGCTTGCCCTCGGACCTATGTAGTATGGGATGCATAGAATCCGAACAAGTGCGCATTAGTGTCATATATCATAATAATTGCATTAAGGACTAAGTGCACATTCACAACACGACATCAATAGAGAGGATAGTCCCTTTAGCTTTGTTGTGACAAGTTTGTGTTTGTTAAGAAATGAGAATCGTTGTACTGTTTCCGGCATAGAGAGGATGGCCGTGTATAATATTTCGTTAGTTGAATGAACTGACGCGCCCACAGTTTTATATGCAGGATAAAAATGCTTGACTATTGAAGCATACATGCTGCACAGGATTGAGTTAAATATTGTTTCATGTAATTTATTGTAATATTGCTTTCGCTGTGATAATGTACAAGTGTAAATGTAACTCTGGTGAAAGAAAAGTTTTTATTTCCTTGTAAAATTGTACGAAAGAAGCCTGTGGAATCTCGAATTCAGTTGTATTTTGGAATTCGGGGTGTTACAGTATGTATTATGAGATGCATATGTTTCCCAATCAAGTTTGCATTAGAGTAGGAGCATCATGTGCACTTCAAGTTTGTGTATTGGAATCTAGATCATAGCATACATCGAAACTTGTGGTTTGACTTCACATTTTCCATTTGCATCAAATTTAGTTGTTGAGGTTTTAGAGATCGCGGGTTTCATCTGCATTGCGTCAGTTGCATTCAGCTGACGTGCCCATAGTTTGTTAGTTGCAGGATTGCTGATCGTAGAGCAGAGAACTCGAGCTGTGGGAAGCACCCAAGTAGAGGATATAATTCCTTGTACAATATACTTTATTGTGTAATTCATGATGTAAATTATATGTAAGACTACATTGTACATTATAATAATGTAATAAAAGTTTTTAGTTTCCTGCGGTTTTCTGTGTTGTGTACTTATTGAAGTAAAGATTCTGGGTAAGTGTCGCGGGTTTCAGTATATGGAAATCGGGGCGCTACATTTTTGATTGAGGAGTGATAATGATTATTTTGTGTCTTATCGACATCATTAGGGGAAGAAGATCATTTTAGTTGTATATATTGATGACATTGCAATTACAGGAGATTATCAGAATGGTATTCATGATCTGAAGTCATATATTCAACAGAAGTTTCAAACTAAGGATCTCGGGCGACTAAAGTACTTCTTGGGGATCGAAGTTGCTCAATCTAAACATGAAATTTCTTTATCACAAAGAAAGTATGTATTGGACATACTTACAGAGAACGGTATGCTAGGATGCAGGCCATCACACACTCCTATGGACCCAAACTCCAAATTGTTGCCAGATCAGGGGGTCCAGTTGAAGGATCCAAAGAAATATAGGAGGCTTGTGGGAAAACTGAATTATCTTACAATCATTCGTCCATATATTGCATACTCAGTTAGCATTGTAAGTCATTTTATGGTTTCTCCCTGTACAAGTCATTGGAATGCAGTTATGAGAATTCTTCAATATTTGAATAGCTCCCCTAACGATTGTTGTATACTGATGGTGGACATTGTCGAATTGCTGAATTTTCAGATGCTGATTGGGCTGGCTGCCTAACGACTAGGAGATCCACTACTGGATATTGTGTATTTGTTGGGGGAAACTTAGTTTCATGGAAGAGTAAGAAACAAAATGTGGTGTCTCGATCGAATGTTGAATCTGAGTATCGTGTTGTGGCTGACTTTACATGCGAGATGACATGGGTCAAATGATTACTTACTGAGTTGGGAGTTCTTCAGCATGAGCTTATGCGTATGTATTGTGACAGCCAGTCTGCCATCCACAGTCACTAATGTTGTGTTTCATGAACCAACCAAACATATTGAGGTTGATTGTCATGTGGTTCGCAACAAGATCAGTGGCACGCCATATGAGCCTCCTCAGATAGAGGCTAAACATATTAGCACTGATCACCAGCTAGCTGATGCTCTCACAAAGCCTCTCGCGAGAGCCAGAATACAGTTCATCAATGACAAGTTGAGCATGTATGATATATATGCTCCAACTTGAAGATGAGTATTAGAGATTATACGGGTAATGTACGTGCTTGTTATAAGAGTAATATATATATGTTATAAGTGTGTATTGTAGAAGGTGGGAAATATATCTTGGTTTCAGTAACATCCGCATACAACTACTTGATCTTCTTTGTCATTTCCGCACCTGCAATGTTTCCGTACGCATACCACCTCTAAAGCACTGGATCTCATCTCATTGTGAATTTTCGTTGTTGGCCTTACTGTAAAGAAAGGGTGGGAGGAAAAGGAAGCTGAAGAAGCAAACTAGTAATTCTCAGCTTTCTCAGTGAAACTCAACAGAGGGGGCAAAGGGTCAAAAGTGAAATAGAATAGTGCATGGGGGACAAAATTGCTTGGGGGAATAGAGAAATTGTGAAGCATTGGTGTCAGTAATTTAGATTTTGAGCAATTTAGCTCTTAACTTAATAAAATACAGAATAATTTATTGGCCTATTCAGTTCGTTATGTAAGAATAAGATTGATTTTTCCTTACCTAAATTATAAGATAGTGACTTTTCATACCAAAACCGTGGACTATTCATTTAGAATAATAATTGATCAGGCTGCAGTATTTCTAATCTAAACAAGAAATTCAGAAACAATAACAAACCTGTGAAATAAGATTTAGTGGTTGGCTAGGGGATGAAAAAGCCTGAAACCAAAAGGATAATCATTGAAACTGAATAAAAGTTTAGTACAACTTGCTAACAAGAGAAATTTTGACAAATTTACCTTATCAAAGTCAATTGAAGTCACTTTAAAACGCCCCTTTAGTCGAACCATCGCAGGTTTTAATTTGTCATCATTATCATCAGAACTTGAAGCTGAGAGACAGAATATATAGGAATGAAGTAACAGGCTAAAGCCTTGCACAAACATTTAAGAAAGAAAGCAAACTCAGTTCATAGTTCATACCAGATGACTTGGGTGTTCCAGGTATTGCTTCAGAAGAGATGACAGTCGTTGCATGAGACATACTGCAATTTTCCATGTTTTGTTCCTGTTTATGATGATTTTCAAAACTAACAAATAACACAGGGCATTAGAATTCTTTAAAATAATAAAATTCTAATCTAGAAGTACCAACTAGAATAAAGAACTAAATTATACTTCTCACATAGACACACCTACAAGAACAAATTTTTTTGTTGAGGGGAACAACTACAAGAACATTAAACAAATTTGAGTAAGCTTACTACTAGAAGAATCTAGCACTAGAATTCTTCAGACAAATCAAAATAGAAAATATTATAATCTTGATCAGGAAACAAGTATGGTCTATCATCTCCCCCCTTCTTCTGGACGATTTACTGCGCACCCAGGAGAATTCAGAGAATGTCAACTGGTCAGTTTACGATTTTGGCAAGTTTGTCCGCAGTCCACAGTTTCCTTAACCAAGAATTTGGCATTAATTAAGAGGGGTTGATGTCAGCTTGAAAATTTTTCCTAATATTTTGTGATGTCATTTTGGAGCTTATATCACTATCCCTGACCTATTGTCCCAGAATAAAGCTTAGATGATAATGGTGATTTTTTGTGAAACAAAAATGGGAAACAAACTTCATACAGTTATACACAATAGAAATGTGTTTGAATGATGGAAGAATGCCTTGAGCATAGAAGATTGTTGTGTCTTTATAACTATGAGACTAAGCATGTTGTCCAAATAGCTTCCATCAATCTCTGAGTTATAATTCGAACTACAATGATTTATATTTTTGCTGTGGAACTGCAGGCCATTCTGGATGCTACTCTGAATGCCTGAACTAGAAACCTTATCTTCGTAGTTAGCAGCATCTGTCTTAGATGTGCATAAGTCATATCAAAGATATAGTCATTAGGGGTTTCTGCTAATGGCTGGGCTATGTGAAGATAGTAAAATATATAACTATAAAGGAACAAAATTGCTTACCAGCTTTTATAGTTTACTAAATCTGATATCTTTTGTGTTGAAAATTTCAGAGAAATCAAAGGAGAAGAGTAAGATCTCTAGACCTTGCAATCATGAAAATGATAGGGGATTCTGAGGGATCTACTCTACCACATTTGAGGGAGATTGAATATAATCTATGATGTTTGGTGTCTCTCTCATATGGCACGATTAAGTGCTATTATTGTAGTCCCTTGTGTTATGGATTTCCGCACCCCCCCCCCCCCCCCCCCCCCCCCTCTCTCTCTCTTCAGCAGTCATGAAAATGAATATCTGCATGATCAAGTAATACACTGGTCCAACTGATGCAGATCACAACTTTAAACTAGAAATTTGTAACATCACTGCACTGACATATTTTTACCCTTGTACCATATGCTAGAATGAAACAGACTTCTACACCGAAGATAATTTGATGATGCATAGGCCCTATATATCTCACAAAAGAAACTATTTACTGTACCTCACAACAATGATTTTTGAGAACTGCAGTGAACACTGTATTTCGAAATGCATTTTAAAGACTAACCTTTTCAACTTTGCAGGTTGATCAGGTGAAGAATTGGAATGCATCATTCCATCATTTTCCTACCAATGCTCCATCTTATTAGGAACTCTTATTCACTTTTAAAGTGCAAACAATACAAGATTTAAAGTTACCTCAGAAGCACCGTTCATCATAGAAGAACTCATGACTAGTGGAACATTTTCATGCAAAGAATCTAGCTCTGACAAACAATTTGAGGATCCTTCAGAGTCTTTACCTGACACAGAATCCTCATTATCTGCGATCTGAAAAGATATGCATATGATGCCATATCATAAACATTGGTAAATACTGGCACCCAGTGTAAAGTATACATACAAATTGGTATTAAGACAATAAAAAAGAATATTTATTACCAGTGAAGCCTGAGCCTTCAAATCCTCAATATCGAAGTTCCACTCGCTTATTCCTCTCTTATATTCTTTCTGATATATTGGGAAATGAACATTAAATCCAGGTTGGAGAAGGCAATAATAACATTATCAGTTAACATATATGTGTAATCTCAAGAATCAATCAATACAAGTCACGGTGAAACTCATTGCCAATACCTTGGTTAGTTAATTATTCTTGAAAATCTTATATGGAATAGGAGACTTAATCAATGACCGTTCAGTCTGTTCATCACGTTGTGTTGCTTTTAAGAAAAAGTATTCACGGGGCTTCTTCCAGCAGCATCATAATTATGTACAATTATCTGTTACTCTGGTGCATCCTGGTAAATTTATCTTGCGAAAGGTTGCCTCTGTAAATCAGTCCATTTGAGGCTATATTTGATTATCTACTGATGATTTCTCATATAACTTGTCTTTCTCAACTTTTTCTTTCTGCTTTTTGTTATCTTGATTATAATAAGAAGAGCGAAAAACAATGTAACAATAAACTTAAATTATGTCTGCATTCAATATCCAGCGATGTCTGATACATCCCATGAGGTTTTAATTTCTACATTGTCCTATTTCTTCTCCACTTTGTTATTAAAATAAAAGTGCATTTTATATTTATTAACTGAAAATTTCCTTATGACTGGATGAAGCCACTAAAGTAGTCTGTCATTTGTTCTCCACTACATTAAACTTACCAAACTTCACCTGAATAAGATTCTTGAAATTTTTAACAAGGGTCTATGCTTTGATATAAAAAAAAGAAGCAGAAACTCTATGAAAGTTCACTGAGTTTAGCACATTCACTTTCACTGAGTTTAGCACATTCACTTTCACGAACTTATAAAACTAACAACATAAATGATTTTCAGTGTTAATTTCCATGAACATATATTTGCTAAGTAGGCACATAAGACAAGTTGGTAATCATTTAAACATTAACAATTTAGATGATTAACAAGTGGATCGGGGAGAACAGTAAACCTGGGACATTGCTTCCTTTTCACCATCAAGCATCTTCCTTTCTGCCAGCAATTCTGCTTCCTTCAGCTGTTTACAGTAGAGCCAGAGCTGAATTCAACTGAAATAAACATGAGTAAAAAAATTGTAATTTAACAGATATATAAATAGTAACCTTCAATTCTTGATATCGTTTTGACAGAGAAGGCAGCCCCTCTAAAATTTTCCTTGCAATAAAGTCATGGAATTTAGCTTGCTTGAAGAAACTGTGTTTCAACAGTTTATGTGCAGTAGGCCTTTTTGCGGGATCCTTCACTAAGCATGTAGCAATCATATGCTTGAAGGACTAACATAACAAAACAGACTTGTTAGGAAAATGATTTGAGTTTCAAAGTTTAGGAAGAGTTATAGAATCAAGAAAGTACCTTGGAAAATTTCTTGTCCTTGCTAAACTCAAGTGATGGAGGAGCATTTTGCAAGGTCATCAGGAAGACCTGTACAGTTTAAAGGAAGTAGATCAGATAACTCTATATTACAGGAGATTTGATAATCTAGCAAATACCACAATTTTCCTATTAAAGATGAAAATACTAGACATTTCAGAATATACATACAACGGTAAACTTAAACAAGTATGTGTGAATTATGCACTAACACTCTGGAATGATTACTATGGACAAGTATGGTTCAAAACTATCTAAATTGTAGAAATCCAATGCTATCAGAACAAGTATTATACAAATTTTTTTTTTTTGATAAAAAGATGACCTCTGTCATCGTTTCATTAACGAGGGATAACGAAACAAAGTAGTACAGCCACTACAAACCAACCAGGATCCTACCGAATCCTACATGCATCCTCCATACAGAATGAAAGACAACGAACTAAAGTAGCATCAAGAGTACATCAAAAGAAACAAAATACATCACAACAGACATCAAGTAGACTCTACTAGTATGCTTAGGCTCGTGCTCTCCACCCTTTGGCCTGAGACTCTACTCCTCCTCGGACATCTTTAGCTTCTTCTTCGCTCCCACAGCCCCTGCCCAATCATGTATAAAAAGAAAAATTTTATGCATAGAAGTTGAAAATCTGTAACTAATATTTCAAAAGAATAAGTCGTTTCGGTCTAGCCATAGACTCCACATGGTTGCCGCTACTGTTATCTCCCAGGCCTTAGTGTCCTCTTTCCTAATGAGACTCTCTCTCCACCTACCCCACAAATCTAAGGAGGATGTAGGATGCTGTGTACACCCAAACCCTCTACATACTATATCCCACGTAAGTTCTGCCCTAGGACAAGTGAAGAATAAATGTGTTGTGTCCTCATCCGCGCTTGAACAGTTACCGCATCTGATGTCGATTTGCATGTTTCTTTTCGTGAGACCTTAGTTAGGATGGCATCGTTGTGCACCAGCCAACTGAATACCTTAACTTTTAGTGGCGCCTGCGTATTCCAAATGACATTCTCCTCTTTACATCTTATCCCTCCGTCATTTAGCCACTTGTACATTGAGGCCACTGAAAAGGTTTTTGAGTCTTCAATATTTCACCATCTATCATCTACCTCGTTAGTCAATTCTCCCCCATCTGATTGTATGAGTCTATTTAGTTCTTCGAATTGCCTGACGGTCTCCTGCGATAGTCGATCGGTGACCGTAAACGTGAGCTTTCTCCTTTTCCAAACATCTGCCACCAATGCGTCGGGGTTAACTGTAACCGCCGCAGCTTGTGGAAATAGATTTTCTAACGTTCTACTATCGTACCATTTATCCTTCCAAAACCTAGTGTTCTTTCCGTTCCCAATTTTGCATCTTGTATTTGTGTTAAAAATATCCCCTTGTTTGGCCACCCCTTTCCATATGCCTGAAACCCTTCCGAACGCACTACGCCGGCTGAATCGGTACCTTTTCCTCTTGTGAAAAAGTTCAAATGAGTGGGACCACCACCCTCTTTGTCGTCTGTAGATCTTCCACCACCATTTGCTTAGCAGTGCGCGGTTCATGTCGTGGAGATTAAGGATTCCTAGCCCTCCGAATTCTCTTCTCTTGCACACTCTGCCCCACTTGACTAGGTGAAATCCTTTGTTTCCCTCCTCCGTTCCTCTACATAAAAAACGTCTTCTCATCTTATCTATTTTATAGATAACCCACTTTGGCAGTTCGTAAATCGGCATCAGGTATAGTGGAATTGCGTTTAGAACTGAATTGAGTAAAGTGATCCTACCTCCTAGGGAGAGGTATCTACTCTTCCATCCCGTCAGTTTTTTAGAAATTTTGTCGATTAGGGGTGTCCAGTCCTCTCTTAATAATGGTCCCGGCCTGATTGGCGTCCCTAGATATTTGATCGGGAATTCGTCCCTCTCACACCCTAAGATTGCCGTGATGTAGCTTGTCGGAATTGAAAGCAGATCACTAATGGGGGTAACACAGCTCTTCCGTAGGTTTACTTTCAATCCTGACCAACCTCAGAAGCAATCCAACACCGTCTTAATCGCTACCACCTCTTCAACTTTTGCCCTTCCAAATAAGAGTGTGTCATCGGCGTATTGCAGAATGGTCATTGGTTGATCTATCTCATTGATCTTAATTCTCCTGATGACGTTGTTCTCCTGTGCTCTCTTGATCATCTCTGCCAATCCATCCGCTATGATAGCAAATAATAATGGCAAGAGCGAATCCCCTTGCCTTAGCCCCCTCTTGCAACAGATTTCCCTACCTTGGCCCCTGTTAACCTGAACGCATAATTTCCCTCCTTTTACACATAGTTGGGTCCATGACCTCCATCTTGCTCCAAACCCTTTAAGGACAAGTGCTTCATCCAGACACTCCCAATGTACCGAGTCGTATGTTTTTTCGAAGTCTAATTTAAGTAGGAAACCATCTGTTTTCCCTTTGTTACCCCTGAATATGATTTCGTGGGCGGCGGCTATACAGTCCATAATGTCTCTTCCTCGGATGAATCCACTTTGCGATTGCGCCACCACCTCCTCCATGCACGGTGCCAATCTTTGGGCGATGACTTTCGTTATAATTTTGAACGAACTGTTTATCAGGCTGATTGGTCTGAAGTCCACTACCGTACGAGCCTCCTGTTTCTTAGGAATAAGGATAATAGAGGCATAATTTATTCTATCCAAGTTTGCATTTCCATTGTATACTTCTTTAAAGATGTTCATCAGATCCTCCTTGACAATCTGCCGGTATATCTTGTAGAAAAAAATAGGCAGTCCATCTGGCCCCGGTGCTTTATCCTGGCCCAGCTTCTTGATTGCTTCGTACACTTCCTCTTCTGTGAATACATTCTCAATTCCCTCACTCCCGTCTATCCTGACCGAGCTCCACATATCTGTCCTGAGACCGCACCTCGCGTTGCACCTTCTGTCTAACAAATCGCGATACTTCTTTTCTAGTTGTCCTCTGATTAGCTCCTCGTTCTCCGTCCAGATTCCATCCACAAGCAATCCAGATATGTGATTTTGTCTTCTTCCATTTGCCACCTTATGGAAAAAACTTGTGTTGGCATCCCCTTCCTTAAGCCACTGAACTCTCGATTGTTGTCTCCAGTGCATTTCCTCCATAATTTGAATATGTTGTAGCTCTAGTCTCCCATTTGCAAGTTCATCCTTCTCTTCCCCTGTCAAATCTCTATCCTCTTGGGAAGCTTCCAAGTCGTGAATCCTGCTGCCTAGCATATCTTTTCTTGAGTTGACGTTACGACTTTTCATCCTAGTCCAATCTTTTAGTTCCCTCCGAAGTCGTCTTGTCTTTTCCACCCAGATTCCTACTGCCGAGGTTTGTGATGTTGACCGTTGCCAGCACTCCCGAATCGTCTGACGCGTTTAATCTATTGTAGTCCAAGACTTCTCGAATCTAAAAGGAAAGGACTTGCGCCTATAGTCCCCAACATACTCTATGACTAGAGGTAGATGATCTGACGTGTAACAAACTGCTGATCTCATTTTTGCTAGTGGGAACATCTCCTCCCAGTCATTTGACACCAATATTCTATCTAGCTTTGCTAAGATTGGACTTTGTTGCATGTTGGACCAAGTGAATTTTCTATCCATCATCTCTAGTTCCATCAATTCCAGGTCATCTATAACATTATTGAACATCTCTTGTTCGGTGCGACTGTGGCCTCTACCTCTATGCTCATCTTGGTATCTGGTGATATTGAAATATCCTTCTACCACCCAAGGCCTGTCCCATCTACTCCTGATTTCTCTAAGCTCTTTCCAAAAGTCTTTACGCAACCCATAGTCATAAGGGCCATACACAGTCGTAACGACGTGTTCCCAATCATCGGCTCTCCTTCTGATTCTAATAGACACCGTAAAGTCTCCAATATACTCATCTACAATCTCGAGGGTTCGAACATCCACCCCGAGCGCTATGCCACTGGAGAATCCTACTGCCGCTTTAAATCTCCAATCAAAGTTGATTGCCCATCTACATGAATTGAAATCACCTATAGAATGCTTCTCCATTCTAGTTTCTTGCAACCCACAAACAGTTGGCTGAATCTTATTAAGTGTTAACGCCATTGTTCTTTTTTTGCTGTTTTGCTTCATGCCCCTAACGTTCCAAAAGGTGTACACCATTACGACAAAATACTCTAACCGCCTACCCTCTACCCCCAATTAAATGCCCTTGACTTAAGCCAATGTCAATCTAGACTCCCCTCTAATGATTGCTACATTTTCTAGTTGTTCTACCCTGTTAGAGCCCATGGCTAGACTGTAGAGACTAGCAAAATAGATAAGCGAATCATCATTTAACGAATTTAAAATGGAGAAGTCGTGGTTGAGAGTACCTTCCGCCGACGGGTCATGATCCCTCTCTTTAGCCCCTTCCAGACTAAAACTCTGCACTTCCCCCTTGCTAATTTGTCGCTTTTCCCTCCTCTGATATTCAGTGATTTTCTTGCTACCGCTACTACAAATGCTTCCCTTAGTATCCATGTCCCCAATCTCAGTATCAGTATCTGAGATTATATTATCCTCCCTAACTCAGTCTAGTGCTCCAATCATTGCCCCCTAGCATCCTACTCAGTCGATTGCTGGCCCTCAATTTGTTGATCAATGAGACCACCCTCTTTGGGTATAACCACCTCTTTGTCTGCTCCCTCTTTTATTGAAGTAATTGTATTAGTAGTCTTTTCCCCTAGGAGTTGATGCCCAGTAGTTCTCATGTTAACTAATGAGGTCATTGCCAATCTGATTGACTCTTCCACTTCTTTAGTGAAATGGGTCCAATCCTCTCTCCCAAAGCCCATCTCCCTACTAACCTCAATTGCATCCCCATCACAGTCTCTTTTTTTGAGAATCGCTGGTTTTGTCTTGATCCCTGTGCATGTATTTTCCCCCAGTTTTGTCTTTAGCGCCAAATAGTGAAACCTGTCCTCTGTCTCCTCGATGACAGCGCAATCCCCTTTAAGACCCCTTGGATAATGACCCTCTGAACATCGTACCTCAGTCACATTCGAGCTTCTTTTTGGCTGCCAGCTCTGACCCGCATTGACCATTGCCACATCGACTTTGCCTCCCACCTCTCCTCACGTTCGAACTTCTTTTGAATTGAATGGCCCCAATCACCCTGATGCTTGATGGACGGCTCTGGCTTCTCAGTCATTGGATTTTTTGATGAGCATCACAGATTCGAATCCCCCCGATCCAAAGGTCTCAGTTCGGCTTCAACCTCCAACATGGAATCGTGGCCGTCGTTTCCCACAGCGTTCGCCATCTCCATTCCACGAAATGAAAACAACTTCTTTGCCTCTACGACGATGAGGACTTCATATGTTTCACTTTCGAAGTCGACAGCGATCTTCGAGGGGATATCCAATGTACTTGCCACCCCAACGGGCACTCTTGCGAATTTGCGAAATGTGTGAGTTGCGGTCCCCTTGTCGACCTCGATCAACATACCAAACTGACGAACTAAGTTTTGGAAGCCTGACGTCGCCCAACAATGGAAGGGAACATTGAATAGCCGGATCCACACTGAGGTGAGCGACTCCGCTTTGAGTGCTCCGAAGTCTTGAGACCATGGCTTGAGAGTGACAAAGAACTCCGACACCTGTCCGACTCTTCCAATCAACCCCTTCATGTTAATCGCCTCCATCGATACTGCGGCATCGCTGCCATGCACGAAGAAGGTGTCGTTGTTGATTTCTTGCACTATCCAAGTTGGCAACGGCGAGACCGCTACCTCAAACAGCTCCTTAACGTCTTTGGCAATAGGCCAACCTGTCTGCGCCTTCACCAGAATGCCTCCTTTATATCTTCTTTCGAATTCTGCCATTAACGGAGTCGGGGTGATCATCGCTTTGATAACTTTTCTATCACCTGCAACGCTCTCTTGGGTCCTACTCGCTTCGGAGTTGAGAGGTGCAGCATGCAAGCTTGGAGGGTCCCTGGATACCGACGAAGCCTTATTCCTTGGACACGCCGTCGATATGTGGCCAGTCGACTTGCATACATAACAGAACCAGTCGTTTTTGCAGTTGCTGATGGAGTGGCCGGCCTGAGCACATTTGTGGCAGCTAGATCTTGCTTCCCCCTTCCTGTCGCTGGAGTTACTTTGGGTTGAAGCTTTCTTTGGAGCTTTTATGTGCTTGACGAGAATTCACTCGCTTTCTTCATCTTCTCTCTTCCGACACGTCTCTTTCTCCACCGAGGGAGATCGTCGGCGGGCTCTATGCTCCGCCACCTCTCTCGTGGCACCTCTAGCCACCTCTGCGAAAGACCTTTTGTAGCTATCCACGACCCTTGGTTCAGTCTGGCACGCCTCAGATGAAGGACGACGACCTCGAGAATCCCTCTCCCTCAACCAGTCTCTATGACCAGTCGGAGAACGGCCTGAGTTCCTCACTCTAGTTTTGCTTTGATGATGGTCTTCTTCATCTTCTCTCTTCCTCCTGCCGTGGGTGTCGTTTCTTGCGCGCTTCGGCATGTTCTAGGCAGTACGGTCGTTGCTCCTCTCCGTCTTGTCAGCGTGATGATGTTGGTGGGAGTGGTGGGGGTGGGGGGTGATAGGGGTTGGATGAGTTCTCCTCTCCATGCTACAGTATGTAACTAAAAATTAAGTCCCTTCACCTTTTCTTTCTGTCTTTCCTACAGTATTATACAATTATAATATAGATATCGAATACTAGCCATTTTGGCTAGCTGTTTTTTCCTATTAAAAAGAAGTATTATAAAATTGTATATTATCTTTTTCTGTTGCTAAATAAAATAGATTTATCTAGAAATAGAAATGAACTGTAAACTCCACCATTCATTCATCAAATTTATTAAGTTTTGGTCATTGATATAGCTAAAATATATGTTCATATACAATATAAATATGGGCACCTCAGAGAACGTATATACCTAGTATCCACCAAAGATCTGAATACCTGATACGTATTGTATCAGTATCTCATATATAAGTAACTATCAAAGAACCAGGGACGGAGAGAGAGGGTGAGTAGGAGGGACATTTGGGACCCCAAAATTTTTGTAAAACCCTTTTCATATAGGGCAGAATTTTTATTTGGCCGCCCAGTTAAAAATTTTTTGGGACCCCCAAGCTCAGTCCACCTCTTGAAGGCTGAAATAGTGGTATGGATTTTGGACTAAAAAATAATTCATTCTCTCATTCTATTAATTAAGTCAAACTGCTCAAGCTTAAAAAAAGAAACTCAAACCCAACCCATCTATTAAGCCCAAACCTTGGTTCTCTCATTCTCTCATCTCTCTGTATAATATATAGTCTGGATTTCAATTCTAAATCATTTTGTTGATTCAATTCCAAGTATGTAGTATGGATTTTATTGTGTTGATACAAGTATGAACAAATCATTTTTTTCTACCCAGACTTTTTTTTAATCTTAACAATAATGCTTATTATTTGATCTGTATGATCCTTGGATAAAATTTTGAATAAGAAGCTAGTATGTACACAAGTTACAAGTATATCTATTCATTTAGGTCGTATCTCTTAGCCTCTAGAATTATAAGAGTGTAAATAGTGTAGTATGATTATTGATTATTATTACTCTTACCAAATTTAGAGTACAATTATACAAGTGCCAAAAAATACATGATACTAAGAACACTAATTCAAATATTTACTTTGATTATAATTTTATTTTGATCCAACTACTTTGATTTTTCAAAACAAAAATAAAGTAATGAATTTTTGACAACAATCATGTCGATGCCAGGAAAAAAAAAATGGGACTCCCATTTTGATTAGTCTGGCTCCGCCACTGCAAAGAACTAAAGATATATGAATTGAAGGTCTTCTATGGAGCCAAACTGCTCATGTAAAAAGGCAGATCTGAGCATGAATATGGATATATATAGTTAAACAATACCTTTACAGGAGGCTGTGAGGAGAAAGGAGCATGACCATGAGCAAGCTCCAGTGCGGTTATCCCAAAAGACCAGATGTCTGCCCTGCAACATTTATCCAGGATTAGGATGGAATGAGATCTGAACTTATTACGATGAACCAATTAAAACATAAAGGAATGTCAAGTCCTACTTGAAATCATAACCATTTCGATGCTCCATCACCTCAGGTGCCATCCTAGAAAATCAATAAGTAAATGAGATGGAGAAGATATATATACCAGAGGAAACACTGCTGAGAGCCTAAGGGCCAAGTTAACCGAGCAATACGTAACCATGCACAAAAGTTTACAAAATATGTACCAGCAAGGTGTTCCCACAAATGTATTCCTTGTCCGCTGCCTATCACCAGAATCAAAAAGGGATGCTGAAACCCCCAAATCACCAAGCTTTACTTCCCCAGATGTATCAACTAAGATATTACCAGCCTTTTAAAAATGATGAAGTTAGTGATCAATTTTTGTAGAAGTATGGCAAATAGAACTCAAAACCAAATAAGATGTCAACTACAGAGAAACGTAGTCTACTAGCAAGAAAGACCTATAATTGTGAATAGCATGACTTTTTGGTGCACAAATTGCTCCAGCATCATCAAGAATTGCATCTTTCAAACATAAGCTTAACCGGATATTAACAGACAGTCATCTCAGTAAAATACATAATTTAGAACTCTGTACCCAAATACGCTTCACAATATTAAGGACAAGCTTCACCGAGTCATTATCTGTATGTGATTGTGCGCTGTCTTCCTTATGAGTTATGCCTACTGTATTACAAGAAATTCTTTTCAAAGACCTTTTCATGGAGACCATAATCCTCATACTCATTCTATATGGTCAGACTTACGATGATTCAAGAGTACACACTAAATTTAAAGAAAATCAAACATTATAGTTGAGAGGTTTTTTTCAAAATTTGATGGTTGAGGGGTGTTTTTTTTTTAGAAACCCAAATAGTTGAGGGGTGTTTATTCAAATTTAGCCTCATCCTAACACTACTAAGGCAATGTTTGGTATATGTGTATATTAACTAAAAACTGTCAGATAATGTGCTATGAAAAAGTGTTTTAACTTTAGATTTCTTCTTTCTTTTTAGGAGTTTTTAACGTTATGCTAAACGATCAATTAGGTGCCTTGAGATTAGATTTAAGTGCTTAATAGAGTCCCAAGCGCAATACCAGACATAGCCTAAAATAAAATCAACTCATGGAAACTTGTGAAGACTTATAACAGCCACCCTTATCTTTCTTGCAAACATTGTATGGTTTATGCTTAAAGCCCTTTTCTTTCTGTGAAGATCCCAAGTTATGATGAAGGAGGAGGATTTCATTTGACATCTGATGGAGTATGAAAACTAGTCGAGATATATACATAGAATGAATACTAAAGAATACTCATTGAGGTGTCCCCATTTGACAAAGAAGGCTGCCCCTTAACAGAGCTAAAAAAAGAAATTTGTTTCTTGTGACCAACTCAAAAGGTTCAGGATGAATTTGTGTTTGTTGTATAATGCAAACCATTGGCACTCTGTTCACCACCCCACTGACTTGGGTATAATTGTTTCTAATTTCATCCATATCCCATTGCCACAATTGTACTGCAATGACAAAACAATCTTGATCTACAGGGCAAAAACAATCTACTATGGCAATAGACACCAACTTATTATGGATCCTCAATCCTTACATTATATTCACCATATTGAAATAGTTAAGATTCAAAAGTTTACCTTAATATCCCGATGTATATGTCCTTGCTGATGAAGATATTCCAAGCCGTTTAATACTTCACGTAGAAGTGTTGCAATAATAACCTCCTCAAAACCTTTAGGGTAGGCAGACTTCATTATATCAAGACAGGACCCACCAGCCATGTATGGTGTGACAACCCACAATTCGTGATCAATTACAAAGGAACAATGTGCTTTAAGAACATTTGGATGGTTTATCATAATTAAAGTCTGGGCCTCACGCGAGATGGTATTCTGCACACATTAGAAAATATATATACCAAACAACTTTGGCATGAGAAATTAAATTTGAAACAACCAAAACTAAACTAAAAATATAGAATGATATTTTAATCCTTCTATTCAGTGTAAGAACACAAACTAATATCATTATAATCAATTTGAGATAATATAAATTTGTCAATTTTCTTAAAGCCGTGATCAACAACAGACGAACAATGTGCTTTGAGATCATTTAGATGGTTCATTACATTCATAGTCAGAGCCTCATGCAAGATGGTACTCTGCACACATTTGAAATTTTACTTTTACAAATTTTTTGGCATGAGATTAAATTTGGACAACCAAATTTAAATTGAACAAAGACATGGACTAAGGAAACTATACAACCAACACAGACTAGTAACAAGAGTTTCCAAAGCGGAAATGAAATACATTTAAGTACAAATATGAAATTCTACAAAGGTCTGCCTAGGCATGTTAGCACCAGTCTCAACATGTAATGGATGAAACCACAACAATCTCCACATGTAATGTATCAGTAATCATCTGCCTAGGCATGTTACGAGTGTATTATATGACATCACAACAATAAGATTAAGCAATATAAACTTGGACAATCACCTCCATATTCAATATACTACAGACTACAGAGCTGACGGTCCAAAAAAAGGGGGGGAAAACCCCTCGGATAATGTTCTATAATTGTGAGGAAAATGTAAGAAAGAAGAATCTAGAATCTCTGCAGTAGTGCAACTGTATGAGTTACAAGAAGGAATGGTTTCGTTAAACAGAATAAATAATGAAATACAACAACTCCCAATCCGGAATCTCTGAGTGAAGGAAGTGAGATAAACCATGGACTGAATAAACTGTAACCTTATTATATATTTTAACCTTACCTCAGAGTAAATAAAATTGACCATTCTTTGTTGGATGAGATAAAAGCACATGGAGCAAATAAATATACAATTGAAGCCTGTTTCCTATGCAAGATTATTTGAAACTAATTTTGTTTACCTAATCTAAGACTTGTTTATGCACGAAAGCAGCCAGGTCATTGAACTTCAAATTCAAGTATACCAATTACCAATACTGATGCTTAATAAGCTAATCCCCCAAAACTCGAGGTTTTTAAAAAAAAAATTATAATAATTAAAACCTCCCTAAACTAAGTTATCTTCAACTTTTATAGAATGAAAATTATGTCAAGATGGAAGCTATGACACACTTAACATCAGGCTAATTGAGCAATACTTGCCTCATGAGATAGCTTCCTCCAGCCCCTGTTTGCGATCACTGTGTACTCTGGATACAAGAATTAGCATTACACATTTGCCAAGAACTTTTTGAGGCATTACAGTTGGCAACTTATGGTTGCTTTGAAGCGAACACAGCTTGTAAGACATAGTCTTTTTGGTTTGGAAATATTTTGCCAGGTTTTAAATTTTTAAAATCTAGCAAAAATCTTTCCTTTTTTAACATTAGTTGCAGGCAGGGGGGGGTGGTACCTAAATCATATTGTGCCTGATTAATGTTTTATTGAAAATCTCCATTGCACTGCATAAGGAGAGTTTTAAACCCATGAGCCCCCACTTGGCATGGGAGAGATGAGATCACATGAGCTAAGCTCAACTGGGAAAAATTATTTGGTAATGTTTTGGCACAGTTAGGCAGGTTTAAACTGAAAATCTTTCAACTATTTAGAAAAATTTTAGAATATAACAAATAAATCATGTGGAATGATGGTTGACACATTGCATTGCGATTAAAGTTGGCAGGGTTTGAATTTTGGTGGGTGCAATTTAAAAACATTTTATGAGGAAACTAAAAGGTTCACAACAAAAATGTGAATTTCCAAATATATCCCACATAAATCATGATGAATTAGCTAACAACTAGATGAACCAATAAATTGCAAATAAATTCACTTCCTATTTGATTCACAAAATCTCTGGAATATAAATCATATCTATTCTTTGATCATGGTACAGGGCTAACAATATGCCTATAACTTCTTAGAAAATTGAGAAGTGAAGAAAATATATTAAGTTTTCATATTATAGTTATAACATATGAATAATCTATTTATACACATCTAAAGGGAGATATAATCATAAATGAAAGACTGGGAAATGTCAATAAAGGAGGCTGATAGGTCGACCATGACTTTTGACAATTTTTGTAGGATTTTAGTGGAAGAATCGGTGGAGCATAATTCAACAAAACTAGCAGCCGACTCGCAACACTTTAACCATCACCTTTTGAATCTTATAGAGCAAATAGGACCAATTCTTTTACATCAACAGTTTCCCCCTATAACTCGACCACTTCTTATAAAATTACCTTCATCGAAAATCTTATTACCTACTCAAACATTATTAATCTTTTCTCAAAAAACAACACCAGCATCGAGATTCTTACTTGCCCCTACTTTGTTGTGTTAAATTCCGTTATTCGTCCAATGCCAAACTCAAAACATTAACCATCAAAACCTCACACTGCACTCCAAATACAAGCCAACACAAAATTCGTCTATTACATATGGCCATAGGCCCATAGAGACATCGTATCGAACAAGTACACTAACTAACGAACCTTTTTTTCAACCTAATTATCTAAATTACAAAATAATAATATTCGTAAAACTGTTCATGTACACATATTTTCGACTAACCAAAAACAAAAATCCATTATACTTTAAAAGATTCCTAATTTACCACTTATTTTCACCAAGATTGAAAGTTTATAAGAATATAACACAAATTAACCTTGATTAAGCAACTAAATCAACTACTAGGGATTACCAGATCGCTGTTCCTCTCGAAATCGAGAATCTTAACGGCCACGATCTCATCAAAGGTGATGCACCGAGCTCGGCGAACGCTGGCGCTCGCTCCGTCTCCAATCAACTCGAAGAGCTCGTAGTCCTCGGCACGAATCGGATACTTCCGCTTCTCCATTGCGCGAAACCCTAGATGATGATGTCATCAGTTCGTCACGATTTGCAGGGAAAGAGTACATAAAGAAAGATCGGATCGGATTGGATTACCTGGTTGGTTCGATGGAGGGAATCCCGGAAAATGAAACCCTAGTTCTGAGATTCGATTGAGATTCTTTGGAATTGACGTTGCCCGCGCTTTTTCTTTTTGGTAGTTGCTTGAGAGGGGAAGAGTATAGTAGACCAGCAGATAGAGTGGGTGTTACTGTATTTATAGGAGGGGAGAGTTGCATTTCGTTTTCGAATGGGAAAGGGCGCTATATGGAAACGAATTTTGGGGTTTTAACTGCAAATTTTATTTTTGTTCATGAAAACGACGAAATTTGGGGTTTTAACAGCAAATTTTATTTTTGTACTTGAAAACAAAATATTCATACATATGTAATTTGATGATTTTCTAGTATATCTAATCTTTAATATTATAATGAGACAGTTTGAGTTGTGTAATTTGTAGACAAACTGTAGTTTGTAGACAATCAATCATCTAATTTCAACCACTCATTTTTAGGTGAGAATTATATTAACCATCAATTTACTCAGCTATTGTGAGATACCATAATATCCTCAAAGTTCAAATATATTTACGACATAATTATTTACAAAAGTGTCACAAAATAAAAATTAGTGCCATAATTTGTAAAAAGTATGATAAAAATTTGGGATGGATAAAAAATGGTCTCAGGTTCTAGTCTAGACAACGTTATAATCTTTACTTGAAAAAATAATAATATTAGAACATGCATTGCTCGTGCAAATTACTAGTATTATAAATGACGAATTCATTTGTTGAAGCCTTATAATAAATTATTAAAATTATTATAAAGTGTATGAATTTTTGCTTCTTATAAAAAAAATATTCTGAATGTGGTAAATAAGCTAAAATTTGCAAAAGGACAACAAGCAAAATAAAACGTTACATCATCTCTATGTCCTTTAAGTATTTTATTGCCAGCAAAATTCTTGGTTCTTGCCGTCTTCACAAATTAAAAAAAATGGGAAAATAATTAGAGGTTTGAAAATATTGTTTTCTTATAATAGACGAATAGGTATAGACTTATAGACGCAACCATAAAGGAGATATTATATATAAAACATTAAAAACAATGATGCAGTGATGCGGTATAAGAACAAAGGGAAGAATCATTTATGAATGCAACAACACTTGGCATCATCAATGAAAGATGCAAGAGAGTTATGCACAACAACAATGCAGCTCTGGGTAATTATCACAACATGTATCCATTTGTGATTCTGAATCTTTTCTTAATTTAACTCTTTTCTATCTGAGAAGTTCGAGCTAATATCCAATTATTTAAGTTTTTCAATGAACCTTTGATAATGTTATCATCATGAAGTGTACATACAAATATTTCCGCATACGAAGGACCGTCTCAATAAGATGATACATGATTCACACTATTTATCCATGATCATGGTTGCGTTGCACAATCCAAATCCTATCCAAATTCTTAGATCTTTCAAATTCTTGCGAATTTACAAGGGGAGGGGTTCGTCGAGGATCCAACCTGTTGCCATCCCTAGTTAAGGATGTTGACAACTAAATAAACAAGGTTCAGAGTAGGCATTTACTAGCATGGGCACCAACTACACATCTTTAAAAAGAGTGATGAGCAAGCAAAGCATGCAAACACATGACTGAAATGAGTAATGCTCCATCCACTACTAATTTCACTACCATTTTCACTACCATTTTGTTCACTATCTTAGGTGGCACACTTTAATAGGTAGAGAAAGATAAGAGTAGGTGAGAGAATTCTCCAATAGAAATATGCTACCTAAAAATAGTAGTGAAATTGGTAGTGGCCGAAGCATTACTCGACTGAAATATGGCCAAGAGATATTTAAGAAGTACAAAGCTTATCAAGATACTCCGCATTGGAACAGGATGAACTCCTCGGGCAAATCGCATTAGCTGTTTGAATTGTTGTAGTACAGTTTTATGTCCAACTAAAAATAGAGCTACCACCAAATTGACTGCAAATCCATCTACAATAGTACAAAATAATTAAAGTAGGGTCTATTTAGTTATCTACTCCCCCTCATGTCTTCCATCTCCTTCCAAGACGGCATCTATCATTTAATGTCAGATAATCTCTTCCAATTACTGGCTACTGGCATGAAAACAAAGAGTCGAAATCTATTTCATGTAGCCTGAACTTGTTAACACTTGAGTCACTCAAAACACAACAGTTGGAAACCATAGGTAAATATTCGGCAGTAACTGTTATCTTTCAATCATGAGCTTATGAAACAAACACAGTACAGCTGCTTATCCCTTCAATTACATCAAAAATTCATTATTATTTGGAGTTTAATCAACAGCAGCTACAATGTATTCTTTCCTTTCCCTACGAAAAAAATGTGTCAGACCTACAATGAATCAGTGTAATTCTGTTACAATTCATCTGAAAACCAACAATTTGAGATGACACTAAAAGAACGAAGGGGAAGAAAATTCCTGTAGTGTATATATGCGAAAGGATCTCTGCATGTGGGCACATGTCTGAAAGCGTACCTTCACATGATTTCCATCAAACCCTGGGTTATGTATCTCAAGAACACAATAAAGGAATCTTCTTTCCCCAAATGGAAAAGGGACCTCCAGCAACTCAAAGCAAAAGAACCACACTATTATGTACATCTCTGAGAATTCGGAACTGAATCTGGAATCCCTCTCTTCCAGTCTCAAACCACTGGACCATCTACTCCTACATGTAGCTAGTGTATGGAGTGTTAGTCGGATAAGAAGACGCACCGGAAGGGCCAAATGGGTTTTCAAACGGGTTGGTATTGTTTGCCATCATAGTTAGCTGCTGTTGCTGCTGCCCTTGAATCATGTAGGCTTGTTGCTGAGCCATGGCCACCATCTGAACGTTTGTGGGTGGTGCCACACTATTTGAGGCATAGAATGGATCTTGAGGGAATTGAGAGACTTCGAAGGGGTTTGGAGCAACTTGGCCCATATGGTAGCTTCCATTATGGTTTTGCTTTCTTGAGATAGCAGCATCATATAGGCTATTGAGTGTAAGCCTGTCAAGACCGCCAGCCTGAACAGTGAAAGAGCAAGTGGGTTAAAAATCAGATCTAGAGGAGAATCTCGCAATCTGAAGTGAGCATGCTAAAACCTCTCACCAAGCATGAGAGAGTTTATACTGAAAGAATTCAATTGGTAATATCTACATGTTAGTCGACCCTTTTTCTATGCAGTTCAAACCCTACTTCACACACAAACGCACGCAAAACTTTCAAATATATATAGTTTAACTAAAAATAGTGTTATTTTATTGGAAAGAAGGTTTAACAAAAAAAAAAGTATATCTCAATAGGTGTACTTTTGTCAAAAAAGGTTTTTCTGGAAAAAAAATATTTAAAAAAGGAGTATATGTATTGAATAGCAAGGGGTATATATAGGTTTAAAGAAAGTCAAAGGGGCTAATGCTGAATCACAGTAAAATGCAGGAGTCTAATGCAAATTTCCCCAACTGTCCATGTGGTGTGTTATTCAGGTAAGATTTGAAGAAGCACATATTAGCATAACCAAGCTTATGTACCTCTACCAATTTTTCAGAAACAGTTTAAATCAACTTGGGTTTTGAGTTGATGAACAAGTGCTAAATGACATTGGCCCAGAATACAATTATATTCTCAGCCTTCTTTATGGAGTTATAGAACACTACTGCAACAACAAAATACACATACCAGTTTACTCTCTGCACTTTCAATGGAACTAGGGGCAGTAACTAAAGCAAGTTCCCACCCAGATTGCCCATTTGAAAGATCAAGAGTGCTCGCACTATTTAATGGATCATCTGCAAGCAAAGAGATGAATAAGTTTGAGCAAACCAACAATTATTACCAAGGATCAAGTGTGTTTTTTTTTTTTGAGATAAAAGTGACCAAGGATCAAGGGTTAATATAAATATTTAATAGATTATTACTGTTAGAAACTATGGAAAGGGCAAGGGTATTGTTTTCTTCAAACTTTGCAAGGTCCTGATTGAAATCGTCCAAGCCCTGCAATTAAGGTCCATCAATCATAATTAGACACCAAACTTGTACAAACTGCCGTTTGAAATTGTTTCTTCATAGACAATTACTACCAGCATAAGCATATATCAAATACTAATCTTACCAAGAGATCAGTGACTTGTGTCTGCACTGGAACTGGAGTTTCTACAGGGGCAGCAGCAATTGATTCTGGTGGTACTGAAACAACCGGTATTGGCTTTGTCTTTTCATTGTCGTAGTTCAAATCCTGATGTTCAATGGAGATAATGAGTTTCCGAGCAGATAGTCTTCTGTCAGCATCAACCTGGTGATAGTTACAGAATATTATGATGATAGTCAAGGATACTATGTCTATCAAGGGAATCAAATGCAAAACCACGTTCTATAACAAATATAAACATATGTAAATTATGACAGAATATTATGCATGTCAGCATCATCATCAATTGCTAAGAATTTTTATTAGGTATAGATATCTAACTAATCAAATATCAATAACTAACCAGCACGGCCACCTTTAACAAACAGTCATTTCAATTATAAATAGATCCAAACTCCAAAACTAGGGATTTAGCCAGATTTTGAGTAATTTTTTCCTGATCCAAAACTTCAGGCAACTTTTTAAGAGGATAGTATCTGCCCAGGTTTACATATTTTAAAGTAATATTATTACAATTCATATGTACTTTTTGTCTTTACTTTCATTTAAATTAAATATATTAGTATTTCACCTTTCATTTTTCATATATCAAAGGTACATTGATAAACTAAGAGTAGTTGGGCTTTCAAGCAGGTAGTTATAGGTCAAGATTCGGGCTGTTTAGTTTCGGAACAGGTAGACAGGTTATGTTATGGGTTAGGTTTCAGATTTTTCGTTTTCTGCTCGAGTTGGCGTTCGGAAATACTAATTACAAAGTATACCAATGTAAGTTTTGGGCATGTCTCAAAACATTTCTACAACCCCACCTTTCCGGTTTGGGCAGAACGGGTTCAGGTATAGCACAATTTGATGTGCAACCCTATTCCAACAACTAGATACAGAAGACCTCTTTTCTTTTTCACACCAACTGACCCTCAGCCGTCTATTGTTTCAAAAGTAACTAGTAATATACACGTGTGATGCACGTATTAATTTTTTCAAAAAAAATTAAAGTAAAAACACTGATTTACACGTGCGATGCATGTCTTAATAAGTAAGATTATATATTTTTCAAAGTAAATGTGAAGACTATAATGGGAGAGTTGGAGTTGCACGTGCGTTGCACGTAAGTAGATAGATTTACAACTCCAACTCTTCCATTATAATAGTTATTATATATTATATTATAGATAGATATAGACAAATAATTTACACGCGTGATGCACATTTAATATGTTTATAAAAAATTTAAAGTAAAAAATATGACGTAGCGAGGACTCGAAACTGAGACCTCCTTCATATTAGTTATGCACGTGCAATGCACGCATTGGTAGATTTACAAATGACACTAAGGTCTTCTCCCATTATAATATTAGAGATAATCTGCTTCATTATCAGCACTCCAAATTACTTACCAAATTTGGGTCAACTGGCAGAATATGTGGTGCTACCTTCACAAACTCTTCCATTGCAGCAATGAAGGATTCTCGGGGCTGCAGATAATAAGTAGTCAAATTGACAAAAGTCTGAATTATCCCAGCGGTATTGCATAATGAAAACGAAATTCATCTCTAACGAGGGGGAGGGAGCACGCTGAAGTGATACTCCCATAGCATGATTTTACAAATATTTTAGCGAACCACAGAGGACAGTTTCCTGGGGGTTATCTTAGAAAAGAAAAGCAAGGGTACTGGTAGACCTGATCGATTTCAACAAAATGTAGCTCCCGCCCAAGGTCAAGTCCTTTACAAAGTTCATGGAACTTGGACAGCCTTTGTGCCTAAAAATTGATTTCAAAAAAAAAAAAAATTTACCAGACTGACTGTTACAGACAAATTAACAAACAATTTCATGATGAGAATTAAAGTTTAAACACTTACCTGAAATCCGGCCTTCCGATAAATTTCAAGCGCCCTAAGGGCATCATAGCGCTGCATCTCAAAAAACTATCAAAGTAGAAAAATCAATATGCATGTTCCAGAACACCAATGTATAAAATACACAGAATGCAACCAACCTTGTCAACCAAATTGAGAGTACAACCATTGATTACATGGTATATCTTACTACTTTCACTGGCGACCTGCATAAGGATACTCGTTAGAGGCAGTAAAGAAGTTAACCAAAATGTCATGGTTAAACTGCTGCTTACAATTGAAAATGCGTATCGGATTACACTATTACGTAACGCTGCACCCTCTGGCTGAAAAAGTAAAAAATAAGGTATTTGACACACATACAGACAGAGAGAGACAATTGAAAATGCATGTCAGATCACATGCGCGCACGGACACACAGAGTCACATTACCAAACAAGCTAGCAAGCGGGAAAGAAGCTGTTGCAAAGCAGGTAAGTGCTCAAGCAAGTCATCAGTGTCGAGCTCGGAAGTTCTCTGCTAACAAAATCTCATGTTAGGATTTACTATGCATCAGCATTCATGAAAAAACAAATGCAAGTTACAGGGAAAAAAGAAAATCATAGAACCCAAAATAGAGAGAATTAGCATAAGCACTGAGATGATAACCTGTGTTTCCTTTAGATAATTGAGAAATGTCACTAGGAATGAGCAACCTAGCAATTCCTTAGACCATTTCTAGTGTTTGTTTTTCTTGAAGTATTTTTAACTTCACAAAAACGCCTAGAGCCTAAAACAATATTCCGAAGAATGAATAAGATCTTGCACGAGATTCTCCTGAGAGCCTGAGGCAACATATGAAAGAGCTCCTTTATAGTAATGTTACGCGCTCTTGTTCTTCACTAATAATACAGTTAAAATTACAAGGTCAATAATCTTTTTTTCCTCATCTTGGCGATTTCACCCACCAATTTAAAAGTTTTCACTCTTCATCCTCCCTCGATTTTAACTATATAGAATTATGGCATAGATTTATCCTCTTCAGTTGATTTCCATCTTTAGCTAATACAAAACTTTAAAATTTAGCTAATACTACTAACATGAAAATATTTATGCATGTTATTCTTCGAATTTCTCAACAAATTTTTTTGGCTCTATCCTGATTGAAACAATCCCAATAGTGGATTAACTCATAACTAATCCTATTTTACAGCCAGCAACACCACCATCTTACATCGTTTTACATGGGAAATAAGAAGATAGCTCAAAGAAGTATACATTTTCAATAAAATTATGTGGGGATTGAAAAGATTGGACATTGGAGGCAGAAAAGGCAAAAAGTACATACAGCTAACATGAAATACTGGCCAGTCCATTTCATGGTTCATGCATACAGCGAAATTCAACTTAAACTCTTTTAGGATATGTTAGTTCAATGTCCTTTAAGAATTGAAATTCAACATTGCTGAAGTTCAATAAAGTATTTCTTAGATTTAAAATGTCTGTTAAACTTCATAGATGACGACAATAATGATGACATAAATATTGTATATGAGTGAGTGTATCTGAACCAAGTTCAAGGCAAGAAATTTCACAAAATAATAAAACAGGAGAATATAGATTAAATTGCTTACTGGACGATCCGTCTCAACATCATACTTCAGAGCACGAAAGCACGAAAGACGCTCCTCAATATATAGAGCATAACAGCGTACCCAAGAAGAATACTCCCAAGCTTTAAGAGCCCAGATTAGCAAAAAGGGGGAAAAGAATAAGAATTAGCTCCTTTTGTTTCAAGTGCTAATACAAAATAAGGATTTTTTTATAATTTAATTAATTGAAATATCCTAACATGACTTACAATTCATCATTCTAATATAGTTGTGACAGTCATAATAAAAAGATGGCAAACCAATGCAGTAGAAAATGCTCATCAATTTTTAATTAAAGAACAAATACATTACTACTTCACATCATTTTTCAAGGAAAAGAAGAAAGTTACCATTAGTACTCGAAGTATCCTTGAAATGGGATAGGTTAAGCATATGAGTTCTGCCTCGGTTATAGTGGATAAGCTCCTCTAAGAATGTGGTATCAACCTCTCTCAGAGCACGATGTAAAACAATCAACGTTTTAATGGCAACCTGATCATAGTTAAAAGTTAGAACAAATAAGTAGTCAATCAACAGTCATGACTAGATCAACAAGCACTATATCAGATACATTAATGTGGAACTAGGAGGTAAGGAAACAAGATGCACATTCTTCCCAGATGCCAAGGCATGTTGAACATTTTTCCATATCAAAATTTCTTAGTTCCATTTTAAGGATAATTGATAACTTGTAAACAGCACAAGATAAGTATGTGGTTCTATTAATACAAAATTGAAATGGTAAAGCTTAACGGAATCTATAGAAAGATAAGTATAAGGCCCCCAGTTGCCAAGGATTATAATCTTGCAAACCTAAATGGTCGTCGCTTTTGTTAAATTTCAAGGAATATTTTAGATTTACAAGCCATTGTTCTGTAAGAGGACTAGGTAAAACACATATATTAATGAGTTTTCTGGTTAACATAACCTACAGCCCAATTGTGTGTCTTGGCGAGCCTTTTTGCAAGAGCACTAATGCAATACGCAACATCGGCACGAGGTTTTGAAGCAGAAATACCATCAAAAATAGCTGCAAAGAACAGTTAAAGTACAGGGCAAGGTTAGGGGAGGACGCTACAGGAAATAATTTTAGGAGAAAATGACGCAACACTCTAAAAAAGAAGTGTTCTGTCCAATATGAGAAAAACTTGGACTAACGGCGGATATGCTTCTCGTTTGCCAACATTTCATCATGGTTGGTGGCCTTGACAATTGCAATATCTAGTTCCTGTTCCAATATGATGCAAATTAATTTTTGACATGAGAGCTCACAGTTTCAGAAATATATAACAAAGTTTGAGAACAACCTTGTAACCACTGTTAATCTTTGCCAATCCAACTGTTGTAGAGTCCTTCAAAGCTCCAAGAGCCTTTCTAAAACTTTGCTGGTCCATCTGTTATTCATATTAATTTAAAGAACAATTACATAAGAGGAATAAATTGGGAAGTACAACCGAAGACATTCTTCCACAGCATACTCGTCCCAAGCATGCTAAAACTAGATAGGACAGAATCTGCACATACTTCTGGGATTGTTAAGCAGAAGTATGTATTAAGATGTAGTTTCTTAATATTGCTCTATATTACGACAAGTGCCTAGTGGCCAAGCACTAATAGTACAACGGCAAGGCCTTTCACTCTTAAATCGGAGTCCAAGCTTTTGATCCCGGCTTAAAGTGATTTGAGAAATTCCCCCACTTGGCTATTGCCTAACGACGTAGAGGCAATTATAAAAAATGCAAATTAGATCCCAATTCTTACATATGACACAGATTCTAGTTCTTAATTCAACCCTATTAAAAGTCATATCCTCCATCAATAGCTACTGCCATATCCAACTTCCCTGGATCAATCAAAGTTCGCAAAACAATCCAATAGCATGAAAATAAAAAAGCAAAAACAAGGGATAGATCCATCCACGACAGCAAAGCTATAAAGAGACCACATAAGCATATAATCTAAACCACCCAGCATTAGAATTATATATCTGATGCGAAAGTTCAAACCTTGAAAATGCAACCAAACACTCTAATACTAAAACATAAAAAAGGTCTAATTCACTTTCTATAACTACATATCAGATTCCTCACTTTCTATAACTACATATCAGATTCCCGTGATGTAAAAATGATAATGTGGCATTAGCATAAGGGACAATATAGGTATTTCATCTCTACAAGTGGCCTCGCTCACGGCCGGTTTGAGATTTATAGGGCTTTGTGCAGAAGAAAAAAAACTGGGCCTTCTTTAAATATTCTAATACCAATTTTACCTTATTTTGATTTTGATATCATCTATACATATTTATATATATTACACGAATTCAATTGAAGGTTATGAGTAGGGTACATTCTATATCTTAAAAATTTTATATGAATTCATCTGAAAAATACATTTTAAATTTTATATCATTGGAGGCTCCAATACCTGGGACGACGTAATCGATATCTTGAATTAGTCGTCTCATCAATTAAGACGAAATAGTATAAATGTGGTTAAGGATCTTCATATTCTTGCAACACAGGAAATACACGATTAAAAAAAACTTCACGTATTAAGTCAATGTCAACAATTAATGAAAGAAACATAGAAATCATTAAAGAGCTATATATAAAAGTAGATATATATAGAGAGCAATGCTCCATTGCAAACCACTGAAGCCGTTGTTGGGAAACAACGGCCTATAAGTAGTTGTTCCCAACAACGGCTTAGGTTATAAACCTATGTTGTTGTTTAGATTATAACCTAAGCCGTTGTTGGGAACAACGGCTTTAGTGGTTTGCATACTCGTTTGCAATGGAGCATTACGTATATATATATATATATATATATATATATATATATATATATATATATATATATATATATATATATATAATAATAATAATAATAATAATAATAAAAAGTTAAATCGTCGACAGCTGGGTTCGAACCTGCGCGGGCGAAGCCCCACAGATTTCAAGTCTACCTCCTTAACCACTCGGACAAATTGACTTTTGTGCTAAAATTAGAATAGAAACTCCATTAATTACTCTCGATGTCCCGCGGGCCTCCTGATTAGTGGGCCTGTGCGACAGCACAGGTCGCACAGGCCAGGGCTGCCCTCACTTCAAGTGCCTGACGACAATTTAATAATGTGAAAATAACAATTCAACGACCAAGAAGCTCCAAAACCCTCTCATTCCTTCATCAATTCTCCATTTCTTTCTCGATCAAGATCATTACTAAAATATCTGCCGACAGCTATTCATATCTCGACTTCATGGATGAAACCAACGACTCTTGATCATGAAAAAAAGAACAATCTACCTTAAATTCTAAGCTCCAATTATCAATAAAATCCTCAAACTACTTCCTAATACTTTCAATTACCTTCTAATCACTCCTAATTAGTGCAATACACTGTGAAAGCCACAAATTTCCACAAATCAAACCAGCTTTGCAATGCGTGACCCTCTGCATGATTTCCAGAAATCATCTGGATTTGTGCGAATCACAACACAGGTACATGCACAAGAAGGGGACCAGTGGCATTGTACAAAAATCATTTCTCAAAAAAAAAAAAAAACCCTAACTCAAAATTCATCCCCAAAACCCCAATCAAACCCTAAATGACACGAAATTAAGATAATGAATTCAAATAAACAGAAACTACAAGCAGAATTCAACGAATGAAGAGACGAAGACGAAGAATAAAGAGAAGAGCATTACAGTAATGGAATCGGCAATTCGAAGACGATTTCGGAATCGACTGCGAATTGAGGAGAGAAGGGGAAGGCGAAGCTAGGGTTTTAGTTTTAGAGAGAGAATGGGAATTAAGGAAATAATCGAATAGGAGAGGGCGAGGGAGAATGAGCAAAGATTCGATTGGTATGGACGGCAGTTGAGAATCTGTTTGCTCAGCAAAGTATTTGGTGTTAGTTTTAACGGGTCCGTTACGGCGTTTTAGATGGAGCTGTTGGTTTTCGACAGAGGGCCAGCCCTTTTTTTTTGGGTTTTAACATTTAAATACCTGATAAATATTTGCAAATTTTATATGGGGTTTTAACAAACTCTTTTGTTTTTGCATTTTTTTTTTTCTTTTCTCTTGCATGGTATTATAATTATAAGTAATGATAATAATAATAATAACTATGTATTAGAACCAAAAATAAGAAAATGAAATGAGCATGGGAATGCAGTCCGATAATTAACTGATGCTACAGAAGATTATGTTGCTCCTGCCTAACCCGTTCCTCCTCATCACCCACTCACCCTTCCCGCACCTTGCCGCAGGCCCCCTTTCCGACCACCTCCACCCTTGATCTTCCCCTCCCCCCCCTAACCTAGCCTATCTCTTCCCTATCTTTTGTGCATCTCTCCCACCCTACTTATTTCTTTCTCCCTTCCTCCTTTGCCATGTTCTTGAGATTCTTCCCTATGGGTCTTTCTGAACTTGAAATGCGTGGCTGCGAGCCTATTGCGAAGGTCTGCCATGTTGTGTAGGGGCGGTATACCGTACCGTACCGTATCATCATTATTCTACCGTGTACCGTACCGGAATACTTGGTACACAAATTTCTCTACCATTGCCATGCCAAGATTTTGGTACTGCCGAGTTCGGTACTACCGGAATATCGGTACGGTATTGGTAATACCATGGTACTACCAGACATCAATTAGCTTAAAAAATTAACATTCATATAAATGGCAAAAGAGGATAAATAAGCTCAACATATATATATATATATATATATATATATATATATATATATATATATATATATAAAGAAGTTTCAACATAAATAATTAAATATATATAGAAGAAGTTCCAATAATCAACCAATGTCAATT
This sequence comes from Hemerocallis citrina, assembly GCA_017893485.1. Lineage (NCBI taxonomy): Eukaryota > Viridiplantae > Streptophyta > Magnoliopsida > Asparagales > Asphodelaceae > Hemerocallis > Hemerocallis citrina. The sequence continues at coordinate 173,184,112 of CM030367.1, forward strand.
CTCAAACAAGACTCAGCTAACGGTCCATAATTTAGTCTAACATCTGTGTTTCCAGAGCCCAATCACCAGCAGTACCAAATAATATAAGTTTCTGTTTAACAATGAAGGAAGAAATCATCACAAAACTCCACTGAAATAACTAATATCTTCAGGCATGTTCCTTTAAAAAAGCTCTAGAATTCTCACTCAAAACAAATTAAACACATACAGAAACAGAGAAACACCAGCACGAATAGTATACAGAAACCTACAGTTCAACTGATTAACTGAAAACATATTTACATAAAAAAATTATCCTTACAAACAAACATACATCACCTGATATAGTGATAAAGAATCGACACACAATTTAAGATCATGGATAAAAAAAATGTCAACATCACATTCTCATCCTCTAAATAGTTTAACCCTCAATAAAAGAATTAGCTAAAGATATTTTCTGCCCAATCCTTAATCCACCCAGGCCAAACAATAAATCAGGGTTGTAGACTTTATTGTTGTACAATTTCAAAGATGTATAAGTTTCAATATAATGTATCTTTATGTATGAAAATTAGTTTCAGCATTCTGCAATATGATTGATTCAATATGCTACTCTATTAGATTCAGCATTCTGCAATATGCTTGATTAGATATAATTGGATAGCTTCAGCATATAGAGAAAGAATGACAACAATACCTGAAATTAAGAAGATTCATATATAAAGAATGACAAGAGTATTGTTATTTTTCTTTCATAACATTCATGATATTTGATGGTTCTTTCATTTCTGTGTAATGTTCTACTCCTTCTTTTTCAGTATGTATCGCATTTAGAAGATTCATATATAAATCAATTTCAGGATTATGATACAAATATAATACATAAATAAGATTTCATCTATATTAACTCCTAAAAAAACACAAAAATTAATTTGATAAATCAAATCAGAAGATCTTTTACATCCTAAATTCCTAATTACTTGTGAATAATAATACCCAAGATCTCAAGAAAACCCAACAAGAACAAGAAGAAGATGGATCTTATATTAATACACCAACTAAACTCTAAAGTTTCCCTAATTAGTTGAAAAAATCCTCTAAAAATACCGTACCGATGGGGGCTGAAGAAGGTAGGCAGCGTCACGACAGCATGGTGCTTCGGTAGCGTAGTGCATCGGTCAATCAGTGCCTGTGCCCTAGATTCAAAGAAGAAAAAAATGAAGAAGGAAAAAAGGAAGAATAATTGAAGTAGTTGTATAACTAGGTGAAAAATTGAAAAAAAAATAATAAGAAAAAATGGGCCTGGACCTAGGTCTGGGCTTGGGTTTTTAAATATAAAAATTAAATTAAATATATATTAATTACTTGGTATGGTACGGTATACCATGGTATCAGTATTGGGTACCAGTACCATACCATATAATTTCGGTATGGTACAATACCGAGATTTTGGTATGGTATTACCAAGCTTTCGGTAATATATGGTATGGTAACGATATGGTACGGTAATATGGTATTTTTTGACACCCTTAATGTTGTGTGTGTTGTTGCTCCCCCATCTCCTCCCCTTCCTCAATCCCTCACCCTTATACCCCAAATCCACTCCTCTTCCCCCCAACTCCCAACCTCAACCTAACCAGCCCTAGCACCATCCTCCTCCTTACCACCGGACTCCTCCTCGCAGCCCTGATAGGAACTTCCATACTGCGCCACCCCCTATATGGGCAATGGTGAACTCAGACGGCCATTGACCAGGGCGTAGAATCCGCATCATCGATCAAGTTTTGTCACTTATCATCGTTCACCGCCACTGCCGTATAGAGGACGGACCCCAAGAGGGGGTCCTCCTACTAGCCACGGCTGGCGTAAGAAAAGCCACCCATGGGTCAGAAATATGGCAGTGAGATCGGGGAGCAGTAGCTTCGGGGGGGGGGGGACAAGACTGCCTGAGAGGGCAAGGGTTCCCCCTCACCAACATTCTCAGCGCCTCTTGCATCCCCCCCCCCCAAGCTTCACCCACTCACCCCAACTTACTTCTGAAACTCAATAGGTTGCACACTGCAGTCTCGGCCAAGATAGACGATCATCCACTTCCAAGGTCTAGGGCTCCAAAGGGGAGTCCTGACTTGGGAATGGGTTCTTCTCGTAGTTTAATACCTGGGACAGCAAAGAGGCCCCTTGGGTGACTGTCCAAGACAAAGCGAGGAGGAATAACCATAATAGCATGGCCAACTACACGACCATCAATAAAAACTCACACAAGAAAAGAAGAGGTAAGACAGCCCCGGTCTCATGTTTCAATTGTGGAGATCATGGCCATGTCATAGCCGATTGCAAGAAGGAGGTGCGTTGCCTTAAGTGTTTGAAGTGGGGACACGTCATATGTATGTTCTAACCTGATGATCAACACAGTGGAAGGGAACAGAGAAATTCGGTGGGGGAGCTCGCCAGATAACCTAATCCGAATCAAACTTACCAATAACCTGGCCATCATCAAGCAAAACGAGCAATGGCTTTGCAAATGGTGTACGACAGTAAAAATCAGTAAGGGGAGACCATCAGAGAACCACATGCTAGAAGCTTTGAATGGTCGGTGGCCGGCAGGTGGCAATAGGGACTGGATCATGAAGAGGATGTGACACTTACAGTTTCTAGTGTCCTTCCCCTCACTTGAAAGATTAATGGACATGGTTTCGTTGGGATTTGTCAATTTTGGCCATTTCATGACTAATTTTGCCCATTGGACTTCTGATTTCATTGCTGAGCAACAAAGGGGGGAAACATTTTGGGTGTGGATCCACAACATTCCCCTCCATTGTTAGAGGAAGGAAGTGCTGCAAGAAATTATATCCGAATTTGGCACTGTGGTGGAAATCAACCCTAAACGGTGAGGAGATCGGATCTTATTTTAGCTAGGGTTCATATTAGGAGCCCTGATATCAGCCTCAAGCCAAGGTTTGTGAAGTGCTACACTTTCGAGGTAGCATACATGATCCGTTTTGCCCTTGAAGCAAAAGTGGAATCTGGGTTGGAAGAAGTTACCTTGAGCGGCGGTGGCTCTGTCGTGAGAGAAGGGAGGATGTACAAACAAGCCACTGCCCAAGAAGTTACTTTAGACTCAACCATCGACAGAGCACATGAAATAGAAAGAGCTCACCATCAGTTTATACTAGCAGCTAAAGCTATGGAAGAATAACAGAAGGGTAAGGTCATCGGCCAGGAGAACTCAATCAGTCAATAAATGGAAGGCTACGATGGATGATTTCCTAGAAAAGTGCATCTTTCTGTATCTCGCGATTAGGCCTAAAGTTACCCGAACAATAATATTCCAGAGGAAAATGCAGCAAACATCGTTGACCACCTAAGCAGCTTAGCCCAAACCCTAACTCCAGATCCCACATCCAATGGTCCAGAGGAGATTAGAGCTAAATCCAACAGTCAATTGGAATTACTCGTTCTTGGTCAAAAGCCTGGCTCCAAAATGGATCTCTCAGATCCAGATCTGAGAAATGCATTTGAGAAGGCCAGAGTTGCAGTGGGAGCATGTTTAAAGGCACAGTGCTTTCGATTAGGTGGGAAAGAAAGTGGAAATGAAGGCTCCTCTACAAAAGGGAATGGGAAAAGCTTAAATGGGGTTGTTAAACAGCCATAGAGGGGATCATTGGGCAGATCTGCACTGACTGCACTGTTTGCAACTCCAAAAACTTTGGGAGTTGGCAGTATGGAGATGAAGAAGAAGGGGAAGTAAATTAGCTTTCAGGAAAGTTTAAATGGAAATGAGAAGAGGAAAATGGGAGAGAAGGGGATTGGCTCAACAACCAACGCTTCGTTCTCCCCACCATCACATGTGTGTGTGTGTGGGGGGGGGGTACCATTACACCCCTCACTCCTCACTAGGGACTCTGACAAGACCACGTGTGAGGCACGTGAGCCTCTAGTAGAATCTAGTTGCTTTTCTTTGCCTGATGTTGGGCTAGTTCATAGGCCCAAGCCCATTAGTCCTATTGCTGGGCCGAGTGTTATTGAAGGGTCCAATGAAGGGTCCTTATCAGGTTGCGCTACTGTTCCTTCTAGCCATGGGCCTTTGGTCAAGCCCAACAACTACCCATTGCTCCCAACTGGGTCCATGAGAGGGTCCAAGTCGGGTTTGATTCATTCACCTCTTAGATTGATCTAGTGATGATGAAGACATTTGTCTTAACCTTGAAGACGACGATCCATATTGGGAGGATGACTCTGATACTGAGGAGGTGGTAGAGGACTCTCAGCAGACTCCTTGTGAGTAGGTTTTTACGGGCGTGTTGCCCACGCCAGATATGGTCGCATCCATCTTTCCGTTGTCTATTTCTCAGAATGAGGTGGCAGGGCCCCAGTCGAGCAGGGGTGTAACACCTCGGATTTGTAAAATACCAAAAATACCCATTTTTATTTTTCTGGAGTGGTGAGAATTTTATTTGGTGTCAAGATTTGTGTTAGACTGGTATTATTAATATATTAGAGCTCAGAGTTGAAATTTTATGTGAAGAAATATTGTTTAGTTTATTTTATAATGCTGGAGGATTATTATAAGATAATTTTAGTGTATTTTGTATTGTTCGTATAGAATTGGGATTTATTTGAAATGTTTTGGAGATGTGGGGGGCTTATTTGTAAATATTCCTTTATAAAAATATATTTATATTATTAAATTTTCCTAAAACCCCCTTCCCCACCTTTCCTCCTTCCCCCTTTCTTTCCTCCTTCTGATCCCGATCATACCCACCGAAACCCACTTTCGGCCTCCCTCTCTCCTGCCCAAATTCGCTTATTTTCTTCTTGTTATTCAAATTAATTTGAGGGGTAAGCTAAGTGAAGGGTGCTCTAGCTCGTGGTAATGTCGGTTTTTCGAGAAAGCTTCTAGAAGGTATACAAAACTTTTTATTTGTCTTTTGAATTGTATGCTTTTTATCTCTTTTAACAATATTTGATGTGAGAGGCTTGTTAGTGTATGTAGATCATGGTAGGAGTGAGGGATGGAGAGTTTCTTGGTGAAAAGTTAAGTTGTAGATTTTTCATAACCCTTGAGTTAGGGTTTGTAGATTCGGAAAGAGAAATTGGTTCAATTGATGATAGGAAAAAATTATTGGAGGGGATTAATAAGAAATTTTGATAATTTTTATAGGCTTTAAACTTGATTCAATTTAGTGGAATGGAGTCTAGGTGAAAAGTGCACGCCGGGTGTTCGGTGGAATGCCCGAGCGAGATTAAGGTGAGAATTTGTTAGGTTCGGATGTATAATTGAGTCTTATTATTATTGTTAACCCTAATTTGAGATATTAGGATAAAGGGATTAAAGAAATTAGGAAATAGGAAATTTTCATATTAGAAAGCCTCCGATCAACATGTGAGTTTTTGCATTGGGTCCGAATTCGAAATCTGTCGATGTAGTTCAGCTACTTATGTCATTTGTGACGTGTGGGTGAAGACGGAATTGAATTTGGAGGTTCGTAGGTCGAGTTTTACGTTTTAAGCTAATTGGTTCTATAATTTTCTATTTAGGTGGAAAAAGTTGAACTTCGACTGGCTACCGGGCGGATGTGGGACATCGTGTGCTCGATTCGTCAGGTGAGTATTTTGTATCTATATATGTTTTATGTTGTGACCAAATTTTGTGGCTTTTTGATATATTTCGTAGAAGTTATGCTAAAAATTGACTGTGAAGAAAAATCCGGATTTTTAAGGGCCCGAAAATGGATTTTTGTGATATGTGGTGAAAATGACTATTTTAAGTATATAAAACCTATATTATGAATTAGTGTGATGTGTTAAAGTAATAAAAATTTAGTTTATTAAACGGTTTATGCATATTTTTTCCCGTGCGTGTTTCGTGCATGTTTTTGGGTATATAAGTCGATATAGGTGATTTGGTATATGTGGAGCCTTGTGTATGGGCTAGTATGTTATGGATGGATGTTATGAGGTATAATTAGACGAAATTAGTGATTGTGGCCATGTTTTGGAAATCCGTGTATATTTTGTGCATATTTTGTGCATGTTTTGGGGCATATAGGCCCTTAGAGGTGATTTTACTTACATTGAGCATTGTGTATGAGCTAGCATGCTATAATTGGTTATTATGAGATTTAATTAGACGAAATAAGTGATTGTGTTCCTTTTCTTGGAAATCCGCATATGTGGTGTATGTTTGTGAGATATATATATATCATGATAGTGATGTTGTTGTAAAATAAATAACTTGGTGCATTCTTGTTATACAATAAGATGATATGGCAGTGTTATATTATTAAATGACAAAGCGTAAGCATATATGTGATATAATGATATGATAATTAATATCCTGGACCTCGGTGTGCATTAAATTGGTAAGATAAAAGATAAGTTGGTATGTGCTAATTAAATGAGTTATTAATTCACGTGGTTAAAGTCAAAGACATGACTAGTTTGTGAATCAAAAGTGAAATGCTTGTGTTGATAAAGTAAGATGGAAAGATGAAATGATTAATGTTAATAACAGATGGTTTTGTTGACCTGTACCTACAACAATCCTAGGGGTTTGGGCTAGACCTCCTAATACCCAAGGACCGACTTGGGGTAAGTGGACTCAAACTATGTTTGGGGTAAGTGGATTTTTATCGCCCAAGCTATCGGCTTGAGGGCCGGTTATTCCCTCGATGACAGCTGTCGCGAGGAAGTACCTAGTTTATCTGGGGTTAGTGGTTTTCCCTCTTGGCTTTGGTTGGGAGGAAGTACCCAGTTTATCTGGGGTTAGTGGTTTTCCCAATTGGCTTCGGCTGGGAGGAAGTACCCAGGTTACCTGGGGTCAGTGGTTTTTCCCTCTTGGCTTCGACTGGGAGGAAGTACCCAAGTTCTACTTGGGGTTAGTGGTTCCCTTGCTAGTTCGGCTAGGAGGAAGACATAGCCTCGGACGAATAAGACTCTGTGTGAGCATCGGTCCGCGTGTTTTACTGGGTTGTCGGCTTTCAATATATTGGGATACTGTGGCTCACTGGTCGACAAACTAATAAAATAAATAAGTGTAAATAAGAATGAGAAAGTAAAGAAAGTGAAAAGTGAAAAGTGAATTGTGAATGTGAAAGAAAGTGGTTGTGAATGAAATGAATATGAAGGAATACGAGTTATGAGTTTGTGTATGAAAAGAATTGATAAATGCAGTATGTGGTTAATTTAAAATGAAAAAGTAAAATATAGTATGATATGAGTTGTTACACCTTGGAATTGTGTCGAGGAACTACCCGCCCGCTATTTCTGTGGAAATGGTGGGAACTACCTACCATGGCATAATTCGCAGGGTGAGTTGGCATAATATTGGTAATGAATAATGGAAATGAAGAATAAAGTAAAGCGAAGATGAAAAGTAATTGAAGTGAATTAATAACCAAGCTATCGGCTTGGAAAGTGATGTGATATTACCCAAATTCTACTTGGGGTGCGGTGATTATTACCCAAGCTATCGGCTTTGGGGTGCGATATGTGATTGCCCAAACTATGTTTGGGATATGGAGTATATTGTGATGAAAATGAAAGTGAAGTTAATGGCAATTTGTGTTATAAGTGAAAATGATAATAAGATATATTACTTATAAGAATGAGAAATAACTAAAGTGATATAATGGGATGAGAATGAGTTATAAACATGCTTTTGATGCAATAAGAATGAGCATTCAAATAAGTGATATGATAATGATGTGATGAAATGCAAGTAAATTATCATGTGTACTGAGATGTTATGTTTTGTGTTATAAGACATGAATTAATGTGATATTATGGGAATGAATGCATATGTTTATGATGCGATACGTGATGTAATACGATAAAATAAACACCTGTAATATGGGAGTGATTATGAAAATGGTTATTAAAGAAAAGTATGTTGTGATATGAGTTTGTGAACCTTGGAAGTGTGTCGAGGAACTACTCGCCCGCTGTTTCCGTGGGAATGGTGGGAACTACCTGCCTTGGCACAACTTTCAGGATAAATGAGTGAGTTGTTGATGTGATACTGATAAATGAAGTGCGTGGCTAAATAAGTACGAAGACAAGATGTAGTAGCATCAGGTGATAATATACATAAAGAGAAAAAGAAATAAAGAAAGTGCTTTTGTGTGATACTTGTGTGATACAATATTATGTGAATAAGAAACAATTAAAGTATATATGAGGTTAGTGGGATGTATATGGTGAAGTTATATATATATATATATATATATATATATATATATATATATATATATATATATATATATATATAGTTGGATGCAGATTCGAAGCATATTTTGATGTAAAGCAGTAATTGTGATGTTTTATATTCAGATTCCCGGTTGAATTTTCTTATCTTGGTATTTGTAAGTCCAATTTATTTTCTTTATTCTAGTAATTTATTTGTTAGACTCTTTAAATTATACTCACACCAGAGATGGCTAACCTCTGTTGTTTTCTGGGGGTTAGGGGGGTCCCTCCCTGAGGGTGGACAACCCTAACTCTCCTGCAGGTTTGCTAGTAGCCCGGTGAGGTAGATATAAAATTAGATATTATATTTTTGTTGAGATGATAGATTACATATGTATTTAGTATATGAAGAAACGTGGACAGTGATGTATTATTTTGTATTAAGGTGAATATATATATATAGTACTGTGATGAGGTAAGAAAGCCCGTACCCATCTCGTTGTGGAGTATTGGGTTCTGTGTTTGGTTTTTGGAAAGTTTTACTACAGTTTTTCTATTGCTTATATAAGTTTTTAAAGGAAATTTATGGTTTTTAATTTATAATTGATAGTATGTTATGAGTTTGGCCCCCAGAGCATGGTATTTATATTGCCTGTGTGATTATGCTCATTTTGGCCTGGGGAGCCCATGATTATATTGCCTGTGTTGTGAGCTACGGAATTTAGAGCAGAATTCCGTAAGCTTTTTTTGTTTCGGGGCAAAAATTTCAGGAAAAACTCTGCCAAAATTTTATTTGAAATATACCTATCTTAGTTTATGTTTAAAGTGATGTTGGAATTGAAAGAATTGAATTTAGAGGTTTAGTTTTCAAAAAAAATGGGGTATTACAAGGGGTTTTCAGGTATTGAAGATAGGAAAGTTGTAATACCCCGTAATTCTGAACAGTATTATTTATATATATATATATATATATATATAAGGAGAGAGAGGTTGAGAAAGGGGGCCACGGTATGCAAAACAGCACAATGTGCTGTGAGTGGAGCTGACGTCATGTGACGTCAGCATTGAAGTGGGGCCCCCCGTTCTGTGAAGGAGGCAAGCAGCTGTGCTACCTTGTCTTGTTAACGTGGCACATGGGAGGCCCATGGGGTCTTCATGTGTGCACAGGATGAGTAATAAAGGAGATGGATTTGTATTGTCCCATATCGGGATTGGTACTAGATTAATTAAATATAAATATAATTTCCTATGATCAAGAGTCACCTAATTGATTAACCGCCTTTTGAGAGGCAACCTGTGGTGGGCAGTTGTACTATAAGTATTAATTTGTCTTTTAAAAATAATAATAAATTGTCTGAGTATTGGGGTGGGGCATTACAAATGGTATCAGAGGCGACTTTCGACATCGAGTGTGGAAGAGGGTCTCAGTATGATCCGCGGTGTTGAGAGTCATTAATCTCCGGGATCGGTAATGATCTGCGGTGTTGAGAGTGATTGATCTCCGGGATCGAGGAGACACCACATCGGCTAGAAAGAAGGATTCTGCGCTAGATGGCATGTCCCGTACTCAGCGAGGACGCTGATTTTTAATGGGAGGTGTATGTAATACCCTGTAATTTCTGAATAGGAATATATATATATATATATATATATATATATATATATATATATATATATATATATATAAGGAGAGAAAGGTTGAGAAAGGGGGCCCACGATATGCAAAACAGCACAATGTGCTGTGAGTGGAGCTGATGTCATGTGACATCAACATTGAAGTAGGGGGGGGGGGGGGCGTTCTGTGAAGAGACAAGCAACTGTGATGCCTTGTCTTATTGACGAGACACATGGGGGCCCACGGGGTCTTCATGTGTGCACGAGATGAGTAATAAAGGAGATGGATTTGTACTGTCCCATATCGGGATTGGTACTAGATTAATTAAATATAAATATAATTTCCTATGATCAAGAGTCACCTAATTGGTTAACCACCTTTTGAGAGGCAGCCTGTGGTGGGTAGCTGTACTATAAGTATTAATTTGTTTTCTAAAAATAATAATAAATTGTCTGAGTATTGGGGCGGGGCGTTACAAAAGTGATCCCATGAGGAGACCTTAGATGACTACCTAGAGATCGTTGCCGCTGCTAAGGCAGCTAAGCTCAAAGGTGGAGGTACACGTTGTATGTTAGCTTCCATTTTTAATTATATGACTGATTCTGAAATTTTTTACCTTGCCAACACTTGTGATCTGGCGGTTTGCGATGTTGACCATAGTGATTTCCTACTTAATAAGATTAGAGGGTGGAAACTGATTAGAGAGCAATTAGGTGCTAGCGTTATCCCTAGCCCGGTAAGTAACCTCAACTCTGTTATTTAATGAGTGTTCTATTTTGGAATGTTAGAGGTCTGGGGAGGGTGGCAAGCAGGATATGGTTAGGGACCTGATCTCGAAATATAGACATTGTGGGGCCTATCTGAGACTAAATTGGACCATGAAGCACGACCGGGGAGGTTGGGTGGTTGTAGGATCACGGAGTGGAGAATTTGTCCGTCCCGTGGAGTATTTGGCGGTATCGCTATTTGCTTTAATTCAGAATATTTCATTTTCTTGGATTTTTCCCTGGTTGCTTCTCTCTTTTGGTTCTAATTCAACGACGTTTCGATAACTGGATTCAACTAGTTACAGTAGTCTATGGCCCTAATGCTACGTCGTCTAGGGCGACATTCTAAAATGAACTCCAATCGATCCATCTTCGATGGCAGTATCCCTGGATTGTGGGAGGGGACTTTAATAATACTAGATTTGATTTCGAACATCGGAGTTGAGGTTCGAGTGATGTTGACAAAGAGGGGTTCAATCACATAATCATTCTTCTTGATTTAGTTGACATTCTGGTGTCAGACAGACTCTTCACGTGGTCTAACATGCATGCTACCCCCATTAGGGCTAAACTGGACAGGGGGGCTGGACTCATTAGACTGGGAAGCTAGATTCCCTCTAGCTTATGCTAGATCTTGGCCAGGACATACGTCGGACCATGTACCCTTAGTCCTTTCCTCTAGGAGAGTGTCGGTAAAAGACCAGTGAAATTTAGGTTTGAAAAGGCCTGGTTGGAAATTCTGGGCTTCCATCACATGGTTATGGAGAGCTGAGCTCTCCTAACTCGGGGATCTGAAGTGGGGGCGGTACGGTGTGAAAAGATTCGCAGACTACGCAGTAGACTACGAAAATGGAATCGACAGAATTTTGCTCAGATTTGGAGGGCTAAGGAGCTGCTATTGGAGGATACTGAGGAGATGGAGAGAGTTGAAGAGATTAGAGTTCTCTCGCAAGAGGAGCGTAACAAATTGCTAAAGTTAAGAGAAGACATCGCCCAACTGTATAAGTTGGAGATTAAATGGTAACAAAGATCTCGAATTTCGTGGCTCAAGGAGGGAGACACGAACACGACATTCCTCCATAGGATCGCAAGTGCATGTCGTAGATCCAACCTAATCCATTCTATACAAATTGAGAATGGGGTAACGCAGAAAGAGGAGGATGTAAAAAAACACTTTTCAAGCCTATTATAAAGACCTACTCAGAAGTAAAGCTGAGTACATAATTCTTATCAATGCGGATGTTTGGCAGGATAACTCTGATAATATTTATAATGGGTTTAAGTTGATTGAAGTACCATTCAGAATAGAGGAGGTCAAGGAGGTGATCTATCAAATGGGGAGAGATAAAGGTCCTCGGCCGGATGGGTTCCCAATCTTGTTTTACTAGACCTTCTAGGAAGAAATCAAAGACGACTTAATGGTGGTAATTACGGAGTTCTATGATCATAGGTTGAAGTTAGGTAGATTGAACTACGCAGAAGTTATTCTTATTCCCAAGAAAGAAGAAAATATTAGGGTGGGTGACTTCCGCCCTATCAGCTTACTCAACTGCTCGGTTAAGATTATCACCAAGATCCTCACTTCTCGCTTAGGACATGTGATGGACAGGCTGATTAGCAGGGAACAAACTGGCTTCATCAAAGGGCAATGTATCTTGGACTGTGTTGCTATAGCAGAAGAGACTATTCATCAATGTCACGTGTCTAATGCTTAGAGTTATCTGTTGAAATTATACTTCAAGAAAGCGTATGATTCGGTGGATTGGGAGTGTTTATTGGAAACACTTAAAGGCCGCGGCTTCAGGGATCGTTTGCCTACATACCAGCAGAACGTCCATCGTTGTAAATAAATCTCTGGGGCTACCATTCTCATGCAAGAGAGGACTGTACCAGGGGGACCCCCTGTCCCCCTATTGTTCACCATCGTGGCGGATGCACTAAAAGTGATGTTAGATAACTGTAGAATTGCGGGTTGGATCACTTCGGTGTCTAGTGGTAGAAACCATCCGGGTTGCACAATTCTGCAGTATGTGTATGATACACTCCATTTTTGGCAATGGGGATATGGGAGAGACCTCCATCTTCAAAGGGCTGCTTTATTGTTTCGAGGCTTGGTTTGGCCTAAAAGTCAACTTCCATAAGAGTGCACTTGTTTCCATTGGCATGTCCGATGAGGTGACCCAGGTGCACGCAACCATCCTTAACTGCCGGATTGAAAAATTCTCAATCACATACCTAGGCTTACCGTTAGGCCAGACAAGTTGAAGAAAGACAACTGGTTCCCTATCATCGACCAGGTTGAGAGTCGGTTAGCCGGGTGGAAAGGTAAATCCCTCTCTCTTGGTGGGAGAGTGACTCATCAATTCTGTTCTGTCCACCCTACTGACTTATTATATGTCATTCTTTGAAAGGCCGAGATGGGTGATTAACGGATAGATCGGATCAGGAAGCGTTTTCTTTGGAAAGGAGCAGACTCTGACAGGGGAGGATATCACCTAGTCAGATGGGAAAGAGTCAGCATGAAGAGAATCCATGGAGGCCTAGAGTCACCGACCTGAGAGATATGAACTTAGCCCTCCTCGGAAAATGGTGGTGGAAAGTGTTCAATTCTAAAGCGAGGGGTGGCAGCACTTTGTGCAGTCATATTTGCAGGGAAAGGGATGTGTATCCTAGGTTTCAGAGTTGGACCTAGGGTTTCTTGGTTTTGGGGAGGGGTCTTTAAGGCCTTTGAACCTTTTAATAGCGGTGTGGCATTGTTCATTGGTAGCATACATCTAACTAAATTTTGGTGGGACAAATGGTGTGGGGCCGACTCCCTCAAAAGTTATTCCCGAATCTCTATAAACAATCATCGCTACCTAATTGTTATGTGGCTAGAGCTTGGAAGAGGGGAGCTTGGAAACCTGCATTCCAACGGAGATTGAACCAAGCTTCCCGGACAAAACTGGCAGATTTACAAACTCATATAGCCCAATCTAGGGATAGGTGCTCATTTGGCCTGGACCGGAAAGCATAGGGGTCGGAATCTAGTGGTATATTTTCAGTTAGATCCATGTACAATCGGCAACGACAGTGACGGTGTTGACGCCAGGCAACAGACGATGTTGACATCAGGCAACAGACGACAGTGACAGCTTCAGATTTGGTGAGAGAGGGAGAGAGGGAAATGATTTAATGGTTGGTAAGAGCATCCACTATCGTTTGCTGAAACTCAAAATATGCATTTTTTGGTAATTTTTACCCCCACTATCGTTTGCTAAAAATCCATTTTTTGGCAATTCGATGAACAGTGCACTGCTAAACATAGCATGACTTTTCGCAATTGCCAAATATAGAAGACGGAAGAAGAAGTTTTGTCTGTGAATTTTTTAATATTAAAAGTTGCCGGACGGAAGAAGGTCTTCCGTTCGACAACTTAAAATTGATTAAAAAAAGAAACGGAAAGAAAAAAAATAAAAAATTATGAAAATGACATTCAAAAAATTATAAAAAATGCCATTAAAATTAATATATATAAAAAAAGAAGCTCGGACGGAAGATCTTCAGAAGATCTTCTTCCGAACGGCTACTATTTGAAAAAAATCCTCACATATTTACGAAACTGCCATTAAAGAACTACGAAAATGTCATTATTATTATTTTTATTTAAAAAAGGCTTGGACGGAAGATCTTCTTCCGTCTGGCCAAAAAGTAAGTTTAAAAAAATGTCAAACGGAAGATGGTCTTCCGTCTTGCAATTTTTTAATATTAAAAAAATGTAAGAGAGAGTTAGATGGAGGATGATCATCCATCTGAATATTTGATTATTTTCGATCTGCCAAATTTGACTCTACACGATAGCAGCCATCTTCGTTCATTGCTATTTGCCAAATCTCAATTATTCATATTCTAACAACAACGATAGCGGATGCTCTAAGAAAGGGGGAAATGAAATAAATTGGGAGTGGGGGTGGGTGGGGGGGGGGGGGGGGCTTTCTTATTATAAACGCTGAGATATGCCCTTTCTATTTCGGTGTTATGGACAAACGTCGAGATAGGTAGCCAAATTAAAAAAAAATTAACATTGTTGTCTATCCCGACGTTCTCCTTAAACGCCGAGATAAACATTGCGGTTTGTAGTGTATAATGGTCGATATGAGTCAGGTGGTCTTCAAGATGCATTCACCGCAGGAGAAACAAAAGCAGAGACAGGTAAACGATATGTTCTTTCGTCTTCTTGTACTAGGGGGAAGCAATATATGTACCAACAATACCGGGATGTTATTGCAATATGTCATTGGGGTAGAGCTCCAGGTTTTTTCATAACTTACACATGTAATCATAAGTTGACCGAAATCACTGAATCACTACAGTTTTTTTCAAATCTAAAACCTGATGATAGAAAAGATATTGTTACCAGAGTGTTCAGGTTGATGGGAGCTCATGAAAGATATCAAGCAAAGGAAGATGTTTGGAACAACTATTTCAGGTACAAAAATTAACAAATTTAACCAATTTGAATTAAATTTTAGTAAAAGGAAAGAAATTAAGTTGAACCTGACTTATGTATCAGATAGGTATTTTTTTAATATTTTAATTTTTTATAAAAAAGATCTACATGTAATTGAATTTCAGAAAAGAGGGCTTCCTCATGCTCACATATTGATTACTGTTCGAAGAGAAGACAAGATTTTTAATGTTGAGGATATTGATAGATTAGGATATGTCGAGATTCCGGATAAGGAACAATTTTTCGAAGCTCATGCAATTGTGCTTCGGTCTATGATGTAAGATCCCACAGAGATTCGATGGAGGTCAACACGCAACACAGGAGTCGAGGAAGTGGTAGTAGAGCCAATGACGATGACCTCAATATCAAAATGAGAATTCTCCGAGATGTACCTGATGAAGGGAGCATTCGTGGATGTCAACAGGACCAGATCTTATCCTGATAAGGTCAAGTCATTCAAGGCCAAGAAGACTAAAGAGCTACTACTGGAGAGATTCATTAGGCTTAACGCTTCGCCTTGAGAAGCATCGTTTTTGCTTGTAGGGAATGGAGAATGGATCAGTGGGGTAGCACATCAAGCAACATGAGTAAACCAGGTTACGGCTCGAGGCAGGTATCCATTGATGACCTGTTCGATCGACTTCAAGAAGCAGTAATGTTCTCTAAGGTCAACTTGCAGTCAGGCTAACACCAGGTCTGCATCAAGGAGGAAGAAGTACTGAAGACGGAGGAGGATCACGCCGAGCAATTATCAGGAGTATCGAGGAGGCTGCAAGAAGACTGAAGCAATATTTCTTGATCTTATCCTTTTTCTAAGAAGGGAGTGGTCATCGACCCACATAAGTGCAACAGAGAGCTAGAAGACATGCTAAGAACTTGAATCGGGCACTAGAAGGGAGATATGATGAAGCAAGAAAGATCGTGAGTAGGAGGGCTCCAGAATGTTCCACGGAGTGAGATATTCCCCAGTATTCCAAACGAGGGATGAAATAGGCTCCAGAATGATCTGTGGAGTGAAATTGATCTCCAATATTTCGGGATGGGAGCAACACCCATGGGGAGTTCATGTGATGAGGCTCCAGAATGATCCACGGAGTGAGATATTTCCTAGTATTCCAGACGAGGAATGAAATAGGCCCCAGAATGATTTGTGGAGTGGGATTGATCTCCAGTATTTCGGGATGGGAGCAACACTCAAGGGGAGTTCGTGTGATGATGGCTCTAGAATGATCCACGGATTGAGATATTCCTAGTATTCCAGACGAGAGATGAAATATGCCCCAGAATGATATGTGGACTGGAATTGATCTCCAGTATTTCAGGAAGAGAGTGACATCCACAAATGGTGATTGATCGCCAGGATTTTCAGGATGAGGGATGAAATAGGCCACAGAACGATCCGCGGAGTGAGGTTGGTCCTCAATAACTCCGGATGAGAGCCGATAATCACTGGATGATCAAACTCCTTGAAGCTGTCGTGATGATGGGTTGTGCAGCGCGGGATTGTGAACCCCGTATAAGAAAAATGCATTTCTCGAGTTATTTAATTAACTCTTTTTTGCCTTTCTACTAAGTGTCGTTTTGAGGACAGAACGATTCAAAGGAAGGAGTAATGTAAAATCCCACAAAATAGTATATAACTATTTTTGTACATTAGTTCGTGCACAATTCATAGTTGCACGTATTAATGGATTTTTCCAGATTATTTTAATTAAGTATTGGAACATATTATTTAATATGTTTCAAGCCTGACAATGGTACAATTGTTGAACCAGAGTTTGGATAATTTCTCAATTAAATGTATGTTTGTCTCAACTATAATCGAGACGAAACGTATAATATTTCTATAGTGATAAAATTATTTTTATATATACATACAAATATTTTCTTTGAGATGAATATGCATTTTTCATGTATGTATGTTGGATACATGTGTGTGTGTGTATTTTGTATAATTATCCATATTAACTCAAACCCTCAAACCCATTAATTTAGAGATTCCCTAACTCAACGGCTTCTGCTTCTTGTTGCAGGGATAACACTCTGGGCTTTTTTCGTTCATTTTTTTGTCTTTTGGTGGTGGTTTGGAAGCACTTATGTGCTATGCTGTTCTTTGGTTGCTTTTTCTGATGCCTTTCGGCTGTTTTCATTGACTGGTTCAATGGGAGGTTGGCGGCATTTTTGGTGGCGTAGAGGAATGTTTTTGTGCAGCTTGTTCTCTTCTTTATCGTTGCTGTGATTTTGCATAGGCCATGCTCGGTTTGGATTGAGCTTGCTTCGGCCTGGGCTATTTATGTTTCTTTCTTTTCGTGTTAATTTGCTGTTCTCGCTACTTTCAGCTTGTTCTAGTTGCCGTAGTTAACTCTGTCTGTTTATTTGCTCAGTGCTGGCATTTTATCGTCTGAGCGGTCCTTATAGTTTTGTATAGTGTGTTTGGTTTCAGTTGGTGGCCGTGTTATGCAATATGATTGAGGGTTTTTTAGCGCCTTCTTTCCCTGCTCACGTCCTTTGATCTTGGAACAAGGGGATTTTGATTGCTTTCTCTTTGTTCTTTTTATGTCTTGGCTGTGTTGGGGGTTAGGCCCCGAGCTTATTGAGATTTTTTCTTGGTTGTTAGCCTTGTTCTTTTGCATTGGCTGTTGTATGAGGCCCCGGTTGATCCTGGAGTTGTTCGGCCTTCCTCTGTCGTGATTGCCAATGGGTCGAGGCTGCTCGCTGGTCCCCAGTCGGCGATACTCCGATCACTGTGGGAGGCTTCACTGTAGGCCGAGGGTCCGGGTGATTAGCTGGATGTGGACTTCTCTGCTTGTATTGGTGTCCATGTCCAGTTTCTAGCCTGTTTGTTTTTAGGTTTTGGTTATTTTAGCTGTTGATCTATATCTGCTTGTGCTGTGTCCTTATTTTACTCCTTGTAAAATGGGTCTTTGTATATAACTCTTTATTTATGATATTTTAAGGCTGGAGCCGTAAGGCTCTATCCATTTCATCAAAAAAAAAAAAAAAAAAAAAAACTCAAACCCTAAAACCGTTCATACAAACCCTAAACCACCATCCAAAAACTATGTGCTTGTATTGGGTATGGTCACCCCCCTCTCTCCCTCACCCTCATATCACCCCCAAGCTTTTGGCCGACCTTCATTCTCCCCCACTCTTATATTTAAACACAATTCTCATCAAGTTCTTCTCCTTTTCATTTTCTTCCAAACCCTAAAATATTTCTTCCTTCAAAATCCTAACTTTATCCCATTTTCTAGCATTTCCTATTCTAGCATTTCCTACACTTCATTTTCTTTTCAAGCTTGAATTAAGATTGGAGAGAAAGCATACAAGAGGAGCCAAAGAAGGAGCAAGGAGTTAGGAGGAGGAAGAGCTAAACAAGGAGAAGGGGAAGACGCAAACAACATCTCTTATGTGGGTGACTTCTTCCAAACTCTATGCATATTTTTTTTTATTGTGATGAAAAGTTGCTGATTTGGAATGCAAGGGTGTGTGAATGAAAATTGTGTATGTTTATAATTCAATTCTAGAGCTAATGAGGCCAAATAATGGAGAAAGATTTAATCTTGTGAAGAAATAAGCATATTTGATTAGAAAATTCATAACCTTATGCTATGATAAAATTTGAGGTTGAAATTTTTATGGTAGCATATTAATTGGGTCCCTAATTTTCTCCCGTAATTTCGTGAGTTTTGGAGGTGGTTTGATATTTTTATAAAATCTATCATGTTGCTGGTTGTGGAAAGGAAAACTGCTGTTTGTTGAATCTAACATATTGACTTATAAAATTTGTATCTCCATTATAACTATGAATCTGGATCTGAGATTTTTACTGGAGCTTCTTATACATGTTCAATTGTTCAAAACAACTAAACCAAATTTCATTAATTTTGGATGCGGTATGATAATTTAATAAATTCCATTTCTTGCTGTTTGGGGGAAAGAATTTCTGCTATGTTGAATTTTAACATGTTTAACTTGCAAAAATCATAACTCCTTGAATATTATGGATTTAGAGTTGAAATTTTTACAGTATGTGCTATGATTTTTTTTTAATATCAATTTTCCCAAATTTCATAATTTTTGGAGAATGTTTGATATTTTATAAAATGCAAAACCATCATTGGTGCGTGAATTGTTTACAGTTCTGTCTTCATATTTTTATCTAGTTTGAAAATTCATAACTTTCGGAATGTCTGGAGTCTTGAGCTGAAATTTTTATTTGAGGTTCTTATATGTGTTTATAAAAACTCTACCAAGTTTTGTAATTTTTGAACAAGATTTGTTATTTCTTTTAAATATAAATTGCTGCAATTGATGAGGAATAGTGTAGTTTCTGTTGAAAATTTTATATCCTATTCAAATAGTCATAACTTTTTATATACTTGGGATTCTAGGCTAAATTTTGGATATGTATTGTTCCTATGTTTCTAGAAAAATTTTGCATAATTTTATAAAGTTTTGAGATCATTTGTTATTTTTAAAGAAGTTTTATTGCGTGACATGTCGATAATTTTATCAGATGTGGAAGTTTTACATACTACTCAGTTTTGACTATTTTCTTTATCTAAATGAACTATTTTGAGAAAGTTTTCAACTGAGAAGTTAGAGTAGACTTGACGATCTTTCAAAAAACCCTAAGATCTCTTATTTTCATCGAGTGTGTGATTTTCGCAAACAACATCACGTGTCTATTGGATGACTAAGTTGCTATTTTGATTGAATGTATATTTTCATCATAGTAAAACATTAGAATGGTCTTATAATGATGAGTATTCTTACTCTTGGATCATGTTTGATCATGTTGAAGTTATGTTGTTTACATCTACAAGGTTTTAAGATTGGATTGACTATTTGTCCTATGTTTGCTTGTTGCATTTTGCTTGTTACTCTAATCTTCTAGTTTGTTTGAAGTTAGAGTGGACTTGCATTGTATTGTTGTTTGGGATGTGTATTGCTTGTTGTTACTAGGGTAATGGATTTTACCCTGGGGGGGGGGGCTCTTTTGGGGTAGTTGGTATCCGTGTTGCCTCGAATGTGTTGGAGGAGACGACTCTTGCGCCAGAGTACTCGCCATACATGGAGGGGTGTCCATTGTTATTGGTGCTACCGCCTGGTCAAGAGACCGTGGAGCGTATGATTAACAGGAGCAACATGTTTTGTCGGGCCAAGGTCATAATCAACTCCAAGCGTGGAAGGTGGGATGGCAATTGACGGTGGTCATTTCTCTTCTTAGTTTGGACATAGTGTGGTTAAAGTTGGTACCCTTGGGCATGGTAGTGTCCTAGGGTTAGGTCGAGCTACTGTGTAATGTTAAGGCCATAATTGGAGTTTGATAGCTGTTAATTAGCTTTTGTATCGTGAATTGATCATGGTTGAATCGAACTTGTGAATGTCCACTGTTTGTTATCTGTTGTCTATGTGTGTTCAGCTTGTTGATGGTCGAGGGTAATGGTTATCACCTTAAGACTATTAGCTCATTCTGACCCTAGATGATTAATAATTTTTCTTACCTCAAGTGCTATGGATGAAGACAGTCTTCGGGCACAGGCAGATCACTAACCAATGAGGAATTGATCGTTGGTCGGAGACGGGGTCAAGATCCAAGAAAGATGGTGTTTGGCAATCGACGGAGGTCGAATGTCACTGGGTCAAGTTTGGACCAAGTTGGGCCAACTCTTGAGCCTGGTCTGGGGGCCGTGTTGGTTTTTCCCCATGGCTTGTTATTTTGGTGGAGGCTGGGTTTTTACTAGAAAATAATCGGCTGGTAATAGTAATTCTTGTAATTAAAATCATTAGTTGCTTTTCGGTTCTATGTTAGGGTTGTTGCCTTTTAGTAGTGTCCTTTTGATCAGTCTGATGTATTGATAGGATAGGCACTAGTCGGGTGGTTGTACTCGCTTGTCAAGGGGATACTTGCGGTGACTTCTCACGGGTTGGGAGAACGGGTTGCGTGATCTCGTCTGTTAATTTCTGGGATCTAGTGATAAGAACGAGATGTGCGTACAATAAATGTAACCCATGTTTTATATTTTCTTGTATTTTGGATGTATTTTCTTTTTCTGAGTATTTACTCTTTTTGTACTCTTCTGTTTCTTTTGGACTGTGTATTTGTTCTTCGTTCTTAGTACTCAATCTATCAGTTTTGACTTCGACTTTATTTTGGGGCCTTGAATATTTTCCTGATTTAATTTAATTCTTTTTATTGTCCAATTTATTATCTCCGATTGAATTTGTTTAACTCAAATTAAATTTTGTTCATGGCCTATTTGATCATTGTTTAATTATATGTCCTATATCTTCTTATTGGATCTTCTATAAACCCTACAACCCATTAAAGTCCTAAACCCTATTATTGCTCTCTTCTTATTGGGTTTAAAACCCAATATCCAACCCGTCACCCTAAAAACCCTAATATCTCACCTCATATATACACCCACTGTATCAACCCTGTTCACCCTATCAAAAACCCTAGCCACCTATACCCATCACTCTCGATCCCTCCTTCCCGTCCCTCTCCCGATCGCGCCTCCCTCCCGCTGTGCTGCACCTCTCCGGTGCCCCCCAGTCGCCTCACCCCGATGCCAGGCAACGACTGCAACAACAACAGCCAGCCCCTGCATTGCTCAGCCCGTCGCCACCTCAGCCTGGGCTAGCAACAGCCAGCGCTAGTGCGACCCTGTTCGCCGTTAACCCCCCGTTCGTCGTGCCACCCCTGCCGCGGTCGCCCTCTCATCCCGTGCACACCCGGCTCCCTCTCTTTCTTTGTGTGCACGAGTTGCTCTCACCTTGGGTTCGTGTTATCATGTTCACGGGTTATTCGTGCTCTTTGTGTTTGCAATCTTGTTCGAGATCCGCTCGAGATATTATGTTCGTTCCCAGGAATCCGTTCCCGTTATTCTCGTTCCTTGCATCGTTTTCGTCGTTAATCTCGAGGCAAGTAACTTGTATTCTTTTTGTTGTATATACAAGTACTAAATACCGCCTGTAGTGTGGATTTTGATTCTAAATTCATCTCATGAAAATCCTTGTTAGATCTTGTCTCTATTTCTTGACCCATCCGTAGTTGTCTTTGTTACACACACGACATGAAAAAAATGTAGATCTAATTAAATTCTTGATGCATGTATGTATGTTGTTCGTGATCCATGATATGTTGTATGAATCTTGCATGCTTGATGTGTAGTTGTAGTATATCTTGTGGTAGATTTGTAGAACACCCATACCATGTTGTTTTGGACATTTAGTATACCAAGTTTTGTATTTTGCTTTAAGTGGGATTTGTTGCATATGAACTATTTGATTTAATACATGAAAAGATTTCTATTTTTTGTTGTTGCCCCGTTTTTGTTCAGTATTTTAGGCCCTGCTGAGGTCAGTAAATCCAATTTATTTGTGAATATAAATCATAGAAATATAAATCGTAGACCTCGCTGTATATTTTCCAGAATTTCTGACAGATCTCAGTTTCGATTTGTGAGTTGTGAGTTATTGTTGTTTTACTACAAATGTGTTGAAAATTTCAGATTCGGTTTTATGTGAATTCTGTAGAATTATTTATTTTATACTGATGTTAAAAATAAGATTTGGATCTAATATTTTGCTGGGTATAACTAGACTTGATTAGGATTAACCCTAAATTTTTATGGATTTATTTGATGACATTTATAAACAATTCTATGCTTGAGAACAAACTACTATATTTCTAGAATTTCATGATGTTCAGTAAACAACCACATTTTCAACCTAATTCTTGTTGCTGTCGGTAAAAACTTTGTAAATATAAAATGTAGCCTACTGTATCTATTTTATCACCCTTTTGACGAATTTGGATTTCGAGTTATACTTTGTAATCTATTGCTGTTTTAGTACTGCAGTGTCCGAAGTTTCAGGTTTACAAATTTTGTTTATCTTGCAGTTTTCTGATTTTATTTGACTATGCTATCTATGTTGGAATATTATGAAATTATATTTTCTGATACTAGACATATTGGGGAATACTCCAAATTTTCTTTTGGATTTAATCAGTAAGGTTTTATGCCATTTTCATGCTTGTGAATACAACCTTGAGATTTCTGGCTGAACATGTTTTCTGTATATAATTTTGTTTTGAGTCATGTTTCTGTGATTATTATGTGATTTGTATATATGTGCTGGATTCGGCCGAGAGTCGAGTTTCTAGATTTTCTAAAGGATCAAGATTTTTATGTTCGTGGCAACGGGAATCCCAGATTTGGTGCAGTACTGTCTTGCTGTCAAGAACTAGAATTTTCATTGTCTTAGTCTATTTTGAGTCATTTGTCACCCGTTCATGTCCTTTGTTCAACTTGTACTTATCCCTTGTTATCTTACCATGTTTCTTGACTTTTTTTTGCACGTCCATGCTTGCTTGAATGATAATAACAAGAAACTAAGCTGGGGTTAAAGGGAAAGATCTAATTGTGGAAAATACAGAAACGTGTACTCGGAAGGGGATCCATAGATCCTACTTGATACTTGATACTAGATACTTGAGACGTGATTACTTGATACTTGCACACATGACACGTGATACTTGATACTTGATACTTGATACTTGGAGCTTGATACTTGATTACTTGATACTTATCCCTGAGTACACTGCCCTCTATGATCGACTATGAAACCTAAAAAGTAACTTGCATGAATGTAGCAACCATATGGTAAAAATCTGGGACGCATGAAGTGCTACCTAGATAGGACTAGATATAAAACTTGAAAACAACATGATCACTTGACACTTGCAACTTGTTACTTGTACATGATACTTGATTACTTGACACTGGTTACTTGTTACTCGTTTACATGCCACTTGACACTTGTTACATACCACTTGCATCCATTTACCTTGCCATGCTACTTATTCTATTCTTGACTTAGAGTTAGTTGCTCTATTTTGCTGCTACATCTTTCCATGCTACATTTGCTTCTGCTGTTACTCTATTCTTGTCTATTTCTCTTTCCTATACTTGTTGCCTGCACTACAAGCGGCTCGTAACTTGCATTGACGGACGTTTTGTTTCACTCTCCTTTTCCTGTAATTTGTTAAATTGCAGACTTTGGTGACCAGCTTTCCGATGGAGTAGGTAATCAAATATTTTAGTTGGTTGGAGTTCTTGCTACATTTATTTATTCTTGTTGCTTATCTTGAATAAATTATAATTTGTTACATGGATATTTGTATTGGGCATTTTGTCCCAGACGTGTGTTTTTGTTCCAGACTTGATTATTTGAGATTCAGTATTCTTGCTTTCAAGTAATCTTGTTGACTATATTGATTCAGTTATTCATGCATAGTTGATTATTTTTCTTGTATATCTCTTGTTCATTCTTGTATATGTTGTAAAGATCCTTACAACTTATGAATGGTGAAAGCCATTCGCTGGACTTGTGTCGCATATCCATATTCCGTATTTCCTTTTTGGAAAGCAGGGCATGACAGAGTTTTTAGTGGTATCAGAGCCCCAGGTTTGGCTAATGTATTAGCTTGACTAATATATTAGGCAAGTTTGGGCTCGATCAAGGATTGGCTCACTACAGACCATGCAATAACATGAATAAATTACAATCAAGATGGATCTAGATGCTAATTATTTTTTATCTTTTGTAGACCATAGCTCGCAGAGGTTCCACTTTCCGTCCTTAGGAAGAACAACTTGAACTTAAGGCTTTTACAAATGTGCTTAAGCAGTTGATCAACATGCAGCAAAACAATAATGACCTTGTGATGGCTGCTTTAGAATCTGCCCGGGTTCCGAATCCTGCTATGCCTACGCAGGCAACTCTCCCTCTTCGTTCGGGTACAGTTACAGATTTCATGAGGCTGCACCCTGACAGATTCTCAGGCACTGAGACGCCTTTGGAGGC
Source organism: Hemerocallis citrina (assembly GCA_017893485.1). Lineage (NCBI taxonomy): Eukaryota > Viridiplantae > Streptophyta > Magnoliopsida > Asparagales > Asphodelaceae > Hemerocallis > Hemerocallis citrina. Next base: position 173,209,034 of record CM030367.1, read on the forward strand.
CAAACAGTGGCTGATCAGGACTGAGCAGTTATAGTTGGCAGCAAGAGTTGCTGATGCTGATCGAGTGGATGTGGTGACCATCCATCTAGTGGACCTGGCCCACATATGGTGGAGGACCAAGTTCGAAAGGCTCGTGCGGCCTATTGCTTGGGTCACGTTTACTAGGAGCTTCTTGGAGAAGTTCTTCCCTAACAACACTCAGGTTGAAATGGAGCAGCAGTTCCTGCCCCTGAAACAGATTGGTCGTTGTTCTATTATTGGAAATTTGTTACATATTATCCATGTAATGTTGTAACATGAGACTCTCTTGGAACAGGGTGCCAGGTCAGTGGATGAGTACGCAGCAGAATTTACCAGGCTTAGCCGCTTCGCAGTCGTTCTTGTGACGAACAAAGAGGATCGAGCTCGGAGATTCCTTCTGGGGCTTGAGCGAGATATTCAGATGCATCTCGTTTTCCTTCGTCTGTGTACTTATGCTGAGGCTCTTGAGGCAGCTTGAGCTCAGGAGCAGGCTCGGAGCAGGTTGGCTCCTCCTCAACGGACTGTTTAGCATTCTGCTATTGTTGCTAGGCCTTCTGGTGGGCCGATTCGGAGGCATGTCCCAGCCCATCCGGTCAGGGCAACTCCTTACTCTTTTGCTGGTCCTCAGAGAGTTGGTTTTTGCGACTTTTTCCGACTTGCTGGGCATGAGTGCAAGACTACAAACGTGCCAATCACTGCTGTTTTGGTTGTGGTGCTGCTGACCACTGAGTGCGGGATTGTCCACAGTAGAGGACGACTCTTCCAGTCGGGGGTTCAGTTCAGCAGGTAGCCCCAGCTCGTGGTCCATTCAGGCCACCGCTTCCCCCTCAGCGCCACATTGTCAGTCAGAGGACCACGGTTCCCAGAAGAGGTCAGGCTTACAACCTGATTGCTGCATATACTGAGAAGGAAGGTGTTGTTGCAGGTATATTTTGCATTTTTGTTGCTTTTTCATTTATCTTGCATTATTCATTCATACTATCTTTCTGCACCGATATTTTCTCACCCCTTGATCATCAATTCCTTTTACCTTGCTTTTTGACTCTATCTTGGGTGTTATCCTTATTTTCTCCTTCCCTGCTCATGTTCTCTTTGATTCCGGGGCAACCTATTCCTTCGTTTCTTCCGCTTTGTGGCTTGGCATAAGTTGGAGTGCAGCATCATGTCAGAGGCTTGGAACATTGTCATAGGTAGCGGTGTTGTCATTTGTTCCCGGGAGTGCAGTCAGAGTCCCGTGGTTATTGGTAGTGCAGATTTCAAGGCTGACCTGATTGTCATTAGGAATTCAGGATACGACGTCATTATCGGTATGCATTGGTTGGATGAATCCCATGCTGCCATTCATTGTCGTGCCGAGAAAGTTGTATTCCGAATCCCAGGTCGCGCAGAGTTTGAGTTCCATGCCAGGGAGATGCCCCTAGGCCGAACTGAGACTGAAGTTGATCAGGAGAATTGTGCGATGGAATTACAATCAGGCTGTGAGGCTGCGCCTCTAGTAATGCGGAAATTCCTAGATTTTTTTCCAAAGAAGTTGCCTGGCTTACCCCCTGATAGGGATGTGGAGTTCGGTATTGAAGTTCAGCCTAGTACGGCGCCGATATCGAAGAGTCCTTATAGGTTGGCACCTGTTGAGCTAGCAGAGCTGAAGATGCAGATTCAGGGTTTGCTAGATTTGGGGTTCATCAGGCCCAGTGTTTCACCATGGGGTGCTCTAATTCTTTTTGCCAGCAAGAATGATGGTAGCCGTCGACTGTGCATCGATTATCGAGAACTGAACAGTGTTACTGTAAAGAATCGGTATCTGCTGCCTAGGATCGATGAATTATTTGATCAGTTGGGCAGAGCAGCTGTTTTCTCTAAGTTAGATCTTCGTTCAGGGTATCATCAGGTTAAGGTGAAGGTGCCTGATGTGCAGAAGACTGCATTCAGAACCAGATATGGACACTATGAGTATCTTGTGATGCCGTTCGGAGTCACGAATGTGCCAGTTGTGTTCATGAATCTGATGAACAGAGTCTTTTCCCCGTTCCTAGACAGATTTGTGGTAGGCTTCATCGATGATATTCTGGTGTATTCTCGGAACCAAGAGGATCATGCTGAGCATCTAAGGTTGGTTCTGCAGACTTTGAGGGAGAATCAGCTGTATGGAAAACTCAGCAAGTGTGAGTTTTGGCTCGACAAAGTTACCTTCTTGGGGCACATCATCTCGGGCAATGGTATCTCAGTGGATCCGTCCAAGGTTGCAGTTATGAGAGATTGGCCAGTTTCCAAGTCGGATTCAGAGGTGAGGAGTTTCTTTGGTGTAGCTGACTATTATCAGAAATTCGTCCAAGATTTTTTGAAGATAGTAGGGCCTTTGACAAAGCTGATAGGAAAGGATCAGAAGTTCTGTTGGTCTAAGGCTTACAGTGAGGCTTTTGCCAAGTTGAGGAGCAGGTTGACGTCAGTGCCAGTATTGACTATTCCAGATGGTTCAGGAAAATTTGTGGTTCACTGTGACACTTCTGGCAAGGGTCTTAGTGCAGTTCTGATGCAGAAGGGCCGAGTTGTTGCTTATGCATCGAGTCAGTTAAGGCCGCATGAGAAGAACTATCTGACTCATAATTTGGAGTTAGCGGCAATGATCTTCGCTTTGAAGCTGTGGAGACACTATTTGCTTGGATACCTAGTGGAGATCTTTACCGACCACAAAAGTCTCAAGTATGTCTTCGCCCAAAAGGAATGAGGCAAAGATGTTGGTTGGAGCTTATGGCGGACTATGATATCAATCTGCAGTATCATCCCAGCAAGATCAATATGGTACCAGATTCCTTGAGCAGGAGACTGGCATCCATGTTCCTGACTCAGCAGAGAGATCTGGTTAAGCAGATGCGGAGGTTGGAGTTGGATGTGTTGTTGCCTAGTTCTGATCGGAGTTGCATGATGCTTCAGCTTCAGTCGTCTCTTGTCGAGCAGATTAAAGAGGCTCATGCTGGTGATGAGCAGTTGTAGGGTTTCAGAGTAGAGGTTGAGGCTGGTTCCAGAATGGATATGGTTATTCATGCTGATGGGTCACTTCATTTTGGGTCCAGGTTGTGTGTCCCGAATGGTGAAGTTCATCAGTGGTTGCTTGAGGAAGCCCACCAGTCGTCGTATTCTATTCATCCTGGAGGTACTAAGATGTAGCGGGACTTAAAGCTTCACTTCTGGTGGCATGGCATGAAGAGGTCTGTGGCTTGGTTTGTGTCTCAGTGTTTGATCTGCCAGCAGGTGAAGGCAGAGCATCAGAGAACCGCCAGACTTCTTCATCCGCTTCCCATTCCGGAGTGGAAGTGGGAATATATCACTATGGATTTTGTGACTGCTTTGCCAAGGAGTGCTAAAGGTCACAATGCCATTTGGGTGATTGTCGATCGATACATGAAGAGTGCTCACTTTATTCCCTTTCAATTCGGACAGTCTACTGAGAGCCTAGCTGAGAAGTACATGCAAGAGATTGTCGGACATCATGGTGTTCTAGTCAGTATTGTATTGGACAGAGATACGTGATTCAGGTCTCAGTTTTGGGAGAGTCTTCAGAGTAGTTTGGGGAGTAAATTTACAGCTTTTCATCCCCAGACAGATGAACAGTTAGAGAGGACCATCCAGACTTTTGAGGACATGTTGAGGTCCCGTGTGTTGCAGTTCGGTGGATCATAGGAGGACCATTTGCATCTTGTATAGTTCTCATACAATAACAGCTTTCAAGCCAGTCTTAAAGCTACACCATTCGAGACACTTTATGGGCGGAAATGCAGATCACCAGTGTTCTGGGATGACATTGGTAAGAAGAAGTTGTTGGGTCCAGAGTTGATCACCAGGATAGTTGATGCGGTGACTCAGATCAGGAAGCATCTTCAGGTAGCCCAAGACAGGCAGCGGAGATGGGCAGATGTCCATAGGAGAGCTTTGGAGTTTGAGGTTGGTGACCATGTTTTCCTAAAGGTATCGCCGTGGCGAGGTGTCATTCGGTTTGGTGGTAGGGGCAAGCTCAGCCCTAGGTTTATCAGACCGTTTGATATCATAGAACGAGTAGGCAAAGTGGCATATCATCTTGCATTACCACCAGCTTTATCAGGAGTGCACGATGTTTTTCATGTCTCACAATTCAGAAGATATATCCGCGATGAGAGCCACGTGATCGACTATTTTGAGTTATCCGTGCAGCCGGATTTGACTTGTGAGATCCCGCCAGTTGCTATCTTAGATCAGTATGGAAAAGTGCTGAAGAACAAGGTCATCAAGCTGGTTCATATTTCTTGGAATCCTCACTCACCAGTTGAGTCAACTTGGGAGTTGGAGGAGGAGATCCAGCAGAAGTATCCTCATCTGTTTGGGTAGCTTTTTGTAGAACCCCGTATTTTCAAATATTATTTTAATATTTGAAAATGAATTAAAATGATTTACTAGAAATTTAATAAATATTTTCTAGAAGATTTATCTTTTTACACGTGCGAAACACGTGTAAATAATTTTGGTGTAAATATACAATTTTATATTTTTAATAATTTCTCATACTTATTATGGAGTGTATTCTAAATTTTGGGATTTTTCTGAATAAAGAAACTATTTTTACAAATATCTCGAAAGAGGGGCTTTTATGTAAAAAGTCATTTGGATCTTAGATAAACTATGAAAATTCGTTTTTATTGATATTTTGGTTTCCCATGGTTAGCATTTAAATTTAAATATATTTAGATTTTATTTAAAGTCGATTTGGTAAAGATTCAAACAAATATGGTGTTTTTGCAAATACGAAATTTATGTTGGATCTTGTGCAAATGTTTTCTGGAAAGTAAAAGTCAAATATTTTGATTGGAAAATATAATATGTATTATTAGATATTATTTCGGATTTTGCTGGATTTTTATGAATATTTTATGATGTAATTGCAAATATTACAAAGGGGAGGACTTTTGTGCAAAATCGCCACCCTGAGTTGTAAATCCGAATTTTTCTTGTTTACTGGGCTGCTCTGGGTTGTTGGACAACTCAGTGATAAAATATTTGATTTGGTTTTGATTTAGTTAATCTATTTTAACTAAGGAAAGGTTATATGAGTAAAGTTATATTTTTGGGAGGACTATTTTGCAAATACATTTCTAAAATCCTAAATCTTATTTCCGGCCTGTATAAAAGAGGGTGTGCAGCCGTCATTCACTGCAAAACTCCATATTTATTATATTATTATTTTCTTGGTGATCAAGAGGAGAATTTTTGGATCTCGCAAAAAGGAAGGCTTTTTGTTGGATCTTTTCAATTCAAAGGTGAGTGATATAAATTTGTTTTTTTGTTTGATTTATGTGAGTGATATCGTTTTGTTTTTTTTTATTTTTTGATGTGATATGAACCATGTATTGCGGTATGATTTATGTGAATAATTGTTATATTATTGGTTGACATGAATGTTATTTGGTATTTTGCATGAGAACGATGCAAAGGATTGTTGTTTGTACCATGTTGTGAAATCTATGAATGATTAGTAGATCCTTGTTTATAAAATTGTATTGCTAAAGGCATGATTAAGATCTGAGCATGGTTATGATCGGATGATGAGCATCTGGATCTTATATTTGTAAATCAAATTTTGATTAAGAGTTGTGAAAGAAATTTAGAATTGAGGAACCCTAATAGAAGAATTAGAATTTAGAACATGAGAACTTGAGTTTTGACATATTTGATGTTTTGAGTAATGTATCCATAATGAGGAATTGTTGAGATTTGTCATTTTTCCTGAATACGAATTATTTCATGAACAAAGAATCCTTAGAAAAACTTCAGTTTTGATTTTTGTATTCAGACCTAAATTATGAGAACTGTAGGCCGACAGTCGACTGGTCTACGATTAAGTCGACTGGTACGACCCTGCTATTGTATCTTCAGTTCTTTTGAAATCCCCTCTGGACAGTCGACTAGACTGTTATGCAATCGACTGGTGTCCTGAGATCTTTATTTTGTAAAATTATTTCAGTCCTTTCTGCACAGTCGACCATGACCTCTTTAAGTCGATTTATGTACTTAAAATATTTTTTAGTGAAAATTATTGGAATTTGTCTCTGGTAAGTCGACTGGTAGCTTTTCAAGTCGACTTATATGACTTAGTTTATTTTCTTAAAAATCTTGGATATTGTTCTCTGGACAGTCGACTTACCACAGTATGAGTCGACTGGTACTGATGGATTTTTGTAACTTGAGTGTTCTTTCGAATGCTTGGCTTTCAGATAATTCAGTCTATACCTTACCTTCAGTTAAGCCATTGATTTGAGATATTCAGTTGAGCTAATTTTGTTTAGTGAAAAGTTGATTAAGACTTTTGAGTTTGAGTCTCTAGAGGTGTGTGATCCTAGTATACCGGTGTTGAGTTATTTTGTTGAGGCCCGTGAGGCATTTCAGTTGGTCAGTTTTGAATTTAGGCCGGTATGGTACACCAACTCTAGGAGATTCGTTAAGTAATTAAATAACCCAAAAATGATAAGGACAGGCACTAGTGGTGATATGATGAACGGGAACATGGGTTATGCATCTCAGTATGGTTTTCGGTGTGGGATTTAATCTCCGGAATTATCCAAGTATCTTACTTAGGGTGTGGGATTCATCTCCGGAATTATCTCAGGTAAATTACCTGCGGTGTGGGATGTATCTCCGGAATTATCCAAGTAGTTACTTCGGGTGTGGGATTGATCTCCGGAATTATCGGAGTCGAGGCGACGCACATGGGGTATTCATGTGATGAGGGTCATTGTTTCGGTGTGGGATTTAATCTCCAGAATTATCGAAGTAACTTACCTTGGGTGTGGGACTCATCTCCGGAATTATCTCAGGTAAATTACCTGCGGTGTGGGATGTATCTCCGGAATTATCCAAGTAATTACTTACGGTGTGGGATTGATCTCCGGAATTATCGGGACAAGGGCTAGTACTCACAGTTTATCTTTATCTCATAGTAGTCATCGTGTTAGGAATAGTTGCATAGCGGGGATTGAACCCTATAATGTGAAGACGTTAAGGGCTTGCACCGAACCTATGTAGAATGGGATGCATAGACTTCGACAAGTATGCATTAGAGAGTCTGCATATAGAATTCGTGTTGTCTTGACTTGGTTTTATGCATGTGTTTTCCAGTTTTCCTACACTTGACACTTAGACTAGATGCGCATGTTGTTTTCATTCTATGATGTTTCTATGCTTTATATCTTCGTTATTCCTCATTCATTTAGCATTGTGGTTAATACATGTTGTTGATGACTTTATGTTTTACGATCAAATTATGTTGTTTGTTTTCATGTCACTCACACCATTTATGGCTGACCCCTTTAGTTTTGGGGGTTAGGGATCATCTCTGGCCTCATGTGTTACAGGTTGTTGCTTAGAGTTTGGAGGCTTGGATGCTTGAGTTAGTTTTGAGATAAGCAGATGAAATAGAGCTTTGTGTAAATTTGTGTAAAAAGAAGTATTGTGAAAAGAAAGTTGTAATTCAAGGTGTTTGTAATTCCGCTGTGTTTGAAAAAGATGGTTGTAATAAAAGTAAGCAATAAAATTATTTGTGTTTTGAGCTATGTGTACTATTACATTGAAGTTGATGCTGGGATTGTGCCACGTATTTTCTAAGTTATTATATTAGAAATTCGGGGTGCTACACTTTTTGTTTTGTTCTTTCTTTTCTTTTCGGGGTTACCCTATGTACTTCTTGTTTGAATTTCGAGGACAAAATTCTTCTTGTTAAGTGGGTAGGATTTGTAACCCCTGTTTTCTATTTCTTGTATTTTGGATGTATTTTCTTTTTCTGAGTATTTACTCTTTTTGTACTCTTCTGTTTCTTTTGGACCGTGTATTTGTTCTTCGTTCTTATTACTCAATCTATCAGTTTTGACTTCGACTCTATTTTGGGGCCTTGAATATTTTCCTAATTTAATTTAATTCTTTTTACTGTCCAATTTATTGTCTCCGATTGAATTTGTTTAACTAAAATTAAATTTGGTTCATGGCCTATTTGATCATTGTTTAATTATATGTAGTATATCATCTTATTGGATCTTCTATAAACCCTACAACCCATTAAAGCCCTAAACCCTATTATTGCTCTCTTCTTATTGGGTTTAAAACCCAATATCCAACCTGTCACCCTAAAAACCCTAATATCTCACCTTATATATATACCCACTGTATCTACCCTGTTCACCTTATCAAAAACCCTAGCCGCCTATACCCATCACTCCCGATCCCTCCTTCCCGTCCCTCTCCCAATCGTGCCGCCCTCCCGCTATGCCTCACCTCTCCGGCGCCCCCCTGTCGCCTCACCTTGATGCCATGTGACGACAACAGCAATAATAGACAGCCCCTGCGCTGCTCATCCCGTCGCCACCTCAGCCAGCACCAGCAGCCACCAGCGCCAGCTCGACCCCGTCCGCCGTCAGCCCCCCGTCCGTCGTGCCACCCCTGCTGCAGTCGCCCTCTCATCCCGTGCACACCCGGTCCCTCTCTCTCTTTACGTGCACAAGTTGCTCTCACCTTGGGTTCGTGTTATCGTGTTCACAGGTTATTCATGCTCTTTGTGTTCGCAATCTTGTTCGAGATCCGCTCGTGATGTTGTGTTCGGGCCCGGGAATTCGTTCCCGTTATTCTCGTTCCTTGCATCGTTTTCGTCGTCAATTTCGAGGCAAGTAACTTATATTCTTTTTGTTGTATATATAAGTACTAAATACCGCATGTAGTGTGGCTTTTGATTCTATCATCTCATGAAAATCCTTGTTCGATCTTGTCTCTATTTCTTGACTCATCCATAGTCATCTTTGTTACATACACGACATGAAAATAATGTAGATCTAATTAAATTCTTGATGCATGTATGTATGTTGTTCGTGATCCATGATATATTGTATGAATCTTGCATGCTTAATGTGTAGTTGCAGTATATCTTGTGGTAGATTTGTAGAACACCCATACCATGTAATTTTGGACATCTAGTATACCATGTTTTGTATTTTGCTTTAAGTGGGATTTGTTGCATATGAACACATGAAAAGATTTCTGTTTTTGCTGCTGTCCCGTTTTTTATCAGCATTTTAGGCCCTGTTGAGATCAGTTTATCCAATTTATTTGTGAATATAAATCGTAGATCTCGCTGTCTATTTTTCAGAATTTCTGACAGATCTCAGTTTCGATTTGTGAGTTGTGAGTTATTGCTATTTTACTACAAATGTGTTGAAAATTCCAGATTCAGTTTTATGTGAATTCTTTAGAATTATTTATTTTATACTGATGTTAAAAATAAGATTTGGATCTAATATTTTGCTCGGTATAACTAGAATTGATTGGGATTAACCCCAAATTTTTGTACATTTATTTGATGACATTTATAAACTATTCTATGCTTGAGAACAAACTACTATATTTCCAGAATTTCATGTTGTTCAGTAAAGAACCACTTTTTCAACCTAATTATATTTGCTTTTGGTAAAAACTTTGTAAATATAAAATGTATCCTAATGTATCTATTTTATCACCCTTTTGATGGATTTGGAAGTCGAGTTATACTTTGTAATCTATCGTTGTTTTAGTACTGCAGTCTCCGAAGTTTCAGGTTTACAAATTTTCTGTATCTTGCTGTTTTCTGATTTTATTTGACTATGTTATCTATGTTGGAATATTATGAAATTATATTTTCTGTTACTAGACTACTGGGGAATACTCCAGATTTTTCTTAGATTTAATCAGCAAGTTTTTATGCCATTTTCATGCATGTGAATACAACCTCGTGATTTCTGGCTGAACATATTTTCTGTATATAATTTTGTTTTGAGCCCTGTTTCTGTGATTATTATGTGACTTGTATATATGTGATGGATTCGGCCGAGAGTCTAGTTTTTAGATTTTCTGACAAATCCAGATTTGCATGTCCGTGGCAACAAAAATTCCAGATTTGGTGCAGTACTGTCTTGCTGTCCAGAACTAGAATTTTCATTGTCTTAGTCTATTTTGAGTCATTTTTCACCCGATCGTGTCCTTTGTTCAACTTGTACTTGTCCTTTGTTGTCTTACCATGTTCTTGACTTGTTTTTGCACCTCCATGCTTGCTTGAATGATAATAACAAGAAACTAAGTCGGGTTAAAGGGAAAGATCTAATTGTGGAAAATACAAAAATGTGTACTCGGAAGGAGATCCATAGATCCTACGTGATACTTGATACTAGATACTTGACACGTGATTACTTGAGACTTGCACACATGACACATGATACTTGATACTTGATACTTGATACTTGGATGTTGATACTTGATTACTTGATGCTTGTCTCTGAGTACACTACCCTCTATGAACCACTATGATATCTAAAATGTAACTTGCATGAATGTGGCAACCACGTGGTAAAAATATGGGATGCATGAAGTGCTACCTAGATAGGACTAGATACAAGACTTGAAAACAACATGATCACTTGACACTTGCTACTTGTTACTTGTATATGATACTTGATTACTTGACACTTGTTACTTGTTTCTCGTTTACATGCCACTTGACACTTGTTACATACCACTTGCATCCATTTACCTTGCCATGGTACTTGTTCTGTTCTTGACTTAGAGTTAGTTGCTCTATTTTGCTATTACATCTTTCCATGCTACACTTGCTTCCGTTGTTACTCTATTTTTATCTATTTCTCTTTCCTGTACTTGTTGCCTGCACTACAAGCGACTCGTAACTTGCATTGACGGACGTTTTTTTTCTCTTTCCTTTTCCTGCAATTTATTAAATTGTGGACTTTGGTTACCAGCTGCCCGATGGAGTAGGCGATCAAAGATTTTAGTTGGCTGGAGTTCTTGCTACATTTATTTATTCTTGTTGCTTATCTTGAATAAATTTTAATTTGTTACATGGATATTTGTATTGGGCATTTTGTCCCAGACCTGTGTTTTTGTTCCGGACTTGATTATTTGAGATTCAGTATTCTTGCTTTCAAGTAATCTTGTTGACTATATGATTCAGTTATTCATGTGCGGTTGATTATTTCTCTTGTATATCTCTTATTCATTATTGTATATGTTGTAAAGATCCATACAGCTTATGAATGGTGAAAGCCATTCGCAGGACTTGTGTCGCGTATCCGTATTCTGTATTTCTTTTTTGGGAAGCGGGGCGTGACAATAAATTATCTCCCGTCGGAAGTCTAGGATGGTTTTCCCTAAGACTCCGCCAAGTTCTATGTTGTTTAATACAGACAGGGAGCCAGGATAAGACTCAAAATCGCGAGTAAGACCCGAGGCATCCTGGTGAGCTTGCGGGCCACCTTTATGTTTGTAGCAACTTTTGAGTGAGGTCTGACGCAATGGGCGAAACCGGGCAGTAGTGGAAAACGGGGACACCACTACTGACTTCAATGGCATACTGCAACTTCACCGGCCAGGGAATGATTACAAGAGTAGAATGCATCGCGAGGGATCGAACCCTACAATCAGAAGAGAGCGAACTCCTTGGGAAGTATGTAGTATGGGATATATACATTTTCATTGAAGTTGTATTTTGGAGATGTAGTATGAGATGCATATGTTTCCAAATAATTGCATTAAAGTAAGTGCATCATGTGCCTTTGAGGTTGTGCATTAGACTCTAGGGCATGACATACACTAACACTGGTGATCTGTCTACACACTTTCCTTTTGCATCAATCTTGGGTGTTGAGTTTTGAGAAGTCGCTGGTTTTATCAGCATTGCGTCAATTGTATTCAACTGACGTGCCCACAGTCTATTTAGTTGCAGGATGGATAATCTTAGAGCAGGAGACTCGAGCTGCGGGGAGAAATCAATGGAAGATATTGTCCAATGTGTTGCAGAGTTTCCTGATTATTGTACCTTGTGAGATTGTAATGTTGTACAGTAAATTTATTGGTTGTAATTTAGATGAATTCATGATGAAATTCTTTGATGAACAAATTTGTACTTGTAATAACATTTTGTGGCAATAAAAGTTTAGAATTCCTTTGATTTTACTGTGTTTGGAATCATTTGAAGGAAAGATTTTGTCTTGTGTCTTGAGTTTCCTGTGTAGGGGCTTGGGGTGTTACATATGATTCATGTCCTTGCAGGAAGTACAATCCAGCCTCTCCGTGTATGGAGAATGGTATGTGCACAAAAAGGTATCCAAGACAGTTTATGAATGAAACTATTATTGATAAGTATGGATATGTTCAATATCGTCGTCCGGATGACGGTCGAACATTTGTAAAAGTTGGCCATAATCCGAAAGTTATTGACAATCGATGGGTGGTACCCTACAATTTAAATTTAACAACAAAATATGATGCTCATATCAACATGGAAATATGTGTCAATCCTAAGTTGCTCAAGTACCTTTACAAGTATGTGCATAAAGGCCATAATAAAACTACAATAATCATAGAAGACAACGAAAATCCTGTCCTGAAAAGTTCCAAACCTCAATACAAGACAATTAATGAAATTCAACAATATCTAGATTGTCGTTATGTCTCCCCCGTCAAAGCATGTTGGACAATTTTTAATTTTAGTTTGCATCATCATCATCCTTCGGTGGAACATTTACAATATCATATAGAAAATCAGCAGAATATCTCTTTTAATGAAAATGCTAACTTGGTTGAAGTTGTCTCACGAGTTGAAGATCAGAAGACGATGTTAGATGTTGGATTTAGGCAAATTGTAGCGCCCCGAATTTTCATAATAGAAATAAGAGACACAAATCCATAATCTTTACTTCAATGTAATCCAAACACAATATAAAATATAGAGAAATTTAAAATTTTCTTTACAACAGTCCATATTAAATGCACAGCGGAAATTTAACCACATTTAATACAACTCATTTCAATATTTAAACTCCAATTTTGTCAAAGTCCAAGCTTCGACCCTTGCTCAAGCCACTCACTTTGTAATCATGCAAAACTGTTAAAACTGTGGGTACGTGAGTTGAATGCAACTGACGCAATACTGATAAAAGCAGCGACCCTCCAGTGTCTCATAACCACATGCTTGTTGCACAATTAAAACAATAATAAAAGAATCAAAAATCAACAATAAGTGCTGGAACTGAAAGAACAATATGTGCCATGAAAACACACGGAAGTGTATAAAACAATATTCAAGAAAAACACAAATGCACATGATGCTTACTAATGCATACTTGTTCGGATTCTATGCATTACATACGATATAGGTCTGAGGGCAAGCCCTTAGCATTCTCCACATTATAGGGTTTAGTCCATCGCTATGCAACCTACTACCATGACTACTACGAGATTTAGACATTTTGCAAGTATTGGCTCTCGCCCCGGAATACTGGAGATCAATCTCACGTTGCAAATCATTTTGGGGCCTCTTTCATCCCTCGTCCCGGAATATTGGGAATTGTCTCATTCCTCAGGTCATCCTAAAGCCCTCATTGCAAAAATATCCATTGAGTGTCGCTCTCGTCCCGAAATACTAGAGATCAATCCCACTCTGCAGATCATCATGGGGACTCTTTCATCTCTCGTCCCAGAATACTGGAGAATATCTCACTCCGCGGATCATCCTGGAGCCCTCATACTCACGTTTGCTCTTATTTCATCATATTTCCAACTATTGTCTGTCCTTATGTGTAAATAAGAGTAACCTGAGCCACCTAGAGCTAGCTCCACCCTACCGAACTTAACTCTACAATACTAGGAACACTAGCTCCTCTGGCTAATTCCTACGATCAAATAATTTGCTGCTGGTAGTCCTGGGTCCTACTCAGCCTCTATTGCTCACAACACAATATCCTCAACAATATCATTCTAGGGTTCTCACGATAACCCTAAGTTCCAATATGAACCACCATTTGGTTCATATATCAAAACATTCATTCTTTTACTCATTTATGGAAACACCACTTTTCCATAAGTCCACAACCACAAATTAACATCTCATTTAATATCATCTTATTCCAAATATAAGCATTCATTTATCCACAACCATTCTATCATAACTCACCCATCATTTAATGAGCAATTAACTTCTATAAAGACCCCCTTCACTTATAGAAACAAAACAAATTAATTATACATCTTCAAATCCAATTCATAATACTCCTTTCCATGTTTGAAATCACACTCAAACTTATGGAAGATTTATCAATTTAAAACTGAAATAACCCTCTCTCAATTCTGGGATTTATCCCTAAAATCTGAAATTTCATAGTTTCAAAATCTGAAATTAACCCATCTTTAAAGCTGAAAATAACTCTTTAAAATCTGAAACATTTATCCTTCAAAACTGAAACATATACTCCCCTCAAAACTGAGAATTTATTCCATAAAATTATAGTTTTATACATTTGAAATCACAACTCAAACTTACTAAAAAATAAAAACTCATTTATCATTAAATCTGAAATTTATGCGTTCTTATCCTTAAGAACAGTCCATTCAAAAATGAATATTTAATTCTGAAATTTTGAGTTTATATTTACTCTACAAACATAGATCACGTCTCTAACTTTATAATTCATTCTCACAAAAATTGAAGCTTTAAATCATCAATAAACCGAAACTAGATTTTTATAACAATCTGAAACTTACAACTTTAAAACTTGATCAACAATTCACTTAAAACTTTCCATTATTGCCAAATATAAACTTATATATGCATGCACATATCTACCATAGGGTTTGCAACCCTACTATACAACCAAACCCTCATGCGCACCTCAAAACCCGGGCCCCCTCACACAGGCCGAGCCTGGCGCTATGTAGACCTGAGGTCCGCATAGTGCCCAACGGCACTGTTCTGCCCATAGGCCGAAACCCTCAACCCTCACCTTTAGGGTTAGTGGCTGAACCCTAGGGTCTAACCCTAGGTTAAAACCCTAGTATATAAACCCATATTCAATGCTTTTAAGAAAGATCAAATACCCTTCTAATCTTGCGTAGAAAATTCCAATGTTTAGATCCATGGAAATACATCTCAAAACAGCAAATATAAGTCAAAGATCTCATCTTTAAGGTTCCTTTAACATAGATCTACACATTCCATAACAAGATTCATAGTCATACATCAACATATAGTGTTTTTAATTGATTCACATGAACAAATTTAGATCTTTAGGCATATTAGCATTCAATCATACATGAATAAAGTATCATGCATCATGGATCATATATTCATACACATTCTTTCACAAATCTTCACATATCTTTCGTCTACAAAACTTTTCTCACGACATTCATCATATGAATGCCAATATAATCATAATTTCAAAAACATTAAACCCTAGCATGATTCTACATTGTTCATGAAACATATCAAGAGACAGAGAGTAGACACCCACCTCTTTGAAGAAATTGAATGCAAAAGCAAGAAAGCCCTTCCCCTCCTTAAGAAATTCATCTCCACTCTTCAAGCCACTAAAATCACCAAGAAAATGCAAAAGAAATTGCAGGCCGGAACCCTACTGCCTACATACATAGGGTCGGGCTCAGATTTTTGGGTTTTGTGGGAGTTTTTGCAATAAAATTCTCATACAATACCAAATTTGCATAATTAGTTATTTACTCAATTTTTCCAAATCAGATCCAATCAAATATGGATAAAATCCAACCTTAAATCCCTCTACTAAAATCCGGCTCCCCAAATGCAGCCAACAAATTTTTGAAATCAAATTTTGGCTCCAAACGACCTTTTACACAAAAGTCTCATTCTTCCAAAATATTTTGAAAAGTAGTTTCTCTTATTTAGATAAATTTCAAAAATTAAAATATATTCAATTATAAATAAGAGAACTAATTTAGCAACTCAAAATTTTAAAACTTGCATTTCAAAATTATTTGCACCTGTTTTGCACGTGCAAAACGAAAATTTCACAAAAATTCAAAATAATTAAATAAATTAATTTAAAAATTAATTATTAATTCAAAATATTATATTTAAATTTCTGGGGCGTTACACAATTAGGTGTATGAAAATACTCGAGATCTTACATACTCCGAATTTTTTAAAAAATTGGTATGGAAACAGGAGGACAGAAAGTGGTCAAGAACACAGATTGGTTTCGGAATACAAAGTTTGTACTATGCACCTCCAGAGCTTCTGGAAATAAGTTTTATTTACATATATTATTGTGCATGGTACGTGGAGTGACGAGCTATGCACATTTAAGAAATGTGAATGGAGTGACCTATCATAATTATGAGTGTGCATGT
Source organism: Hemerocallis citrina (assembly GCA_017893485.1). Classification (NCBI taxonomy): domain Eukaryota; kingdom Viridiplantae; phylum Streptophyta; class Magnoliopsida; order Asparagales; family Asphodelaceae; genus Hemerocallis; species Hemerocallis citrina. The sequence goes on from CM030367.1 coordinate 173,225,264, forward strand.
TGTGCACTCGGGTTGCTAGAGGATGATAATGAATGCCACCGGACATTGAGCAAAGCTTCTTCCTTCGCATCCGATCATTGGCTTAGAAACTTTTTTGCATCTACATTGATGTTTTCTAAACCAACTAATCCGGTTGATTTATGGAACAAACATTGGAGCAATTTATCAGATGATATAGTGGATAGATGTTGGACTGAATCTTCATATTTTGGTTTAGAATTGACAGAAAGTCAGTTGAAGAATTTGGCCCTTTCAGATATTGAAAGCTTTTTGAATTAGAATGGACGTTCTCTTAAAGAATTCCCATCACTCTCATTTCCTGAGGATGTACATGTACATGTCATTCAGAACCGACATATACGCGATGAATTGTGTTATGATGTCGACAAGTCGAAATGAGAGTTTGAAGAATTATTCCATAAGTTGACTCATGAGCAAATTCAGATATTGGAAGTTGTAGTTTCAATGAACTCAAGCAATATGGGCAGTGTTTTCTCTGTTCATGGTAGCAGTGGTATAAGAAATATATTTTTATATAATACATTAGTTGTAAGGTTCCGAGGGGAAAGGAGAATAGTCCTCACCATTGCTTCTTCTGTAATAGCTATACTGTTATTGCCTAGAGGTCGAATTGCACATTCGAGGTTTCGTATTCCTATAAAAGTCCATGAAACTTTGACATGTTTTTTCCAACATGATGATTTATCTTAGCTCATTCAACAAGCATATTTGATCATTTGGGACGAGGTGCCAATGATGCATCGCCATGCATTCAAAACCATCGAATTTTGAAGGACGTAATGAAGATTAAGAATGAAAGTGCAGCTCATGATGGATTTGGCGGAAAAGTTATTGTTCTCGGTGGGGATTTTCGACATGTTTTACCTGTCATGTCAGTAGATGGACGAGCCCGTATTGTATCTGCATCATTACAAAGGTCACATATTTGTTCTTCATGTAAAGCATTTGATTTGACCAAAAAAACATGAGACTGATGGGAAGTTCACTCGATCAAGTTAGCAAAAATGAATAAGAGAAATTTGCAAAGTGGATTTTAGATGTGTGAGAAGGTAAAATTCCAGGTGAATCTAATAATGGAGGTTCAGATACAAATACCAAATAACCTTTTAATTAAATCTGCAGATGGTCTAAAGGGTTTGATAGACTTGATTTATCCTAATATTGAATCTAAATATAATGACCCAGCCTTCCTTGAAAAACATGCTACTCTAGCACCTACTAATGAAGAAGTTGATGTCAGAAATTCTCATATTTTCTATGGTTCCTGGACATGTGGTCAACTACTTAAGTACATATTCAGCGATCATACCCTGAATGGTGAAAATGAGCAAGATATGCATCCACCCAAATTTCTGAATACAAATAAGATGAGCGGCTTGTCAAATCATTATTTAGAATTGAAGAAAGGAAAACTGCTTATACTATTGAGAAATTTGAATAAGTCTATAGGACTTTGCAATGGGACATGTCTTACTGTTCATACTCTGGAAAAACATATTATTATGGCTACAATCAATACAGGAAGGTATGCATGCGAGATAACAGTGATTTCTCGAATGAGCATGTAGCCTACAGAAACTAAATGACCATTTTTACTAAGAAGAAGACAATTTTCTTTCAAGTCTGCATTTTCTATGACAATAAACAAGAGCCATGGACAAACCCTCCATAGTGTTGGGGTTTATATAAAAAGACCTGTGTTTACACACGGTCAATTGTATGTAGCATTATCACGTTGGACTTCTCATTCTGGCTTAAAGATGTTATTGACAGAGAACTCAAAAGATCCCAAAAAAAATGCTAATTGTATACGTAATATGGTATATCAAGAAGTTCTTTGAAAGCAAGTTGCTGATACTAAAAGAAAACTAGACAGTACTCCCATGAACCCATCTGAAATGATGAAAGCTCCGATATTGATAGCAAGTGTATTTGTCTGATTGATACCAATACAAGATTTTGAACTTTGTTTATATCATTATAACAAGAGCAGGACGATAAGGAGTTATGACTAGTTTACTAAGTATGCATAACTGAATCAATGAGTTTTTACTTCTAAATTGACAAGATGTGGATACGAGTGTTTTAATCAATGTTTATATTTCTTTAATCTATAACCATGGTCCTTTTTTCTTTTGTGCTTTTGTTTTTTTTGTTAAATGCTAAGATTGCATCATAAAAGGTTTCACCAGTAGCCATCAACTTAAGGTGACAATGGTACGCATACTAGAGGATTCCTAAGAATGAGAGAGTTTGTAAGTACGTGAGTTATCTTAGTTACTCCTTTTTTTTAGGGGGGGGGGGGGGGGGGGAGTTGATTCTGTGATTCCTTTTCGTTTGGCCAAACTATTCGTGCTATTTAGCCAAACCGAGCAATCCACAAGGGAACTTCATGTTGGTGGGTAGTGGGGGAGGGCCCCACTACTGGTGACAGAAGGGAAAACATAAAAAGAGAGAAGAAACATGAGAAAGAAAGTGGGGGCGGTGCCCACTACTTTTGACAAAAACAGAAAAGGAGTCGGGCGGTGCCTAATCTCCGCCTAACCCACCTAATAGTTTCTTAATAGCGATTAGGGATACTTATAAATAGCCTCCTTTCCCCTCAGTTCTATCACAATAAATAAAATTCATCCATTCATAGGAAAGATTGAAAGTTGGGTTTTGAGTGTGATAAACATTTTGTAAAGAGAGATTTTTTGTGAGGAAAAAAATCTTGAGAAAATTTGCTTGGGTTTGGGTTGTGAGGTTTTTTTAAAAAAAAAGGTGTTGTTAACACTTTGTACACTTGTCTCCCCTACAGTGAAGATCTGCAGCAGCTCTAGAGATGTAGAGAAAATTTGTGTCAAACTCCTTATCTATTTGTTGCTGAAATTTTCCTTTAACCAGATTAGCGAGAAAGCGAAATATAAGCAGAAAAATAACATACACAAATGAATAAGGAGTTCGACACATATTTTGCCTATGTCCCCGGAGCTGCTACAGTTCTTCACCGTAGGGGAGACAAGTGTACAAAGTGTTTACAACACTTAAAAAAAACATCACAACCCAAGCCCAAGGAAATTTCCTCAAGATTTTTTTCCTCACAACAATTCTCTTTTCACAAAGTGTTTATCACACTAAAAAACTCACAACCCAAAACCCCTCCCAATTTTTCCTAGATTAATGGATGAACTTTATTTATGATGATAGGACTGAAGGGAAAATAAGGCTTTTTATAAGACTCCTTAATCACGATTAAGAGAGGGGTAGGTGGGTTAGGCAAAAATTAGGCACCGCTCGGCTTTTTTTTCTGCTCTCCTTCTCAAAAGTAGTGGGCATCACCCCCCACTTTCTTTTTCATTGGCATTGCCCCCACTTCCTTTTTCAATTTTCTTCTCTCTTTTTATCTTTTCCCCTTTTGTCAGCACTAGTGCACCAACATTCTCCCACTTGGGGACTTTATTAATCATGTCTCCACACCTCGATCAATGCAACAACTCTTTCCGGTCTCATCATTCGTGAATGCTAACTGAAGCTGAACATAGCTTAATTTTGTCAATAGTCACCGTGTTTGTTAGCATATCCACCTCGATCTATGCAGCAACTCTTCCCGGTCTCATCATTCGTGAATGCTAACTGAAGCTGAACATAGCTTAATTTTGTCAATAGTCACCGTCTTTGTTAGCATATCCATCGGATTTTGACTTTCACTAATTTTTTTCCAACTTCAAAATCTCATCTTCTAGAAGTGACCAGATAAAATGATATCGCACATGTATGTGTTTCATTCTGGAATAAAAAAACAGATTTGTGCCAAATGGATAACACTATGACTGTCACAATACACGACATTGTCTTCGTGTTTCGTGCCCAATTCTTCCAAGAAAGTTTGTAGCCAAACCATTTTCTAGCTGGCTTCCGTAACAATGACATATTCCGCTTTAGTTGTTGAGAGAGGAACTATCTTTTGCAGCTGAGAAACTCAACTGACTGTCGTACTTCTTAAAGTATAGACATACCCTGTAATGCTCCTTCTGAAATTGATATTTTTGGCTAAATCAGCATCCACATAGTTGTCAGTTTCGTAACTCTACGTTTGAAACAAAATGCTTTATCTGTGGTACCCCGTAGATATCTGAGGATCCATTTAACTGCTTCCCAATGTACCTTGCCTGGATTATTCATGTATCTGCTAACAACTCCCACTGCTTGAGCAATATCTGGTCTGGTACAAACCATGACATACATCAGACTTCCAATTGTTAAAGCGTACAGAACCTTCTCCATGTGTGCTCGAGCTTCTTTCGTGTTCGGTGACTGTTCCTTCAAGAGTCTAAAATTACCGGTTTAGCATTCTACATGTTGAACCTGAAGAGTACTTTGTTAATGTACTCAACCTATGATAACATCAAATTCCTCAACTTTATGTCTCTCTTGATCCTCATTCCAAGAATTAGTTTCACAGCGCCTAGATCTTTCATTGCAAACTGCATGGACAATTCCTGCTTCTACGTATAAAGATGCTATTTAAGATGATAGAATTGAGGGGGAAATAGGCTATTTGTAAGCCTCCCTAATTGCGATTAAGAGAGGGTTAGGTGGGTTAGATGGATTAGGGCGGGGATTAGGCACCGACTGGCTTCTTTTTCTGCTCTCTATGTCAAAAGTAGTGGGCACCGGCTTGCTTTTTTTTTCATTGCCCCCTCCCCTCATTTTTCATTTTACTTCTCTCTTTTTATCTTTACCCATTTTGTCACCAGTAGTGGGGCCCTCCCCCACTACCCACCAACACCTCAGATTCTTTACATGTTACCACGTACCAAATGCTTCCTAAAATTTTGAGACGTGATTATTAGAAATGGTGTATTACGAGTTAAGCATTGCGCTTCAACTTTCAAAAGGTCTCTTTTTTTAACCTTTGTTTGCAAATTCAACATTGTGCTTATTTGCTCCCTTTTGCTGCCTCTTCATGTGAACTGGGCTATATGTTTCTCTTTTTTCTAGTTGGGAAAGAAAAAGGGTGGTGGTTAGAGCTGGTATCGGGTCCTATTGGGTCGGGTCCTCCATTACCCGGACCCGGTACCTCACGTGTCCAAAAATTGAACCCGGACACGGACCCGGACTTGCAAGAACCGGGTCCAGGTCCTAGTTAAAAAAATATACCTGTCGGATCCGGTAGTAGAAAATAAATATGTACACTTAAGTATTTTGCCCGATACCCTACGGTTCTAACAGTTTTTGCACTTAAGTACATGAATAAATATTATATTTACACATCTATCTTCAACAAATACTATTTATATGTATATCCCTAGAACCCTATTATTCAAATTCCATATTTTTTGGGATATTTTTAACGGATCCGGATCCGGGTCGGTTCTATTTTGAGTGGACTTGGACCCGGACCCCGACCCGGAAGTGCATCAGGTCTTATTTTAGGACCCATATCTGTATAGATCGGGCCGGTTCCGGTCTAATGTCAGGTCCGGATAACGGGTAAATGTGATTGTGCTAGTGGTGGTGATTACCGTTTTTGTGTGTGTTAGCTGCACTTCTTTTTTTGTGTCCAAAATGTCAATTTTCTGTTCAATTTTCATGCATGAAGCATCGTCTTAGACCATCTTTGTTAGTTTCAGATTTTATACTCTAAAACTTTGAAATTTATGGACCGAATATTTGTCCACTTCATACCAGATATAGCTATCTTATTGACCTTGTCCCTTGTTTACATTTGCACTTCCATCGAATGCCCCTTTATATTGTTTTGTTTTCTCAGCTTGAGGCAGTGATTGAAGCTGAGAAACAAGCTGTAAAGGATCTGGTTCAACAGAAAAGAAAAGGCCGAGCTTTACTTGCACTAAAGAAGAAAAAGGCTCAGGAAGAATTATTGAAGAAAGTATTGAAAACAGATTTGGAGGAAAATAATTATTATTCTTATTTCTGTATTTCTGTACTGTATACTTCTATATATAAGAATTACATTCTTGGAGAAGAAGAAAGGACATTGAGAGTAGATTGGGGAGTTGAGAAAATTGGGAAATCTGTTTCCTATAGATTAGGAAACAGAAAATACAATTACTATATTTCAGCACTCCCCTCAAGTTGGTGCATAGATATTGAATATGCCCAACTTGTCAACAAATTTCAAGAAAAGCTGATTCGAAACTGCCTTAGTTAGGATATTTGTGAGCTGGTCTTCTCACTTCACTTTGATATCTCAATGACTTGCTCATTTATTTTTTCTTTGATGAAGAATCTGTCCACCTTTACATGTTTCTTCCTATCGTGCTGAACCGGGTTAGCAGCAATATCACACGCTGCTTGTGTAGCGCCCCGGATCCTCGTTACCGGACATCCGTGACACAACCAGAATTTTCGCCTTTAAATGCATCTCAACACAGTAAATAACACGGAAATTTTAAAACTTTTATTGCCAAACAAGATCATTACATCAATAATTACAACCCTTATCTTGTTCTTGAACAAGGAATACAAATTACATAAACTTATTACAAATGTTTACAAAAATATCCAGATTCCACTTATGAAGCTATCAGCTGTCTTTCAGAGTGATGATCGACTGATCCCCGCCGAACTTCGCTGAGTGGTCCTGCTGCTTCCCTGAGATACGCCCTGTAGCTCGAATCTTTTGCTGCACTACTCTGATATTCCGGCATCTGCTCGAATAGTAGGCATGTACATTGCCATTCTACTTGGATGCCCTGATGGTCTTGGGTTCTCCTGTCCAGTACCTAAAAGTGGGGTACGTCAGTAATCCTATTGACACAATGCTGATAAGAAAATAGCGATCTCCAACTAGCAGTCACAATCCTTCTTGAATGGAAAAGAAACGTGCATCCTAACTTTCTAGAGTCTGTGTATGCCATGACCTGAGGTCTAATGCAATGTGCAGAGTACAGAACAGATGCACTTAATCTAATGTCAGCAAGACTTGGACACACATGCATCCCATACTACATGTGCCCTGGATCAAGCCATTTCTTTAGTTTCAGGGATTCGAACTCTCACCATGCAATGCATTCTATTATTGTACACTTTCGTTCCTGATAGTAAAACATGATTGAGGAGGTATATAAAAAAAGAAATAATTCGGGGAGTTACCACATTGTCACCAATAATTGTTGCATCGGACCATCCTCAAAAGCCGTGACGAACTTACAGATATACAACAGCATATCCATTGCGCAGAACAGCAATATATCCATTGCGCAGAAGATCCATTATGATCCGTTCGTGTCCACCAACATAGAACATAATGGCCTCGAAGGTCTAAAACCCCCTATCCGCTGGGAAATCTCATCCCGTTCTTATCATGATACTTCAGGAATCAACAGTGCAAGATACGCACAGCAGCATGCATCCCTAATGACAGGAAGAGACAATCCCATGGTTATCACCACCTAGTGCTAACTCTCAGAATGAGTCGAATTACAGGAATCACCCCTAACATCAATTCAGTCCTCAAGCGAACAATAAAGAAAATCTAATCAATGCAGTTTACTGAAAACATGTTGTCACTCAAATCATACACGGTGTCGATCAAACAATGTCAGACCTGACTGGTCTGTCAAAATAACAATTAATCAGGAGAATCACATTCACCGATTCCTAATACCTTCACAGGTCATCGACCGATAACCGCGGCCTGTGACTCTCAGCGAGTAGTCCAACGGCGCCCAAAGATGCAATATAATTTGAATGAAGGTAAGCACACACACATAGCCACTAATTTCTGACCATTGACAGACTCGGGCATCGAGACACCAAACACAAATCGACCAGAGCTATCTCCCAACTCACTCATGTTCGCCATGAGTACTAGGCACAGGAACTTGTCTAAGTCCCAAATGATGTGCCAAAATATCTTTTAAAACTCAATAGCTCATGATCACCACACTACGGTACGGAGAGGATTCCTTATCAATCGTCCAATAAAAGTAGTTCAAGAAATAGCAGTAGCGGTGACCCAAGCTACGCTCATCGGAATCCAACAAAACCAGGTTTTCTAGAAGGGTAGGAGACTCTACTGTAATTCCCTAGTTGACAACTCCCTCAATTCTTTAAAGAACTCAAGTCCCTCGAGTTAAATACATGCTTAAAGTTGATCAAACAGCAGGTTGCTGAACTTGCAACATCCATAACTTCCAGCACACAATTCGGAATTTCATGACATTACCTATTCCGGAAAGCTAAGACCTTAGGCTACAACTATTTAGTTAACCATTTCCTCAAATTCAATTATCTTGATACTATAAAAATCCCATATACTCTCAGCTACACATTCCTTCATGCACTCGCTGCACTTTTCTCATATCATAAAAATTTGCTCACTCATCGAAATTACTCGATTCCGGATCCTATGGAAAGGTGGGAGTGTCTACTACAACTTCCCAGTTGAATACATTCTCAGATTCACTCATTAAAGTCCTCAAAAACACAAAATCCCATCAGGTGCACAAATAGGGAAGAATTTGTACTTCTAGCAAACACTGCCTTGACTAAGATTGGATCTGCCCCAGTCTTAGAAAAATCATAACTTTCAGCCTACAAACTGGAATTTCATAATTCCATTTGTTTTGGAAAGATACGACTCTCCGCTACAATTCACTAGTTGATCAATCTTCCAAATTCTTAACCCATAATTCCAGAATTACTCACCTTCACAAACTAGTCAATCTAAGATAGGCTGGACATGGTCTACTTTGAAATTCAATAAAAATCAACCTTAAGTTCAAAGCTCATGAAATTTGAGATTCATAAACTAAAAATATAACATTCCATTGTATCCAAAATTTGCATCTATATTCATAATACACATAGAGTTATGACCCTTCAAATATAGCATAAAATTTCAGCTGCTCTTAAAACAGGGTCTTTTCCACCGCACACTATTTATTTTTGAAACCTCAACAAATGTCATCTAAAAATTCTAAAATTTTAGAATCATAAAATAGACTCATACAAAAACTACTGTAAAAATTTCATAATAATATCATACACGCACAAGTAGTTATGGCCATGTGAACTTCATTCTAAAAATAGTCAGCTTCAGTTCTAACATCCAGACCAGTCGTAGATTACAAATTTTTTTAGGCATCAAATGACCTCAGAAAATTATGAAATTTAAGACTATGGTTTTAGACACATACAAGAGTATCCAAAAAAATATTCAGCTCAAAATACCCATAAAATTTTGATTTATGACTTTGAAAAGTCATAACAATTCTCACACAGTCAGCAGTTTTTTTGACTGCTTTCTGTTCGAATTTGGACTGAGTGTTTGGGCTACTAAATAGCTTAAAAATATTATGAAAAAATTCATGGGAGCTCTAGATACATAGCAGAACAAGTCCTAATTTTTTGAGTCCAAAATTACCAACCGTTTGGGAGTTTGAAATTCTCAAACTCACATACTCATATATGTTTTCAACACAAGTATCATGAAAGAGTTGTCCTACCATTCAACTACCTTTTTCTTAGCATGCCACTATCATACATGATAATCAAAATTCCTCCAACTACTACCATATGCTAAAAGATCACATACTCATAAAAATACTAATTTTTAGAGTTAAGAGAATCACCCACTTTTTGTGTTTTGCAAGAGAATCTCCTTGTAGCTTGCTCCCTTCCTTTGCTCCTTGCTCTTGTAGAAGCTTGGGACAACTCCTACTAAACTTCTTCCTCTCTACCAAAACTTCTCTACTCCAAAAAAATTCACCTTTTCCCCTTCCTTCCTTCTCTCTCTTTTTTTTTTGAAACAATCAAGACAAGAAAAATAGATGAGAAGAGAATAGAGTGTGGGATTTATAGGAGATGGAGTGCTAGGGTTTTGGAGGATGAGGTAGGAAATTGATGGGGGAATGGAGGGCTAGGATGAAGATGGGTAGGATATTTGGAGATGGTGGGATGAGATGAGTGCTAACACACACAAGTAGAAGCTTCTTGGAAGTTTCTCATTCTTCAAAAGTCAACACACATGGTGAATTGTTTCCACCATTGGATCTTCATCAAGATCCAAGCCAAGATCATATGATGCTAGGGTTCCTAACCCTAGGTTAGGTCAAGGAACCCTAGGGTTAGGTCAAGGAAGCCTAGGTCACCATACCCTAACCATAACCCTAGTGCATAAATAGGCATGGTTATTCAATCCAATAATCATGCACCAAAACAATTTGAGCACTAACTTGGTTTTAAATAACCATAACCCTAACCCTAGTGCATAAATAGGCATGGTTATTCAATCCAATAATCATGCACCAAAACAATTTGAGCACTAACTTGGTTTTAAATAACCAATATATATATATATATATATATATATATATATATATATATATATATATATATATATATATATATATATATATATATATATATATATATATATAATAATCTAAATTATTTTCTCCCAAAAATTTTCTGGTCAAAACAATCGGGACAATCTACAGTTTAATCAAGAAGATATCCCGAGTCTATTTCATTGGTATTCAGAACTACTCGTATATCTGCAATTTCTCAATTAAAAACTGATAGTTATTAGAAAAATACGTAATCGTGTGCAATACTTAATTGTGCACGAATTATTATGCAAAAATAGCTATATGCTATTTTGCGAGGTATTACAGCTTGACTATCACAATACACTTTCATAGGTTTATTCGTACCATAGCGTAAGTCCTGCAACAAGAATTTCAGCCATAAAGCTTCCGTTGTACTTAAAGCTGCTCCGCGATACTCAGCCTCTGCACTAGAGCCCCGCAACAACATTTTGCTTCTTCTTGCTCCTCCATGTAACTAAGTTTCCTCCAACAAAGGTGAAGTATCCTGAAGTAGAGCACCTCTCAATTATAGATCCTACCCAATCAGCATCAGTATATGCCTCAATCTTCAAGTAACCATGTTTCACAAATAAGACCTCTTTCCTGGAGCAGACTTAATATATCTCATAATTCTCATCACAGTATCCATATGTTGTTCCTGAGGCGCATGCATAAACTGACTTACCACTCTTAAAGCATATGAAAAATCTGGCCGTGTATGTGCAAGATACATCAGCCGTCCAACCAATCTCTGATATCTTTCCTTATTACAAGGTACATGATCAGCTTCGTTGCATAGTTTCAGTCCTTCTTCTAATAGTGTATTAATCGGCTGACAAGCGGACATTCTAGTTTCCTTCGAAAAATCAAGAGCATACTTTTTTTGAGACAAAAATATCCCCTTTCTTGAGCGAGAAACTTCAATACCAAGGAAGTATCTCAAAGAGCCAAGATCTTTCACTTCGAACTCTTGTGACAAGTAGTTCTTTAATATATTCCTCTCCTCAGGATCATCTCCAGTTACTATCATATCATCCACATAAATAATGAAAGCAGTAATTTTACCTTCTTTCCTTTTTAGGAACAGAGTATAATCTGAATTACTCTGATAGTATTCGAATCTCCTCATTGATTTTGTAAATCTCCCAAACCATGCTTTTGGCGACTGCTTAAGTCCATACAATGCTTTCTTCAAATGACATACTTTATTGCTGTGTTGGACTGGTCTGTTCGACCCTGGTGGAAGATCCATATAAACCTCTTCTGTCAATTTCTCATGCAAAAAAGCATTCTTCACATCAAATTGCTCCAACGACCAGTCAAGATTTGCAGCAAGTGATAGTAGGACTTGAACAGTATTGAATTTTGCCACAGGTGCGAATGTATCTTCATAATCAATTCCATACGTTTGAGTCTATCCTTTGGCAACTAGACTTGATTTGTATCGCTCGATTGAACCATCAGACTTATACTTCACCGTATAAATCCATCTGCATCCTACTGGATTCTTCCCTGCTGGTAGTTCGACTATCAGTAAGGGCTTCCTACACACTGTTAGGAATAGATACAGTAGATAATTGATTTACAAATGACTTATATAATTCCGACAAGTGGTGAGTGGATACATAATTACTCATGGGATATTTGACGTTAGTCGTGGGATCAAGTTCATAAGTGGGTTTTGGAGAACCTATATTAGTACGGTGCAGGAGTTCTCTTCTACGAGCTTCGGACAACAATGTGATTGTTTTGGGGTTCTGACAGTTCACTCTCACTGAAATTCTATATTTGTTGCAATTCTTCAAGATGATCTTCTTCCATTGGTTGCACTTCTTCATGAGGATCTTCTTCCCTTGGTTGCACTTCTTCATGAGGGTCTTCCTCCCTTGCTAGATCTTCATTCAAGTGTTCGCCATTATTTGTATCCAGTTGTTCGTTTTGACTGGTAATTACTTCATCATACCCAAGAGTCTGAACTTCACTAACCCCTTCATCATATCCAAGAGTCTAAACTTCACTTCGGTACTCCCCCTGAAGTTCAGTCGTAGAAGAAGAAAAATACATCTCATCTTCATGAAACACAACATCCATAGTCACAAACATCCTTTGAGTTGGTTGGTGATAGCACCGATACCCTTTCTTATCTTGTGCATATCCCACGAAAACACAGCGGACAGCTCAAGAAGTTAACTTATTACGTTCATGTTGATGAAGGTGAACAAATACAACGCACCCAAATACACGAGGTGGAAGTTGATGACTTTTGGTGCATTCACAACTTCAGTTAATGCTTGAAATGGTGTGAGGAAGTTTAGGATACTAGAGGAAACTCGGTTGATTAAGTATGCAGCAGAAGCCAAGGCTTCTCCCCAATAAATGAATGGCATATTTTCATGGATAAGAGAAGCACGGACCACCTCGAGCAAGTGTATATTTTTTCTTTCTGCAAACGCATTCTGTTGAGGTGTATATGAGCATGTAGTCTAGTGAACAATTCCGTGTTCCACCAAATATTGTTGCAGATTTGAACTCAGGTACTTTCCGTCATTATCACTCCTAAAAACTTGAATCTGTGATTTATACTAAATCATAACATGCTTATGAAATTTTTGAAACAAGCCACTAACTTCACTTTTCGACTTCATCAAATAAATCCAGGTCATACGAGTACAATCATCAATAAATGTCACAAACTACTTAGCTCCTCTAAATGTAGTGGTTTTGGATGGTCCCCAAACACCAGAATGAATAATCATAAATGGAAGAGAGCTTCTACTTGGACTTGGAGGAAAAGAGATACAGTGACCTTTTACGAGTTCACACACATCACACCGAAAGGCAGAAATATCCAACTTCAAAAATAAACTTCGAAATAATTTGTTCACATAACCAAAAGAAGCATGCCTTAGACGTCGATGTCATAGCCAAATATCTGATTTCTTCTTCTCATCTTCGGATCCTTCCACACTTAGAGCTTGAGTCAACTTGCTTGAACTTTCAGATTCTAAATCCCGGTAATAGAGCTTCCCGTGTCTAACCCCATAACCAATCGTCTTGCGAGTCCGAATATCCTTAAACACACAATGTGAATGCCAAAAGACTACAATACAATGTAAGGTCGTAGTTATTTGAGCAACAGATAATAGGTTAAAATTCAAGGATGGCACAACTAGGGCAGTATCTAAGGTTAGGTTGTTTGTGAGAGGTATGGTAACCTCGCCATTAACAGTGGCAGAGTCACCTTTGGCAGTGAACACAGTTGATTTGGTGGATGGTTGAAATTTTTGAATTTGTCTAGAATCAAAAGTCATATGGTCGGTAGCACCCGAATCAATTATCCATGCATTATTCATAACAGAGGCAAACCTTACCATCATTACTTGCAGCTGTAACTAATGTAGAGGTGAGTCCAAGACTCTTCTCAGCTCCATCAGTTTGTCCCACGGTAGCGGCACAAGAAAAACAACGGATCTGATCTTCGGCAACCAAACGACACAATTTGGCCAAGAACAGCTCTAAGTCTTCAACAAATGGCAAACGAAATTTTGATCTTCAACACACTAGATCTTCAACATCAACAAACAACGGATCTGGATCGATCAGGCTTCGGGACGGTGGGCTGATGATAGGTTCTCGGGTGTTTGAGTCATCGATGAGAGCAGAGGAGATCGGTGGAGTTTCCGTGGTGGAAGAGGGCAGAGCGGCGAGGGTGAAGGTCAGTGGTTGGACGACGGGTAAGGAGGACAACGGGGAGTTGCTGTCGTTGTTGTCAATCTGTGGCAGACGGGTGGGGCGACGAGGGCTGTGGGATCAGGGTTGACAAAGATCGGCGACGGGATCGATGGCAGCGAGGATCAGGTCGACGAGGATGTTTGGGGATCGTCAAGGTGGATATTCGACGGGGGGACGAAGAGGTTTGGGGATCGACGAGGAGGTTCGGGTCGACGGGTCGACGAGGAGGTTTGGGAATCGGGTTGACGGGGAGGTTTGGGGTCAACGAGGATATTCGGGGATCGGGGTTTGGTCGGGATCGGATCAAGATGGAAGTGTCAGATTCGATCACCTCCTTCTCTTATTCTTCTTCAATTAGCCTAGATCTGGTCATCCTCTGATACCATATTGAAAACAGATTTGGAGGAAAATAATTATTATTCTTATTCATTTATTTCTCTACTGTATACATCTATATATAAGAATTACATTTTTGGAGAAAAAGAAAAGAAATTAAGAGAAAATTGGAAAGATGAGAGATATGAAAAATCTGTTTCCTATAGATTAGGAAATAGAATATAAAATTACTATATTTCAACATAAAGTTGATGCATGGCTCATTAATGTAGAATAGCAGGTATGCAAAATAAACCTAGTCACTTTTAACTTCTCCTAGCAGTTTTTTGGGTTCCTTTGCATGCATTCCACTGCTTGACTGTTTTGTTTAATTTTCGTTATACCTATCAGATATTGAACAAGCGAGTAAGCAAAGGGCTGCGTTTCAGAGCCTATAAGGCAGGGAATATGATACAGATATTGCCTCCGTTATTGCCCAGAACTCAGAATCAATGGATTCAAATCAACAAAATCTTGGATTATTGAAATCAAGAACAATAGCTAGGGTTTTTACAGAAATTTGGGGAAGAACACAGAATTAGATTCAAGAAAATATTATAGAAGAGGACAAAGGAGTTTGTTACAATCTGTTTGCTACCATCTCCCTCACCCTCACTATTCTCTCTTTATTTATACATTCATATGAATACACGCGCCCCTCTCCTTAACCGCCCTTTCCGTGCTTCAAGCTAATCATAACACGTGCTCTTTATGTGCAGATAATTTTTTTCAAATGCCTGGGCTTAGCTTTATTCCGCGCGCTACTTCATCTTTCTCCTGAGCCATCTGCATGTGTATCAGAATAATGCGATCAAAGCTTCACACAGCGAGATCAGCTTGGAAGATGTTCAGAAGTTGATGGATGATAGTGCTGAAGCAAAGGCGTATCAAGATGTGAGGATCATTATTTACATATGTATGCTCTATCTGTCAATTTCGTGTAGTTTAACCTTTTGGGTATATAGTTCAGCTAACTATTGGTCAAGGAAGCATGGATGTTGACACCGACAGGACTAAACGAAACTCTTTATTTTATTTATTTATTTATTTTTTTCGAATTTGGTTGTCAAA
This sequence comes from Hemerocallis citrina, assembly GCA_017893485.1. Classification (NCBI taxonomy): domain Eukaryota; kingdom Viridiplantae; phylum Streptophyta; class Magnoliopsida; order Asparagales; family Asphodelaceae; genus Hemerocallis; species Hemerocallis citrina. Next base: position 173,240,785 of record CM030367.1, read on the forward strand.
TACTTAAACAAAAAGGAAAAAAAGAATTATTAGTGTTATACTATGTAGATTCTGAACTATACCACGTTAATATTTTTTAATTCCATTACTGATATTTGACATATACAAGCTCATGATATCAAAATAGTGGAAGGACATTAGTGTACATGTGTTAAAAGGGAATGTTTGCATTCATTTACACAGTATAATATACCTGTTAGACGATAGATTAGTTTAGTCCCACATTGAATAATGTATTGCTTTAGTATTCTCTTCTCTCCTATATATAGGAGACATATTGTGCTCAGTTTAATCAATCAATAAAAAAATATTTTCCTATCCCTAATTCTAACATGGTATCAAAGCCTATCGTTCTATAAGGCCTATACTAATTTTATCCTCGTCGTCGAGGTAGAGTGGTTCTCGTCTTCATCGAAATCACTCTACCTCTCGACATCTCTCTTCTGCTTCCGATCAAATACCAAAACCCTAATCTCCCCCAAAACCCTAGCCGTCATTCCTCTTTTCCACTCCCAATCAACAACCACAAACCCTAGCCATCATCACCTACCTCTCAAAAACCCTAATCCCAAATCTCCAAAATCAAAACCCTAATATCTTCAACCAACTCCGGCGAATTCCCCACGACCTCGGCATCTTCAACCTCTCACCAAAATCCCCAACAAAAAAAAAATTCAGATCCAACTTCTGAGATGGTTCTAGTGGTCGACCAGAACGGAGACCTGCTATCAGCCTGCGCGTCGCCACTACTGGAAGGTTAGCGGTCCCTCCCGATGTCGTTCCTCAGCAAGACCTACCAGCTCGTCGACGATCCTGGCATCGATGACGTCATCACCTGGAACGACCACAGATCCGCCTTCATCGTCTGGAAGCCCGCGAATTTGCTCCAGCGATTTCCACCACCATCACCACCGACTTCCTCACTCCCTTCCACCCTGGCCGCCACCCTCCCCAACTAACGCCCAAAACCCTAAGACACATTACCGGTCGTCATCTCCGGCGACCCCCACCTTGTCGCCACACTCCCGGTGCCGCCTCCGTCGACGCCCAGCACCAACCCCCAATCCTACATCCTCTCTTCTTCTGGTTCGCGTCGATAGCAGCCACCCCTACTGCAGATCGACGCCCTTTCCCTGTTCCGCCGTGCCACCGCTTCTAGTCGCACTGCTCACCTGACGCCGTCAGCCAGTGACGCCACGACCCCTACTGTCGTGCCTTGGCTCTTTGTTGCTGCCATTACTAGTTTCTCTTTGCTGTTTTGTGAAGATGAATGATTGATTTGGGTATGCTTCTACATGTTATCAACATCTACATGTTAAAAAAAACTAAAAAAAAAACAAAACAAAACAAAACAAAACAAACTTACAGGTTCTTGTACTTCTACATCTAGATCATCAACTTACTCCGGTTGATCGATCGTTATTTTGAGAGGGGGTGTTATCAGCATCCAATTCTCATTTCAGGGATAATATCCCATCATCGACTATGTCTCAAATCAGGGGTGAGATCCCATCATCGACTATGTCTCAAGTCAGGGGTGAGATCCCAGCATCGACTATGTCTCAAGTCAAGGGTGAGATCCCATCGGTCTATTTCTCTATTTCTTAGTTCAGGGGTGAGATCTCAGCATCGACTATGTCTCAAGTCAGGGGTGAGATCCCATCAGTTTATTTCTCTATTTCTCAGTTCAGAGGTGAGATCCCAGCATCGACTATGTCTCAAATCAGGGGTGAGATCCCATCAGTCTATTTCTCTATTTCTCAGTTCAGAGGTGAGATCCCAGCATCGACTATGTCTCAAATCAGGGGTGAGATCCCATCAGTCTACTTCTCAGTTTCTGTCACATACGCCATCAAGCACCGTTTCTGCATCACAGTGTGCCGTTTTTTCCATATCAATATTGTCAGTATTGCAAACTCTTGTTGCTTGAACCAACTTGTGTTTGAGAGGGGGTGTTAGATGATAGATTAGTTTAGTCCCACATTGAATAATGTATTGGTTTAGTATTCTATTCTCTCCTATATATATGAGCCTATTGTATTCAGTTTTCAATATTCAGTATTGTTTTCATCTATCTGATTTATCTTAACATGGTATCAGAGCCTATCGTCCTATAAGGCCTATACTAATTTTATCCTCGTCGTCGAGGTGGAATGGTTCTCGTCTTCATCGGAATCACTCCACCTCCCGACATTTCTTTTCCTCTCCCGATCTTGATCAAAACCCCAATCTCCCTCAAAACCCTAAATCTCCAAAACACTAGCCACCTCTCTCTCTCTCTCTCTCTCTCTCTCTCTCTCTCGCTCGCTCGCTCATGATCAAATCTCCATATCCCGTTTCTCTTTCCCCGTCAATTTTTCCCACCCAAAACCCCAAGACACATTACCGGTCATCATCTCCGGTGACCCTCTTCATCTCCAGCGACCCCCACCTTGTCGCCACACTCCCGGCGCCGCCTCCGTCGATGCCCAGCACCAACCCCCAATCCCGCATCCTCTCTTCCTCTGGTTCTCATCGACAGTAGCCACCCCTACTGCAGATAGACGCCCTTTCCCTGTTCTGTCATGCCGCCGCTTCCAGTCGTGCCACTCACCTGACGCCCTGCCACCGTCAGCCAGTGACACCACGACCCTTGCCGTCGTGCCTTGGCTCTTTGCTGCTGCCATTACTAGTCTCTCTCTTTGCTATTTTGTGAAGATGAAGGATTGATTTGGGTATGCTTCTACATGTTATCAGCATCTACATGTAAAAAAAAAAAAAAAAAAAAAACTTACAGGTTCTTGTGCTTGTACATCTAGATCGTCAACTTACTCCGGTTGACTGATCGTTATTTTGAGAGGGGGTGTTATCAGCATCCAATTCTCAGTCATCGACAATTCTCAAGTCTGGGGTGAGATACTATCATCGACTATGTCTCAAGTCAAGGGTGAGATCTCAGCATCGACTATATCTCAAGTCAGGGGTGAGATCCCAGCATCGACTATGTCTCAAGTCAGGGGTGAAATCCCATCAGTTTACTTCTCAGTTCCATCACATGCGCCATCAAGCATCGTTTCTGTACCACAGTTTGTCATTCCTTCTAAATCAACATCGTCAGTATTCTAAACTCTTGTTGCTTGAACCAACTTGAGTTTGAGAGGGGGTGTTAGATGATAGATTAGTTTAGTCCCATATTGAATAATGTATTGGTTTAGTATTCTCTTCTCTCCTATATATATAGACATATTGTACTCAGTTTAATCAATCAATAAAAGAATATTTTCCTATCCCTAATTCTAACAATACAAGTTGCCAGTCAAATTTACATGGGTGACAATGAGTATTGCCTTGCTATAATCATTCTCATTCACTTATAGTCACTTTACATTTCTACAAATTACTTGTTAGGATTTTATGTGGTTAAATATTTCTTGTTAAGATAAATCAGAGAGATAAAAACAATACTGAATATTGAATTTAGTTTAACCAAGTATAATACCACCTATATATAGGAGGTGAACAAATATCAAAACAACTTTACCACCAATATGGGACTATAATATCTAACACCCCCTCTCAAACTTACGATGGGTCAAACAATGTGAGTTTGCCTACTAACTGTCGGAATCTCTGAACTGTATGGGGTTTGGTGAAGAAGTCTGCAGTCTGCTGGGAAGAGGTAACATAATGGAGAGAGATGCTCCCTGCCTCAAAATGCTCACGAACATAATGACAATCAATCTCAATATGCTTCGTTCGCTCATGAAAGACCGAGTTACTTGCAATATGCAATGCACTCCGGTTATCACAATAAAGTGGAGTAGCTCCTGTAAGGATAACACCCATATATGATAACAGCCAACGAACATGAACAATCTCTCTAGTAGTAGCTGTCATTGCTCTGTACTTAGCCTCGGTGGAAGAACATGCAACAACTGCCTGTTTCTTGCTCCGCCATGAGATCAGCAAATCACCAAGAAATAGACAGAAACCTGTGGTAGACCTTCTGGTAGTTGGATCCCCTGTCCAATATGAATCAGAATATGCACTGAGATCTAGTTTGGATGTAGAAGGCATGAATAATGAGCGAGTGATGGTGCCCCGAAGATATCTGAGGATCCAAAGAAGAGCACCGTAGTGAACTGATGTAGGAGCAGAAATAAATTGGCTGACAATACTAACTGCATGAGCAATATCGGTTCTGGTCATGCATAAATAGATAAGCTATCAAACAATCTGTCTGTATCTAGTGGGATCAAGAAGGAGCTCACCATCTGTGGGACGAAGCTTCACATGAAGCTCTAAGGGTGTATCAACTGATCGACTGTCAGAGAGGCATGCAGCGGAAATAATATCTGATGTGTATTTCTGCTGAAAAATGAGTATCCTGAGATCCATGAGCAATCTCTAAACCCAAAAAGTAACGTAGCTTACCAAGGTCTTTCATATGAAACTGCTGGTGAAGTTATTTCTAGGTGGATGCAATGCCGGCAGAGTCATCCCCAGTAATGATCATATCATCAACATATAGTAGTAGAATTACCCTCCCCTGCGGTGATGACCGCATAAACATAGAATGGTCCTGAGAACTCTGACTAAAACCAGCCTTGGTGATGACAAGGAGAAAACACTCAAACCAGGCTCGAGGGGCCTGCTTCAAACCATATATAGCCTGACGCAGCCGGCAAACATGACGATGAGGAGTAGGGAGGCCAGGAGGAGGACCTATATAAACAACCTCAGATAAGGTACCATGAAGAAAAGCATTCTTCACGTCCATCTGGTATAACGGCCAGTGGCGGATGGCTGCAACAGCAAGAAGGGTGCGAACAGTAGTCATCTGTGCAACGGGAGTAAAGGTCTCATCATAGTCAATGCCATGCTCCTGAGTAAACCCTCGGGCTACTAGACGGGCCTTGTGCCGCTCAATAGATCCATCAGGTTGATATTTGACCTTGAAGATCCACTTGCAGCTAATAGGCTGCACACCCTCTGGTAGAGGAACAACATCCCAAGTGCCAGTCTGATCAAATGCACTGAATTCCTCTGCAATGGCTTTCCTCCATTCAGGATATTGAATTGCGTCTTGATAGGTTATGGGCTCACGTGTAGAGTGTATAGTAGTGAGATATGCATGAAACTGTGGTGAGTAGGAAGCTAGGGTGGCAAAACCAAACTGGTCAGAAGGACCAGTGGCATCAGGTGTATAATGTGCCGGAGGAATACCAGAAGTGGAACGGGTAGACTGACGAAGAGGTGGTGGACTGACAGGGTGTGGGGGTAAGGACGGTGGAGTAAGTGCATGTGTCAGTGGGGAAGTAGGTGGGATGGGTGTTGGCTGCTGTGGGGATGCAGGTGGAGGTTCGATAGGGGGAACAATAGGTGTAAGGATAGCAGGAGATGTGAATGGAGCCAGAGGAGTGGGATCAAAAGGAATGCGGGAAGATAAAGTCGGGGGGCTAGCAACAACTGGGGAATCAAGAAATCTAGTATCCTCCGGGGGGGGAGTCAGGTAGTACAGGGAGTCTTCCACAAAGGAGACATGTCGAGAAATGCAGACACGACCCGCGGATGGATCAAAACATTGGTAACCTTTATGTTCAGGACTGAGACCTAAGTGAACGCACTTAGCAGCATGAGCGGAGAGCTTCGTTCGCTCAGTAGGAGGGAGAAGGACATAACAGGTGCATCCAAAGGTACGGAGCATACTGTAGTCGGGAGGAGAATGATAAAGAGCCTCGTACGGCGTCGTACCAGCTAGGGAAGATGAGGGAGTAATATTGATGAGACTAACAGAGGTCATGATAGCTTCAGCCCAGAAAGAACGAGGAGCAGAAGAGTAGAGTAAAAGAGCGCGAGCCGTCTCAAGGATGTAACGATGCTTGCATTCAGCTACACCATTCTGCTCATGTGTGTGAGGACATGATTGCTGAAATAGGGTGCCGTGAGACTGAAGGATTGTTCTCATAGTGGTAGAAGTGTACTCACGTGCACCGTCTGATCGAAAATTCTTAATGCGTACACCGAACTAAATGTGAATCATGGTTGTAAAGACTCGATAAATATCAAGTATCTCAAATCGCTGACGCATAAGATAAACCCATGTATGTCTAGTGAAGTCATCGATGAAGGTAACATAATAGAGATAGCCTTTCCACGATGGAACGGGAGAGGGTCTCCATATGTCGGAATGAACAAGCTGAAAAGGGTGAGTGGTTTCAGAAGTTCTTTTGTGACTAAAGGGTAAGGCAATGTGTTTGGCCAAATGACAACCCTGACAATCAGATAAATGTTTAAAGTGAGATAACCAAGGGCACCACTATGAGCTATAGTCTGAAGTCGTGATGCGCTAATATGACCTAAACGTCTGTGCCACAGATCAGTATCAGAGGAAACAATACCGGCAAAACTGGAAGGGGGTGATGTGCACGAAGAAAATCTAGATAATATAGACGATCCTGACGACTAGCACGTCCAAACTCCTTACCGGTGGAGGAATCAGTAATAGAACAACCTAAAGAGTCAAAAGTGACGATCCACTATCGCACAATGCACTAATAGAAATAAGGTTTATTGATAAATGAGGAGCATAGAGAACATATGGTAATGTGAGAGTGGGAGAGTTAATTGTTCCTGAGTGTGTGATAAGAAGTGGTGAGCCATCAGCTGTGTGTAGAGATGGAGAGTGAGAGAAAAGTGTTGTGCAGGTGGTAAGTAGTGTCTGATTACTAGTGAGATGATGTGATGCACCAGAATCTAAAATCCAGAACGAATTCATACCGGGAGTGGTAGAAAGTGTAGGAGCAGAGGAGCCAGCATTGATAGACTGGCCCATGAGCTGTAGTTCCATCTGAGTGAGGTGTTGCTGAGTATTAGCCCGAGCAGCAGGAGACGGCAAGGCCGGAGTGACGGGCATGGTCAAGGATGTGAGGGAAGAAGCACTGCGAGCGCTGCTTTGACTGAGAGCACAATGTGGAGGGAGATGCTGCTGGTGCCTGGATCGGGGTGGGGGGTAGGACGGTGCTACCGGTGGTGGAAGTAGAGGTGGAGTATGGTGATGAGTGATGTAAGGAGAAGGTAGAATGCCAGATGAAGACTGAAAATGGCGCTGCTGCCTGTTGAATCTGGAGGAGGAACGAGAGGTGGTTGCATCGGGGAAGTCAGTGGAGGCGGAAGTATATGGGAGAGACTGAGATGCCATAAAGTGGTAGTACCTATATATATATATATAATATAATTTTTTTTTCTCGGATTTTTTTTTAAAAGACAATACTAAAGTAAGGTTTCGGATTGTAACGGGTAATGGGTTTCGGGTAGGGCTACAGAAGTAGGATTACAAATGTTGAGGTGGGAGAGGAGAGTAGGCGGCGGGATTTAATGATGCTGGATGTTGAAGTTCGGATCTGCATTTGAAGTTCAGATCTGATGACGGCAAGGCCGGATAAAGTCGTTGGGAGGGATGCTTGATGATGATGTCTTGATGATGCTGGATGCTTGATCTGATATGGGGATGCTGGATGCTTCCACACCAGATTGATGATGTTGGATGCTTGATGATGATAACTTGATGATGTTGGATGCTGGATGCTTGATGATGATGACTTGATGATGCTGGATGCTTGATCTGATATGCGAATGACTTCGCTGGAGTATTGATCTTTTTTTTTTTTTTGAAAGAAATTTGTATAACTTTGGCTGTTTGGAATTTGAGGATTTTTGGATGGAAAAATTTTAAGAGAAAAAAATTTGAGTAATTGGCTCTGATACCATGTTAAGATAAATCAGAGAGATGAAAACAACTGAATATTGAATTTAGTTTAACCAAGTACAATACCACTTATATATAGGAGGTGCACAAATATCAAAACAACTCTACCACCAATATGGGACTATAATATCTAACATTTCTCAATATTCTATTCGATCACCTTTCAATCTTTGTTTTGCCAGTACATCATATATATCAACTAGATTTGCCTGTGGGCACGTGCCTATGGCACGTCTTCGAAACGTACAACACACGAAAAACCCTGTAAACAGTAAAACAATAATTATATAGTTCAAATTTGAATAGTATGACAATAATTAGTTGTAAATAAAAGTCCATGTTTTTACTAGTATATGTTGAAAATCCAACTTCTTAGAACTTTAAGGATGGAAAATGATGAAATTTAACTGTTGAAGAGATATTTGCTATTTTCAATATAACATGTGCAATAAAAAAACATAAAAATTCTGAAAATTTTACAAACCTGAAATCTTAAAATCTAAATTTTTAAGTAAATAAAGAAAGAATGAGAGAGAGGGAGAGAGAGAGAAAAAGAAAAATATGAAAAAGTGAAGAGAGAAGAGAGAAGAGAGAAGAGAGAGATAGTAATAAAGTAATGAGTTTTTTAGTTTTGGGGGGAAAAGTTTAATTTTGGGCGGAAAAATATGTTTTGGGAGAATCAATCTAGACCATTGGTTTTATGGGAGATTGAATGAGAGCCACTTAATAGCTTTCTTTGTATTTTATTATATAGACTTGGTTTGTCAGTTGACATGTGCCTACGACACGTCTTCGGAACGGTGCACCTTATTTGATCATATAAAATAGTTTTGGAGGTCCAGCAAATTAATTGAAGAAGCAAACATATTATATGAGAAACTTTTGGGGGTCTAGCAAAAAACATATTATGTGATTTTTTTTATAATTATTTTTAGAGTTTTTAAATTTTAAATTTTTTTTTAATAGTTTTTTAGTTTTAATTTTTTTAAAAAAATTTTTTAAAAAAAATTGATTTTTTGAATAGAAGAGGGAGGGAGAGAGAGAGAGAAAGAAAGAGAGAAAGAGAGAAAATAATTAAATAAATATAGGAGTTGTTTTGGGTGGAGATTTGAATTTGAGTTTTGGAAGGAAACTTTTGGAGAAAAAAATATGTTTTATGAGGTTAGATCTGGGCCTTTAATTTTTTGAAAATTGAAGGAGAGCCACTTGATAGATTTCTTTGTGTTTTATTATATAGATAGATATTAAATATTCAATTGTTTTGCTATTGTGCCTCCCCATCTCTTATTTAATTCAAAATCCTTTACCTCGTCTTTCTTTGTATTCTATTGGATTTGTGCCCTACACTTATAATGCGATTGAAAGAAATCAATGCAATTCTAGGCGAGAGCCTATCTAGTGAAGATGAGGAAGAGCTTCTAGCTGAATTTTAGAACTTGGAAAGTGAGGCATGTTTTTTAGGTTCTTGATAAAGGGGTTTTTACAGCTTTCAATTTTGATATATTGGAAACATCCTAATATCCTATGCACATTTTTTCAAAACTCGAGACGTAAAAATGTTTGAGCTTTTTGATTGCAAAATAGCTTCATTACTATATTTCAGCATTGTTTTTTTTCCAATACAAAGTATTTTAAGCTAAGAACAATATATGTTTGAGACAATATTCCCTGGTAAAATTTGCATTTGTAGTTTAAAGTTATATTTCTGAAAGACATCCAAAAGCTTGAGTACTTAAATTGATAATGAATGGGATTGTGAAATAACCATCATTTAGGGCTATGATCAACCATTCATGTTTATTATCAATGCCATCTAATGAATACCAATTTGTGTTGTTAATTTGTGTGCCCTTCCTCGAAATTGAGGATGAGTACGTGTACTGCATTACAAGTTGATTTAGGAGAAATATCAGATAAGATAATACTGACCATTAATTAAAAAAACTGGGCAAACAGAAACTCTAAAGAGGTCTATATTAATCCTTGGAGAAAAATAAAGGGGGTATCTTCGCTAATTAGAAGAGAAACTACCTAGTAGGTTTTAATTCTGTATCTGCCAATATAGAGAATCTAATAAGAACCCTTGATGTTGTCAAAGTAGGCATATGGGGGACTTCATTTGCCCAGCCGTTTCGGCACTCATTCAGCTTCTGAAATCCTATATGTTGGGTTTATGTCTTAAATACTTATTGAATATAGAAGAGAATATGGTGATGCAAGAGAGAAATCGAAGCAACGGATTAGATGGTAGATGAGAAGCAGCAGCTAGCAGCACAGGATCTGATCGCGACCGCCCAGTCTCTGTTTGGAACAGAGAACATTGCGGTCAACCGCACACTTGGACAGTCGACCGCTTTGTGACATCGACTATTTGTGTTCGGGTTTGGGAATTTGTTTGAAATCTGATTTCTTCTCCAAGTTAGATTGTACGGTTTTATTGTATACTTATCTCTTCATGTAATACTGAACGGCTATTGTATCAAGATTAAACCTAGGATTTCTTAGATCTCCATATAATCAATGTAACAGCTTCATAGAACAATATGATTATATTTGAGTGCTGAATAGAATAAGAGAGTACTTCATCTGAGAAGTGAGTGAATTCTCCATTGTAAACAACAAATATTTCTAGTTAAGTAGGGTCGTGGTGAGAGTGTAACTCTTGTATCTGCTCTAGATGAAATTATCTCGATTTTTCCTCCCCGGATTAGGGCTTGTCCGAACCGGAATAAATAGTATGTACTATATATGATTGAAGTGATCTACTATTTACTTGATGGTTTGTAACGATTATATCAAAGTCTCAATAAGATCCTGAAAAACCATAATTTTCCGTAGTACTTCTTCAAGCTACTAATTTCTTAATGGTAATGTAAAGTAGGATATCAGCATAGTTAATAAATCCCTTTATTGGAGGTTGTCATATCCGTCTGATCTATCCCTCTGAGCCTGCATTTGGTTATGAAAGTTCGATATCATCTCAGAGCAAACGCTATCTACACAAGTGTACATTCAATCACATTGCTCAATTTCACCTTTTCACATTCAAATTACTAGTATCATACACGTGCACACGTGCACGTGGAAAAAATTGAAGAGATAATGAAAAGGGAAAAAAGAAAACAATTTCCAAACTGATCCACTTTCGAAAATATTTACGAAACTGGTCCACTGTTGAAAATATTTATCAAAGTTAGTCCATAACCCAACACGTGCATTGCACGGGTTGGGTTAAGGACTAAGGGGTTCTCCCATTATAGTAGCAGAGATGGTACCGAATTAGGGAGATATGATTTGATTTTAGATCATCTTATATTTATTCTCACCCTATAACAATACTTAAGGATGCTAGCCTCAAAAACTCAGAAGGTGCAGATGAATATTGACATGATGGTTGATGCTGCTTTATTCGGTGAGGGAGCAACAAATGATGAGTTCTTGTATTCTTATGGAAAGCTTAGTTCCCAGTCCTCTAGCAGATCTGGATGTGAGGTTAGTATTTGCGGATTTTGGTGGAGGTTATGGTAGTTGTACTGGCTGACGTGTTACAAAATTTGATTACAACCAAAAAACAAAGTTTGATTTTCAAGGCAGGAAACAGAGAATGAGAAGAAGAACAAAACCAATAAAATTAAAAAGAAATTGAAAGTAACAAAACCAAACCGATTGGTGTCGAGGCTTGGGTATCACACAATCTCCTTAAAACAGATTCGCCTCATCCGGGTACTAGAGTTTGTTGAGGCGTCTGTCTCACAGGATGCAACGACAGAAGAGCTGAAAGTAGGCACCACATCTAGTTCACGAACTGGACAACGTCTGAATTCTATCACCGAACGATTAAGAATTTGAAGCATAGAATCGAGAGGGAAGAGAAGAGTTTTTCGGTGTGCCCATTCAGGGGAGAGGGGCCTCTATTTATAGAGCCAGGGTGAGATTTGTAATAGCAAAAAACGCATTAAATGCATCTACTGTAACGGCAGACAACTCCTTCAATGCACCGGCTGTGACAGCAGACAGAAGGTTGAATGCACTACTGTAAAGGCGAACAAAACTATTACGTGAATAAATGGCAGACAAAATATTTCTGCCTTTATTCCAGCCGTTACAGATCGGAAAAAAAAAATTGTAGCCAAAAGTGGCTTTGCACGGGGTGGGTTCACGCAGTCTGACATTCGTGCCTTGTCCGGGTGTTGGAGTTTGTTGAGGCGACTGTCTCTCAGGATGCAACGAAAAAAGAGCTGGACGTAGGCACGACGTCTAGTTCACAAATTGGACAGCGTCTGAATTCTTCAACGAACGACTAAGACTTGAAGCACAGAACCGGGGGGGAAGAGAAGAGTTTTTCGGTGTGTCCATTCAGGGGATAGGGGCCTCTATTTATAAGGCCGGAGTGAGATTTGTAACAGCAGACAATGCATTGACTACATCTACTGTAACGATAAACAACTCCTTCGATGCACCGACTGTAACAGCAGACAAAAGGTTGAATGCACTACTGTAACGATGGAAAAAAATTGTTACGTGAATAAATGGCAGACAAAACCATTTCTGCATTTATTCTAGCCGTTACAGATCGAAAAAAACCAAATTGTAGCAATAAGTGGCTCTGGACGGGGTGGGTTCACGTTGGTCTGGCATTCGTGTCCACAGGACGTGCGGGTGCAGACAAGTCGTATGTAATCCGGTACGAGATTTGAGCAAATAAATATATGATTTTGATCTATTCATGAAGGAGAACACAAATCCATTAAGATCTCTCACTAATTCATAAAGATTCTTACTCAGAAAATTGCTCAAAATTGGTTTGTAAATGGTGTATAAAATACTCATTTTCTAACATTCTCCACATAAATGAAATTGACGACCACAGACATGACTGACTGACACGACCGACCGACACAACTGACTTGGTGATAGAATTCAGTGGTCGAGACCTGCATAGGATAGGTATGTGTCACCTTTGAACCTTTTCTTATGAAAATATGTTTACTTTACTAACTAAACAGTAGACGTGATGTCGTTGAACTGTTATGTCATTTGTGTAAAAATGACATATCTCACACATGAATCTTCCTAATGTATTTCATTTCTCACTGTTATCTTCGTTTTGACCATGAACATATGCCTGGTTCTGTAAGAATTTAACAAAAATATTTTCCTACATTATTTTCTTGGAAGCGGCCTTTCTTTCTTCTCACATAGGTGATTACTTAGTTAAGAGTAACCTACATTACTATGCTCAGATTTTCGATGCATAAGAATCATTAAAAGCCTAACTTAGCCTCTAGCCTTATGGGTATCACTGTTTCATCATAGGAATGGATATGGGGAAATTCCCACAGTGATCAAACATGGTCTTTACAATTTAGTTGTCCCTTTAAACCTAGATCTTGGGATATCCAGTTAGCTAGGTTGAGTGTCCATTGTATCGACTTATTCTTTCATGGGCTTTAGTCTCATTTCCCTCGATGATGTATCAACTAACTCTCGATTTAATCCTTTGGTTAGCGGATCCGCAATGTTATTTTTTGACTTTACATAGTCCATAGAGATAATCCCAGTAGAGAGTAGTTGTCTAATGGTATTATGTCTTCGATGAATATATCTAGGTTTACCATTATACATATTGCTTTGTGCTCTACAAATTGCAAATTGACTATCTGAATATATGCAGATTGGAGGCACAGGCTTTGTCCACCTTGGAATATACTCAAGGAAGTGGCGTAACCATTCAGCCTCTTTCCCACATTTGTTCAGTGCTATAAATTCAGATTCCTCGTGGATTTAGCGATCACTGTTTGTTTAGAGAATTTCCAAGAAACTGCTGTACCACCTAGTGTAAACACATAACCACTAGTGGATTTGAATTATCACTAGATATCTAGTTCGCATCAGTGTATCCTTCAAGTACAGTCGGATATCTTGTATAATGCAGCCCATAATTACGAGTGAAATGCAAGTGCTTCAGTACTCTTGCAATTGCTTGCCAATGCTCGCTTATAGGATTATTCGTATATCTACTTAGTTTACTCGCTGCATAGGCTATGTCTGGTCTTGTACAACTCATTAAGTATATTAGACTGCCTATGATTCTAGATTATTCTACTTGAGAAATACTCTCACCTTTATTCTTGGATAAATGTAGAGTTAGATCTATTGGAGTTCTGGCAATTCCAGAATTATCTTTATCAAATTTTCTAAGAATATTGTCAATATAATGTGTCTGGCTTAAAACAAGCTTGTCTGATGTTCTTGTAATTTTAATTTCCAATATAACATAGCTAGTCTTATATCTTTCATGTCAAACCTTGAGTTCAACATGGTTTTGGTAGATTTAATCATCTTATCATTACTTCCAACAATAAGCATGTCATTTACATACAAACATATTATGACATATCCACTTTCAATGTCTTTGACATATACGTATTTATCACATTCATTGATCTTGAAACCATTAGTCATCATGACAATATCAAATTTCTTATGTCATTGCTTTGGTGCTTTTTTTAAACCATATAATGACTTCACCGGTTTACAAACTTTCTTTTCTTGTCCTGGAGCTGAAAAACCCTCAGGTTGCTCCATATAGATTTCTTCATTTAAATCTCTATTAAGAAAGGTTGTTTTCACATCCATTTGATGTACTTCAAGATTGTGCAAGGCTGCTATTATAAGTACCATCCTAATGGAGTTTATTCTCGTCACAGGAGAATATGTATCGAAGTAGTCCAGATCTTTTTTTTGTTTATAACCTCTGATTATAAGTTTTTCCTTGTATTTATCAATTAATCCATCAGGTTTCATTTTTCTCTTGAAAATCTACTTGGAACCCAAATGTTTACTACCTGGTGGAAGATCCACTAGTTCCTAAGTATGATTTTGTAAGATAGAACCAATTTCGCTCTTAATGGCTTCTTTCCATAGAGGACCATCTCTAGAGCTCGCCGCTTCTTTGAAAGTTTGGGGTTCACCTTCCAGCATAAAAGTCAAGAAATCTGGACCAAACAGTTTTTCATTTTTTGTTCTTTTATTACGTCTAGGTTCCTCCTTAACTTCTTCATCTTGGTTTTCACTATCGTCACTGATAGTCTCATGTGTTCGTTTGGAAGAACTTGGTTCTTCCTTAAACTTATATGGAAATACATTTTCAAAGAACGATGCATTTTTAGACTCCATCATCGTGTTCTTTGATATATCAAGGATATCAGATTTATATACCAAGAATCGAATAAGTGCTACTATTTTGTACAAAGCCAATAAAAATGTAGTCAACCGTTTTGGGTCATATTTTCACTTTCTTGGGTAGAGGTACTGCCACCTTGGAAAGACATCTCCACATTTGCAAATAATTATAGGATGACTTTCTTCTTTTCCATAGCTCATATGGAGTTTTCTCTTCTTTCTTTTTGGGTACCTTATTCAAAAGGTAATTGGCTGAAAGAATAGCTTCTTCCTACAAGTTTGGTGGTAAACCAGAACTTATTAACATTGCATTCATCATTTTCTTCAATGTTTGATTCTTTCGCTGAGAAAGATCGTTGGACTGAGAAGAATAAGGCGCTGTGGTTTCATGTATAATCTCATGCTTAGTACAAGTTTTAGCAAATGGAAATTCAGACTCTCCACCACGGTCAATTCTTAGTGCTTTAATTTTCTTGTTGAGTTGATTCTCAACTTTGTTTTTATAGATAACAAATTTCTCTATAGCTTTGTGCTTACTTTTAAGCAAATACACACAATAATATTTTTTGCTATCATCAATAAATATAATAAAATATTTATTACCACCTCTTATTTGTATCATTTTCAGATCACAAATATCAGTGTGAATTAAATCAAAGAGGTTTAATGTTTCTTTCAACACTTTTAAAGGATGATCTTGTCAGTTTTGCTTCAACACAAGTTTCACACTTAAGTTTAGAATCAATTTGGAATGTTGGTATATGATTCAAGTTAATTAATCTACGCAAAGTATCATAATTAATAGATCCTAGTCTACCATGCCATAAATTGGAAGACTCAAGCATATAAGTAGAAGAGCTAGCTTTATTGATATTTTTGACCATGCTCATTACATTGAGTTTAAACATTCCACCACTCATGTATCCTTTACTAACATACATTGCACCCTTCGACAAAACAAATTTGTTTGACTCAAACACTAAATGAAATCCGTGATTATTAAGCAACAAAGCATATACCAGGTTGTTACGAATTTCAAGAACATATGCAACATTGTCCAGAGTCAGATCCTTTCCAGAAGTCATCTTCAAGATCACATTCCTTGTGTAACTCCCCGTGCTAAATATATATATATATATATATATATATATATATATATATATATATATATATATATATATATATATATAAAATAAAACACAAAGAAAGCTATCAAGCGGCTCTCTTCAATCCCTCCAAAGATCAAAGACTCAGATCTAACCTTACAAAACATATTTCCCCCCCCAAAAGTTCCCCCAAAACTCAAATTCAAATCTCCCACCCAAAACAACTCCTATATTTATTTTTATTTTATTTTTCTCTCTCTCTCTCACCCCCTCTTCTATTCAAAAAATTAAGAAAATAAAAAATTTAAAATATTAAAAAAATTTAAAATATAAAAATTTAAAAACTTTAAAAATAATTCAAAAAATTCAAAAAAACTAATATGTTTTTTGCTCTATGTTTGCTACTTCAATTAATTTGCTGGACCTCCGAAACTATTTTATATAATCAAATAAGGTGCACCGTTCCGAAGACGTGTCGTAGGCGCGTGACATCGGGCAAACTTAGGATGTGGCTGTTGTATAAATGGCAATGTGCATGAAGGGGGGGTCCCACGTCATTACACAAAAGCACAACATATATGCAGGTTGAATTGGAGGTTGACTTCGGTCAAGCCTTGGGCTGATGACGTGGCTTTCTATGGTCCCCACCCGAGATGTATATGGCTGTGTGATAGCTCTCGGATGAGAGAGAGTTCAGGAATTGGTAAGTATAATTGTCCCACATCGATAATAAATATGAATATAATATAATATAAATATAATATCCTATGATCAAGAGTCACCAATTCGATTAACTACCTTTTGAGAGGCAGCCTGTGGTGGGCAATTGTACTACATAGTATCTAATTTGTCTTATAAATTATATAAATTGTCTAAGTTAGGGGCAGGGGCGTTACAAATGGTATCAGAGCTGACTTTCGACACCGAGTGTGGGTAAGACCACCACTCGCAAAATGAGATCCTGCACTAGATTGTGCATGCCCATACTCAGCGAGGATGCTGATTTCTGAAGGAGCGTGTTAAAAATAAATAAATATATATGTTCAAAAGTATTAGGATGTGTGATAGCTCTCGGATGAGAGAGAGTTCGGGAATTGGTAAGTACAATTGTCCCACATCGATAATAAATATGAATATAATATAATATAAATATAATAGCCTATGATCAAGAGTCACTGTTGTTCTTGGGTAGTCTGCAATTAGTAGACTTGTGACCTATCTTGTCATAGTTGAAGCATTTGTCCTGAAACTTCGGTTTCTTGGAGATTTCTCCCTTAGGCCCCAACTTGGATCCCTTGTAATTGCACTTTTTGGGTCATAGTTGAAGCATTTGTCCTGAAACTTCGGTTTCTTGGAGATTCCTCCCTTAGGCCCCAACTTGGATCCCTTGTAATTGCGCTTTTTGGAACATTGACTATGTTCCACCATATTAGCCTTGGCCGCCTGACTGATGGCTCCGAACTTTTCAGAACCTCTATTGTCTTCCTCTATTGTCTTCTTCAATACGAAGCCTGATAATGAGATCCTCAATGCCCATTTCTTTTTGCTTATGCTTCAAGTAATTTTTGAAGTCTTTCCAACCTGCTGGCAATTTTTCAATAATACAAGCAACTTAAAAACTTTCACTTAGGTTCATACTTTCAGCATGTATCTCATGCAAGATCAGTTGAATTTCTTGAACCAAACTGATCACTATTTTGAAATCCACCATTTTATAGTCTAGGAAGCGACCCACAATAAATTTCTTGGCGCCGGCATCCATAGTTTTATATTTATGATCTAGAGATTCCCAAAGTTCTTTAGTTATTCTTTTATCAATATAAACATTGTATAAAGAATCGGCTAATCCGTTCATTATGTAGTTTCTACATAAGTAATCAACAATTTTCTAAGCATCCACAACGGTGATGACTTGGTTATCTTGCTCATCATCTTTAAGATTTGGAGCTTCTTCGTTCAAGAATCTTGCGAGATTCAAGGTGGTCAAGTAGAACATCATTTTCTGTTGCCACCTCTTGAAATTTTACCCGTTGAACTTCTCGGGTTTCTTCCCATAGAAGACTGAGACAGGTACAACGGTCGGCATTGGCATTCGTGTCACAGTAATAGTCGGCACTTGTGCCGCATCAGCAACAACAACATTCTCCGATGCATTTTTCATTGTTAATCTGAAAATACACAACACGGGTGTAAATTTTTCAGAATGAAAAGAAAATAAAAGAATGCCTCAAAATCAAGGAAATAGAAATCAAGAAAACGATAATCTGTTTTAAGTTTGTTACAAAATTTGATTACAACCAAAAAACAAAGTTTGATTTTCGAGGCAGGAAACAGAGAAGGAGAAGAAGAAGAAAAACAATAAAATAAAAAAGAAATTGAAAGTAACAAAACCAAACCGATTGGCGTCGGGGCTTGTATATCACACAATCTCCTTAAATCAGATTCACCTCGTCCAGGTGCTGGAGTTTGTTGAGGCTTCTGTCTCTCAGGATGCAATGACAGAAGAGGTGTACATAGGCACCACGACTAGTTCACGAACTGGACAATGTTTGAATTCTGTCACCGAGGGGGAAGAGAAGAGTTTTTTGGTGTGTCCATTCAGGGGATAGGGGCCTCTATATATAGGTTCAGGGTGAGATTTGTAACAGCAGACAATGCATTGACTGCATCTACTGTAACGACATACAACTCCTTCAATGCACCGGCTGTAACAGCAGACAGAAGGCCGAATGCATTACTGTAACGGTGGAAAAAACTATTACGTGAATAAATGGCAGACAAAATCATTTCTGCGTTTATTTCAGCCATTACAGATCCAAAAAAACAAAATTGTAGCAAAAAGTGGCTCTGCACGAGGTGGGTTCATGTCGGTCCGGCATTCGTGTCCACATAACATGCGGGCACACACAAGTCTCATGTAATCCGGTCTGAGATTTTCACCCCCCTGCGCGCGAGAGAGAGCATTTAGGCTTGCTATTTTACAATGCCAAGAAAGAGATTATTATATAACCTCTTTTATTTCCTTTGTTTTTTCTGATCTGGGACTAAAATCCCTCAACTCATTTTCAAAGATGAAAATGTCTCACTTTGGGAGACAATTTCTCCTTTACCCGATAACCGTTTTGAGCAAATAAATAAATCATTTTGATCTACTCACGAAGGAGAACACAAATCCATCAAGATCTCTCACTAATTCATAGAGAATCTTACTCAAAAATTGCTCGTAAATAGAGTATAAAATACTCATTTTCTAACATGACGTTCCGTCAAAAACTTGTAAGGACAGCCTGAAACACCGGGGGTGATCACGGCGACAGACCCTCCGACGATCAATTCAGTAACTTGAAGTCAAAGCTGAGTATTAATTATTGAAATTGTGATTACCTCTTAATGGTGGAGAAGGCCGGAAGAAGTATTTATATACCTTGGAGGTTGAGCCTGATAGGAAAGAGTCTGTGATTGAGAAATCAGTTGTCCAATCCATGATTTGGGAGAATTTGACTGACAACTGTGGTTAGCTGAAAATCCCCTCTTGTTAGGCTGTAAGCGAGCCTTGATTGTCGACCCGGTTGAGCTGATAGGCCTGGAGGAGGCCCATGTTCTTCTAGTAGGTCTGCTGCCAGCGTGAAATTATTGTACTGCCCTTGAAAGTTTTAAGATGCATGCTGAGATTGTACGACCCCGATTAGCTGTAATTTTCACCCACATCAATCACATAACTACATAAATAGGAAGCATTATGGGAGACATTATAATTATAACTATATATTAAGTAAATTGATTTACCCTCTCTCCCCTTCCATTATTTTGAAATAGAGCAAGAAAAGCAAAAGTAAGGAAATCTCATTTAAACTAACACGTGCACGCCATAAGTTTTCATAAAAGCCTTTAAGGAAATGAGGAAAAACAATTATGGTACACAATATTTACATGCCTAAAATATTTCTTAAATATTACATAACTAATCAAAAATGTAGGTATTGGGATTTTCCCAAACCAGCTTTCTCAATCTCTCCTCATCTTCTGCTTTCTCTCTTTCTCTCTTTCGCTCCACTCTCTACAAAGAAAAAAGAAAAAAAGAAAAACAAAATAAAAACAAAAAAAATAAGGCGGAGAGACGATTATGGCGGAGGAGGAGGAGGAGGAACGTGAAGGAGCAGCCGCCAGCCCCTCTTGCCTCGATTAACACGACACCACCTAGTCCATTGTCAACCTGAGTCAAACCTGATATCCCCTTCATCCTTTGGTTCCTCTCTCTATATATATATATATTATTTACTGATGATTGATAGATGATAAATATATGCTAGGACTTGAATAATTAGACTGATGGCAATGTTTTGTAAGAAAAATTTTATTATCATTATTTTGATTAAGTAAAAGTTAAATTTTTATAGTTGAAAGATCATTTTTGAGGATAAAGTTGATAACTTTTATACTTTGGATGATGATTATGTTTTGAAATAGTAAGTAAAGTAGAATTTTTATGTGTTTGTAACTATGATTTTATGAGTTTTTGTATATGTTTGGAGGTAGAAGAAGACGCACATGTGCACATGGAGGTGGAGGGGGGTGACGAAGAGGGGGACGTCGCGGCGGTTGAGGATGGTTGATATGCGTGAGATGAGGGAGGAGTGCAGGGGGGCGTCAAAGAGGGTGTGGATTTGGGAGGGGGAAGGGAGGGATGGGAAAGTCGAGATGAGATGGACCAGGATTTGGGTGTTGTCGGTTAAGATATACACGAAAGTCGGACTGTGCTCGTATTTTTTAGGATAAATTTCTTTTTTTTTTGATGTATCGGATAGAGCCAAAAGGCTCCAGCCATCAAAATATATTAATCAATAAAACAATTATAATACATACAAGCATCAATGGTTTTACAAGAGGTAAAACAGAATCAAACGAGAATAAAAGAAATACAATAATAATAAACATCCAGAGGGCAAAAACACGGCTAGAACCATCAAGAAACCATCGAACGAAGCAGGCAACCCGGAGACTCGAGCAACCGACCGAAGACAACGGGGGGAAAACACTCTCCACGACGACATTTAAATCCACTAGCAGTCTAGAGCGACTCTAGCGGCGCAACGGCGGAAAGACACTGCTACCACCGGGGAAGACAACGAGCAGGCGCTGCACAACAGAACACTGGCTAAAAATCAGACACGGAACCTGCCTTTCTCGCAAGAAGGCGAGCGCTAACTCGAATCATGGAACGATCGAAAACTTTCTTTTTATAATCGCGCTTGACAGGGTGAAGGGCAGTCCTAGCAGAAGGGGCCGAGATCGCCTCAAAGTCAGAAGAAGAAGAATCTAGAGAAATGGGACGCGGGGGGGGGGGGGGGGGGAGGGGGAACTAGGACTGCTGGGAGTAGCCGGAGAGACAGATGGGATGGACTTGGTGGTGCCGGCCTCAAAAGGAGAAGAAGTGACATCAAGTCTAATAGCATACTTGTGGGGAAGGGAGAGCAAGAAGAGTTTGAAAGCCCTCAGGATCTGATAGAGCCATGATTGAGCCCCTAAAAGTTGATACCAAGAGAATAGGCATCCTGGATAATGAAACGAGATCTCAGAACATGAGGGATTAGAGAACTTCAAAGCACAAGGATAATTATAGTATAGAGAAGGGGTCTTAAGATCAATAATAGCTATGTAGGGATGGATAGGGGGTTCAGCAGTGCGGGAGTGAGGAACAGTCTCCCTCGCGGTACGAGACAACAAGAGATACGATGAAATGGATTTAAAACAATCAGGATATTTCCCCAACTTCCCGAGCAATGACGGAACCACTGAGGCAAGTCGGGGGCGAGCCCTGATAGAGGCCCGACGAGGGTAGATAACAAGGTTCGAAAAAACTTTGCGATCCTTAAAAAGGCTAGCAATATTAGGTCGATAAAGAGGGACAGTAGATGCGGGGGGAGAAGGACTGGATGGGGAGGAGTTCGACTCTGAACTCTCAGACAGGACAGAGAAGTCGAGGCCCTGGCTTTCAACCCTACTGGGTTTACTAACCAAGCTATTCAGAAGCTTGAACTTTAAGAAGGGGTAATTAAGGAAGGATAGGAGTTTGGCCGGCAAGGGGTGACCTCTGGGCCATCCTAGGAGTTTTTGAAGGGAGAAGCATCGGTTACGAGAGTGACCGAGCTTATCACAGAATAAACACTTCATTTTATTCATACATTCACGCCTGAGATGCCCCGGAAGGAGGCACCTGAAGTAAATCCGATGAAGATCGGGCCTCAACGGCGAGGAAGAGAGAAAAGCCCTCTGCGAATCCTGCTGCGAAGCAGAACACACAGAGCTAGCAACAGCCTTGATAAGGTCCATGGAAAAAACCCTTCCAAGAAGAGACTAAACCAAGGCTCCAATAAGGGAGTGAAAAGTATAGAGGTACCACTAACAGAGTGGATACACTCCCACAAGAAATACGACACCAGGTTTTTTTTTTTTTTTTTTTTGATGAATACGCCACCAGCGATAAAACAAACCAATGCCTTGTCTAAACTGTGACTCTCAAAGAAGAGAAGCCGCACACTCCAATCAGGAGAACAAGAATGGAGTAATCAGAGAGGAAGGGAGGATAGATAGAACGGGCGATCTAGAAGAAACACAGTCAGCACACCGACATGAGCTGACTAAGTCGCTAGCAAAAAGGTCCCCAGAGAATGGGAAGCACAAAGCCAGCACTGATAAACAGAGATCCCGAGAGATAAAACTACTAATGGATCACAACACAGTTCTAATAATAAGTAACAATGCAAGACTGAGTATCTCGAAAATTACTCGAATCTAGAAAGAAACACAGAAGCAACCAAACAAGATAAAACACGAGTCACTACAAGCTAATCCTCCACTAATTAGCAGCAGAGGAAGAAAATGGAACCAGGGATCCGCCCACTAGATCAAGACAAACCAGATAAACACACCAGATCAAGACGACAAAATACTTACAGAGATCTAACGAGAAGGGGAGACGGGTCGTGGCTGGGCGGAGGAAGGGACACTCCTGGCAGCAGCGAGCTCAAAAAAGGGAACACTGGCTAGAAGACGGGGAGAAGACTCCGCTGAGGGCAGGAGGGAGGCGAGAAGATGCCGAAGCTAACAAGAACCCTCGGAGCTGGCAAAGCACAGCTCTGGCCGGAAGGAGAGCACAAGAGGAAATGCTCTGCACAACGCGAAAGGAGGCCCGGGGAGCTCCAACGGAAGGCGGGGAGACGATGGAGACAAGGATACCAGCGGATGGAAGGGAAGAAGGGCTACGATACCAAATCGAAAATGGCTGAGATGGGTCGGAAGGGAAAAGGGCGCTCTACAATATTGATAGAAGGGGGGAAGCGAGATAGGGGGTGGATTGTCGGGATCTGGGGTGAGAAAGAGCCGAGGAAGAAGGAAAAGTTTGAGTTTTGAATCGCCAGAGATTTTTTTCCTAGATGATTGTGTAAAGTTCCAAGAGTTTTTGTTCATCTTTTTTAGGATAAATTTCACTATACTATATTGCACATGTTTATATTAGTGTGTATTAACCAAGGATATGTAACCTTTAAATTTTCAACTGAGAACCTAAATAAGTTAGTTCACTAATATTTCATTTTTTTTAATAAGAAGGAAATTATCTCTTTTGTATAGAATACCAAGATTTGATCTTTTTTCTTCAAAATTTGCTTACTATTGCAGCTTACTCTCCTAGCTCTACCAGAAATTCCTGCTACAACAGTGACTTCTACAAAAGAAGGAGACTTGGAAGAAGATGATTCTAGCAGAGCACACACCATAACGATAGTGTAACAACTAAAGACACGTTAACTTTGACCCATACAGTACAGATGAATAGTTAATAAATTATTTATTGTCCAATATAATCCATATTTGAATTTAGTGTCTAGTCTAATTCAATCATTTATCAATCTAATTAATTTTTCAGTGTATCCCATATTTCATACCAAACAAACCAAATTCCGAAAATGTATTTTTAGCATGTGAATCCTGTGGAACCTTAATTTCGCAGTTTTGGAGGAGCCACTACCAAAAGATCTGTACTGCTAATTCCCTTTCCATTTTATTTATGCTTTTATCTATACACAGATGAACACATTTATTGAAATTTAATGACACCTGAAACTATGCTAGCTGGATATCGAGGAGTGTCATCAAAATGATTCTTCAGTGATACAAGAATCAATCAGTTGTACACTCGCATATATTATTACAGTACTTACGGTACTTATGCTTAGGCGTGAGGAGCGACGAGCTACAGTATTGATGTATTAATTATAGCCTCTTTGTTTCCCTTGTACAAATGCGACAATTCAAGACAATTCAAGTCTTTTCTTGACTATGTTTTGCTACCAAAAGATCACTACTACTATTAATTATAGCCTCTTAGATTCTCGTTCTCATCTTTGATAAATGTTAACTAGTAATTTACACGTGCGATGCACATTTTAATAATTTCAAAAAAAAAAAATTCTGACGTAGAAAGGATTTGAACCGGAAACCTCTTTTATATTAGTTATGTACGTGCATTGTATATGTTGGTAGAATGACAAAACGTGCGTTGCACATGTTGATAGAATGACAAAATGACAAATGACACTAAGGCCTTCTCCCATTATAATATAGAGATATAGAGATAGAGAGAGAGAGATTAGAGATATTAGAGATTAGTTATGCACGTGCGTTCTACGGGTTGGTAGATGGACAAATAACACTAAGGCCTTCTCCCATTACAGTAGTACAGATTAGGAACTAGGTTTACCCGTGCACACGTGCCTACGACACGTTTTCTGAATAATGCAATATATGAAAAACACTGTAAATAGTAAAATATATGCAATCCTATTGGACTAACAAATTACGTAGGTCAACATTTATATGCAATACCATCTGGTTAGTGACTACACATTAAGTTATAAAAAATAATTAGACAGTTGTAAAATAATTATATACTAAAACAATTAGAGGTGGTTTGGTTAGTTGTAAAAAAATGAAGAGAGGAAAAAGCACTGTAGCGAAATCAATTACTTGAATTTGATTTCTTAAAAGTAACTTTGGTTGAATATAGGTTTACTGTACCAATAATTAAATGTTAGTTTTATTTTGGTTGTAGTAATACTATAACAAAAGTAATTTAAAACACTTTTTTATTTTTTGTTTTACATGAAATTAATCCAAAATTAGGGATTAATTAATTTTATTTAAGCTTAATTCCTAATGTTTTAGAAGAGTTAATTAAACTTAGTTAGATTCAAACTAATTAACTTTTAATATCTAAATTTTAATTAATTAAGAAAAGACTAATTAAATCACAAAAGTTAAAGTTTTTCTTAATTAAGTTTAGTGTGATTTTAATTAGTATTTTCTTAATTAATTAAAAGTAGGGATTAAATATTAATTAATTTTAAAACCCAAACAGATATCAACTACATGAGCCAAAAATTAGCAAAGTTCACAGCAGAAAACACGAATCACCTATTTCTAAATTAAATAGTCTAGCAGCACAGCTTCTAGACTCTCAAAGACATCTTGGTGACTCTTCACTTGAGGGGAATGAACCTAGAAGAGTGAGCAGCACCAATACCAAGTCTACCATGCTTGACGGGCTTGTATGAAATGGAGAATTCAGCAAGGTAGTGGCCAATCATCTCAGACTTGATCTCAACCATATATGAGCATACTACGTATTAGTCTACAATAGGCTCATCCAAATGTTGATTATTGTCCTTTAAAAAAAAAATACTAGCTAAAAAAAAAAATACTAGCTACAGTAACATGGACTATAGCTACAGTATCGGTTACTGTAGAGTGGAAAAATATATTTTGTGGGGTTAGATCTGGACCAGTAATTTCAACTCTATTAAAGGAGAGCCACTTGATAGCCTTCTTTGTGTTTTATTATAGGGAAAAAGCCAAAAACACCCCCCCCCCCCCCCAACGTTTGGCCTAAGCACAATATGCCCATATAACGTTTGAAAAAATACACTAAACCCATTATTCCGTTAAGTTAGAATTATTGAATTACCTTTCTACCCTTATCCTTTCATATCTCAATCTCTTCTTTCTTCCTTTCTTCATTCCTTTTTTCTTATTTCATTTTTCTCTATTAACAACGATTTTTTCGGCAACGATTTTTTCGGTCCACGAACGTTTTAGAAGAGTGGGATGCTACAGTAATGTACACGTATTATTGAATGAACACGATTAAACAAGTTAATTTTCACATGAATATCTGTTTGTAAAAGGAACAGATGAACCATGAAAATTGTTTCATTGGTCATGTAATGATCCACGAACGTTTATGAAATTGCGTGTGGCAGTTTAAGAATTAGCAAGTCAGATCACATGGAACTTCTTCATTTATCAAAAGTTCTTGGTAATCTTAGAGGCTTCGTTTTATAACAATTATAATTTTGAGACGAGGGAAAATGTTGTTACTTTCAAATTGTCCTTTACAATTTGAATATCCACAGTATAAATGTTGGTCGCGACTTGAATTTGATTTTAAAATCGTTTTTGATCAGGTGTGGACCTTCTTCCAAATTTCATATTATGATATCAATTTTGATGAATATAATGTCATTAAATAGTTAGACAAATATGTCAATCCAATTATGAATTTGGGATGAGATATGTTAAATTATTTAATTTGATATTTTATTTTGCCAAATTTGTTGTGATTAGTTTGAAATTTGTAAGAAGTTTTACTCGATCAAACAAGTGTTCTTCTTTTTATTAAATTAAATTTACTACAGATATTTTCTCTGTTGATATTTGAATTTTAAGGACTAAAGTTAAGATCTTGATTTTCTAGTGTGTAATGGATTCATAGAACTCTCTCCAAGAAATCATTGCCGAATAAATCGTTGTTAATAGCGAAAAATGAAATAAGAAAAAAGGAATGAAGAAATGAAGAAGGAAGAGACTGAGATATGAAAGGGTAAGGATAGAAAGGTAATTCAATAATTCTAATTTAACGGAATAAGTTAAGTTAACGGAATAATGAGTTTATATGGACATATTGTACTTAGGCCAAATGTTAGGTGGATATTTTGACATTTGCCCTTTATTATATAGATTGTCAATTTGCAGATAGACTCATATAATAATACTATGCTAGTATCGGCCGGGTTACTTTTTAGGTGGAGGCAATAGGAGACTTTTGCAGTCTCTTAGCATATTTGGAAATAATTAAGGTGAGGGTGATAGCCGACCTAACTTCGTTTGAATATTTTCATTTTGATTGATTCAGCTAAATTTATTAGTATAATTTACACTAAGTTTAGGAAAATTCTAAACTAAATACTGTTCAGTCTCGAGCGTTACTATCCAGAAATAATCTGGCCAACTACTTACATACAAAAAGTTGGTAGATAATGCACAGAGCTATGAACATTTCAGATTAGTATGCAGTCCCCTTGAGAATTTGTAAGTCAAAGACATTACCAAAAAGAGAAGGAAAAATGGAAGGGATTGTTAGCTTTCACTTCAGTAGCCAAGACAAGTGCTGCAATACATTAATGTGTATTTACTACTGAGTTGGGCAGGGCACGTTTAGCTTGAATCTGGCCCTCTAGGTGTACGAATATTGCAAAATAGCGAACATCAATGTCACATGCAACCAAAAACAATTTTTTCTATTTTTTAAAAACGGTAAAAGTAAACATGTGTGTTGTATGTCATACTGATGAATCTCAGTTTCTACTTTCAACTAATGTGTCGTTTGATTGATGTAGTAGAAAACTTTGAAAACAACTTCCACTGAAAAAAATTTCCAAGATTTTTATTTCTTTTTTCAATAATATTGTATAGTTTCTTGTACTGAAATGTATACCAACAAAAAGTGTAAAAATCTTTTTTTTGAGTTAAGAGGGGAAAGAGGAACAGTTGAGACAGAAGAAAGGTACTAAATGAATCTTTAACCATAAAGAAAATATTTGACAGTGGAAAGAGCTGTATGTCCTTTTTCATCTCTATTGAAATATGAAAAAGTAAGTATGAAAACGTGCTTTATATTGTTGCTATTTTCAATGTAGGAGCAAATATATGGTGTGAACTTTTTATGAAAAATAATAAAATATATGATATTTACTTTGATCACCGTAAACTAATCCTGATTTGAAATCTGACTACGATGGACGGTTAGATCTAATCTGAACGGTCGTGATCGCTCCGATTGACCTGCATAGTCTGAAATACCGGGATAGGCCCTGGCTTTCCGATGTCCAAGTCAGAAAACTTAGAAGATATGAAGAGTTTTGTAAGTGAAAATTGCAATTACCTTGTTTCTCAAGGGTTTATGAGGTATTTATCGTCGCTGTGGGCTATTTTCAAGATATTGATTGTTGCCGCTGAATCTGGTGTGGGGGGCAATAGATGAGATTTGTAGGTTCGCAGGAACTCGAACGAGCAGAATCCTACTTCTTCCTTGTTGGTGAGTGATATGGCTAAAAATAGGATTAAATCGGGACCGTTCACATCGGAGACGAATCTTAAAGCTCAGGGGTAAAACGGTAATTTCACCTACTAACGGGTCCGAAGCGGGTACTGGGTCTCCTCCTCACAGATCCAACAACCCGCGAACGGATCCATCTCAACTGGGTACGGGTCCCGACCCGATACAAACCCAGACCAGCAAGAGGAGATCAGGGTCACTGATTTGACCAAATCAACGAGCCTGATTTGCAGTTATCCTCTCACCGGGAATTAAGGGATTACATTCCTAATCTGATTACGAGGATTTTATGCCTTATCAGATCACAGGAATCACATTCCTAATCTGATCCCAACGGCGACTATAAATACCCCCCACCTACCACTGTTACAGGTTAATCAATACTTTTCAATAAAAAGCTCTTTCTTAATCATATCACTGGTTACTGACAAGAGCGTCGGAGGGTGCGTCGCCGGGATCAAACCCGGTGTTTCGCACTTTCCTTGCAGGTGTACGGCGGGAGTCAGCAGCCCAACTCAGACGAACAGGTTCGGATCTGCTATTCAGGTTTTTCCACGAACTCACAAATTCTATCTGTTTACCCCCACACCGAAATCAGCGGTAACAGTGAGTTGACTCCCGGGTGCTCCCTTGAAACTTGCACAAACGTTCGAAACACCGGGATGGATCCCGGCGACAAACCCTCCAACGCTCTTGTCACCCGGTGACGAACCCTCCGATGCTCTTGTCAATACACAGAAAAAGTAAAGGGAAAGAGGTCAAGTGCACAAAGAGTGATCACCTTTTATAGTAGGAGGTGAAGGGTATTTATAGTCGCCATGGAGATATCTCTCAGGATAAGGGTGAATCCCTACTTCTCGGTGTGGCTGGGTGGGGGTGGTTACAACCACCTCCTCAAGATAAGAACAAGACAGGATCTGCTCCTATCCTGTTGAATTGGTCCATAACAGGTTGATACCCGTTCTCAACTGAACAGATCCGTTTACGGGTTAGTGGGTCCAAGAGGAGAGACCCGCTTTCCGATTCGGACTCGTCTTTAGGTCATCTCGCCCCTGCGACTTAAGATTCGTGCCCACTTTGAACGGTTCCGATTTAACCCCATTTTTAGCCATATCACGAGCTCCCCATTCCCGAAGACTGTGTATTACAGCCTTTGGAGAGTAGTTTTGTTGTTTTGATGGCGATAGGGTTTTATCGGAGCCCCCAAGGGGTGCTCGAATCTTGTTCGAGGGGTGATGGTGTTTCTCTGAGCTGTCAGCATGCTCAAGGTCGCTTCTTGGCTATTCTGGATTTTTGGTGATTTTTCTTTGTTTTTTAATTATTTTTCGGACCATTTATTCAATTTTGCGAAGTGCTGATTTATTTTCTAGGAGCAGTAATTAATTATTCCAACCAATATTTATTCATCCACGGGCTCAAAAATATTTCTCCAAATTTATAATTATTTATTAGAATTTTTAATTAATTTTTCCGACTTTGAAATCATTTTTTTGCAATTTTTAAATAAATAATTCGAATTAATAATTAAAAAATAATTTTAATCACCTATGTATGGCGTGGTGCAATCTGGATCGTTCATCTGTCATTAGCGCGAAATTCTGAACGATCTGGCGGCTCATGTTGCTCGGTCGCGTTTTCTCCATACGAGCAGCTCGGATCACCTGTCTCTCGGATTGGGATTCCGAGCGACATGGCATAATCTGGGGCATCCATCTAGATGCAGCACGAATCTAGATGTAATCTGACGATAGATCTTGCGCTTGGTCACGTGGCTGAATCTGGGCCGTCCATTAGGCCGCAGCACGAATCACGAGGTGATCGGACGACGCTCGTAGCTCAGTGACATTTTCTCCGTATGAGCAGCTCGGAATGCCTGTCCTCGGATTGGGATTCCGAGCGACATGGTGCAATCTGGGAGTCCATCTAGCTTCGGCGTGAATTTCGAGACGATCCAACGGTAGATCTTGCACTCGATCACGTGGCTGGATCAGTGATGTCCATCAGGTCATGGCACGAATCACGAGGCAATCGGACGGCTCTTATGGCTCAGCGACATTTTCTCCGTATGAGTAGCTCGGAATGCCTGTCGCTCGGATTTGATTTCTGAGCGACGTGGCACGATCTCTGCCATCTGATTGAAGATCAGGCACGAATCTCGAGACACGATGGCATGGATCACGAGAAAATGTGATTTTGGTCAACGCGGTAGCATCTAAGCCGTCTGATCAAGATCTGGCGCGAATCACAAGGAGAAAGTCGTTTTTCTCCAATACGCAGCTCGAAATGCAAGTTGCTCAGATTTGGTTTCTGAGCGATGTGGCACGATCTTTGCCATCTGATTGAAGATCAGGCACGAATCTCAAGACACAATGGCATGGATCACGAGAAAACGTGATTTTGGTCATTGCGGTCGGATCTGAGCCGTCTGATCAAGATCTGGCACGAATCACGAGGAGAAAGTTGTTTTTCTCCAATACGCAGCTCGGAATGCAAGTCGCACGAATTTGGTTTTTGAGCGACGTGGCACGATCTCCGTCGTCTGATTGAAGATTAGGCACGAATCCTGAGGCAAGAGACGTTTAGGCTTCTGGACCAAGCGTTTAAGCTTCTGATGAGCCGTCGTGGGGGCCCAAAGCATTCGAAGGCCCACTCGAATCCGCCTTAACACTTATAAGTTTTCACTGCCTCTCTTTCCTCTCATTTCTTACTATTTTATCTTCACTTCACTTTTAACTCAAACCACTTTTGCTCTCGAGCGGCGCTGCTAGCTTTTGCGACCAGGCGTTTTTAATCTCCGGCGAGCTATTCCAACCGCAGACGTCACTTCGAGGTAAATTATCTCAAACTTAATCTTGAAATGTCTAGAGTGTCGACGGGGAATGAGACCTCCACCTCGGACCAAGGTACCGACCGAGCCATAGTGGTCCCCCTGAGCAAGGAGAAGGAAGTGGTGAAGTCAGCCGTTGTGGAGATAGTAGTGGAGACGGCGAGGGGGGATGGAGCACTGGGTCGGCTACCGTCGACACTATCGAGCCTCGGAAGGGTCAGGAGCTACTCCGAGGATATTTTGGAGAAGCCGGTGTACGGGATGTCCGCGGCGTATGAGGAGAACAGCCCGAGGGATCCTTCCGAGGTGGACGAGATCCCTTCGATCATGACCCGAGGCGGACCTTCATCGGATCAGGAGGGGATTCCGCTTCCCGAAGGAGTATGCCCTGCTCCTCCCTGGCTCAGGCTTTCGAGCGTGTACAGGGACGTCACCAGATACATGCATCTTCCCGTACGACGCCCTGAATGTTGGCCTTTGGCTACCCCTCCCACCCTTCGTGGTCGAGGTGTTGCAGTGGTACGACTTGAGCCCGGTACAGTTCATGCCGAACATGTGGCGACACGTCATCGCCTTCATCCTTGAATGTCAAGTGGTCGGCGTGCAGCCCCAGCTCGTCATTCTCCGCAGCCTCTACCAGATCTGCCGAATGAATAAGATGGAGTACCAGTACTATCTGTCGCTGAGGAAGGGGGTTAAACTGATCGAGAACCCGAACTCCATCAAGCATTGGAAGGAGAAGTACTTCTTGATCCGAGGCCCCGAGCTGTGGGGTTTTCTGACGGCGTGGAAGAAGGATGTTCCGAAGTGGGCGAAGGCCGAGCCGGTGCTCACTAAAGGAGAGGAGGAGGTGGTGTCGAAGATCCTCGATCTTCCGACCCTCGGTTGGAAGGATATCACCGAGGAGGTCTTGTTCGGTGGGGGTCCCCAGTACGCTCTGTTACTTCTTTTTCTTTAGTATATATGTATTTGCCTTTACATTTTTTTTACTAACTCTTTTGCTCGGCCTTTCGTTGTACAGAAGCCCCCTGTATGGATTACCAAGCTCCAATGGCGAAGAGGACTGCAGTGGTGGCGAAGGACAGCAAGAAGAGGAAGAGGACGATGGCAGGGCCTCCTTCCAGCCGAGCGGTACAGGCGCCTTCAGCCCCAGCGGCTGTCGTTGACTTAGTCAGCGACTCCCTCTCGGCACCGCAAGTCATGCTACCTTCGACCAATGCCCCCGGATCTTCGAGTGGGGCATTCTGGCCCTCGAGGTGTCGCCGCTTACGGCCGAAGCGGAGGCCATCCTCACCGAAGAGCACAAGAAGCTCTTCGTCCTCGACTGGCGGGTGATGAAGCTTGACGGCTTCCTCAATGACGTGGGGATATGCATGCAAGTGGTGCGCCATTTTCCGACCCCAAAGGATCGCGTGGAGCTAAGGGCCGGCACGATCGTCGACGATGCCTTGGATATCGCCCGATCGATGATGTCGGTAAGTAGTCTCGCTCTGTTCCCTTAAGTTTCGGAGTTAATGATTTTGAGTTCTCATGTTCTTCTTCTTTTGTTCTCAGATCCTCTGCCACTTCAGCCATATGCTCGAGCAGTTTGTCGAGCAAGAGAAGGAAATGAAGGCGACGAACGATCGCGAGCAATCGGAGCGTGCCAAGGCTGTGAAGCTGTTCGAGGCTGAACAGCGGCTCTCAGCATCACGAGCAGCCGAGGTCGGTGCCCTCGAGACTAAGCTTGCTGAGGCGCTCGAGCATTCTGCGGTCGAGACAACCAAATTCGAGGCACTGGAGAAGGAGAAGGCTCACCTCGAAGAGGAGCTGGCTAAGGCTGTGAGGGCGTCCGAGGTGGCACTGAAGGAGCAGGAGATGAAGGTGCAGGAGGCAAAGAAAGCCATTCAGGACAAGGCAGAGGCCCATATGATGACGAATATGGAAGAGGCCTACGCTCGAGCCTTGAAGCACGTGGCGGCTTGTCTCCCCGGCTTCAACAGCTCGGGGTATTACTTCTATGACCCGGTAGAGGGCGAGGAGCTTATCCCACATGCTGAGGTCGACCCCGAAGGGGAAGACGACGAAGCAGAAGGTGACGGGGAGGAGGAGGTGAACCCCGAAGTGGCGCTTGTCACTCTGTCGAGCGAGAGTGCCTCGGAGCAGCACCTAGAGGTGGAACCCTGACTTAGTAGCTTTTCACTTTTTCTTTTTTTTTCTTCTTCATGTACTGCTGAACCGCGGAATGGCCACTACTTTAGTTTTGAAATGAATAAGAATCTGTTTTTGTCTAAGTGTTGGAGAAGTCTTTGAACTTTTTTTTGTCTAAGTGTTGGATTGGTGAGAATCTCAATAGCTCCGTGCCCCGGCTCTTTTCAGATTGTCGAAGTGCTACCTGTCGCCGAAGTGCCTCAGACAGCCGAAGTCGCTCGTCTCAAAGTTAGCCTTGGGGCGAAGAGGTTGGGTATCGAGCGGAACCGGGAGCAGCTTCTCGAAGTAGAGTCAGAACTCCGTAAGGCAAAGTACAAGCTGAAGCACCTGTGGTCGGTTCTAGTTCGCCGAGACATAGAAAGGAGGCGATTAGATGGACGGATCAATGAGACGACCCCCGAGGGTGATGACTTGGGCTCGTCGGTGGAAGCCAACCTCGGCCTGAAGATTAAGCGTCTTCGTCGTTCTCTGTCTAAGGTGACGGCGGAAAGGGACGAGCTGAAGAAGGTGACCCTCGATAAGAGCATGGAGGTTGCTCACCTTCGGCGGATGATCACCGACGGATCTCGAGGGGCAGGCCTGATGCGAATGCCTCGTCTGATGATAAAGGTGAAAGACGACTCGCTTAAGGAGCGAATTGTCGAGCTCGTGGCAGAGGTCGCTCGTCTTCAACCACGACCCGAGCGGAGCAATGTTAGATCTACTTCTTGCACTCGCGAAGAGCATAATAGAGGGATATCTTTCTACGAGCTCGCACGTCGCTCATCGCCAATGCTTCGGAGCCCAGGCAACGCGCAAAGTGGGGCGGCAGCTTTGTCAAGCGGAGCATCTGTTGGAGCCACCATTAGAACGAGTGCCAACGATGCTTCTCGGCTAGCTGGCTTAGAGACGAGCACCAAGGGGGGGCATCGGAAGTACAACATTCGTCGACCTCGGGTGTCTCTCAACCGAAGTATCCTCGAGCCTAAGAGGCATTGAAGTAGGCCTTAGAAGTCTTGTACTTGTGGTTTCTCAAGTATTGTATCTCGTTGTAAAGATGAGCAGTTGGTCTTGTAATTAGACTTGTTTCTCAAACTTTAATGAAATAATACTTGTTTTCGTACTCGTGTGTTTTGCTAGCATTGGTAGTTGTCAACAGTTGTAGGAGCAATTCTGAATAGTGGGACGCGTTGCACTTATTCGTTTGCGAGTAGCGAAAGTCGCTTCGAACCAAGTGTTAAACCCCGAACTTGTTGTTTAGAAAATACTGACGGCTGCAGGAGCAATTTCGAATGGTGATCCGCTCTTTACTCACTTAGAAGAAAGTAGTTAAAGCAGAGTCGAACCAAGTGTTGGACTCCGAGCTCGTCGTTTAGAGAATATCAACAGTTGTAGGAGCAATTCCGAATGGCGATCCACTTCGTACTTGCTTAGAAGCATGTAGTTGAAGCAGAGTCGAACCAAGTGTTGGACTCCAAGCAAGCTTTTTAGAGAATATCAACAGCTGTAGGAGCAATTCCGAATGGTGATCCGCTTCGTATTTACTTAGAAGCAAGTAGTTGAAGCAGAGTCGAACCAAGTGTTGGACTCCGAGCATGTTGTTTAGAGAATATCAACAGCTGTAGGAGCAATTCCGAATGGTGATCCGCTTTGTACTTGCTTAGAAAAAAGTAGTTGAAGCAGAGTCGAACTAAGTGTTGGACTCCGAGCATGTTGTTTTAATGCGCAAAAGAAAAAAAAAATTGTAAGTAGAGTTAGACTACTCAAAAATAGAGAACCTGAGAAGATGAGATTTCTTTTTGTTGAGAAAAACTGGGCGGCCGCTTCTAAGTTGCGAGCTGCCTTTACACTCTGATAACAAGAAAATACAAGCAAGGACTCTAGACATGTCTTCTGGAGCGCTCTTGGGGAAGTTGCTTGGAGCGGTGTTTAGACACCCTCTTGGTACTTCATCAAGTGCTCCGCGTTTCATGTCCTCGATAACTTCCTGCCCCCCCAGTCTTCGAGTTGATACGCTCCTGGGCGTACAACTCTGGTGTAATGCCCTGATTTTTCAATTAATGAAAAATTATTTATTTTGCATGTAGTATGAACGTGCAATATTTTGGTTAATATTTTTCATCAAGATGAGTAAAGATATTTCAATTTGTGCTTTTAATTATTTTGTACAAAAGCCCTATTTTAATTAGATTAAAAAGCCTTTTTCTTAAAGCCCAAAATGTAATTTATTTATTTTATTTTAAAATAACTATTTTGGCCCATAAACTAAAGCCCGTGGACTATATTTTTACACAACTTGTCATGTAGAATACAATTTAAAAGACTATTTTATTTTTATACAAAATTTAATGTACAATTTTGGGCCTAGTTGCATGCACGTGCACTACACGTACACGTGCAAAATGCATGCTTTCTTCATGGCCGGTTGTGATCTTTTTGGAGGGAACTCAAAATTTGAGTGGTGATCATGGTGTGGTGGTTATTTGGATGTGGGTAGTTATTGCAACTCCTACTCTCATCCTAGCCCTCCATCCTACAACCAACCAATTGATCCTAGCCCTTCATTCTATTTGATTTTTAGTATAAATACCCCCTCCCCCCCCCCCGGCCAGTTATTTTGTGCTTAATATTCTCTTCCAAACCTATAGTCTATTAGCATTATCTAGTAGTAGTTTGTGAGTTAAAAAGATTGAGTTGTGAGTAGGATTGTGCTTGCATTCTACCGAGGAGGAGAGGGCCGGCTATTCAAGGAGGAGCTTTCGGTGATGTGCTTTGGGAGCTTGTGTGCGCGCGTCTAGGAGGAGGTGCACTCGTTTGCGAAGGACTTTTGTTACTAATTGTGTTTTTCTCTCCATACAAGGTGGGTAAAATTTTCCCTATTTCTAAAGTAGGAATGCATGCTAGTTTAATTAGAAAGATTGAAGCATGAAAATGATTAAGAAGAGCACACTTTAATTGAGAAAAATGACTTCTTGAATGATTGAAATGTGGACATACAAATTTATATGTGGTTCTATTATTTGAGTTGTATGTGAATTGATTAGAATCATGGATTGATTTATAGAAAATACATTCTTTTACCATCAAGAACTACACACAAAAGTTAGTAGTTGATTTTACCATTTCATGTGTTAAATAGATTTCTTGTGTTGATATGGGCATGAATAAATTAAAATATGAGTTGTATGTTAGATAAATGATTAAAGTGAGAATTTATTGATAAAAAAAGACTAGATTGCTAAATGCGAAGAAATGCCGAAAAGAGGAGAAATGTAGTGTTATAATCTAAAATTTGAATTAATGGAATGAAAATATGTTTTAATTGTTGAAAAAATTATTTTTCTCTTACTGATATGTAAATTAGACAAGAATTTATTAATCTGGAATTATACAGTATTTTTTATGAAGATCAAATGAAATTGGGACTAGTTGAACATCGAAATGTTCTAATTAACAGAGAGCACAGGTTAAATGCATACGAAATTATATGAGTGACAACTGAGCGCGTAGCTCAAGTGGTCATATGGTGCGGTTGGGTTCTCTGGGGTGATCAGTTCGAATCCCCTGGGTAACACTTTTTTTGTCTAAAATTTTTATAAGAAAGGGTATCGGCGACCGAGAGCATATAATGCTCTCAGTCCACCTTATGACGATTGGAGCAGCCGGCCTAGTGGCTTATGCTGTCGGCTGTGACTCAGGAGTGCTGGGTTCGATTCTTGCTCTCGGCTAGAATGAAAAAATTGTTTTTTTTTGGGGTTTTAAGTGTCCAAAAATTATGAAAAAAATATGGTTATTCTCCTAAAATTATAAGGGGCTTTATAAAAATGATTTGGGGATTATTTGCATGGAATACACTATGATTTGAGAATAAAAGGCATAAATAGACTATGGTTCTAGATATATACTTTGTGAAAAATTATAACTTACAAGAAGAAATTGAAATGAAGGATTAGAAGATTATTTGACAAAAGAAAATCTTATTGTGTGACATAATGCAATTTATTCTCATTTGAGAATAATGTGGAAAATATGAATTGTGAATATTTGTTAGTGATGTGAAATTTTGATATGAAGTGATAATTGATAAAGCATATGAAATTCATGTATAGTCATAGACTATTTGAAGAAATTAGATTTCATGATTTGAAAAGAGAATTACAATTGAGTATGATAACTCAACATGAGAATGTATGAGTTGGAAATGCTCATTTTGGAAATTGTGATTTGAAAATTGAAATAAAAGAGTAGCTAAGTCTCCCTCGACATTTGGAAATGAAATGAAATGAAATTTGAAAAGAAAGACCAAGGTTGGTCATGTTGAAATGAATGAATAAGTCCGGTTTAGTGGAGAGGCTAACTCTAGAGCTTCGATTTTTGTTCATGATTTTGATAAAAACTAAGGATTAGTACATAGTGGAGACGTGATGAAAGTAGAAGAAAAACACGAGTATGGGGGCCATCGGATTAGCGGTGTGAGAGTGATCCACAGGCTGCATGCTTGATGCGTCAAGACATGGCGTGGGCACTACTCCAGAATTATCGTCCCGGTGGCGACGCTTGTGGGATGTTCGAGTGGCTATGAGTGGTGCCATTGTTCCATGGCGGAGGCTGAATTGTCCATAGGTTGCCTGCTCGATGCGTCGTGTCAGCGCGTGGGATTCCCCTCCAGGCTGCCTGGACATGAGCTCGTAGATCATAGGACATCTAAGACATTACCGTAGTTACAGTAGTAGATTAAGTCATAACGAGGGATTGAACCCTACCAAGATGAAGAACGAATAAGGGCTTGCCCTTGGACCTATGTAGTATGGGATGCATAGAATCCAAACAAGTGCGCATTAGTGTCATGTAACATAAATAACTGCATTAAGGACTAAGTGCACAATCACAACACGACATCAATAGGGTAGTCCCTCTAGTTTGAAATGTGACAAGTTTGCGTTTGATAAATATGGAAAATTAAATTATACTATTTCCGGTATAGAGAGGATGGCCGTGTATAATGATCGTCGGTTGAATAAACTGACGTGCCCACAGTCTTATATGCAGGTAAATGGCTTGATAAAGATTAAAGAGGAACAAATGCTTAAAGATTACTCCATATTGTTGTATATTTGTTTTCATTGTTGTAAAATTTTACTTCCGCTGTGCAATGTAAAGTGTAATATTGATGTAAACTCTGATGTAAAGTAAAAAGTTTAAATTTCCTTGTAAAATTGTACTAAAAGAAGCGGAAAGATCCTGTAGAACATCTCGAATTCAGTGTATTTGGGATTTGAGGCGTTACATCTGGAGACCCTATATGGCCCTTCCCGGTTGAGTGCCAACTTGCCCCTCTTGTTTGGATCGGAGATCGAAAACTTTCTGAGCACTAGGTCTCCCTCTTTTAGGTTGGCTGGCCGTGCCCTCTTATTGTAAGCTTAAGTGATCCTACGGCGGTAGGTCTCTTGTCGAATTGCGGCTTTCTCACAGATCTCATTTATGAGATCTAGGCAGTTGCGAAGCTGGTTCGCATTTTGCACTTCGTTGTAGGCTATCAGCCGAGATGAAGGGAGACCCACTTCCACAGAGACGAGAGCTTCGGAACCATACGTTAGGTTGAAGGGGGACTCCCCCGTCGGAGTTCTTTTGGTGGTGCGATAGTTCCAAAGCACATTGGGGAGTTACTCGACCCATAGTCCCTTGGTGGATTTGTCAAGTCTCTTCTTCAAGCAAGAGAGGATTTGACGGTTTGCGTTCTCCGCTTGGCCATTGGATTGAGGGTGAGCTACCGAAGAGAAGCATTGCTGAATGCCGAGATCTTCGCAAAAGCTACGGAAGGTTTCTCCCGTGAATTGAGTCCCGTTGTCGGTTACGAGGATGCGAGGTATCCCGAACCGACAAACGATGTTCTTCCAAAAGAACTTTTGGACCTTGTGCTCAGTGATTGTCGAAAGAGGTTCTGCCTCGATCCATTTTGAGAAGTAGTCTATTGTTACTATTAAGAATTTTAGCTTGCCCGGCGCTGGGGGGAAAGGTCCGAGAAAATCCATCCCCCACATTGCAAAGGGGATCGGACTTTGCAAA
The DNA here is from genome assembly GCA_017893485.1 of Hemerocallis citrina. Classification (NCBI taxonomy): domain Eukaryota; kingdom Viridiplantae; phylum Streptophyta; class Magnoliopsida; order Asparagales; family Asphodelaceae; genus Hemerocallis; species Hemerocallis citrina. The sequence goes on from CM030367.1 coordinate 173,280,336, forward strand.
GAGGTGAGTTGGGCTTGGGGTAGGTGACAAATTGGGGCAAATTTCTGGCAGGCATCGCACTGGCGGACGTATTCCTCGAAGTCACTCAATAATGTGGGCCAGAAGTAGCCGTAGTTCATGATCTTACGGGCGAGGGATCTCGCTCCCAAGTGCGCACCGCACATACCGTCATGTGCTTCTCTTAGGGCATAGAGTGCTTCTTCTGGGAAGAGGCATCTCAGATAGGGTCGCCTGTCTATCTGAGTGTAAGAGCATTGGTACATGACTCCGTCAAGGAGTGTGTACCGCTCGGCTCGCGTCCTGATCCTCCTAGCCTCTTTCGGGTCTTCAGGAAGTCCTCCGTCCCTGAGATACTCAAGGAGGGGCTTCATCCAGTTTTTCCCAAGTGTTAAGGGGTAGGCTTCTATTGGCTCCGAGTCATCTTCATCAATGCTTGGTCTAAGGAGGACCTCTATCAAGACGGTACACTCTAGACCTTGGAGGGAGGAGGAGGCGAGCTAAGATGACGCCAGCCCCGCTTCCATCGGCGCAAGAGGACCCGTCTATGTAAACGGTCCAGATCAAGGGGTCGACTGGCGACTCGCATGAGTCAGGGATAATGTTCTCCACAATGAACTCGGCCAGAGCTTGGGCCTTTATCGCCGTTCTGGGCTAGTAGCTGATGTCATGCTAACTTAGCTCGATGGACCATTTCATGAGCCGCTCGGAGGTCTCGGGCTTGTGGAGAACTTATTTCAGCGGCTGGTCAGTAAGGACGACCACCGAATGGGATTGGAAGTAGGGGCGAAGCTTTCGGGCCGCCATGACTAGGGCGAGAGCCATCTTCTCCAGCTTCGGGTAACGGAGTTCGGCATCGCGGAGCACCTTACTCACATAATAGATGGGCTTCTGCGTCTTATCCTCTTCCCTTACAAGGACTGTGCTGAGCGTCTGCTCCGAAGCTGCGAGATAGAGGTAGAGGACTTCTCCAGGTGCTGGCTTGCTTAGGAGAGGGGGGTTGGTTAAATATTCCTTGAGCTGGTCGAAGGACTCCTGTTGCTGCTATCCCCACTCGATGCCTTTAGCCCCCCTGAGGGGCTTGAAGAAAAGAAGGCACTTCTCCCTGGACTTGGAGAGGAATCGCCCAATCGCGGCGAGGCACCCTGTGAGCCTCTGTACTTCTTTGACGTTGGAGGGAGGAGCCATCTTGAGGATGGCCTGGATCTTTTCGGGGTTGGCCACTATCCCCCTCTGGCTGACCATAAACCCTAAAAATTTGCCGGACAAGACTCCGAACGCACACTTGTTCGGGTTCAGTCTCATATTATGCCTTCTGAGCACCCCAAAGGCTTCTTGAAGGTCGAAAACATGTTCCTGTCCTCGGGTGCTCTTGACTAACATGTCGTCGACGTAGACCTCCATGTTTCAGCCAATTTGGTTTTGGAAGATCCTGTTCACAAGGCGCTGATAAGTAGCTTTCGCATTTTTCAAGCCAAACGGCATAACTCGGTAGCAATAGAGGTCTTGGTCTGTCACGAACGAGATCTTTGGGATGTCGGGAGGGAACATCCGGATTTGGTTGTACCCCGAGAAGGCATCCATAAAACTGAGGAGATCGTTCCCGGAGGTCGCATCGATCAGGGCGTCGATGCTGGGAAGAGGAAAAGGGTCCTTCGGGCACGCCTTATTAAGGTCGGTGAATTTAATGCATATTCTCCAACTCCCATTGGCCTTCTTGACCATCACCACATTGGAGAGCCATTCAGGGTAGTTTACCTTCTGGATAAATCGGGCATCGAGGAGCTTCTCGACCTCCTCTTTGATCGCATGTTATCGCTCGGGAGCGAACTTCTGCCTTTTCTGTTGGATAGGCTTAGCCCCAGGGACGATGCTCATACGATGCATCAAAAGCTCCTCCGAGATCCCGGGCATGTCGACCGCAGTCCAGGCGAAGAGGTCGCGGTTCTCCCGTATACACCGGGAGATGTCTTGCTTAATGGAGGGGGAGAGAGCCTTGCTGACGTGGAACGTCTTAGTGGTGTCTTCTTCGGAGAAGGCCACTTCTTCCAATTCGTCGACGGGCTCGAAAATAGTTTGACTATCTTCTTGAGGAAGTTCGAGCGCTTCCAGAGAGAGAACCGGACCCCCCACCGAGGTCATATAGCATTTCCGAGCTGCTTCTTGGCTTCCCCTCACTTTTCCCACTTCCGGGGGTGTGAGGAACTTCATCTTCATGTGGTATGCTGACAGGATGGCTTGGAGCGCTGCCAAACATGGTCTACCCAGGATAACATTATAGGTGGCCTTGACGTCTACCACCATAAAATCCATCGGCTCTGTACGGGTCGTCGGGGCCTTTCCAACAGTTACATCGAGGGTTATAACTCCCTCCACTGTAACTGGGACCCCAGTAAACCCGTGAAGAGTGTTGCCCGCGGGCTTGAGCCGATCCTTCTACAGCTGGAGGCCCTTAAAAGCCTCCAAGAACAGGATATTTACGGAGCTCCCGTTGTCCACCAAAATTCGACGAACGTGGAATTTCGCCATTCGGAGGTTGATGACGAGGGCATCGCAGTGGGGTGTGCGGACGCCCTCCAAGTCCGTACCTGAGAATGTCACAGGAACTCGTGGGCCCCTGGGAGGAGGATGGTTCTGCACAAAATTGACTTCCTTAACAAAGGCTTTTCGGGATGAGTTAGAATCTCCTCCCATTGGGCCTCCGTGTATCAAGTACAGGATGGCCTTTGTTTCAACTTCTGGAGCCTCCGCATGCTGCTCCACTCGCCTATTAGCCCCCCGGGGTCGCGGAGGTGGATCGCCCCTGTCCTTCCTGATGAAGCGAGTGAGCTACCTCCTCTGATGAGGGCCTCAATCTCGTCTTTAAGGGCCCGACACTCATCCGTGTCGTGCCCGTGGTCCCGATGGAAATAGCACCACTTGTTCCGATCTCTCCTCTTTCCCGGAGTATTCATCTTGGGGGGAGTTGGTAGGAGATCCTCGTTCCCGATCTCTATCAGGATAGCTGATACACTTGCGTTAAGCGGAGTGAATTTCTCGAACCGAGGTGGGGGACGACACTGACCCCCATTATCCTTTTGGAGCTTCTTGGCTCCTTCTTCTTCTGCACCCTTCTGCTTGTTCGCGGAAGACGACGCCTCAAAGGTGGGGCGGTGTAGAGCCTCCTCCGCTTAGATGTACTTCTCACTCCGAAGTAGGATCTCTGAGAAGTCCCGAGGGAGCTTCTTGGTGAGGGACGCCCTAAGGTCAGCATTAAGGACGTTGGACTGGAAGGTGACAGTGGCGACCGAGGGTTCCAAAGAAGTGATGGACCTAGCTTCAGCAATGAAGTGCTTGACATAGTCCCTCAACTGTTCGCCCTTCTTTTGATTGAGGAACAGCAGGGAGGCGCTCGTCTTCTCGGTGCGGCGACTGCTCACGAAATGCGTGACGAAAAGACCCTCGAACTGTTCGAAGAAGAAGATAGATGCTGGTGCAAGTTGAGAGTACCATTCACGGGCCGGTCCTTTAAGGGTGGTCAGGAAGGTCTTGCAGAGGAGAGCATCGGATGCATGGTGGATCATCATGAGAGTTTTGAAACTCTCGATGTGATCTGCGGGGTCCGACTCCCCGGTGTAGGTTTCGAAGTGTAGAGGCTTGAAGTTGTATGGGATTGGAGCCTCCATGATGGTGCGAGAGAATGGGGGCCTGCTTGGGCGGAGGTCCCTGGCCCGTCGTTCTTCGTCTCGGTCGAGCTGGCCGAGGTGCCTCTCCATCTCGTGGAGAGGACGGTAGACCGATTCCTCCCTTCGGTCGTGTCTTGCTGAGCCTCGAGACTCCTCCTCGTGCCGAGGAGGGGTGGGGCTACGACGACGATGGCTCTGAGTAGGTGGCGGATTGAACGATGGGGGTGACTTGTAGCAGGCCGCGGGCTCCGGGAGTGACGGTGATGGCTGGGAGAAGGGAGACGAATGCTTGTAGCAGGCCTGGGTCTTCGTGAGCGGCGAGGATGGCTAGGAGCCGGTCGAGGACTGCGGGAACGATGAGGATGGCGAGGAGCTGGTCGAGGACTGCGGGAGCGATGAGGATGGCGAGGAGTTGGGAGCCCGACGGCCATTGTCGGGGGTAGCGTTGAGCGCCCGGAGGACTGCCTCCTGGAATTGCTGGAATTCCACCCTCGTGATGGGGGCCTCCTGCTCATGATGGGCCCAAGGCGCAGGGCGGCCTACCGGGGAGCTACTCTGTCTTGGACGACGTTGGGGCGACTCTCTCAGCCTCTGGGGTGAGTTAGAACCTCCTTGGTTGGATCGATGCGGCGAGCGATCCCTTGGGTGCTCGCAGCGAGGGTTCACCTGTTGGGCCCGCCTTTCATCCAGATGGATACGAAGATCGGGTCCATGCTCGGTCTGGTAATTGTTGATCACGTTCCACAGATCCTTTGGAGTGGGAGGAGTATAGGAAGCCATTGAGTCTATGTTGGCATTGTGAATGGAAACCCGAACCTGATGCACAGGTTGCTTGTGGCGACTTTGTCGAGAGTGTTCCCCCACTGTGACTTGGGGTCCCAAAGGCTACTAAATGGACTGCAGAGCCTGTGGATCGAGTTGCAGGGTCAGTTGGTTGGGAGGAGGGAGATCTCCTTGCGAAGGAGGAGGAGGGGGATGAGAAGAGGTTGTCCTTCGATTGGAGTTTGCGGATCTCTTTTTGGGAGGCATCGCTGGGAGTGGCTTTGGTGGAAGGAGGAAGGTTGGATTGCTTGTCGAGACTTTTCACAGACGGCTACAATCTATTGCTGCTGAATCAGGTGTGGGGGCAATAGATGAGATTTGTAGGTTCGCAGGAACTCGAACGAGCAGAATCCTACTTCTTCCTTGTTGGTGAGTTGACTCCCGGGTGCTCCCTTGAAACCTGCACAAACGTTCGAAACACCGGGATGGATCCCGGCAACGAACCCTCCGACGCACTTGTCAATACACAGAAAAAGTAAAGGGAATGAGGTCAAGTGCATAAAGAGTGATCACCTTTGACAGTAGGAGGTAGGGGTATTTATAGTCGCCATGAAGATCTCTTTCAGGATAAGGATGAATCCCTACTTCCCGGTGTGGCTGGCTGGAGGTGATTACAACCACCTCCTCAAGATAAGGACAAATCGGGATCTGCTCCTATCCTGTTGAATTGGTCCCTAACAGGTTGAGACCCGTTCTCAACTGAACAGATCCATTCACGGGTTAGCGGGTCCAAGAGGAGAGACCCGGTTTCCGATTCGAACCCGTCTTTAAGTGAAATTACCATCTCGCCCCTGCGACTTTAAAATTCGTGCCCACTTTGAACAGTTTCTATTTAACCCCATTTTTAGCCATATCATTGATTTATCTCTATTTTGCGGTATTTGATATGGTTGGTTATCATCTTTTTCATGAAAAGATATGGTCGATTACTATTCTCTTGATAAAGAGAAAGAGTTATGACTTTTCTGTTGACAAAGAGAAAGAATTTTTAAATCATCTCTCTTGGCTGAAGAGATATAAGGAGTTAATCTCTAGAGTTAAGAGAGAGAGAGAGTTTAACATATGACAACTTCAGATAAATATGATTTCCTTCACGTTGGGCTGCTATGACGACGCAGTATGATAAACATATTTTGAGTCATTGGGCCTGAAAGAGGCCCAAGTTTCTCTTAGGGATCTATATTTACTGAAATTTACTGTTATAGCTCTAAAAGCTTTAGGATTTGTGCTCTATTTTAACCCATATCACTTTCTACGTACTTCTAGTGTCTTACATCGATCCAACACCTCCAAATCGTAACATGCCCTTGAATTTTAAGAGGACTAGTAATTTACGCGTGCGATGCATGTTTTAATAATTAAAAAAAAAAACTCTGACGCAGGGAGGATTTGAACCGGAAACCTCCTTTATATTAGTTATGTACGTGCGTTGCACATGTTGGTAGAATGACAAAATGAAAAATAACACTAAGGCATTCTCCCATTATAATATTACTAGGTTTGCTCGTTGACACGTGCCTACGACACGTCTTTGGAACGGTGCACCTTATTTGATCATATAAAGTAGTTTTGGAGATCGAGCAAATTAATTGAAGTAGCAAACATATTATATGAGAAAGTTTTGGGGTCCAACAAAAAACATATTATATGATTTTTTTGATTTTTTTAAAACTATTTTTAAAGTTTTTAAATTTTTTATTTTTTAAAAATTTTAAATTTTTTTATTTTCTTAATTTTTTGAATAGAAGAGAGAGGGAAAGAGAGAGAATTTTTTTTTTAATTAAATAAATATAGGAATTGTTTTGGGTGGGGGATTTAAATTTGAGTTTTGGAGGAAAACTTTTAGAAGAAAAATATATTTTGTGAGATTAGATCTTAAAAACTTTTAGAAGAAAAATATATTTTGTGAGATTAGATCTTAGCCTTTGATTTTTTAGAAATTTAAGAAGAACCACTTGATAGCTTTCTTTGTGTTTCATTATATAGATTATTATTAGTAGATTAGAGATAACTGTGAGGTCCATATCTTAAAGCTGTGGACTTACGTTAATCTAAAGGTTCGCTGGAGGAACAGTTCATGGTCGAGGTCCCGTTACGCACCGGTAAGCGTGCTTTGACCTCTCACCGCTCCTTCCAACCAACCGTTACCTAACTGCACGTCAGTTCCCTTTCTCCCAAACCAGTGTACCAAAATCCCATTCATCTCGCACCCAAATATGTACACTAAAACCGTATTCATTCACTGAACGTAGGCCCCACTTGTTTAGTGTGAAATTAGAAATGTCAACTTTTATTAATATTAATAAATTAATAGATTAATCAGTCTTTGTTTTGCCTAATTTTTAGCGTTATTTATAGCCGTTTAAGAAACCGTCGCCTCTGCACTCACAATGTATCCGTTATGATTCCAGCATACGTGGCATATAGTTTATTCGTCGGATTGAACCCCCACAGATTTTTTTCCGTACTGACCAACTTCTTAAATCTATTGACCAAACTGACCCACTCTCCGAAATATTTACCCAACTGACATAGTTTTGGACAAATCAGCATATAACGCTATTGACCATAACAGCATCTGCTATTTTAGAATCGTTGTTGCCAATAGCGGAACCTGAAAAAGAAATATTTCATTGCCGCTATCAAGAGTAACAACATCAGTATATTTCATATTTACTTATGAGTTATGTAACTGGAAAACAAAATTGTAACAAAAAATTGCTTATAACTGATATCACTATTCCTAATAAAGGCATAAATTAGCCTGATGTCTCTATTAGTAATAACATAATCAGTGTAATCTACAGTGCACTCCAAATTTAGTGCATGTGCATCAACTTTAAGCCTTAATCCGAGCTTAATGCAGCCAATACTTTCAAAACTCAAAATATGAAAGTTGTAGATTTTTTTTTTGGTGTTCCATAGCATTTTTAATCATCCTAATCGGAGTTCGAATGATAGAGTTATGCTCAGATTACGAAACGATGGCGAAACTGTTCAGAAAAAATTGTAAGTGAAAATCGCTTATAACTGATGCTGCTATTCCCAATAACGACATAAATTAGCCTGATGTCTCTATTGGCAATAATGACATCAGTGTAATCCACAATGTGCTCCGAATTTCGTGCAAGTGCATCAACTTCAAGGCCTTATTTCGAGCTTAATGCAGCCAGTATTTCTCAAAACTCAAAACATGAAAGTTGTACTTCTTTTTCTTATTGTTCCATAGCATATTGAATAATCTAAATCGGAGTTCGGATGATAGAGTTATGCTCAGATTACGAAGTGATGTCGAAACTGAACAGAAAAAATTGTAAGTAAAAATCGTTTATAACTGATGCCGTTATTCCTAATAAAGACATAAATTAGTCTGATGCCGCTATTGACAATCAAGACATCAGTGTAATCCAGTGTACTCCAAATTTCATGCAGGCGTATCAACTTTAAGTTATATTTCGAACTTCATGCAGTCAGTATTCTCAAAATTCAAAACATGAAAGTCGTAGATTTTATTCTTGGTGTTCCATAGCATTTTGAATCATCTCAATCGAAGTTTGGATGATAGAGTAATGCCCATATTATGAAGTGATGTCGAAACTATAACTGATTCTATACAGTTCAACATCACTATGTAATATGAGAATTACTTTATCATTCAAATCCTGATTTAGATGATTCAAAATGCTATGAAACAGCAAGAAAAATATCTACAACTTTCATGTTTTGAGTTTTGAGAGATACTGGTTGCATCAGGGTTGAAATCGAGTTTTATGTTGATGCACTTGCACAAAAAATTGAATTATATTTTAGATTACATTGATGCCGCTATTGCTAATAGTGGCATCAGGCTAATTTATGCCGTTATTAGGAATAACGGCATCAGTTATAAGATTTTTTCTTTTACAATTTTTTCCTCAAGTCAGAGAGTTCCTAAGTGAATACGATATATATTGATGCTGTTACTTTCAATAGCGGCAATAGAATTTGTTTTACAAGTACCGCTATTAGCAGCAACGACATCAACAACAACACCAAAATAACAGATGTCATTATTGTCAATAACGTTTTATGCTGACGTGTCCAAAACTGAATCAGTTGTGTAAATATTTTTTAAAGTGGATCAGATTAGTCAATATTTTCAAAAAGTAGGTCAGTACAGGAAAAAATTCGAGGGTTTAACAGCAAACTCGTTTCACGAACTTTATTCGTGAAACGCGTTCTCTCTCTTTTCCTTTAATAGCTTCACATATGAACTTTGCAATTAATTTCATCATCAATTCACACCTTATAAAACAATTTATTTTCTAAAAAAGAAAAGTAAATTGTAAATTAAATTTATTTAATTTAAATTTAAATTTTAAAAAATAGTCCTTCTTATACTGGTCAAAGGTCAAAGTTCTTAACTAGATATTTATTTTATTCTCATAAATATCAACCAAATTTAACCACCTTATAATCTCTTTATACTATTTAGAACTGAAGTAATAAAATTTCATTATTTCAATCAATTAAATCTCTTAAATTCTAATAATTTCAAAAAAAACACACTTCGTTTAAACAGCAATTTGATTTCATCATTTGAATTAATTAAATTACTTAAATTCTAATAATTTCCAAAACACTTTGTTTATTCATATAGAAATAAAAAAATTCCTCTATATGTAACTAAATCGTTTCCCGATTCCCGTTTCCCCACTTTCTGCCCCAAGAAAGAAACAAAGAAACCAACCAACCAACTCTTCCTTCCATTTAAACTCTCAATTCTGTCATCTCACTTTTAAAAAAAATTTAAAAAAAAAAAAAAAAATCTAAAGAGAATGGCTAAAGTAAGCAATGGCGTAATCGGCATCCTAAACTTCCTCTCCCTCCTCCTGTCCCTCCCCATCCTCGCCGGGGGCATCTGGCTGTCCTCCAAATCCTCGGCCTCCCTCTGCGAGAAGTTCCTCTCCACCCCGCTCGTCGCACTCGGCGTATTCCTCCTCATAGTCTCCATCGCTGGCATTCTCGGCTCATGCTGCCGCATCACGTGGCTTATGTGGGTTTACCTACTGGTTATGTTCTGTTTGATTGTGGTGTTGTTTTGCTTCACTGTGTTTGCGTTTGTGGTGACGAATAAGGGGGTGGGGGAGGTTGTGTCGGGGAGAGGGTACAGGGAGTACAAGTTGGGGGATTACTCGCATTGGCTGCAGAAGAGGGTGGGGAATGACAAGAACTGGGGGAGGATCAGGAGTTGTTTGGCTGATGGGAAAGTCTGCAGGAGTTTGCAGGAGAAGAATTTGACGTGGACACAGTTTGTTAATGATAATCTTTCACCTCTTCAGGTACAATTTTTTTTTTTTTTTTTTTTTTGGGTTTTAGAAATTTGATTGATCGTATGATTATGAGTTTTGTTTTGTTTTGCTTTTTTTCCAATTGGATGTTTTGGAGAGATTTGAGACATGGGTTTGGTTTTAATTTGATGCATTATTAATTATTAAGGGAATATTAAGGGATTTTTTGGATTAAGGATTATGCTAACTTTTTCCCCATAAAAAAGGGATTTTTGGTTTAAAACAGTGATTTGTTCTACTATGGAGGAACAATAATTATTGAATCGGAATAGTTTTTTTTAAAAATAATTTTTATAGGTGTTTTTTTTTTGTTGCTGTTATTAATGTTCTGGATTTTTTATATTTGAAATTATAAACGAAAATCATAAAATCTTCGATTTGATACTATTGAAGTTAGGGGGATTCTGTGTCATCTGTGACATGGGTTTTTCTTCATATTATTAACTTTGCTATAATTAGAAGGGTTTTATGTTTTTAATATTGTTGTTGTTAATTTTTTAAGGCTTTGATTTATCCTTTGTAACTTTTTTTTTTAATTATTATAATCATGCATTGTTTATTTAACTTGTTTGCTTGTGATTTAGATCAGTCTAATTATTCTGTGATGATTTTCTCTATTTGACTTTAAGATTCCGTTTGTTTTGATTTGTGATTTGCATGTATTTATTTGTTTGTTTTTAGTTTGTTCTTATAGTTTGTTTGTTTTTCCTTCCTGCAAGTAAATTAATGTTTTCATTTTTCAGTCGGGCTTGTTTTATGATATAATAATCGATCATCTTTTGTTGTTGCTTTTCTTAACCCTTTATCTCTGGTATATATTCATGTTTGAGTTTTATATCTACCCTTCATTAATGGCTACTCCTCCATGTGTCATGTGATTTCATTATCACTTTCTGTCTTTAAATTTTTACAACCTAAAAGAGCATCCACAATCGTTTTTCTTATTTTTTTATAGAGTAATACTTCAGTCGCTACCAATTTCACTACTATTTTCTTCACTATCTTAGGTGGTATACTCCTATTGAAGAATTTCCCCCACCTACTCTATCTTTCCCTAACTATTGGAGTGTGCCACCTAAGATAGTGAAGAAAAATGTAGTGAAATTGGTAGTGGATGTACCATTACTCTTTTTTTATAAAATGGCAGCTACAGTAATAGCAAATAGGTAATTTGCTTGCAACGGTGGATTACTATAATTTTGCTAAAATTTGAACTAGACGAAACATGTTGTTTCGTCGGATTGATTTTTGTTTTTTTAGAATTAATTAATTAGTAATTAAATATTATAATAGGTTAATTAAATAAAATAAATAATATAACAATACCTAATACCTAATTAAACCAACCCTAAACCTAATTAAATCAACTAATCTATCCCTAATTACTCCCCTCAAATGCTGGACATGTCCCGTCCCAAGCAAGAATGCTTGAGACGAGACAACATGTCTCGTCCGAGCATTTTTTTGATTTTTTTGATTTTTTGATTTTTTTTTCTAGACGAATTTGACCGTCGGATTAAAAAAAAAAAAAAAAAATTTCAGGCGAGATATGTTGTCTTGTCTCTTATAATTTGAGAATCGCAGTTTCGTTTATGAAAAATGAGAAGTCACTGTAGCTACTTTGCCAAAAAATTTTGTCACTGATTATTTGTTGTTCGACACTGCATATGAAGAATTTTGTCATCTCTCTTTGCCGGTTGTAGTATAATTTGATTCGATTGGCAAATAGGATATGCGATGTTGGCTAAGGAGAATAGATTTTTTTTTAGGATGAATCATATACAACTAACTGATCAGGTCTTTTCATGAACAAAAAACGTTTTCATCATCTATCTTCTATCTAGTGCATCCAGGGCCAGCTCTGAGTTCCCGGGGGCCCTAGGCGAACTTTCGAAATGGGCCCCCTAATAGCATATATATATATATATATTTTTTATCCGCAAAATACGTGCCTATATTTACAAGGGAAGTTCAAATTTGGGGTCCCTAAAATCGCGAAATCTCCGAGGGCCCAAGGCAGCCGCCTTACCCGCCTCTAGGGTAGGGCCGGCCCTGAGTGCATCTATATATATCGATATAGGCTGGCGCTAAGACTATGTAATGCCAGACACGACCCAGTGCACCCATCACATGCTCGTGCCCTTCTTTTCTCTTAAGTTGTTTCCTCCTACCTTAGTTTATATCCAAGTAATTTCTCCCCCAAGCTTCCTCTTAGTTTATTTGATCCAACACCATCATAATACTTTATCGATTTAAGAGAGCATATGGCATTATCTAATCCTCTGAAGAATCGGATCCAAATTGGGATTAATTGTACCCACAATTGAAGCATTTTTTTTTTTAAAAATCCTCTCAAGGAGCGATCCGAACCAGAGTACAACAAGCTTTGCATGAATGGAGTAGTCTCGAGTCCACCAGTTGTCTATCTTAGCTTATGTAACGCACATATAATTTCATAAATCCCTTGGTTACAGAGTCCTACTTGACTTATATTTCGTAGTCCAATTTTGATGCAAAATGGTTTAGCAAACACATTCTTTTCGTTTGGCGGAAAATGGTTTAATTATGAACAATTCATCCAAAATACAAAATTCTTGCATTTTGATTAACCGCATTGAGACATTTTACAACATATATATATATATATAGGGAAAAAGGGTATGAGCAACTTGCTCATTTAGTAAATGAGCAATTGATGAGGTCGTATGCATGTGATTGGAAAATTCTAAAGTATATATGTATCTTGCTGAACTCAAACTTCTCGGTTTCCTTCTTTTCAGTCGGGATGTTGCAAGCCACCAAGTGCATGTAACTTCACCTACCGAAGCGTGACCATCTGGGACAAACCCGCAGGTTTCACCAACAACTCCACCAACAGCGACTGCAACACTTGGCAGAATGATCAGTCAAAGCTCTGCTTCGACTGCCAGTCATGCAAGGCTGGGGTTCTCGCCAACATCAAGAAGGATTGGAAGAAGGTGGCAGTCGTTAATATCATAGTCCTCATCTCTTTTGTCCTGATCTACTCTATCGGATGCTGCGCTTTCAGGAACAACAGGCATGATAATGCGTACACAATGAAAGGTTATCCTTAGGGGCTTGTAGGATTCTTCTCCTTCTGTGTAGGATTTAAACTGTTTCAGGATCTTTCTTTTATTTTTATTTTTTTTTTGGGTTTGAATTAAGCTGTTTTAATTTGGGGGTTTTAGTACTGTTGATGTTGTTTTTAATATACCTTTTGATTGATATATACTCGGTTTGCAGAAATAGTTTCTTATATTTGTTGTGCAATTTTTTTCTTAAACTCTCCTATCTAGCCCGTAAATTCTTCATATCTAAGATTCTATATGCTCCTTTGGAAATGTTTAAATGTTATTATGACATTCAGTAGAAGTATACTTCAGAAATTTTCTAGTATCAACTTGGTGTTTGTATCAGCATATCTGCTTGTTATATATTTTTTTTCTTTCTGTATGACATTAACCTGCAGATTGTTTGTGACCTATTATTGAGTTTGGAGTGAGTTGGTGGGTGGCTGTTGAGAAATGCAATCATATACGAAGTGTTTTGTTCATGTTGGTGAGAAACACTTTTTCTGGAAGTTTATTTAGTTGCACAATCTTTCCCTTGGCTAATCCATCCTGATAAACCGAGTTCAGGAGGAATACGATATGGTGTCAGATACAAGGCCATGTTTTTCAATTCTACATCTTTGACTGAAGGATTTCCAAAGAGCAAAGAAAGTTGACAATGAAACAATGTGTTTATTCTGGAAACTAAATATGTTTACATGTGATACTGCTATTCTACTGCTCGGTTCATGACTCTGCGCAGTACTTTCTTAACAAGTGTTCATGTTTATTTAGGTTGCTAGCTCATAGGCAAAGATATTGGATATTCAGGAGTTACATGCTATAGGAAGAAGACTGATAATCATAACAGCATTTACAGAAGAAATGACGGTAAAAATAGGACAAAATTATCCGTATGAAATTTTCCATCACTTGAGTCCTCCAATACAGTTTCAGTCTCATCTTGTAAATTTCCCTAAGTCAGAAAAAGAAATGAAGTGAGTTTGTTAATAATAATTGGCCAAAAGTGAAGTGGGTTACGAGAAATTTAGTCCTTCACTCAGAACTCATCATGCTATCGCTCCCTCACCTATTTGGCTCCAAACCGGCATATACACAAAAGATAACAGACCACATCATGCTGCCCTGGTAAACTTGTATGGAAAATTTTAATAAAATCCTTCCCATCATTTCTAGTCACCATAAGATTTAAATCAATCAATTTACTCATGGAACTCTCCACCATCCAATTTTGCACTTTGATCCCTTTTATTTATACTTCCATATATTTTAATAAGCACCTCAAAATATTGGGAAATTACATTTCTCTCCGCCTTATGAAATTTGGTCTTTGAAATTATTTAGCCGATCATATTTTTAAAATTAACCACCAAGCAACGTCTTCAATGATGGTAGTTGGTGTTGGGGTTTGTGGATCCAATACATGATAATGAGTTGAAGAAGATAGTCGAGAAGGAGAGTCGAAGTGGGAGCAATAGGTCAAGAGTACCAAGTGGCTACAGCAGAGTTGCGGTCGACCGCACCCCCGACCGCCCAGGCAAGACGACTGGTCGACCGCACAGTCGACCGTCCCGCCCTCTGACTCAACTCTATACCTTGAAGAAATGACCGGTCGACCGCGTAGTCGACCGTCCCGCTCTCTGTTGGATTTCATGAAGTCAAGGGGAAGACCGGTCGACCGTCAAGATGGTGCGGTCGACCGTCCCGACGCTAAGTAGATGAATCGCTGAGATTAGAGATGTGGAATTCTATATATATTGTGTGGTGTACGATTTTAGAGTTAACTGTGATGGAATTTTATATACACTTAAGAACATGTATAAAATATTAATAACAATCTAAAACATGTTTCTATGAATCTATATCTTAATCATGTTGCAAAAGTGCTTTAATATAAAATCATAAATCATGAAACTATAGATCTCTGCTAAATCAAAAGAAGAAGAACATTAAAAGCGGAAGCACTAACCTGAAGCCATTGATGGAGATTGCGTAGAGGGTTTGGATCTTCCTATATGATACGCACTTCTATGAGAGGCCGTCTCTCTATTCTTCTGTTGATGGGGTTACAGATGGAATAAGAAGATACGTATATATAGGGGATCATAACCCTAATTGATAATTATTGATTTCCAATTTTGTCCACCACAAAATGAGAAATTTACTTTACGGTCTCTACGCGTGTTATATCACACTTTAAATTGTATGCTTTTAACCCATTACTTAATCTTGATTAGATCACTTTAATTTGGGTTAGACTTTAGAATAGCAATTATACATTTAGTCACATATGTAAGCCCACATAGATTATTTTCCAACATTCTCCCACTTAGGCCACATATGTTACTCCTTATAAATGTACATACTTTATGAGCTCAAAATTTTGCAATCATGACCAAAAGCATAACCAAACAATCTTGTCCATTAATCATGTAAATTTAGGATCAAAGCAATTTTCATTACATTTATCGTAACTAAATTTATCAATGGTCACATATATCAACATAATCAAATGACATAGATCAAGTGTGAATGTGTGGCATGGAAATTTCATGCAATGTGATCTATACACATGTCTATTTTCAACTGGTCCTCTTTAAAACTTAAGTGAGGTCAGAATCAAAACATGACAAAAGGGTGAGAAAACTGAATTCTTTATTTCTGATCAGAAAATAACCAAATGTATAAATGTCTCACACAAACATAATGCAAATAAAATACAAACTCCCACTAAATCATGATATCCTTAAATAATACAACACTCATATGAGCAGTATGCTCATAAAAGACCTTGGGTGGTAATCCATTTGTGAGCGGATCCGCTATCATGAAGTTTGTCCCAATGTGCTCTATGGACATCTTTCCACTTTGCACTTTCTTTCACAACTAGGAACTTTATGTGAATATGTTTCGACTTTGTCGAACTCCTGTTGTTGTTGGAATACATCACTGCTGTCTTATTATCACAAAATAACTTAAGTGGTCTTTTTATATTCTCCAAAATGCACAACCCAGTGACAAAATTCCGTAGCCATATTCCATAATTCGATGCCTCATAGCATCCTACATACTCTGCTGCCATAGTGGAAGAAGCTATAAGTGTCTGTTTGACACTTTTCCAAAATATAACTTCTCCAGCTAACAGGTAAATATAGCATGATGTAGACTTTTTGCTATCTTGGCACCCTAGCGAAATCAGAATCAGAATACCTTACAACCTCCAAATGATCTGATTTCCTATATGTGAGCATGTAGTCTTTTGTTCTCTGAAGATACCTCATGACCCTCTTGGCTGCTATCCAATGGTCCATACCAAGTTTGCTTAAATACCTGCCTAACATTCCAACAATGTACGCAATATCCGGATGCGTACAAACTTGAGCATACAGTAGACTCCCAACAGCTGATGCATAGGGATCTTTTTGCCTTTCCTGAATTTCAAGGTTACTTTAGGACATTGATTGAGACTAAATTTGTCTCCTTTAGCAACAGGGGTATCCCCTGGTCTACAATCTTGCATGCCAAACCTTTTGAGTACTTTACCGATGTATCCCTTTTGTGATAATCCAAGAAAACCTCGAGAACGATCTCGATGTATCTGAATTCCTAATACAAAAGAGGCATCCCCAAGATCCTTCATCTCAAAATACTTGGACAGAAACCTTTTAGTTTCGTGCAATAAATCTATATCATTAGGGGCAAGCAATATGTCATCGACATAGAGAACTAGGAATATATGCTTACTCCCACTGAACTACATTCATCTCAAAACCAAATGAGATAATTACTTGATGAAACTTGTGTTACCATTGACGAGAAACTTGCTTGAGTCCATAGATGGATTTTGTCAATTTGCAAACCATATTCTTTGGATCTCACGACACAAAGTTTTCTGGTTGCACCATATAAATTGTCTTGTCAATGTCGCCATTGAGAAATGCCGTCTTGACATCCATCTGATGTAGCTCAAGATCAAGATGAGCAACAATTGCCATAATTGTCCTAAACGAGTCTTTCGATGAAACTGGAGATAATGTCTCTGTAAAGTCAATGCCTTCTTTCTGAGTATAGCCTTTAGCTACAAGACGTGCCTTATACCTCTCCACATTACCATTTGCATTCCTCTTGGTCTTAAATATCCATTTACAACCAATTGGTTTTACACCTTCTGGTAATGGGACAAGTTCCCAAACTTTGTCGTCTTGCATAGACTTATATTCCTCATTCATGACATTCATCTACTTTTGAGAGTTACAACCTTTTATGGCCTGATGAAATGTGATTGGATCATCTTCCATCATTCCATTTTCATCCTCATGTTCTTAGAGAAATACAATATAATCATCCGGAATAGTATTCCTCCTTTCTCTCGTGGATCTCCTTAATGGCACTGGATTTTGAGGTTGTTGAGTTTGTTCTTCTGGAACAATTACCTCATTTTGAATGGGGGGTTATTCAACATTGTCTTGTTGAGGTTTCGGATTCACTTCTTGATCAATAATAGGTGTGGGAACCTGAATATTATCAAAAGTGATAGTAGGAATTGGGTTTGTAATTGAATCTAATTCCTTCTCAAAAGCAATGTCTCTAACTTTATTTCTCCCCCCAAACTCAACTTCCTCAAAAAATATTGCAGTTCCCGTCTCAAAAATATTCCTAAGTGTGGGATCATAAAACTTATAGCCTCTAGAATAACCAATAAAGTAGCTGCTCACTGTTTTGGAGTCCAATTTCTTTTCATGTGGCCTGTAAGGCCTTGCCTCAGCTGGACATCCCCAAATGTGAAAGTGCTTTAGACTAGGCTTTCGACCTGTCCAAAGCTCATAAGGTGTTTTTGCAACTGCTTTAGTTGGTACTCTATTGAGAATGTAAGCTGATGTCTTTAATGCTTATCCCCAGAGGGACTCAGGTATGGTGGAATGAGCAACCATACTTCTTACCATATCCTTAAGAGTCCTTTTCTAATCCTTGAAATTTGTCTCGTTAAGTATAGGGATAGAATTGATGTTAGCAGTTATTGAGGCAGCAGAAAATACACTAGCTGAATATAGAACAAAATAAGCTCATATGAGAATTCATATAAAAACAATAAATTCAAATAATGGTTAATCCCATCTCAAGATACCATGCACAACATTAATATCAAGTCTTTGGACAGTAACATTAACTGTAAGCGGTACTCTTCTAGTAATCAAATATTGACAATAAATCCTATCAAATAATAAGTCATTCTTTGGACTGACTTATTGTTCATATGGAATACCTTACAATTGTCACATATTTATTACCACAGAAGTGTACGAAATTCGGTCAAATATCAACTTATCTTTGGGTCAGTTAATAAACACATGAATTACAAACACACAATCATCTTGATATTTTAAATAAATTAATCTACACAAAAGATGTCACTTTGGCTACATTTTGTTTCAATTAATCTATTCAAAATATTAGACATTCATAAGAAAAACCAAAACCAAAATTTGAATTTAATTGTTTCCCAAAAAATTTACCTTTTCCTTAACTTTATAATTATACTTTATTTTAGATAATGTTAACAAAACCATAACCGAGAATTAATATCAAGTAGGACTTATAGCATAATGTTACAGGAAGATTAAACCACAAGTTAATATTGACATTATCTATCTACAGTAAAGGCAGCAATGAAAGTAAACAGTGGCTGTCCCGGGTCCCACCAGACGTCAGCAGGTAGACACAGCATCAATCTGCTTACCACCGGGTGGCCCCACCAGTGCCATGTCACCCACGTGGGTGGGTGACAGTAATAGCCAAAACCCAAAAAATTGAGGCTATTTCCCGTGAGCCCAAACCAAAATATTAAATCTCATACTATTCTTTTAATAGATCAACATATAATTTTGATGGATGTCAACCTGCTCAATCAAAATCACTTCCAAAACCATATCTTTAAAATAAATCTTTATCAAATAAAATTGGGCCCCACAGAATATGGAGCATTCCATTTATTACCTCAAGACTTAATCAAAACACTAATAGAAAAATATGTTACAGAGATACAGTGGTTTTTTTTTTTTAAATTTGAAGATAATCTTAACTTTTGTAATTTTACTTTATTTTACATAGATAATATCAAGATAATATCAGTTTAAAATGATAACAAAACCATAATAGAAAATGTAATGTATATCTATCTGAAATAATAACTAAATCATAACTGAATCATATTTATCTACTGTTTGGATAATATCAAATTAATCAAAACCATAACAGATAATTGAACAACATCAAAAACATAACCCAAAAAAATATAAAAATTGAAAAATATAACAAAAAAGAAGAGAACAGCAGACCCGCGGGCCCACTGTCCTCCAAGTCAGTCGAGCCACAAGGCTCACCCCTTGCACCTGGGCCCACTCTGACGTCGGCCACGTCAGCAGTGTCAAGCCAGCGTGAGGGCCACATGGCCATCTCCACATGCTGAGGCCAAACAGCAAACCCCTCAATCTCAATCATATAATTTTCACACAACTACCCCATACAAATTACTATGGGGGCAATGTTGATTAATTATGCATATCTGAACCCATATCTGAATAATTCATCTTTAAAAAATCTTTATAAAAAAAACTGGGCTAAAACAGCATATTACCACAAGACTTTTTTTTTTTAAAATTATTTTTTAGAGATCCGAATAAAAAAATGATCCAATTACTTCTTTCAATTAAATTCATCAATTGAATTTCTTAATCAAGAAGGTATAATACCCAGAAAAGAAGATTAAAAAAAAAAGAAACCCTAAATTTCTTAAATTTCTTAAACAAAATCATCAGTCTTCAATTAATTCAGTAAAGATGGCTCTGATACCAATTGATGGAATTTTATATACACTTAAGAACATACATAAAACATTAATAACAATCTAAAACATGTTTCTATGAATCTAGATCTTAATCATGTTTCAAAAGTGCTT
Source organism: Hemerocallis citrina (assembly GCA_017893485.1). Lineage (NCBI taxonomy): Eukaryota > Viridiplantae > Streptophyta > Magnoliopsida > Asparagales > Asphodelaceae > Hemerocallis > Hemerocallis citrina. The sequence continues at coordinate 173,300,197 of CM030367.1, forward strand.
TAATATAAAATCCTAAATCAAGAAATTATAGATCTTTGCTGAATCAAAAGAAGAAGAACATTAAAAGTGGAAGCACTAACCTGAAGCCATTGATGGAGATTGCGTAAAGGGTTTGGATCTTCCGATATGATACGCACTTCTATGAGAGGCCGTCTCTCTATTCTTCTGTTGGGGTTACAGATGGAATAAGAAGATACGTATATATAGGGGACCATAACCCTAATTGATAATTATTGATTTCCAATTTTGCCTATCACAAAATGAGAAATTTATTTTACGGTCTCTACACGTGTTATATCACACTTTAAATTATATGTTTTTAACCCATTACTTAATCTTGATTAGATCACTTTAATTTGGGTTAGACTTTAGAATAGCAATTATACATTTAGTCACATATATGAGCCCATATAGATTATTTTCCAACAAACTGAAACCAAGTGAAAAGAAAATAGAGATCTACAGCCGTCATTAAGAGAGAGGGAGATAGAGAGAAACCCTACACCTTGGTGTGAGTTCTTAAGAGATTTGTAAACCTAATCTTCATATTTCTAGTGGAAATCGCAGGAGTGCCTCTGCACAGGAAAGTAATCATTGTTTGGGTGAACCTCGATAAAAATCTTGTGTGTTCTTGTGTGTTGCTTTTGCTTGTTCTTTGTTCTATTGTTTTGATTCTATAGTTCTTGCATCTCGTCGTCGTTGTTGAGTTTATTCCGCTGTTAGAATTCAACTGTTGGGTGAATGCCAAAATTGTGGCTAGCTTGAGAACCCTGGTTCGATCCCTAGACGCGTCCAAACTCAAAAGGAAATATTCCTCAAAATAAACTAATTAACTTAATCAATGAGCACTAGCATGAAGACATTCCTGATCCATTTCTGATAGGGATGGCAAGTGGGCCGGGTCAACCGGCGACCCGCCTGTTGAACCCGGCCCGTGAAAGCGTTTGGCGAGTTTGGGTCGAACCCGTAAACAGTAACGGGTCGACCCTGGTCGCGTAAATAGCGAATCTAACCCATACAACCCGGCCCGCAAACCCGTTACTGTTCATCCGACCCGTATGCCAACCCGCGGGTCGAGAACCGTTGGACCCGTCACGGGTCGACCGTTGACCCGCAGGTCAACCGAGCCGTTGGGGTGGGGTGCGACACTGTACAACAGAGACCAAAAAAACGGCATTATAGCCTTTTTTTTGGATTTGTTGGGTTTTTTGGGGTTTTTGTTGATTTTGAGCCTATAAATACCCCCCCAAAACTCCATCAAAAATTTCACACCTTACTCTCTTACTCTCTCTACTATTATAACTCATTTCTAAGGAATTTTTCAAAAATTCAAGTATTCAACAAGCAAGTCTTCAAGGCATCGCATATACACGATCAATTTCCGATCGTATCGAAATCAATTCTTCAACTCTTCAACTCTCGTCTAACTCCAAATGATCAAGTCGTCAATTCTCTTTCAAGCTCTCCTCAACTCTTCAATTCCGGAATCACTTATTTCTAGTTCTACTTCTATTCTTATTTTCACGGTTTATTTTATATACCCGTATCCACGGTGAACGGTATCAAAATTTCATACCTCTCTCGTTATTTTATTTTTGTGTTGTAGTTATAATTATTGTTGGTTTTTTGATCTTCTCTATCTCAACCCTCTTATTTTTTAGATTTTTTTTATAATTCACCGTTCCTACATTGTGTAGTTTTTTTTACATACATTGGTACATTACTACATTATGTCTAGATCACGCGGTAGCGGTCGTAGCGGGCAAGATTCCTCCTCTTCCCGTAGGCCACCAATTGTCCCAATTAGTGAGCCCGCCCAAGAGTACCATGATCCTACTACCCAATAATGTGGTGCATACGACGAGTTTGTAGGTGACATACAAGTAGAAGAAGAAAAAGAACAACAACAACCAACCGAAACCACACAACCCCGTAGTAGTAGGAAAAGTAGAGGAGAAAGTAGTGATTGGCATGAGTTTTACGATTATATTCCGGACGAATAAACTCCGGATATAGGTTTGAAAGTTCGTAAAACATGTTCTAAAATATACAAATTCAAGAGGGGTGACGGCACCGGTACAATTAGTAGACACATCCAGCATAACCATAAAGAACTTCTTGCTAACCTACCCGTCCAACAAAAAATCAACCCTAGGACCGGTCTAGTTGATAGCCACCCTTATGATCCCGATCTTGTTCGTCAGGAAATGGCTCGATTAGTCATAAAGGAAGAGTTACCATTTTTCTATCCCGAGAGTAGGGACTTGAAAAATTTTAACCAAACGGCCTTAAACCCTCATTTTAGAAGAATTCCGAGAAATACTTGCAAATCGGATTATTTTAAAATGTACATCGAAATGAAGGACGCTTTGATTGCAATTTTATGGAGTTTAACTTGTAGAGTTAGTTTAACTTCAGATTGTTGGACGGGTGTCAACAATATTCCAATGATGGGAATAACCTGTCATTGGATCGACAATAATTGGATTCTTCAAAACAAGAATCATATCACTTGCGGCGTTGCCGTATCCCTATAGTGGCACTGAAATAGCAAACCGTATTTTAGAAATTTGTGATGTTTTTCATATTCGTGATAAAATTATGTGTATTAGTTTTGATAATGCATCTAACAACAATGTAGCAATTACTACTTTAAAATCCGTATTAAATCCTCCATCTGATAATATTTTTCATGTTAGATGTGCATGTCATATTATAAATTTATGTGTTCAAGATGCATTAAAAATAACCGATCCATATATAGTTAAAATTAGAAATTGTGTACATTTCATTGCATTAAGTCCAAGCGTATTACAAGAATGGAAAGCTTGGTGTAGGCTTAAAAATGTACATTTTAGAAAATTTCCAAAGGATGTTAGACACCGATGGAATTCTACTTTTGATTTACTACATGTTGTTACCGAATATAAAGCAATTGTAAATGATTTTTGTATCGCATTTCATATGCCAAATTTTGAAATGACTCCCACCGATTGGTATTATGCCGAAACTTTGTTGAAATTTTTAGAACCGTTTAAAACCGCAACTTTAAAATTTTCAAAAACATATGAATCTACTTCTAGTAGCATTTTTATTTCATTAGTTAGCATGATGCAAATATTTACCGAAATGTTAAATGATACTTATGTTGGTGATATTGTAAAACCTGCATACAAATTTTTTTTGAAGTATTATTTTCCTCCTCCCATGTTGATTTGTGTTGCTACCGTTATTGATCCTTGTATCAAATTAGAAGGTACGAAGAGTTTGATTGAAATATTTTTTGCATTACTTGAAAAAAATGTAGAATTAGTAATTAATTGCTCTATTTTTTTAGTTCAGTTTGAATCTACATTAAATAACTTGTATGATTATTATGATAAACGTTTTGCTTCTAGTAGTACAACTTCTGTAATTAGTTCTTCTTCTGGTACTTCTAAAGGTAAGGGTAAGAGTAAATTTGATGATAGAATATTTATTTTACTTGAACAAATTCAATAAAAAAAACCTAGAACTAATCAACCAAATGAATTAAATTGGTATAACCAACAAGATTCTGTGCCTTCTTCTTCTCCACTAGATATTTTACAATGGTGGAAAGACCATGAACACACTTTTAGTATTCTGTCAATTATGGCTAAAGATTTACTAACTCCTCCTGTCTCTACAGTTGCTTCTGAAAGTGCATTTTCTTCAAGTGGCAGAGTTCTAACTGATTACAGGAATCGCTTGAAGCCTGACACGTTAGAGATGCTCGTTTGCATAGAAGACTGGCTGAAGGCTGAAGATAGGACACAAGGGAAAGCACTATCAACGTCCACAAGTGGGAGCAACTCGCCGGAAGAACAACAACAACAACAACAACTTTGCTTGTAATAGCAACTCGACCGACATGTTAGAAATTGTATTATATCTTTGCTTGTTATGTTAAATTAGAAAAATTGGAGTCAATTAAAATTGTATATAAGAAATATGTTAGTATATAAAATATATTTGTGAATTGAATTCTTCATTTCATTAGAAATTGTGAAAATTGTATAACTTAAATTCATATGAATAATATTTCAATATTTTTTGCCAATTTCACTCTTTCAATCTTATTATTATTATTACGATTTTTAATGTTTATTAGTATTATACAATTATTAGTATTATTATTATTAATATTTTAAGTTAAAAATATTAATAAAAAAAACCTAACTATCTAAATGGGCCAATCCACGGGTCGACCCGACCCGATCCGGGTTGGACCCTAAAGGGTTCACGAGTTGGGCGGGTCGCCTAAAACAACTTTAGGCCCGGCCCGGCTAAGTCGCCAAACCGGCCCGAACCCGCCCAAGTCAAGGTCCAACCCGGGCGGGTTCGACCCGGCCCGGCCCTTTCGACCCGAATGCCAACCCTAATTTCTGACCCAACCCTCCTCCTTATCCCTGCAATCAAGGTGTTTGATTAAATTCCCAAACCATCTTCTTATTTCAAATCTCTTAACATCAGCCAACAATATGTTTTGATAATATTCATGAACCTAACCTATATTGGTCTTCCTACCTCTTTGTTTTGCACATTATATGTTTTTATAAAATTCCCGAATCCAACTCTTTCCAAACCCTTCCTATCCCTGCCTCTGTACCGTCTACCCATGCCTTAGTTGGTAGGCATCATCTTCATCCTGCCCTTTGATGTGCCTACTGCAAGAAATATGATTATCGTATTAGTTCTTGCACAAGAAGGCAATGTCTTTTCGCTAGATGTTGCTTCTACTAGTCGTTCCTTTCATGTTGCTACATCACTTTTGACAGGTTTCTTGGTGCATGCCAACAAGCCCTATTTGCTGTTAACTCTGATGGTCCATCCTTATCTGATCATCAGACCCTTCATGCTCACTACATTCTGTGATATTCGACGACTCATCTTTGATTTTGGTGTTTAGTTCACTGCACCTACTCCTCTCGTTGATGATAACCGAAGTGCAATTAAAACTTCAGTTCATCAGGTTTTTCATGAGAGGACCAAGCACGTTAAGGTTGATGATTACTTTGTCCGATTTCATTATGACGAATGTATCGTCTCTCTTCCATACATCTCTATACTAGATCAAATCGCTGACTTCCGAAGTCTGACCGATTTGGCTCACCAGTCTCCAAACTCATATTGGTTGATCCACCCTGAATTTTGTTTGTTCGTTTTTATTTTTTATGGGGAGGGTATTATAAATGGGCGGTATATAGGTCTATGTTGTTGTGCGCGAGTACAAATCAAATCAACAAGAATCAATGCGGAATACAAAGAGAGAACCAGCGAGAAAACACAAAAACAAACCAACACAAAAGGACGCACAGATTTAATGTGGTTCGGCAAAATACATGCCTACATCCACGGGGCGGTTGGGGTTTCTTCTTCTTCAAATTATCACCAATGGGCGAAAACAAACCCTTACAAATAATGACGGCTGCAAAACCGAAATAGGGATCTCTAATTTTCGTCACAGATTACAAAACCCTAACAAGTGTATTTATAGGGAAACTATTGGGCCTTTTCGAATTGGGCCAGATCTAGTTCAAAATCCCGTCGACAGTCGACTGGTCGACTTACCAGTCGACTGGCACTCCATCTGGCAGTCGACCGATCAGTCGACTGATCCTCTGCTGCTGCTTGTATCTTTAGCCTTCGAAAACTCTCTGGACAGTCGCCTGATCCTTCTATCAGTCGACTTATGCTGTAACTTTCTTTTGCTGCAGATACTCCAAAACAATCTGAACCAGAATCGAGCCATTATCCTACAATCTCCACCTTGGCGAGATCTTCCACCAACCAACAATCTCCACCTTGGCAAGATCTTCCAAGTAGCCCAAGCAATCTCCACAAATACTCCAAATGCTCATCATCAAATGTAACAACAAATCCAAACTCCACCTTAGTATGATATCACATACTAGGCGAACAAATAGCGAAGCACTATTCCAACCCCCCATTCCAAATCATCAAACATGCAAAATATTAGCCAGGTTCATGCAATGCTTGAACTTGGCTGCTCCAACAACTTTTGTCAACATATCAGCAGGATTATCAGCTGTCCCAATCTTCACCAAATGAATATCACCATCCTTTATCAAATCACGCACAAAGTGATAACGGACATCAATATGTTTGGTCCTCGAATGATGAACTTGGTTCTTCGCTAAATGAATAGCACTCTGACTGTCACAGTGTACCTCCACTTTCTCCCGATGAATCCCCAAGCTCTTCAAAAGTCCATGTATCCAAATGGCTTCCTTCATGGCCTCAGCAACTGCCATGTATTCAGCCTCAGTAGTAGACAACGCTACAGTGGACTGCAAATTTGACCTCCAACTTATAGGTGCTCTAGCCATCGTAAACAAATAGCCTGTAGTAGACCGCCTCTTATCTAGATCACCTGCATAGTCTGAATCAACATATCCAACTAATAACCTGCTAATATTGTCATCCCTTTCAAATTTCAAACCCACATCTGTGGTGCCACTTATGTACCTTAGAATCCATTTAGCTGCTTGCCAATGCTCTTTGCCTGGATCATGCATATATCGACTAACCATATTCACCGCCTGAGAGATGTCTGGTCGAGTACAAACCATGGCATACATCAAACTTCCAACCACACTAGTGTAAGGTACATTCGCCATATACTGTCTCTCTTCATCTGAACTTGGAGACTGAGAAGCACTAATTCTGAAATGACTGGCTAAGGGTGTACTTACTGGTTTAGTCTTCTCATCTATACCGAACCGTTTCAGCACCTTCAAAAGATATTGCTTCTGAGTCAAACTCACTGTGCCCTTTGCCCTGTCTCTAGCCATCTCCATCCCAAGTATCTTCTTGGCTTCACCAAGATCCTTCATCTCGAATTCAGAACTCAACTGATTCTTCAAATTTTGAATCTCCTTAGCATTCTTAGAGGCAATCAACATGTCATCCACATATAATAACAGATATATGAAAGAGCCATCCTGCAACTTCCTGAAGTAAACACAATGATCAAACTCACTTCTGGAATATCTCTGCACCTTCATAAACTGATCAAACCTCAAATACCACTGCCTTGGAGATTGCTTCAAACCATAGAGAGACTTCTTCAACCTGCAAACACAATTTTCCTTCCCAGCTGTCTTGAACCCATCTGGCTGTAACATATAAATTTCTTCATCTAGTTCCCCATGTAAGAACGCAGTCTTCACATCCATCTGTGTCAACTCAAGGTCAAACTGTGCTACCAATGCCAACAAAATCCGAATAGAAGGATGCTTCACAACTGGAGAGAACACTTCATTATAGTCAATTCCTTCCTGTTGAGCATACCCCTTTGCAACTAGTCTTGCCTTGAACCGAACACTGCCTTTTGGACCTTCTTTCTTCGTATACACCCACTTGCAACCGATTGCTTTCTTCCCCTTTGGTAGTTGCACTAGATCCCAAGTCTTATTCTTATGAAGAGAGTTCATCTCTTCATCCATAGCAACTTTCCAATCTGCATTTTCTGAACTTCTAGTGGCTTCTTTGAAGTTGGAGGGAACTTCATCATCCACAATGGGAAGAGCAAATGCAACTGTGTCTGTAAAACGAGACGGTCGTTTGATATCTCTTCTTTGCCTTCTTACTGCAATTGATTCTTCCTGCTGGATAGGAGCTTCTTCTTCAATCTCAGTATCAACCACATCATCTTCATCTTGGACAGGAACAGGATTTTCAACTGACAAATTTTCTAACTCCACCTGTTGGAACACTCTCCTACCAGTCGACTGGTTATTGCCACCAGTCGACTGTCCCGAGCTCCCACAATTCTGCTGTTTTGGACCATCAGTCGACTGCTCCTGTTCATCAGTCGACTGTCCCGAACTTCTTCTACTCACCTGTTGAAGAACTGTCCCACTCTTCTGCTGCTCACCAGTCGACTGACATCTACCACCAGTCGACTGTCCCGAGCTAATCATGCTGGTCTCATCAAAAGTCACATCTCTGCTGATTACTAACTTCTTCTGTTCTGGACACCACAACCTGTAACCTTTGACACCAGTACTAAAACCAACAAATATAGCCTTCTTGGCTCTTGCATCAAGTTTAGTTTCAGTTACATGAAAATAAGCAGGACAACCAAATATATGCAAAAAACTATAATCAGATGCAGGTTTACCACTCCATACCTCAATAGGCGTTTTGCCTTCAAGTGCTGCTGATGGTAAACGGTTGACGATGTGGCTTGCATATATAACAGCTTCTGCCCAAAATGTCTTCTTCAACCCAGACTGTGCTAACATACATCTTACCTTCTCAAGTAAGGTTCTGTTCATCCTTTCTGCAACCCCATTTTGTTGTGGAGTCTTCCTAACTGTGAAGTGCCTCTGGATCCCTTCATCTTCACACAACTTCAGAAACGGATCATTCTTATATTCCCCTCCATTATCTGACCTCAGAACCTTAATCTTCCTACCAGTCTGATTTTCAACTTTCTTCTTCCAACTTGTGAACAATGTCAAAACTTCATCTTTGTGCTTCATGGTATATACCCAAACTCGTCTGGAGTAATCATCAACAAAAGTAACAAACCAGTGTCTACCACTCATAGAAGGTGTCTGAGTAGGGCCCCAAACATCTGTGTGCACATAATCGAGGATACCCTTTGTCTGATGTACAGCTGTACCAAATTTCACCCTAGTTTGCTTACCCAAAACACAATGTTCACAAAATTCCAACTTGCACCCTTTAGCATCTTTAAGCAACCCTTGCTTCACAAGCCCCTGCAAGGCCTTTTCTCCTGCATGCCCGAGTCGCATATGCCACAACCTAGTAGAGTCGGGAACAACCTGGTTAGGCTTCTCAGTTACACTGGCAGCCTGATCCAAATATGTTTTTCCCTGCAAGAAAAACAAGTTCCTCTTTCTTTGCCCTTTCATCACCACGAGTGATCCGCTAGTCACCTTCAGAATGCCACCTTCACTAGCAAATTTCAAACCACTGGCCTCCAAAGCACCTAGTGAAATCAGATTCTTTTTCAAATCTGGAACATACCATACATCTGAAAGCTCTCTAATAAGACCATCGTGCATTAGCAATTCAATCTTCCCGATTCCTACCTTCTTACAAGGTGCATCATTTCCCATCAAAACTACACCACCATCCATATACTCCAAAGAAGTAAACCACTCCTTTTTCCAAGACATATGATAGGAGGCTGCTGTATCAAGAAACCATACTTCTTGATAAAGTGAGGGACTAGAAGCAAGTGCAAAAGAAACATCCTCGCCACTTTCTAAATTATCAACAGTCACATTTGCAGTCGAATTTCCCTTATTTCGTAGCTTTGGACAATCCTTTTTCCAATGCCCCCTTTCATGACAGAAAGCACATTCATCTTTGGCCGGTATTTTCCTGTCCTTTGAAACTCCTCTCGATTTGGAACGAGATTTGTTTCCCTTTTTTCCAGATTTGGACTCAGATCTAGTCTCAGTCCTGCCCCTTACAATCAACGCTTCAGAAGTTTCTCTATCAACCATCTTATCCCTTCTCCTAGTTTCATTATTCAACAAAGCATTTGCAACATCTTCATATTTCACAGTATCTTTTCCATATAATAAAGTAGTTGCTAAATGATCATAACCTTCAGGTAATGAATTCAACAGAATTAGGGCTTTATCTTCATCCTTAATTTGCTCATCCAAATTTAACAAATCAGCCAATAATTTATTAAATGATTCCACATGAGCATTCATAGACATACCTTCCGTATAGGTGAAGCGAAAAAGTCTCTTCTTCAAATACAGCCGATTCTCCAAACTTTTCCTCATGTATTTGTCTTCGAGCTTCTTCCACAACACCGCAACAATGGTATCCCTCATCAAATCATACTTCTGAGCCTTCTCAATAAAGAGCCGAATAGTCCCACACGCAACTCTATTCAACTTCTTCCAATCTGCTTCGGACATATCCTTAGGTTTTTCAACTTCCAAAGCAACATCTTGTTCTTGTTGAACAAGAACATCCAAAACCTCACATTGCCACATCCCAAAATTGTTTGTCCCATCAAATTTTTCAACTTCAAATTTTGCGTTGTGAATCGTTGTTCTTGATGAACTTGATCCCACAACTTCCTTGGTTGCATCTGCATCACCCGCCATCTCTCTCTAGGTCGAACCAACAGCTCTGATACCACTTGTTGTGCGCGAGTACAAATCAAATCAACAAGAATCAATGCGGAATACAAAGAGAGAACCAGCGAGAAAACACAAAAACAAACCAACACAAAAGGACGCACAGATTTAATGTGGTTCGGCAAAATACATGCCTACATCCACGGGGCGGTTGGGGTTTCTTCTTCTTCAAATTATCACCAATGGGCGAAAACAAACCCTTACAAATAATGACGGCTGCAAAACCGAAATAGGGATCTCTAATTTTCGTCACAGATTACAAAACCCTAACAAGTGTATTTATAGGGAAACTATTGGGCCTTTTCGAATTGGGCCAGATCTAGTTCAAAATCTCGTCGACAGTCGACTGGTCGACTTACCAGTCGACTGGCACTCCATCTGGCAGTCGACCGATCAGTCGACTGATCCTCTGCTGCTGCTTGTATCTTTAGCCTTCGAAAACTCTCTGGACAGTCGCCTGATCCTTCTATCAGTCGACTTATGCTGTAACTTTCTTTTGCTGCAGATACTCCAAAACAATCTGAACCAGAATCGAGCCATTATCCTACATATGTGTGAGTCTAATACTATGTGTCTTGTTATATATGAGTTGTACATATACTTAGGCTTTGGCCTTTTTCAATATACCATTTCCACAAATATTGATAGTGGAGAATACGACACACACGCTCGGATCGGATCGAGGATTTTCAAAGAGCAAAGGAAGCTGACGGGAAGTGAAAAACGTGTCTATTCTGGAAACGAGATGTGTTTACATGTCAAAACCGTCTAGCATTTACAGCTTGGTTCTCAACTTTGTACAATCCTCCTTTACAAACTAGTTATCTTATATCGCTTTGCTTGTCACAAGTTTGAAATTGTATATATAGTTGGTTATTCAGACACCTTTTTGGCCCATTAAAGTAACTGTGTTGGCAAGTAAGTAAACAGCTAGGAAACTGGCCCTACATTTCATTTCAACTCAATTGATATAGTACAAGACTCCACAAGATGAGGACAGCGATACAGAGAGAAAAGAAAGGAAAAACGAGAGAGAGAAAAGGATTCAGTTGCTGCTATTATGTCGTAGCTCTTCCAGATGTTCTAGTCTCCTGTTGCAGCCAAAAATTAGCAAAGGTGTTTTGCTTGGTGCTGCATAATAGGACATCTGGATTCGCAAAAAAAAATGTGCCAGTTCCGCTCTCCCCGCTCTGTTCAGATCATCCAAATGATTGCAAGTGCAGCACAATCCCAAAATTCTCTCCATGTGTTTGCAAGGTTGGACGCCAGTTGAGGGCATCATGTTCTGCTTTAAATGGCTCTCAGACTTGTCGAGAACTGAGGAGTGAGAGTTGAATATTGCATTAATCAAGCAATGCAGTTAAATGCACCCAGTCTGATTGGGTAGGCACCGGAAAATAGGCATCCAACGAGCATTTGTGCCTCTGTGAGTCGACAAAAAATGCAGATAGATTTCAGGCTGGCAATGTCAAAGAAAAATGGAGATTTAAACCGATCATTATAAATAACCAATTCATAAACATCCTAATCCCCACGTCACCACTCCCTCTCAACCCTAGCCACCTCTACCCACCCGTCGCCCCACCTCAACCACCCGCCCGTGCCGCCTCTCCCTCTTCACCCCCGTCGAAGCTCCCCCCCCCCAACAAAAAAAAACCAAAAAAGAATCAAACTAAAGATCTGAACTAGGAGGGGAGTGGCGGCTAGGGTTTCGCCGCCCCCCTCCCGTCCCTTGCCCCGTCCTCTCCTCCCTCTCTTTTTCGTCATCCTCCTTCTCTTTTCCTAGTTTCCTCTCTCCCTCTCTCTTGCTATTCACTACCATTGAACGTTATTATTGGGGGTTCCATGGCTTTTCCGACCATATAGCATAGCCGAGCTCTAAGAATTCGAGATAGTGTTCGCGTCCAGGTGGCTGATTGGACAACGGCATCGAGGGGGTGCCGCTGATCGCGAGTGCCGATGGGGGATGACTTCAGGTGCGGTTTGGGGCATCTCGAATGTTGCTCTTGGTTTAGGGGCGGCAAAGGCTGCAAGCGGCAAGCTCGTAGGCGCCAGATGGCTCTTTGGCGGGGTCGAAGTGGTCGAGGTTTTGACGTGGTCTGCGACGATTGCCGGTGTAGTCAGGTGGTCGGGGGTTGGGGCCTGACATCGGGGCATGCACGACGGGTAAGAGTCGGCGGCGGTGGTCGCCGCCAAGTGTGATAGGGGAGTGCAGGGAGGGTAGCTCGGGGGATTGGAATTGGGAGTGATGAGGCAGTGGGGGTTGTTTTGAATTTCAAATTAGTTTTTGAAATTCGAATATGTGTTGTGTTTTGTGGCACTCCCTTACATCCAAATGATTCTTCTCCCTAAATATCCAAATTACAACTGATTTACAATTAGCAACGAAATGAATCCTAGTTGGTGGGGCGATGGTAGTCAGACAATTTTATAGTTTGTGCTCTACTTTGTCTTATTCAGGTCAAAGTGAGGGGTGCCTAAGGTCTCTTTCTCATGTCAAGGAGCTTGGAGGTGGTGGTGGTAGTAGTAGAGTCGGCAGAGGCAATGACAGCCTTCGTTGCGAGCTAGCAGTGAGAGTCAGTGAGGGTCAAGCGAGAGGATGAGAACGATGACTCAATCTGTACAGGGAGATGTCAGATTGGTGGAGTGCCTGCCGTGTCTCTTATATGATGCTTGAAGTTGACGTATGGGTTATTGCTGGGGGCGACAGGGGTGTTGTTGCGAGCGGCGATGAGGATAAACGGTGTACAAGTAAGGGACGGAGAGAGAATGAGTTCAAATTGGAACGAAAAATTGGCTCTGGCGAGGCCGGCCGATTAGTAGGATTAGATATCGTTATATTTGTTGTTTATTGGTTGGGGCGTATGAATTTCAGGACCCAGTCTGTTGGGATCTAAATTTCATAAGCCTTAGTTTTTGTTGTATGTTTTGATAAATTTTTTAATGAAACGCGGAGGCATTCAACCCACCGTTTACGATCAAAAAAGAAAAATCTTTATTTATTATGCATACAGTATCACACATCCATTGCACGTGCAAAGGTTCTTGTTAACTATCCAAAAACTTCGGCTATTCAGGAGTTCAAGGCTATAGGAATAAATTAATGTATGAGAAAAAAATTCAATAATAATATGACAAAATTTGGATCACTATTACCATTACTTGAATCTTGTATCAGTCTCAACTAGTAGTAAGGGTTCCTTGGGCTCTGTATTAATGTTCTTTTTTACTGCCGTCTTCGTAATCCTTGGCTTTGCCCCCACAATACTGCATACAATCCGACCACTACTGGCTACAGCACAACCATCAAGCAAGCTGAACGTTTAATTGTACGAGTTTACTGAAAATTTTCATATTAATTAAAGAAATTTAATTTTTAAAAAAATACCTCATAAGGTATAGCTGTTCGTGAAGCAGTAAAATGGGGAGGATAGTAACAATAACAGTGGATAGTTGACGAAGCCACTCAAGAACTATGAGAACTGAGAAGGAGACAGAACGAGGAAGAGAGAGAGGATGGAGGGACAACAGTAGCGACGATGAGCGAAGGCACCCACGCAGTCATCAGGAGCCCTTCGCGGGACCCACCGGGACAGAGCGCCGGCGAAGCGATACGAAGGGAGATGAGGGGTGGGGTATTCTTCTCCCAAAATGGTCACCATAACATCTAGAACTGGTATCGGGTCCTATCGGATCGGATCCTCCACTACCCGGACCCGGACCTGGACTTGCAAGAACCGGGTCCGGGTCCGGGTCCTAGTAAACCCGTCGGGTCCGGTAGTAGGGAATAAATATTTGCACATAAATATTTTTGCACCCAATACCTTACAATTCTAACAATTTTTTCCTTAAGTACATAAATTAATATTATATTTACACATCTATCTTCAACAATTACTTTTATATGTATATTCTTATAACCTTATTATTCAAATTCTATATGTTTGGGGTATTTTTTAACGGGTTCGGGTCCGGGTCAGTTCTATTTCGAGCGGACCCGGACCCGTACCCGGACCTGGACCCGGACCCGTATAGATCGGGTCGGTTCCGGTCCAATGCCGGGTCCGGGTCGGGTCCGAGTATCGAGTAAATGTGACAGTGCTATTAACATCCCCTATGTAGGGGAGAGGAGGCAGTGACCGGGGAGGGAGGGAGTATCGCTGTAATAGGTCATGTTCGCCAGTGAAGAGCGCTGGGCCCACCACCACAATTAGACCCACAGTAAGGCATGAAGGGAAAGGCAGGAGCCTCAATGAGGACAGTGTCCCCTACCAACCTCCAACCTCACAAACAGTCACCTTATCGGAGATCCCCGACATACTCCAAGCTATCTACTCCACCTAGATCCCCAAGGACATTTTCGGAACAAGAACTTCTTAAGACGCTTCAAGAACTCTGAAGTAGAGAAGCTGAGACGATGGGTAGGGGGCGACAGAGAGGAAGCTCCATGGGAAATCGTCCGTCTCGATCAAGGGCGTATCTGAGTTTCAGGGGGTCCAAGCAAGTTGTCAAATGAGGCTTTTTGCAAGTTGACAAAATAAAAATGACAATTGTTGCTGCTAATTTCGGTGTGGAAGCAAACAGATAGAATTTGTGAGTTCGTAGGAAATCGAATGAGTCAAACCTGAATACCTTCATCGGCGTTTGACTGGTTTTCCGCTGCTGCCGTGACCTACAAAAAGTACGAGACACCGGGGTTGATTCCAACAACGCACCCTATTGCAGGCTGGATCAGTTTGCCGGGCTTGAGAACGGCCTAGTTTATCTTGTCAGGCATGTGTCTGCTGAAATTATTGTTTTACCCCTGAGAGCTTTAAGATCCGTGGCCGATTTGAACGGTCCCGATTTAGTTCTATTTTTACTCATATCACGAGCTCCCCACTCCTGAAAACTGAGTTTTACAGCCTTTGAGGAGTAGTTCGCCTGTTTTCAATGGTTTATAGAGTTTATCGGAGTTCTTGGGAGAGTTTGGATCTTGCTCGGGGTGTAACGTTGTTATTCCGAGCTTGTAAAAAATCCAAAATTATTTTTAGAATTTTCTGGGTTTTTAGTGATTTTTCCAGATTTTTCTGATTTTTTTGGAAATTTAAAATAATTTTTCTAAAGTAATAATTATTTTTCAGAATTTAAAATAATATTTCGATTTTTTAATTTTTTTTAGAATTAAAAAATATTTTCCATATTTTTTAATTAATTAATCAGAATTTAATATTATTTTTTGGAATTTTAAAATAATTCTTCTAAAATAAAAATTATTTTTCAGAATTTTAAAATAGTATTATGAATTTTTAATTATTTTTCAGAATTTTTAAATAATTTTTCCGAAATTAATATTATTTTTCAGATTTTTTAATCATTTTTCTGGAATTTGTTAATAAGAAATAAATTTTGAATAATATATAATACATGAATTAATCTAGGTCGTTGATTAGGAGAAGCACGCATTTTGGAGAGTTCCATGGGTCATAAAAAGCCAAAGCAACCACTATACCCGGTTTTGGGTATACCCGGTTGGGAATCGGGTAGCCCTTTTTTTCCCTTTAAATCTGGACCGTCCATCTTGCTCGGCACGAATCATGAAGCAATCTGACGGTCGAAAAGATCCCGAAGCTGTCGCTCTCCCCGGTTCACGCACTACCCGGTTCGCAGGGGGTAGGTGGAGCGTGGGGCCCACCGCCACGTGGCCGCAGCGTCAGGGTCGCAGGCGTCAGACTGGGGTCCACAATCACATGGGCATGCAGGCATGAGGCGCTATTGTGGGGCCCACTCTCTCTGACGTGGCACTGGCGGTAGCAAGGCCCACCTGCCTCTCTTTGACTCGTGAAGCGCGTGATTTTTTTTTTCCGCTCTATTCTTTCTTCTATCCTTGCCTCCTTCATTGACGTCGTCTTCGTGGGAGACGAAGCTCGACGGAAGCGGCGGAGGTGGTGCTTCGCGAGGGGGGAGGCAAAAGCTTCGAGAGCTCTGCAAGGGATTCGGAGCACGGTGAAGGTGAAGGAGATGGAGCTCAGCACGGGAGCTCGACGGAAGTGATGGGTTCGGAGCTCATCACTGGAGCTCGACGGAGGGTGAGTACGTGAAGGTGCGCTTCTGAGTCGAGGAGGAGCTTTGTGAGGGGGAGTGCGATGGTTAAGACGTTGGGTTCGGAGCTCGACGAAGGAGAAACTTGAGCTCTGTATTTGGCGGAGCTCGAGGAGGTCGGTGCTTGCGTCGTGGAGGTGGAGCGTTGAGTTTTCGATCGCTTGGCGAGGATCGAGCTCAAGCTGTTGCGGAGTCATGGTGATGGAGGAGAGCGGAGCTTAGTGTCGTGGGAGCTTGGCGATGGCGAGCTCGTGAAGTTCAGTGCCGCGACGAACGGGACTGAGAGCTCGACGTATGGCGGTAGAGGAATGGAGGGGAGCTCTGGAGCTCGGCCATGGGGTTTATCGAGAGTGAGTTCGACAATGGCGGTGTATGGCGACGAGGTTGAGCTTGGAGTTGGTTCACTTTTGGTGGGTTTTGAGAAGAGCACAGAGAACGGCAAGGTCCACTTTCTCGGTGCTATGGAGGTCTGATCGGGGCGTGTTACCCCTCGTTTCGAAGATGACCCGAAGATCTATAATTTCTCTTTGGAGATCAGTTGAAGAATCACCCGTACTTAGGGTCAACATAGGCCAGCAATATCCTCATTTCTGTCAAGTTGAAAAGGGTTTCGGTCTTCGGAATCTTCAAAGAGGAGCTCCACTCCCATGGGCTAAGAAGATGAGCTAGGATGATTCTCGCAAGACCCATGGAAAGATCCGTTCTTGGAGGCAGGTGCGAGAAGCAACTCTAGGGGAGAGTTTTGGCTCCGAACTTGCCGAGGAGAAGGCCGCTCGGGAGGCGAGCGGAGCAGAGAGCATCACCAGGCTCTAGGAAACAGTTGGGCCACGAACTTTTTGTTTGAGTCCGACAAGTTTGTAGAAGCGACCCGAAGAGGGGGTTAGTGCCGAACATGTCGTTTGGACCCGGCAGGCTTATAAGGGTGACCCGAGGAGGGGGTTGCTGCCGACATACCATTTGGACCCGGTAGGCTTGTAGAAGCAACTTTCGGATGGAATTGGCCTCCAAACTTGCTGTTTGAGCCCAACACGCTTGTAGAAGCAACTCGATGAGTGAGTTGGGTATTATATCATATTCTTGAAGGCGAACTAGTTGCGGGAGATCCTCTAGGACGAGCTGGGCTCCAACACCCTTACATGGAGTGAAAGAGTTGCTGGTTTGGCTCGGGAGAGGAACTGAGCACAGAGCTCATTGATGAGGATCGTCGAGCCGCACGAGCATCTACAAAGGTGAATCAGGCCTCAGGGATAGCCCTGAAAAAGAGCTAGTGTTCGAACTTGCTTGTTGGAATCAACCAGTTTTGGGAGTAGTTCGAATGGTCGTGTCGAGCCTCGAACCTACATACTTGCAAGTTGTGAGGACAATTTCGAGCCATGATTGTGATCTCCAAACCAGTTGTTTAAGATTCATCAACGAGTTGTAGGAGCAATTCCGAATGGTGAGCTGCCCTGCACTTGCTTATTTGCAAGCGGCTAAGGCAACGTCGAACCAAGTGCTGGACTCCGAACTTGTTGTTAAAAGAGTTGATGAGCTGTAGGAGAAATTCCGAATGGTGAGTTTCCCCACACTTGCATGTTTACAAGCGGCTAAGGCAACGTCGAACCAAGTGTTGGACTCCAAACTCGTCTTTTGAGCTTAGCAAGTTGTGGGAGCAGCCCCGTAGGAAAAGCTGGACTCCGAACTTACCATTTAGCGAGTCGTAGAAGTGACTCGGAGAAGTAGAAATGAAGCAAGTACAATAATAGACAAAATTTTATGTTTTATTGAAATAAACTAAATGGCCGCTTCGATGGGGGCGAACCATTGTTACATGCTGTTGGTCAGGTTACGAGCATCGACCTTATTGAAAACCGAGATCCTACTTCTACGATAGGGTGAATACCTCT
The DNA here is from genome assembly GCA_017893485.1 of Hemerocallis citrina. Lineage (NCBI taxonomy): Eukaryota > Viridiplantae > Streptophyta > Magnoliopsida > Asparagales > Asphodelaceae > Hemerocallis > Hemerocallis citrina. The sequence goes on from CM030367.1 coordinate 173,318,345, forward strand.
TGGGAGGAGTTGGGTTCTCCCCCCATTGGACCTCCTTGGATGAGGTGAAGGACGGCCCCAGGTTCGGAATCTTGGAACTCGGCGGATCTCTCTGTTCGCTTGTAGGCTCCTCGGGATGGAAAGTCGGCCCCGTCTCCTCGGACGAACGTGTCCAGGTGTCCCTGCTGTATGAGTTCTTCGATCTCCTCTTTGAGAGCCCGACAATCATCCGTGTCGTGGCCGTGGTCCCTATGAAAGCGGCACAACATATCCCTGTTTCTTTTCTTGCTAGGGGTATTCATTCTAGGAGGAGCACGGAGTAGCCCTTCTTTGTCCACTTCCATAAGAACTGCTGATATACTAGCATTGAGAGGGGTGAAATTCTCAAAATGAGGAGCTGGGCGGTGTTGGCCATTGTCGTCCCTCTGGAGCTTCTCGGACCCTTCTTCGCACGTATTCTTCCGTTTGTTCCCGGAAGATAATTCCTCGAGAGTGGGGGGGGGGGGGGGGGTTGAGAGCCTCTTCCACTCGAATGTACTTCTCACTCCTAAGCAGGAGTTCTGAGAAGTTTTGAGGAGGCTTCTTGGCAAGGGACGTCTTGAGGTCGGCGTTAGGGACGTTGCGCTCGAATGTCGCAGAGGCTACTGCTTGGTTGAGGTAGGCAACAGACCGGGCTTCAGCGGTGAAGCGCCAAACGTAATCTCTTAGGCATTCACCCTTTTTTTGGCGGAGGGTCACCAAAGATACGCTTTTTTTCTCGGCCCGACAGCTACTCACGAAATGAGTAAGAAAGAGCCCTTTGAACTGATCGAATGAGAGGATGGAGGTCGGGGCAAGCCGAGAGAACCATTCTTTCAGAGGCCCCTTCAGTGTGGCAGGGAAGGTCTTACAAAGGAGCGCATCCGAAGCCTAGTGGATCATCATGAGAGTTTTAAAACTCTCAATGTGGTTGGCGGGGTCCGACTCCCCATTGTATGACTCAAAGTTAGGGGGCTTAAATTTTTGCGGGACCGAGGCTTCCATGATGGCTCGGGAGAATGGGGGCCTGCTCGAGCGGAAATTCCTCGCCCATTGTTCCTCTTCTCTATCAAGTCGACCAAGGCACCTCTCCATCTCGTGAAGACGGCGGTAAACCGAGTCTTCCCTTCGGTCATATCCTGCCGATCCCCTAGACTTTTTCCCATGCGAAAGGGGACTAGGAGTGCGGTGGTGACGGCTTAGGGCAGGTTGAGGACTAGGAGCCCATTGCTCGTGGTTGGGAGCGGCGTTGAGGTCCCGCAGAACGGCCTCTTGAAAATCTTGGAACTCCGCCCTTGTGACTGGTGCCTTTCCAGCTTGGCGGTCCCTATGTGTGGCTCGGCTTACTGGAGAATGAGTTCTTCGCCGATGACGTTGAGGGGACTCTCTTCGCCTCCTCGGGGGAGGGGATCTTCTGGTCCTCGGTCGGTGGGGGGTCCGGACTCTTGAGACCCCTGGGTGCTCAGGTTGATGGACTCCCCCAAGGGATCGCCATCCATTCAGGCGAGTTCGGAGGTTGACCCCCTTTTGGCGGTCGACAATCACTTGACGGATATCCCGCTCAGGAGGGCTTTGAGAAGCCACAGAGTCAACTAGAGGATTGTGGACCGCGACATGGTCCTGAGGAGGATGTTGCTTTGGACGACTCCTACGAGAGCCCCCCTGGGCAGTCCCCAGAGACCCTGGAGGGGTCTGTTGAGGAGGAGCACCTAGAGCTGGAGGAGGGAGAGGAGGAAGAGAAGTGGTTCTTCGGCTGGAGACCGCTGCCTTTCCCTTCTCTTTTGGATGCATGGCTTGAAACTAATCTCGCTGATGAAGTTAGGTTGGGTTGCTTTTTCGGTTCCCACAGACGGCGCCAATCTGTTGCTACTAATTTCGGTGTGGGAGCAAAGAGATAGAATTTATGAGTTCGTAGAAAATCGAATGAGTCAAACCTGAATACCTTCACCAGTGTTTGACTGGTTTCCTGCTGCTGCCGTGACCTGCAAAAAGTGCGAGACACCGGAGTTGATTCCGGCGACGCACCCTCCGATGTTTTTATCAGTAATCTGAATGATTATGAAAGAGCTTTTGGTATAGAAAGATTGATTACCTTGCAACGGTGGGAGGAGAGGGGTTTATGTGGTCGCCTTAGGAACCAGTTTCGAGGTGAGGATGAATCTCTACTTCCCGGTGATAGGATAGAGTCGGTTATGCCATCCATGTGAAGGGATTGGGACTGGACTCTTCTCTTGATAGAGAGATAGAGTTTTCAGATCCTCCCTTGTGTATGGATGGATAGAATCAGTTACCCCCTAGAATATGGGGGTTTCAACTGGGTTCGACGAATCTGGACTCCTTTGTGGTAGGGCTGTTGTAACAGTCCTTATTGTAGGCTGGATCAGTTTGCCGGGCTTGAGAACGGCCCAGCTTATCTTGTCGGGCCTGTGTCTGCTAAAATTACCGTATTACCCCTGGGAGCTTTAAGATCCGTGCCCAATTTGAACGGTCCCGATTTAGCTCTATTTTTACCCATATCAACAATTATTTAAATACAAACAAATTTAGAGCCTTGAAGGACAAACTATTTAAATGAAAACAAATGTATATATATATATATATATATATATATATATATATATATATATATATATATTCATTTTTTTTTGATAACGTACGCATTTTACATGAAATACATTGTGTCAAAAGGAAACTCGGACAAACTCTAACAACCAAAACGAAACATGTCATCTAAACTATTTCAAAAGTCTTGCTACATTTAAATCTTTAACATTACATACACAATTAATGTTCTCCAAAGCAAGGTCCTTGTTTGCATCCAAAATTAGCCTACAAAATAAAACACAAAGCAAAATATCGTCAATACAGTCTGAATGATCATACATTGTTTGGTTGATGCAATAGAAAATCAAAACCTTAGAATTAAAACAATTTGCTTATGGAAAGAGTTGAAACAGACGATTTATTCTGTATAAATATAAGGTGTCAAATCGAATGCTAGGTTGTGCAGAATAATTTAAAACAAATGGAATAAGCATATAGCGGTTAAGCTACATTGTTTCTTAAAATCATCACTACTACATTCACTCATAAATTAAATTGAATTCTGAATTTAATGTTGAATATAATTGCATCAATAAGTAATGATGTGACTTGGATATACTAAGTTATATTGATTATTGTTTATACAAACACTAATATATGAATGTTAGAAAAAGAAGGGAAAAAAGAAAGTGATTCAATAAAAAAGTTTTGGAGTTTACCCTTCAAAAGCCCAAGTGTAGTTGATAAATATTTAAAAATAAATTCCTTCTTAAAAGGCCAATAAAATTCAAGATCCATAGATTGAAAAGCCCAAACTCATCCAAACAATTTAATGAAATGAAATAAAAACAATTATCAGAGCCAGGTTTCGATCCTAGGACCTGTGGGTTATGAGCCCACCACTCTTCCGCTGCGCCACTCTGATTTGATAACAAAATTATTGAACCAAATATATATACATATGTAGTAACTTAACGTAATATAGGGCCCTACAAAATTGGGGGTCCTAAGAAGTTACTTGTGCGGCTTTTGTCCGGATCCGCCCCTGGTCTCGATCCACCAAGAAGCAGGAGATGCTTACGGCAAAGGCAAGGGTGGAGACGTGCTTGTTCATTGGCAACTATCACCGCAAAGAGGACTGACCCATCGGGATATTCATTTGTTTCGAATGCAAGGTGCTCAACCACAAAGTACACGCAGGGCTGGCCCCTACCTTGAGACAGGTGAGGCGGCTGCCTCATGCCCCCAAATTTTTTGCAATTTTAGAGGGCTCAAATTTGTTTTCCCCTGTAAATATAAGCATGCATGTAAAAAAATTATATTGTAATTAGGGGTCCCAAAAAATAATTATTTGGGCCTTTCGCCTCGGGCCCCTGGAGGCCAGCTCTGAGTACAGGCCTGTGCGGTTAGAAGCTGGGAGGACGGTAGAGGAGAAACTCCCACCACCGGAAAGGAAGGAATACACTCATGCTACTATCACGGTCATTGAATCAGTCAAAGAAAAAAGCAAACAAGAAGAGGTTAAAGACGAAGTTAGGGGTTATTAGGGAGGTTACAGGGTGGCTGTCAACGGCGGAGGTGGTCGTGGGATGGAGAAATCTATCTGATTCATTCAATCGTCAGAGTTAGGAGCTACACAAGGTTCAATAGTATTGGGTTGCTAAATTTCCGACTGCCAAAGGGATCTCCGCTTTATCTTGAAGGGTTGAGATCAATATTATTGGGGGACGGCTTGGTATTAGTATCAAACCATGGATGGGAAAAGATGGGTGGTTGACCCATGGCTACCGGCGAAAGTTTGGATTAGATTGGTTGGACTTCCACATCACTGTTGGGAGTTGGGTGGACTCCAAGACATTGTTCGCAAGTTTGGAATTGTGTAGGAGGTCAATAAACTAATGATGGGGTAAAAGGGAGCTGCGCCAGACTTATCATTGGTTTCCAAAGCGTCGACAAGGTTCCGACCGTTGTTAGGACGATGGTGGAAAGTAAATTCCACGTCGATATCGTCGTCGAAGACGAAGAAGACAAAGGAAAGAGAGGGAAGGATTAGTGGTTAAACCACAAGTTATAAACAATTATTTTCTGAAGAGAATAAGGAGATGGTCGCTACCGGCAACAAGGAAGGGAAGGAATCAGAAACATGGAAGGAGATGGGTCGGTTGGGAGTGACCTGGTTTGAACCGGGTGTGGTTAATCTTCGGCGTTGATAAGCCAAGAAGAAGCGCTTGAGCACGAAAATGGAGGAGATCCATAGGCAGAGACTGAATGCGAACAGTTCTCGTTTGGGAAGTCAACATGCATGATACATCACCGCGGAGGGGGGGGGGGGGGGGCAGTTGCGACAACTCAGCTGCCTCGTCCATCACGTATCGTGCCCAACACAAACATCGTTCTTTGGGCCTTCCTGTGCATATGGTGGGGTCTACTGCATTGGGCCAATACCTGACATCATGCCTTGAGCCTAGTGACAAAGTGCCATAGAAGGATAACATAGGTACGAGGATGATGGTGATGTCCAATTAGTCTGATGCGGACGAGGTTTCAGGGGGAAAAAGTGGAGGATTTGAATTTGAATTTGGAAAAACTACAAACAATTATGGGCTAGAAATTAGTCATGGGCCGAAGCAATATTGGAAATTCAAAAGGGAGTGTTATAGGCCAGAAATTAGGAGGCCAAAGCAATATTGGAAATTCAAAGGGGAGTGAGTTAGTTTTTGTTGTGAGCCTAGAAGATAGGGGCCGAAAAGATATAGCTAAAGATAAAGAAAATTATGTGTTGAGCTTGGAACATTTGGGCCAGAAAGAAGCTACAGAATGCAAATGCGCGGGTTCGGGGTAGAAATTGAAAGCAAAAATCGGCGAAGATGATTTGTTTACTGGGGAGTTTCAAGCAGTCAATGAAAAAGACAATGACCAGGGAGATCACAGGGAAAAGGAGGATGAGGGTGGTATTATTGAAAGTTTATTTAAGAAAGAAGTGGAAAGAATAGTGCAAAAGGAGGTGAAGAAGAGGGTCAAGGCTAAGTTGGGAAACGGGGCAACTGAAAAACAACGACATTCAGATAAATTTTTGGAGTTAGATAATGAGGGTAGAGGGTTGGAGAGTATGTCTGATGATGCTCCGGTGGAGGAACAAACACCAAAGAAAAGAAATGACAAGGCCAATGAGGGACATCGTCGCAACGACAGACAACACAATAAAGGGGATAAGCCGATGACAGCGAAGAAAATATATCAATAGGTAGGGAAGCGTAAAAGCTACAAAAATTTTGGAGGTATTCGTGTACCTATTTCAACTTTTGGTTCTATCCCTGATTTAATGTTAATTTAGTTAATTATTGCTTATGGTATCAATATGCATCATACCACAATGTACACACGAACTACATGGACAAAAATAGGGATTGGGAAGTGGACAATGTCTGCAAGGCCCAACAGGTTTTAGGGGGGAGACGGATGTGGATTGCATCTTCCGGGGTTTAGTTGAGCAGGTTAACGCTCAAGAGGAGGAGGGGAGGAACACATAGTATTAATGTCCAAAGTCATATTCTGGTTGTGAAGGACTTGGCAAGGCTACCAAGCGTAGAATGATAGGAGAGTTATTAAGAGTCAAAAAAGTTGACATTGTTTGGTTGGAGGAAACTAAGTTATCTCAGCCAACCGACAAGTTTCTTAGGAGTCTTAAATTAAACCACTTTAGAGTATAGTGGATTAAAGATGCTCAGGGAGCATCGAGGGGTTTATGGTTGGTATCAATACCAGTTATTTCGACTTACTGGATTGTTGAGTGGGTAAATTCACCATTTCAGTGATGGTTCAAAAGAGAGTGGATGGTTGGAAAGAAATGATCACGGCAGTGTACGACCCAAACGATAGAAGCCGAAGGAAAGAACTTTGGGACGAGTTACTTGACGTCAGAAGCAGATGGAGTTTGCCATGGGTGTCGTGGGAAAGGGGGGGTGGGGTGGATTTCAATGTAGTCATTCATGCACACGAAATTAAAGGTGGGGAGGGAAATGGTCACGATAAAAGAGTATTCAACTAGATCATTTCCAGTCTCATGTAGATTGAGATACCAGTAAATGATGGACGCTTTACGTGGTCTAATCATTGTAGATCTCCTGTTTTCACATGGTTCTAGTTTCAGTGGACTGGGTGACTCTATTCTCTGGGGCTTTGGTGCACTCATGCATTCTTAATACATATGATCATGTTTCCATTATCATCGGCATGGGAAAGGAGGACAGAAAAGGAAACAAAATTTTTTAGTTGGAGAAGATGTGGCTAACCAATGGGGAATACAATGAGTTGGTTAAGGCAAGTTGGGAGGAGGAGGTAAACCAAACGGGACCTGCGGCAAGACTTGTGATCAAACTCTCAAGACTCAAAAAACGGTTAAGAAGGTGGAACAAGGCCACATTCGATAACGTGCTGCAAAGGAAGGATGTTATACTGCAAGAGGTAGATGATTTGGTGGAAAAGGAGGAAACAGACGGATTGGACGACAACCAGTTCCAACGGTTGACCGAGTATAGGCAAGAAGTACTGGATACGTATAATAAGGAAGAGGTCATGTAGCGACAACAGTCGAGAGTGAGATGACTACGAAAAGGGGACACAAATATACAGTACTTTCATAAGGTAGCCAATATGCGATGTAGGAACATCTACATTAATTCCCTGGATGTTGTGGGAATGAGGGTTTCAAATAACCAACATATCTCCGAACACAGATGATACGTACAAGGGTTCAGTAGTAATATGGGAGGGCTGTACGCATTAGTAGAAGACCTTTGGGAGGTGCTAGATGATGAAACTCAGCAAAAAATTTTGGCAATACAAGTTCCTTTCACTATGGAGGAGGTAAAATTGGCTGTTAGGAGCCTAGGTCAGGAGAAAGCACCAGGACTAGATGGGTTCCCAATATTCTTCTACAAATGTTATTGGGAAACTATGAAGGGGGAAATCATGGAGGTCATGAATGTTGTTTATACAAAAAGCTTGGAAATGGGAAGACTAAATTATGTTAATGTTTGCTTGATGTCGAAAAAGAAGGCGGTCACCGAGATCAGAGATTTCAGCTCAATCAGCTTGCTTAATTGCTTGGTCAAGATTAACTTTAAGGTGTTGGCTAATAGATTGAGGGGTCTAATAGGGATATCGTGAATGAGTACCAGACAGGGTTTATCACAGGAAGGGATATTTTTTAGGGTGTTACATTAGTTCAGGAGGTGATCCAAGATTGTAACAGGTGTAAAACGACGAGGTTTCTTCTAAAATTACAATTTAAAAATGCATACGACCAAGTGGAATGGAAATGTTTGTTGGAGATCGTTGCAAGGCAAGGATTCAAGAATAGGTGGATTGGATGGATAGAAACCTGGTTGCAGACTGGTAAGGTTTATGTCATAGTCAACAGGAGTTTGGGAAAGAAAATCAAATGCCAAAGGGACCTTCGACAAGGGGTTTCTGTTATCTCTCTTGTTGTTCACACTAGTTTCAGACGACCTACGTATGATGCTGAAATCATACAGGAAGAAGGGATTGATTAATGGGTTGGGCCTGAGGAGGAAGGGGGGGGGGGGGGGGTATCCGCCATAATGAACGTGCAATACGCAAACGATACATTAATTTTTGGGAAATGCGACATAGTGGAGGCGACCCTTCTAAAGTGGGGGCTATATATCTTTGAGGATTGGTCTGGGATGAAGGAAAATTTCCATAAAAGCTCCATCACTTTTTTTGGGCAACACTGAGGAGAACAATCCTATGGTAGCATCTATTCTAAACTGCCAAGTACAAACGTTACCAATCAAGTACATGGATTGCCTATAAGAAGCAGGAACCTACGAAGGGATGATAGGAAGGAAATCTTTGAGAAAATTGCTAATAGGCTGGAAGGATGAAAATGGAAGACACTCTCTTTCTGCGGTCACTTGGTTATGCTTACCTCGGTGATCAATTCAATACCACTCTACTTTCTGGCCTTTTTTGAGATACCGGTGTGTGTTACCAGAAAGACTGATAGGTTAAAACATCGGTTCCTCTGGAATGAGTCTGGAGCAGATGGTACCTAATCAAGTGGGGGTTGGTTTGCAGACGAAAAAAGTTTGGAGGGTTAGGAGTCATAAACCTTCGGCAAATGAATCAAGTGCGATTATATAAGTGGTGGTGAAAAATTAACACATGAAAAGGCAAAATGGGAAGCCTTAGTCAAGGCAGTTTATATTATACATGGAAGTTTGCACCGAAAGTAGAAGAATATTGCGTCAATATTAGGATTTTGGCAGGGAATATCGCACACGAAAGACATCTTCCTAGCAAGAATAACTTTCTCTATTTGGAAATGGTGCAGATATTTACTTTTGAAAAGACAGATGGAAGATTAAGGTCCCCCTGAAGGTTCGCGCTATCAACTAGCTGGCTAGCCGGAAAGTTATTCTAACTAGGGTTAATTTGGTGAGACGCAAGTGGCAAAGTCATAGGGGATTGTATCATGTGCAACCAAGATAGGGAAATGGTGGATCATTTGTTCATGACCTGCTGGTATGCAATACCATTATGGGAAGATTTGTTACGCAAATGTTGTATATCTACCGTCCTACCGGACTCCATTCAGTCAGTTTGATGATCTTGGAGGCAGCTCAATGTCCGCAAAAGCAATAGTGAGCTCTATGGTATTGGGGTAGCGGCGACCTGTTTGGCTATTTATTTAGAAATGAACAATAGAACTTTTTGACTCACACATAGACGTCTCGTGCATCAACAGCTGTTACATATGATTATTGCTAATTGGGTTTTTTGGGCACACACGACAAGTACGAAGACTAGAAAGAATGTAGAGGAAATGCATGTTGACATCACTACTCCCACATATGAGACAAATTCAGAGGACATGGTGAGGGCACAAGATGTCGAGTGACCAGTAGGCGGAGTTTGGTTGGTCGCATACTCAGGTATGCGATCTTTTTTGCAGGATCGAGGTTGTCTTGGACTGATTTTTAGTTGTATTTATAGATACCGATTTTTGGGCGGGGAACTCTTGTACATGGGTGGGTTCTCTTTTTTTGGAGGAGAATGAGTATCATGTCCCAGCATGTAGGGTAACATGAACTTGATACTCCTTATTTTGATTGTATATTTCGTTTAATACCTTATTAATGGAACGCGGGGGAGACTCTAGCCCCACCATTTATGATAATAAAAAAATAGTGGATAGTGGACAGAACATAGCTAAGAAATGATGCCCTTTAATTGATATGCACCAATATTGCACGAAGAAAGTCACACAGGACCCAAAAAGCCCGTCTCAAAATTTGTTTATGCAAGCATAAGATATTTGAAATAATCTAATATTATAATAAGAGATTTGGGGTTGTCATTTGTAGACAACCTGTAATTTGTACACAACCAAGCATCTAATCTCAACATTTATTTTTAAGTGGGAGTTATATTAACCATTCATTTAATCAACTGTTGTTAGTTGCCATAATATCCTAAAAGTTCATATTTATTTATAACATAATTATTATACAAAAGTGACACTCATATAAAATAAAAGTAGATGCCAATAGAGCTAATTTGTAAAGAATATGTGATAAGTATATGGAGGTCTTAGGTTCCAGGCAGATTATGTCTTACTATTTACTTTAAAAAGAATTTTTTTTATTAGGACTGATATGGTTAAAAATGGGATTAAATCGGGACCGTTCAAGTCGGACATGAATCTTAAAGCTCTGGAGTAAAACGGTAATTTTACCTACAAACGGGTCTAAAATGGGGACTGGGGTATTTCTTCAAATCCATACAACCTATAAATGGATCTGTCTTACTGGGTACGGGTCCCAACCCGTTATAAAACCAGTCCAGAAGGATAAAGAAGAATTCAGATTCATAATTATCCCTAAGAGGAGGTTTTAACCACTTCTATCCATCCACACCGGAAAGTAGAGATTTGTTCTTATCTCGAAAAGGATCCCTAAGGCAACTATAAAAGCCCCTCTCCCCCACCATAAGAAGGTAATCAATCTTTTTCCAGTAAAAGCTCTTTCATAATCTTTCTGATTACTGACAAGAGCGTCGGAGGGTGCATCGCCGGGATCCATCCCGGTGTTTCGCACTTTTTGTAGGTTCGCAGCAGCGGCAAGAGACCAAGTCAACAAGTTGGTGAAGGTCAACAGTTCAACAGGTTTGCCTTGTTCGTTTTCTCAAGAATCCACAAATTCTATCTATTGCCCCCACACCAGATTCAGCGACAACAGATTAGCGCCGTCTGTGGGAACCGAAAAAGCAACCCGACCTAACTTCATCAGCGAGACTAGTTTCAAGCTATGCATCCAAAAGAGAAGGGGAAGGTAGCGGTCTCTAGCCAAAGAACCACTTCTCTTCCTCCTCCCCCTCCTCCAACTCAAGGTGCTCCTCCTCAACAAGCCCCTCCAGGGTCTTGGGGGGTTGCCCAGGGGGGCTCTCGTGGGAGTCATCCAAAGCAACATCCTCCACAGGACCATGTTGCGGTCCACAATCCTCCAGTTGACTCTATGGCTTCTCAAAGTCCTCCCGAGCGGGATCTCCGTCAAGTGATTGCCGACCGCCAAAAGGGGGTCGACCTCCGAACTCGCCTGAATGGATGGCGAGCCCTTGGGGGAGTCCATCAACCTGAGCACCCAGGGGTCTGAAGAGTCTGGACCCCCCGCCGACCGAGGATCAGAAGATCCCCTCCCCCGAAGAGGCAAAGAGAGTCCCCTCAGCGTCATCGGCGGAGAACTCATTCTCCAGTAAGCCGAGCCACACATAGGGACCGCCAAGCTGGAGAGGCACCAGTCACAAGGGCGGAGCTCCAAGATTTTCAAGAGGCCGTTCTGCGGGCCCTCAATGCCGCTCCCAACCACGAGCAACGAGCACCTAGTCTTGAACCTGCCCCGAGCCGTCACCACCGCACTCCTAGTCCCCTTTCGCAAGGGAAAGAGTCTAGGGGTTCGGCAGGATATGACAGAAGGGAAGACTCGGTTTACCGCCGTCTTCACGAGATGGAGAGGCGCCTTGGTCGACTTGATAGAGAAGAGGAACAACGGGCGAGGAATTTCCGCTCGAGCAGGCCCCCATTCTCCCGAGCCATCATGGAAGCCCCGGTCCCCCAAAACATTAAGCCCCCTAACTTTGAGTCATACAATGGGGAGTCAGACCCCACTGACCACATCGAGAGTTTGAAACTCTCATGATGATCCACCAAGCTTCGAATGCGCTCCTTTACAAGACCTTCCCTGCCACACTGAAGGGACCTGCGAGAGAATGGTACTCTCAACTCGCCCCGGCCTCCATCTTCTCGTTCGATCAGTTCGAAGGGCTCTTCCTTACTCATTTTGTGAGCAGCCGCCGGGCCGAGAAAACAAATGTATCTTTGGTGACCCTTAACCAAAGAAAAGGTGAACGCCTAAGAGATTACGTTCGGCGCTTCACCGCTGAAGCCCGGTCTATAGCCTCCCTCAACCAATTAGTAGCCTCTGCGGCATTCGAGTGCAACGTCACCTACGCCGACCTCAAGGCATCCCTTGCAAAAAAGCCTCCTCGAGACTTCTCAGAACTCCATCTTAGAAGTGAGAAGTACATCAGAGTAAAAGAGGCTCTCAACCCCCCCACTCTTGAGGAATCATCTTTCGGGAACAAACAAAAGAATACAAGCGAAGAAGGGTCCCAGAAACTCCAGGGGGATGACAACGGCCAACACCGCCCAGCTCCTCGTTTTGAGAAGTTTGCCCCCCTCAATACTAGTATATCAGCAGTTCTTATAGAGGTGGACAAAGAAGGGCTACTCCGCGCTCCCCCTAGAATGAATACCCCCGGCAAGAAAAGAAACATGGATAAGTGGTACCGCTTTCATAGGGACCACGGCCACGATACGGATGATTGTTGGGCTCTCAAATAGGAGATCGAAGAGCTCATACAGCGAGGACACCTGGACAAGTTCGTTCAAAGAGACGGGGCTGCCCTTCCACCCTGAGGAGCCTACAAGTGAAGAGAAAGGTCCGCCGAGTTCCAAGATTCAGAACCTGGGGCCATCTTCCACCTCATCCAAGGAGGTCCAATAGGGGGAGAACCCAAATCCTCTCAAGAGGCCTTCACCCTATCATAGAAGTAGGATCTCGATTTTCAATAAGGTCGATGCTTGTAACCCGGCCAACAGCATGTAACAATGGTTCGCCCCATCGAAACGGCCAATTAGTTTATTTCAATAAAACTTAAACTTTTGTCTATTATTGCACTTTCTTCATTTCTACTTCTCCGAGTCACTTCCACCACTCGCTAAATGGTAGGTTCGGAGTCTAGCTCGTCCTATGGGGCTGCTCCCACAACTTACTAAGCTCAAAAGACGAGTTCGGAGTCCAACACTTGGTTCGACGTTGCCTTAGCCGCTTGTAAACAAGCAAGTGCGGGGCAGCTCACCATTCAGAATTGCTCCTACAACTCGTCAACCCTCTTAACACCAAGTTCGGAGTCTAACACTTGGTTCGACGTTGCCTTAGCCCCTTGGAAACAAGCAAGTGCGGGGCAGCTCATCATTCGGAATTGCTCCTACAACTGTTGAACCTCTTCTCGACGAGTTCGGAGCCAAAACTCTCCCCTAGAGTTTCTCCTCAAACTTGTCTCCCCAAAGGCTCTCTTCTAGAGCCAAGCTCTTCGCCCTGCTCGCCTCCAAAGCGGATCTCTTCACAACGAATTCGGAGCACGACTCTCTCCTAGAGTTGCTCCTCAAACTTGCCTCTTAAATGGCTCTCTTCTAGGGCCAAGTTCTTCGTCCTACCCGCCTCCCGAGTGGTCCTCTTCTAAGCAAGTTCGGAGCACGACTCTCCCCTAGAGTTGCTCCTCAAACTTGCCTCCCAAACGGCTCTCTCCTAGGGCCAAGTTCTTCATCCTACTCGCCTCCCGAGTGGACCTCTTCTCGACGAGTTCGGAGCTAAAACTCTCCCCTAGAGTTGCTCCTCAAACTTGTCTTCCCAACGGCTCTCTCCTAGAGCCAAGCTCTTTGCTTCGCTCACCTCCAAAGCGAACCTCTTCTCGAAAAGTTCGGAGCTAAAACTCTTCCCTAGAATTGCTCCTCAAACTTGTCTCCCCAACGGCTCTCTCCTAGAGCCAAGCTCTTCGCTCTGCTTGCCTCCAAAGCGGACCTCTTCACAACGAGTTCGGAGCACGACTCTCCCCTAGAGTTGCTCCTCAAACTTGTCTCCCAAATGGCTCTCTCCTAGGGCCAAGTTCTTTGTCCTACCTGCCTCCCGAGTGGACTTCTTCTCGACGAGTTCGGAGCTAAAACTCTTTCCTAGAGTTGCTCCTCAAACTTGTCTCCCCAACGGCTCTCTCCTAGAGCCAAGCTCTTCGCTCCACTCACCTCCAAAGCGAACCTCTTCTCAACGAGTTCGGAGCTAAAACTCTCCCCTAGAGTTGCTCCTCAAACTTGTCTCCCCAACGGCTCTCTCATAGGGCCAAGTTCTCCGTCCTACTCGCCTCCCAAGTGGTCCTCTTCTAAGCGAGTTCGGAGCTCAAAACTCTCCCCTAGAGTCGCTCCTCAAACTTGTCTCCCAAATGGCTCTCTCCCAGGGCCAAGTTCTTCGTCCTACTCGCCTCCCGAGTGGTCCTCTTCTAAGAGAGTTCGGAGCTCAAAACTCTCCTTTAGAGTTGCTCCTCAAACTCGTCTCCCAAATTGCCCTTGCGAGGATCCTCCTAGCTCATCTTCTTAGCCCACAGGAGTGGAGCTCCTCTTCAAAGACTCCGGAGACCGAAGCTCTTCTCACCTTGACAGATCTTCAATCGTACGGTCCAGATTGCGCCACGTCGCTCGGAATCCCAATCCGAGCTACCGACAGAAGCAAAGATATTGCGGGCCTATGCTGACCCTCAATACGGGTGATTCTTCAACTCACTCCTAAAGAGAAGTTATAGATCTTTGAGTTAGCTTCGAAACGAGGGGTCGGTTGCCCCAATCGGACCTCTGTAGCACCGGAAAAGTGGATCGCAACACAGCTGCGCCGAGTGAGAAAATTGCAACAAAATGCCCCGCTTTGTGATCCGCGCCATCTGATCGTGATCCACCGTCCAGATCTCGCCACGTACTTCGGATCTGCAATCTGAGCAACTTGTATTCCGAGCTGCGTATTGGAGAAAAATGACTTTCTCCTCGTGATTCGCACCACGATCTTGATCAGACGGCTCAGATCTCGCCGCGTCGATCAAAATCATGTTTTTTTGTGATCCACGCCTTCGTGCCTCGAGATTTGTGCCATGATCGTGATCAACCATCTAGATGGAGCCATGTAGCTCGGATCCGAGCTACAGAGCTACCGAGCTGCAAAATGGCAAAAAATTTCGTCTCAAAATTCGTGCTCAACCATGATCAACAGCTCAGATTCAAACGATCAAGCAAGACCCACACTGCATCAAAAGTGGACCAACTCTCCCTCCTCTTCTTCTTCTTCAGATCAGCCACCTTCTCCTTCACACTTTCCCGTCAAAACCAAAAAAAAAAAAGTGTACCACGTGGCGTCACCTGGTAGCTCGGCCAGATCCGAACTACCGAGCTACCGACCTGAAAATGAGAAAAAACACCATGCTTTGTGATGCGCGCCATCTGATCATGATCAACGCACAGATTAGCGCCACGTGTCCAGGTAATATTTAATTAATTATTTAAAAAATCTGAAAAATTAGTTAAAAATTGAATAAAATAATTAAAAAATTCTAAAAATAATTATTAATTCAGGAAATTATTTTAAAATTTTGAAAATAATAATTATTAAATTAGAATAATTAATTAAAATTTTAGATAATTAATTATTTAATTCGAAAAATGAATCAAAAATTCAAAAAAAGAGAAAAAAATTCTAGATAAATCTGAAAAAATCACAAAAAAAATTCAGAAAATTCTAAGGATATTTTTGGACATTTTACAAGCCCAAAATAATACTGTTACACCTCGAGCAAGATCTGAACTCCCTTAAGAACACCGATAAAATCTCGTATGCCATTAGAACAACAAAACTACTCCTCAGACTGTAGAACTCAGTCTCCAGTAGTGGGGGGCTCGTGATATGGCTAAAAATGGGATTAAATCGGGACCGTTCAAATCGGACACGAATCTTAAAGCTCAGGGGTAAAATGGTAATTTCACCTACGAACGAGTCTGAAATGGGGATTGAGTCTTTCTTCAAAGTCCAACAATCCATAAACGGATCTGACTTACTGGGTACGAGTCCCAACCCGTTATAAAACCAGTCCAGAAGGATAAAGAAGAATTCAGATTCATAATTATCCCTAAGATGAGGTTTTAACTACTTCTATCCATCCACATTAGGAAGTAGAGATTTGTTCTTATCTCGAAACGGATCCCTAAGGCGACTATAAAAACCCCTCTCCCCCCACCATAAGATGGTAATCAATCTTTTTCCAGTAAAAGCTCTTTCATAATCTTTCTGATTACTGACAAGAGCGTCGGAGGGTGTGTCGCCGGGATCCATCCCGGTGTTTCGCACTTTATGCAGGTTTGCAGCAGCGGCAAGAGACCAAGTCCACAAGTTGGTGAAGGTCAACAGGTCAATAGGTTTGCCTTGTTCGTTTTCCCAAGAATCCACAAATTCTATCTATTGCCCCACACCAGATTCAGCGGCAACAAGGACGTGCATCGCACGTGTAGATTACTAGTATTGATATATGGATATTCTTACAAAGGTTAAACAAATGTAGTGTTACTGTAGTGTGTAACCTACAGTAGAACTAATAGATCAGAGTACATCATTGTCTAATCTGCTACCGCCTATTGCACTTCAACTTACAACTGAGATAGCGACTAAGCGATTCAGCTGCAGTTGATCCAAATATCAATATTGCAAGCAACTTAACTTGATAGCGATAACAATTACATTGTACTTGTAAATGCAAGGAACCAAAACAATTGAAGAAGGAAAAATTACGTTTACTTGGCAAGTACTTACTGCATATAAACAACACAGGATCTCCAACCAAAAAGTAAATTACATTTACTTGGCAAGTACTTCCAGGTCTGCAGAAAACTGATTGAATTGATGATAGAGAGAACTTCCAAGTTGTTTTTTTATATATTAAAACCATGGGTTAAGAGTCCTTGGAGTTTTATTAATAAGAAGATAACAAAATAAATAACCAAAGTACAATGTTGAATACAATCCAAGGTTTAGTCCTTGGACAATAAACTAAGCGCAATCCCTAATATATAGTTAACACATTGACAAGTACAAGTGATTTGTAGCCACATCCATATTTAATCTACCAAAATTTAGCCCTCAACCCTCCTTAGTTATGTCAACACCCCAAACTTCGAATGATCGAATGTCATGCTCGTAGCAAAACTTGAAAGAGAGGGTGAGTAGCACATATCCTACTCCACCAAGACTCACATGTGCAACCCAACACCTATTTCTAGCATCGTCTGTGATCTTCATGCCGCTCCTACAAGCTCAATGAAAATTTCTACAACCACGAGACACGAGTCGAATGCCACCAAAACCTGCTGTAGACACGAGTCAGATTTTGGAGTGTTCCACATCATTCATCGCACGTGGTGCGCGTCATGAGGTGATCCGACGGCAGAGAGGCGTCAAAGCAACCGCTCTCCCCGGTTTCGCTTTGTGCATTGGGTATGAGTGTGGGGCCCACCTGTCAATGAGAGGGTCCGTCAGCGGTCAACGTTGATTGGTCAACACGATGATGTGGCATTGACCAGTTAACAAAAAGAATCATTTTTTTCTTGCGCTATAGGATCAGCTGACGTTAGCAACTTTTTTTTTCTTCTTTTCCTCTTGCAGTATTTTTTGGCCCTCGCGCACAGCTGTAGTATAACAGATATTCCTGGTGCTACAGATATCCGATTGTGGTGTATGACCCCTTGTTTTGAAGAGGACTCGAAGATCTACAAGTTATGTTCAGAAGTCAGTCGAGGAATCGTCCGTCCTGGGCGTAAAAACTGGTCTGCAATGTCTCTGCCTCCGGGGAATTGAGACTATGAGCTTCGCTTCAGAGAAGTTACGGAGAGGAGCTTCGGTGTCGGGGTGCTATGAAAAGAAGTTTTTCCATCAGAGGAGTTACGAAGAGAAGTTTTGCTCCCGGGGAGCTACAAAGAGGAGCTTCGGTACCGGGAAGCGTCGAAGAGGAGCTTCGCTTCTGTGGAGCTATGAATAAGAGCTTCGGCACTGAGAGGCTAAGAAAGGAACTTCTACATTAGGGAGCTTTGTGCCTGTACTAGAAGGTTTCTAAGGTTTGTCCAAGTGTTTTCGTCTCGACTCGCAGTCTCTTTGTGTTGCCACCTCCTTGATTATGTGAGTTTAGAAAGCAGCTCTAGAGGAGAGTTGGACTCTTAACCTTGCAATGTGATCCCAGCTAACTTGTAGAGAAAACTCTAGGACGGAGTTGAACGCCAAACTTGCTGTTTGAACTCAATAAGTATGTTGAAGGGACTCGAGGAGAGAGTCGGACTCCGAACTTGCCATTTGAACTCAACAAGTTTGTGAGAGCGACTCTTGAAGGGAGTTGGCGCCGACCTTGACGTTTGAGCCTGCGAGCTTGTAAAGGCGACTCGAGGAGGAAGTTGGCACTGATATTCCTGTGGAGGGAGTTGGCGCTGAACTTGTTGTTTGAGTCCAACAAGATTGTAGAGATGACTCAAGGAGAGAGTTGGCGCCAGACTTGCTGTTTGAACCCAGCAGGCTTGTAGGGGCGAGTCAATGTGGGAGTTGGCGCCGACCTTTCCGTTTGAGCCCAACAAACTTGTAGAGGTGACTCAAAGAGGGAGTTGGCACTGACCTTTCCGTTTGAGCCTAGCTAGTTATAGAAGCAACTCTTGGAGGGAGCTAGATTTCAAACTTGTTGTTTGAACAACTTAAGCTTGTGGAGGCAACTTAAGGATGGAGTTGGCGCCGACCTTGCCGTTTGAGCCTGACAAGATTGTAGAGGCGACTCGAGGAAGGAGTTGGCGCCGACCATGTCATTTGAGCCCGACAAGTTATTAGAAGCAATTCTTGGAGGATGCTGGACTCCAAACCTTTGGTTTGAACCCAAAAAGCTTGTGGAGGCAACTTGAGGAGGGAGTTGGTGCCGACCTTGTTGTTTGGGCCCGACGAGATTGTAGAGACGACTCCATGAGGGAGTTGGCGCCGGACTTTGCTGTCCCAGCAGGTTGTGGACACAACTCTTGGAGGGAGTTGGTGTCCAAACTTGTTATTTGATCCCAACAAGCTTGTGGAGGCAACTCGAGGAGGGAGTTGGTGCCGAACTTTGCTGTTTGCACCCAGTAGGTTTGTAAATGCAACTCTTGGAGGGATTTGGACTCCATATTTGTTGTTTGAGCTCATCAAGCTTGTGGAGAAAACTCAAGAAGGAAGTTGGTGCTGAACTTATTGTTTGCACCCAGCAAGTTTGTAGAAGCAACCCGAGGAGGGAGTTAGGGTCAACATTGCCGTTTGAATCCGATAATCTTATTGTGATTACTCGAGGAGGGAGTTGGTGCCGACCTTTCTGTTTCGGCTCGGCAAGCTTGTAAAGGCAACTCGATGAGAGAGTTGGGCCAACTTTGCCATTTTGACCCATTAAGCTTGTAGAGGTGAATCGATGAGGGAGTTGGCGCTGACCTTGCCCTTTAAGCCCAACAAGATGGTAAAGGCAACTCAATGAAAGTGTTGGATGTCACCCCCGATGCTTGAAGGTGAACTAGTTGTAGGAGAAGCTCTATGGACGAGCTGGACTACAGCTCCACTTCACAGAGTTAAGGAGTTGTTGGAGGTGTTCGAGTAAGGAGCAAAGCACTGAACTCGTTACCTCGAGTTGATGAGTTTTTGGTGTAGATCAGAAGAGGAGCTAAGCACCGAGCTCATTGTTGAGGGTTGTCGAGTCGCAGGAGCAGCTCTAAGGGTGAGCTTCACCCTAGATTGAATATGTATGAGTCAAGTTCTGAGGATAGCCCTGGGAAAGAGCTAGTCATTGAACTTGCATGATGGTAAAATAACAAGTTTCGGAAGTGGTCCAAATGGTCGTTTCGAGCCCCAAACCCACATACTTGTAGGTTGTGAGGGCAATTTCGAGCAATGATTATGAACTTGAAATCAGTTGTTTAGTGAGTTAGCAAGTTGTAGGAGCAGTTCGAGTAAGAAAAAGCCTTTGTGGAATTCCTCGATCGCTGAACTTCACTCGTTAGGAACAGGGGTAAAGCGCTAAGACTTCCTGAACATGGTTACTTCTGCCAAGACTCTTGGTTGCCCTTTCAGGCTTTCCTCGCTACTTTTCTAGCTATTCCTAATTCCATTTCCCGATTGATTCCTACTCTCTTTTTGCTCGAACCCGCTTGTTAGCGAGTTGTAGGAGCGGTTTCAAGCCACGAGTTTGGACTCAGCATATGTTGTTTGAGAGTTATCAATAAGTTACGGAAGCAATTCTGAATGTCGAGTCCCGCTCCGAGCTTGCTTTCTTACAAGCTGCTAAAGCAGCGTCAAGCCAAGTGTTGGACTCCAAACTTGTTGTTTGAAAGTTTCAATGAGTTGTTGGAGCAATTCCAATAGGTAAGCCACTTCGTACTTGCTTGTTTGCAAGCGACTAAAGTGGCATCGAACCAAGTGTTGGACTCCAAACTTGTTATTTGATCCTAGCAAGTTATGTTAGTAGCCATTGG
The DNA here is from genome assembly GCA_017893485.1 of Hemerocallis citrina. Classification (NCBI taxonomy): domain Eukaryota; kingdom Viridiplantae; phylum Streptophyta; class Magnoliopsida; order Asparagales; family Asphodelaceae; genus Hemerocallis; species Hemerocallis citrina. The sequence continues at coordinate 173,338,566 of CM030367.1, forward strand.
GGACAAGCTACACTCTGAACTTGTTGTTTAACGAGTCGTAATGTGACTTAGGGGGGATAGATATGAGGCAGTGCGATGATCTTTATAAGAAAAAACATAGTTTCATTGAAATAAAAACTAAGTGGCTGCCTTGATGGTACTAGCCGTTATTACATGCTTTGGCTGTATCGCAAGTGTCGGCCTTATTGAAAAATAAAAACCTACTTCTACGAGAGGGTGTTTGGCACCCTCATGGTACTTCTTTTGATGCTCTGTATTCCAAGTTCGACTTCCTAGAAGAGGAGGATCTTCTTGAGTTCATCGACTAGCTCAGAAAGGATTTGACTGTTCTCTTGGGGGTGTTCGAATACTTCAAGTCGAAGGACTGAGCCCCCAATTCTAGTTGTGTAGCACCTCTGAGTTGTCTTTTGGCTCCCTTTGGCCTTTCTTACCTCTGCTGGCAGGGGAACTTCATTTTCATGTGGAAATTTGAGGGCACAGCGTGAAGTACTACTAAGCCGAGTCAGCCAAGGATGACCGTGCATGCGACCTTCACATTAACGACCATGAAATCCACTACCTCGGTTTAGGTTGTTGGGGTCTTTCCTACAGTCACATCAAGAGTGATTATTCCTTCGATTGAGTCTGAAATCCCAGAGAACCCGTGGAGCGTGTATCTGGTAGATTTAAGACGATCTCGAAAAAGCTTGTGGCCTTCGAAGGCTTAAAGGAAAATCATATTGACGGAACGGCCTTTTTTGACTAGGATTCGACGCACCATGTGGTTGCCCATGTGGAGACTAATTATGGGTGCGTCGCAGTGGGGCGTTCGGATGCCTTCTAGGTTTTTTTCTGAGAATGTCACCAGGATTCCGAAGCTCTTAGCTGGAGGGAAGTTATGCACCGAATTAACTTCTTAGATAAATGCCGTTCGAGAGGAGTTGATTCTCCCTCCATAGGCCCTCTGTGAATGGAGTGGAGAACTGCTTCTGGCTCCGAGTCTTGGGACTCAGAGAGCTTCTGTATGGTCTTGTTAGCTCCTCGGGGTGGTGGAGGATTGGCTCAGTCCTTTCAGATAAACTTGGATAGATGCCCCTACTAGATAAGCTCTTTGATCTCTTCCTTGAGAGCCAGACAATCATCTTTTTCATTGCTATGATTCCTGTGAAAGCGGCACCACTTGTCTCTGTTTCTCCTCTTCCCCGGAGTGTTCATTCTAAAAGGATCACATATTTACCCTTCCTTGTCCACCTCCATGAGGACTGCCGATATGGTTGCATTAAGAGGGGTAAACTTCTCAAAATGTGGAGGAAGAGGGCAGCGCTGACCATTGTCTTCTTTCTGAAATTTTTGAGACCCTTCATTGTTTGCACTCTTCTATTTGTTCCCAGATGAGGGCTCTTCTCGACTGGGGGGTTTGAGAGCCTCTTCAGCTCAGATATACTTCTCACTCCTAAGAAGGAGTTCTAAGAAGTCCTGATGAGGCTTCTAGGCAAGGGACGTCGTGAGGTCGGCGTTATTGACATAGTATCTGAATGTGGCAACCGCTACTAGTTGATTGAGGGAAGCGATAGACCGGGACTTGGTCGTGAAGCATTGGACAAAGTCCCTGAGTCGTTCCCATTTTCTTTGATTCAGGTCCAGTAAAGATGCACTTGTCTTCTCGGTTCGGTGGGTGCTTACGAAATGCATGAGAAAGAGCTCCTCAAATTGGTCGAATGAGAAGATGGAGCCTGGAGATAGGCGGGAGTACCACTCCCTTGCTGACTCCTTCAATGTGGAAGGGAAGGTTTTTCTAAGAAGTGTGTATGAGGCTTGATGGATCATCATGAGGATTTTAAAACTCTCAATATGATCAACCTGGTCAGATCTCCATTGTAGGACTTGAAGTGAGGCGGCTTAAAGGTCTCGTGGACACGAGCTTCCATGATTGATTTGGAGAAAGGAGGTTTGCTAAAGTGAAAGCTTTTGGCTTGACGGTCTTCCTCTCGGTTGATCTTGTTGAGATGGTCCTCCATCTCTCGGAGGCATTGAAGGACTGAGTTGTCCTGCTAGTGGGATCTGGTCGACCCACGGGACTCTTCCGTAAGTATGGCTATGAAATGACGACTGTTTGACGTTAAGGTCTTGGAGGATTTCATCTATGAAAATTTTGGAACTCTGTCTTGGTGACGGGCTCTTCTTCATCTCTGTTGGTCATGTGAAGTGGTTGACTGGCTGCTGTCTTGCATCTTTGCTGTTGGGAGGGAGGATACATTCTTCGTCCCTTAGGAAAGGGAGATCTTCTTCGCCCCCTTGGAGAGGGAGTTCTTCTGGGCCTCTATTTTCGAGGAGAGAGGATCCGCTTGCTTCCCTGCTGTTCTGGATGAGGAGCTTCGTCATGGACTCGCCTACTGTTCAGGCAAATTCGGAGGTCGGACCCCTGTTGGCGGTTGACGTTGACTTGACAGAGATCTGGTTGCGGCTGGGGCACCGTAGAAGGGGTCGCTATACAAATTAAACCTCTGTTTTCGAATTTTTTTTGTATGGGGGGTTGTTTGGGACGGCTTCGGCGGGAGCCCCCCGGTGCTGCTCCTCTGGACGGAGGCTGAATCTACTGGAGAGGCGGATGTTATAGTTGAGATTGTTGATCTGGTTGAGACTGTTGAACCTGTTGAAGTTGTAACACCCTGAATTCCAAAATACGGTAATTCGTAGCATAAACAAGATCTTTACTTCATTTCGTACAATTTTATAAGGAATTTTGAAACTTTATTACATCAAGTTCTTTTACAACAACTCAACGGAAAATTAAATGAATTACAACATGATATAAATGTACAATTAAACATCAACAACTTAAAACGGACAGTAAACTTTAGCATCAATCATCTTTTTATCCCCTTGCAAATCCAGTGCCTGCATTTGAAACTGTGGGCATGTCAGTTACATACAACTGACGCAATACTATACATGGCCATCTTCGCTATGCCATAATATAGCGACTCACTTATTTTAGCATAGACAATCTTGAATGTAAACAAAGTGTGTAAAGTGATTATCCTAAACATGTCGGTGTTTGCGATGCCTTAATGCCTAATGCAGATGTTTACGCTAAGATGACACTAATGCATACTTGTTTGGATTCTATGCATCCCATACTACATAGGTCTAAGGGTAAGCACCGGCGTACTCCACATTGAAGGGTTTAATCCCTCGCCATGAAACTACCCAGTAATAAAATAAGTTTTAGACGTCCCACGAGTACGGATTCCAGCCCTGGAGTCCACCATCAAGCTTATACGAAAATTCTCGACGTGCGAACTTCCCGCAAGTGTTCCTCTAGCCACGGTATACGTAGATACATTGGAGCACGGCCTCCCATCCATCCGACAATTCATGATCCTGGAGTCCACCGTCAAACCAATCATAGTCCCTGATTTAATTAAGCCTCGCCTCCATCGCAAGCAACCACAGTCCCGAAGTCCACCATCATACTGGGTCTATAGTCCCAAGTCCACCGTCAGACTATAAAGAGGCAACCCACTTACATTTGCCCAAGTTTACTACATCTTCCACTTAGTGCCTAATCCTTATACTTAAAACATGAATAAATTACACTACCTAGAATTAGCTTTCCCTCTTACCAGACTTAAACAAAAATACTGAGATATCCCATATAGCCAAATCTCAAATCAATTAATTCTTTTCATCACTTGCTGGTACTTGGGTCTCACTAAACCTCTAGAATCACATCTTTTCAGGTTCCATAATCATGGGTACTCACACCCTTCCATATTCATGTTTTCAATTTGCTTTATTCACATCTTATTCAATTCTTTCATCTTGTATTTATCAACATGGAGAACAATCTCAAAATTTTCATTTCCACAAAACACTTTTCAAGTTTATTTTCCGAATACATAGTTTCTAAGCATTAATCACCAACTCTTTGAGACTCTTCATTAGAACTTCATTATCTAAATTTCATTACTTTCCTTTTCATCACTATTCAACTTTTATAATTCATACTTCTTCTTAAATACCTGTTATGCCCCGCTTTCCAAAAAGGAATATGGAATACGGATATGCAACACAAATCTAGCAAATGGATTTCACCATTCATGAGCTGTAAGGATCTTTACAACATATAAAAGAATAAACAAGAGATATACAAGAGGAGTAGTCAACCACGCATGAATAACTAAATTAATATAGTCAACAAGATTACTTGAAAGAAAATATGAATATTAAATTTCAAATAATCAAGTCTGGAACAAAACACAAGTCTGGGACAAAATGCCCAATGCAATATCCATGTAACAAGTTAAAATTATTCAAAATAAACAACAATAATAAATAGTAGCAAGATCTCCAGCCAACTAGAAACTTTGGTCACCTACTCCATCGGGCAGCTGGTCACCAAAGTCTGCAAGTGATAAATTTGTAGGAAAAGGAAAGGGAAAATAAACGCTCGTCAATGCAAGTTACGAGCCACTTGTAGTGCAGGCAACAAGTACAGGAAAAGACAGATAGACAATTATAGAGTAACATCGGAAGCAAGTACAGAAGTAAACATGGAAGGAATGTGACAGCAATTTTTTAATCAAGTACAGAATCGAATAGTATTGGCAAGATAATCGAGTGCAAGTGGTATGTAATAAATGTCAAGTAGCATGTACAAGCAAGTAACAAAGATAAGCAAGTGATCATGTATTTCAAGTCTTGTATCTAATCCTATATAGGTAGCACTTCATGCATCCCAAAATTTTACCACATGGTTGCTACATTCAAACAAGTTACGTTTAGATTTTGTAGTGGATCAAAGAGGGCAGGGTACTCAGGTATAAGTATCAAGTATCAAGTAGCAATTTTCGAGTGTCAAGTGTCAAGTAATCATGTGTCAAGTATCAAGTATCAAGTATCACGTAGGATCTATGGATCCCCTTTCGAGTACATGTTTCTATATTTTCCGTACTATTAGATCTTTCCCTTTAATCCCGACTTGGTTCTTGTTAATATTATTTAAAGCAAGCATGGACGTGTACAAACAAGGCAAGAAAGATAGTAAGATAACAAGGGACAAGTACAAGTTGGATAAAGGATACAAACAGGTGACAAACGACTCATCAAAGGCTAGGACAATGAAAGTTTCAGTTCTGGACAGTAAGACAGTACTACACCAAATCTGCGTTTTCCGTTGCCACAAATATGAAAATCTGGATCGTCAGAAAATCTAGAAAATAGACTCTCGGCCGAATCTAGAACATATATACAAGTCATATAATAATCACAGAAACACGGCTCTAAACAGAATTATGTACAGACATCATGTTCAGCCAGAAATCACAAGGTTGTATTCACCAGCATGAAAATGGCACAAAAGTTACTGATTTAAATCCAAGAAAAATCTGGGATATTCCCTAGTATTTTTAGTATCAACAAATAATATTTCATAATATTCCAACGTAGATAGTATAGTCAAATAAATTTGGGAAATAGCAAGATACAGCAAATTTGTGAATCTGAAATTTTTGACACAGCAGTTCTAAACGGCGATAGATTACAAAGTATAACTCAAAATCCAAATCTGTTGAAAAGGGGGTAAAATAGATACAGCAGGCTTAATTTTATATTTACAAAGTATTTACAAATAGCAACTAGAATCAGGTTGAAATTACGGTTCTTTACTGAACAGCATGAAATTCTGGAATATAGTAGTTTGTTCACAAGCTTAGAATAGTTTATAAATGTCATCAAATAAATCTACAAAAATTAGGGGTTAATTCCAGTCAAGTCTAGTCATACATAGAAAAATATTAGATCCAAATCTTATATTTAAAATCAGTTTCAAAATGGATAACTGCACCAAAATCACATAAAACAGAATTTAGAATTTTTAACACATCTGTAGCAAAACAGAAATAACTCGCAACTCACAAATCGAAACTGTGATCTGTCAAAAATTCTGGAAAATAGACAGCAGGATCTACGATTTATATTCACAAATTAGTTTGATTTACTGACCTCAACAGGGTCTAAAATACTGAAACAAAACCGGGCAGCAACAAAAAACGAAATCTTTCTCATGTATTAAATCAAATGGTTCATATGTAACGAATCCAATTTATAACAAAATACAAAACATGGTATACTAGATGTCCAAAAAAACATTGTATGGGTGTTTAAGAAATCTACCACAAGATGCTACGCCTAACACATCAAGCATGCAAGATTCATACAACATATTATGGATCACGAACAACATACATACATGCATCAAGAATCTAGTTAGATCTAAATTATTTTCATGTCAAGTGTGTAACAAAGGACGACTACGGATGGATAAAAAATAGAGACAATATCTAACAAGGGTTTTTCATGAGAATGAATCTAGGAAAAAAGAAAAGTGGCACTACAGGCAGTATTTAGTACTTTTATATACAACAAAAGAATACAAGTTACTTGCCTTGTAATTGTCGACGGATCTGACAAGAAAATAAGAATAACAGGAAGATTCCTGGGCACGAACACAATACCACAAGCGGATCACGAACGAGATGCACAAGATGATCATGATCACCACGAACACAATAAAATGAACACACGGTCACGGATCCAAAACTCTAGATCAACACGTGCACAATAAGAGAGAAAGGGACAGCCGGGGTGCACTATGAAGAGGAAGACGACGGCGGCCAAGGGCACTGTCAGCGGGCAACGCGACAGCGTGAGCGACGACAGAGGGAAGTCAGCGCTGGCTGCATCGGCTTGGGCTGTTGTCGCTATTGTCGTCTGGCTGGCGCTCAGGAAGAGAAGGAAGGAGGCAGGGGGCTGGCACTGTGGTGGTTTGCTGGCGGCGAGACGCAGGGCGGGGGGTCGCGAGGTGGGTCGCCGGCAGGGGGTAGTGGCAGGCGGAAGGTCGAAGGTCGGATGGTAGGCCGGGAGAGGGAGAGAGAGATGAGATGAGATGAGAGAGAGAATTAGGGTTAGGGTTTTGGAGATAGGAATTGTAGATAGTAAAACAAAATTTGTTGGGGATTATAGTGAGAGGTTTTTGGCAAGTTGTGATTTGGAGAATCAAGAGAATATGGGGAAAAGATATGATCTGCCTGTTAGGGAACGTGAAGAAAATATGGGGAAGACTGAGTCAAAGAAGGGGGTATTAGGTTGCGGGTTAGGATCCAGTAGGACGGGTAGATGAGTTCAAATATGGTAGATTGGGTAGAAAACCAGATCCAACAATGAAGAATTCAAATAAATAGGCAATTAGGCCATGAAATGCAACAAATAAGAAACAATAAATCATCCAGAGACAGAATAATAGGCAGACAAATGAATCTAAAAAGAATTAAACAAATAGATGAATATATAAATGCTGGAAAGAAGGACAAAATACACGGTTCAGGAAAAAGAAGGTGTACAAATAGATAAAATACACTGAGAGAAAGAATGCAGTACAAAAATACATAAAATGGGATACAGAAGTTACAAATCCTACCCACCTAACAAGAAGAATTTTTTCCTCGAAATTCAAACAAGAGATACGTAGGGTAACTCCGAAAAAGAAGGAACAACAACAACAAAAACAAAACAAAACAACTACACAAACAGATGAGGAAACCTCCGCTGGATATCCTCCTCCAGCTCCCAAGTCGACTCACCCGGCGAGTGAGGATTCCAAGAAACCCGAAACAACTTGATGACCTTGTTCTTCAGCACTTTCTTCTGCCGATCCAAAATAGCAACTGGCGGAATCTCACAAGTCAGATCCGACTGCACGGATAACTCTGAATAGTCGATCGCATGGCTCTCATCACGGATATATCTCCTGAGTTGTGAGACATGGAAGACATTGTGCACTCCCGATAAAGCCGTTGGTAATGCAAGATGATAGGCCACCTTGCCTACTCGTTCCACGATATCAAACGGTCCGATAAACCTAGGGCTCAACTTGCCCCCACCACCAAACCGAATGACACCTCGCCACGGCAATACCTTGAGGAAAACATGGTCACCAACCCCAAACTCCAAGGCTCTCCTATGGATATCTGCCCATCTCCGCTGCCTGTCTTGTGCTGCCTGAAGATGCTTCCTGATCTAAGTCACCACATCAACAGTCCTGGTGATCAACTCGGGATCCAACAACTTTCTCTCTCTAATGTCATCCCAGCACACTGGTGATTTGCACTTCTGACCATATAGTGTCTCGAACGGTGCAGCTTTAAGACTGGCCTGAAAGCTGTTATTGTACGAGAACTCTACAAGATGCAAATGGTCCTCCCATGATCCACCAAACTGCAACACATAGGACCTCAACATGTCCTCTAGATTTTGGATGGTCCTCTCTGACTGTCCATCAGTCTGGGGGTGAAAAGCTGTGTTGTACTTCAGTTTACTCCCCAAACTACTCTGAAGACTCCCAAAACTGAAACCTGAACATCATTTTCCTGTCAGATACAATACTCACTAGAACCCCATGAAGTATGATTATCTCTTGCATGTACTTCTCAGCTTGGCTCTCAGTAGGCTGTCCGACTCGGAAGGGAAGGAAATGAGCACTCTTCGTCAGTCGGTCGACAATCACCCAAATAGCATTGTGACCCTTGGGACTTCTGACAAAGCGGTCACAAAATCCATAGTGATGTGTTCCCACTTCCACTCCGAAATGGGAAGCAGTTGAAGAAGTTCGGCAGTTCTTCGATGCTCTGCCTTCACCTACTGGCAGATCAACAACTAAGACACAAACCTCGCCACAGCCCTCTTCATACCATGCCACCAGAAGTGAAGCTTCAAGTCCCGGTACATCTTAGTACCTCTAGGATGAATAGAGTACGATGACTTGTGGGCTTCCTCAAGCAACCTCTAACGAATTTCACCCTTCGGGACACACAACCTGGACCCAAAACGAAGTGATCCATCAGCATGAATAACCATATCCGTTTTGGAACCAGCCTCAACCTCTGCTCTGAATCCTTGCAACTGTTCATCACCAGCCTGAGCCTCTTTAATCTGCTCGACAAGAGACGACTGAAGCTGAAGCATCATGCAACTCCAATCAGAACTCGGCAAAACCACATCCAACTCCAACCTTCGCATCTGCTCAACTAGATCCCTCTGCTGAGCCAGGAACATGGCTGCTGGTCTCCCGCTCAAAGTATTTGGTACCAAGTTCACTTTACCAGGATGGTATTGCAAACTGATGTCAAAGTCGGCCATAAGATCCAACCAACGCCTCTGCCTCATGTTCAATTACTTTTGGGTGAAGACATACTTGAGACTCTTGTGGTCGGTAAAGATCTCCACTCGGTCTCCAAGTAAATAGTGTCTTCATAGATTCAAAGCAAAGATCACTACCGCCAAGTCCAAATCATGAGTCGGATAGTTCCTCTCATGCGGCCTCAACTGCCTCGATGCATAAGCAACAACTCGGCCCTTCTACATCAATACTACACCAAGACCCTTGCCAGAAGTGTCACAATGAACAACAAATCCACCTGAACCATCTGGAATAGTCAACACAGGCGCTGACGTCATCCTGCTCTTCTACTGAGCAAAAGCCTCACTGCAAGCCTCAGACCAACAGAACTTCTGATCCTTCCCTGTTACCTTAGTCAAAGGCCATGCTATCTTCGAAAAGTCTTGGAAGAATTTTCGATAATAGCCAGCTTCATCCAGGAAACTTGTAACCCCTGTTTTCCACTTTCTGGATTTTGGGTGTATTTTCTTTTTCCGTGTATTTATTCATATTGTATTCGTCTACTCCTTCTTGAACCAGGTATTTGATCTTCATTATAAATATATTCATCTATTTGAATTGTCTCCTTTAATTTGATCTTCTTGATTCAATTATCCGTCTATTAATTCATCTCTGATTTATCCAGCTGTTATTTTTGGATCCTCATTATATTGTTCATGCCTATTTCAATTATTCATTTTGTTCCCATCTCCTTATTTTGGATCATCCTATTTTATTTGGATCTATTTTTTTAACCCAAAATCCTATTTAAAACCCTAAATAAAGTCCTACCCAAATTCCTTTGAATCCGCTACCCTGTGCATCTACCCCATACCCAATGACTATATATATATCCTAACCCGTTAGCCACAAAACCCAAACCGTTACCTATATATACCCTACCCGTACACATTCACCATAACCCTAATTGAATCATCCCCTATATATACTACTGTATATTTCCCAACCCTACTTCGTCAGCCGCTTTCCCTCATCTTCATCCCTACCCCTCGACAGCCCCTCTCCCGATCATTTTCTCACCCCTGTGCAACCCACTTTGAACCTCTCCCGACCATCCCTTACTCCCTGTGACCCCGACCTATAGCACCTCAACACAAACACCCTGTCATCACCCCGACAGTTCAGCCCCCGGCCTCGCAGCGACAGCCACCTCAGTCGTGCCCCCTACCCCTGTCGTGATGCGGTAGCAGCCCATCATCAGCAACATCGGCAGACAACAGTAGCACTGCACTGTGCCGCCTCCCCTCGCCGCTGTCCGCCGTCATCTCGCCGTTCAGCCGTTCCCTCGATCGTGCACCACTGCTATTGCTTGGCTTTGTGTACGGGTGTCGATCTCTTGTGTGCATGTGCTTGATTTCGTTCGGGTGCTCGTAGTTCTTCCGTTCATTGAGTTCATGCCCGGAAATCCGTTCCCGTTATTCTCGCTCTTTGCTTCATTTTCGTTGTCAATTTCAAGGCAAGTAACTTGAATTTCTTTTGTTGTATAATACAAGTCTAAATACTGCCTGTAGTGTAGCTTTTGTTCCTAAAGTCAATTTCCATGAAATCCCTTGTTTGATCTTGTCTCTAGTTGTTGATCCATCCGTAGTTGTCTCGTTACACACATGACATGAAATAACTTAGATCAAATAAATTCTTGATGTATACATGCATGTTGTTCGTGATTTATGAGGTGTTGTATGATCTTGTATGCTTGATGTGTTAGGAGTAGTATAACTTGTTGTAGACGTGTTAAATACCTTATACCATTTTTCTTGTACATCTAGTATACCATATTTCGCATTTCGTTATGATTTGGATGTGTTTCATATGACCTAGTTCATTTCATGCATGAAGAATATTTATGTTCTTACTGTTACCCCGTTTTGTTCAGTATTTTAGACCCTATTAAGGTCAGTAAATGAAAATTATTTGTGAATATGAATTATAGATAATTATGTCTACTTTCCAGAATTTCTGACAGATCTCAGTTTCGATTTGTGAGTCGCAAGTTATGGCTATTTTACTACAGATGTGTAGAAAATTACAGATTTGGTTTTATATGAATTCTGGAGAGTAATTTATTTTATACTGATGATAAAGATAATATTTTGATCTAATATTTTGCTGAGTACAACTAGACTTGATTGGGATTAATCCCTAATTTTTGTGGATTTAATTGATGAATTCTATGTACTATTCTATGTTGGCAAACAACTACTATACTTGCAAAATTTTCATGCTGTTCAGTAAAGAACCTTAATTTCAACCTGATTCTACTTGCTTTTTATAAAATATTTGTGAATATGAAATGTAGCCTACTGTATCTATTTTATCACCCTTTTGACGGATCAAGATTTCGTTTTATATTTTGTAATCTATTGATGTTTTAGTACTGCTGTGTCCAGAGTTTCAGATTTACAAAATTACTATATCTTGCTGCACTCTGATTTTATTTGACTACACTATCTATATTGGAAAATTATGAAACTTTATTTTCTATTACTAGAAATACTAGGAAATATCCCAGATTTTTCTTGGATTTAATCAGTGAGTTTTTATGCCGTTTTCCTGTTTATGAATACAAACTTATGATTTCTAGCTCAACATATTTTCTGGATACAATTCTGTTTTGAGCCCTATTTTTGTGAAATACCATATGACTTATATATATTTGCTGGATTCAGTTGGAATTCTATTTTTTATATTTTTAACGGATCCAGATTTGCATGCTTATGGCAACGGAAATCCCAGATTTGGTACAGTACTGTCTTGCTGTCCAGAACTAGAATTTTCGTTGTCTTAGTCTATTATAAGTCTTTTGTCATCCGTTCGTGTCCTTCATTCAACTTGTACTTGTCCCTTGTTGTCTCTCCATATTTCTTGACTTGTTTGTGCACGTCCATGCTTGCTTGAATAATAATAACAAGAAACTAAGACGGGGTTTAAAGGGAAAGATCTAATAGTGAAAAATATAGAAATGTGTACTCGGAAGAGGATTCATATATCCTACTTGGCTATTTGGAGCTTGATACTTGGTTATTTTGAGCTTGACACATGGTTACTTGATACTCGCACACTTGACACGTAATACTTGGTTATTTGGAGCTTGATACTTGATACTTGGAGCTTGATACTTGTTACTTGGAGCTTGATACTTGATACTTGGAGCTTGTCCCTGAGTACACTGCCTTCTATGATCCACTATGAAATCTAAAATGTAATTTGCATGTATGTAGCAACCATGTGGTAAAAATATAGGACGCATGAAGTACTACCTAGATAGGACTAGATACAAGACTTGAACATGATCACTTGACACTTGCTACTTGTTACTTGTACATGATACTTGATTCTTGACACATGAGACCTGTTACTCGTTTACATGATACTTGATACTTGTTACATGCCACTTGCACTCGTTCATCTTGCCATGCTAGTTGTTTCTGTTCTTGATTTAGAGTTAGTTCTCTATTTTGTTGTTACATCCTTTCCATACTATACTTGCTTCCGCTGTCACTCTATTCTTGTTTATCTTTCCTGTACTTATTGCCTGCCCTACAAGCAGCCCGTAACTTGCATTGACGGGCATTTTATTTTTCTTTCCTTTTCCTACAATTTGTTAAATTGCAGATTATGGTGATCTGCTGCCCGATGGAGTAGGTGATCTGAGATTCTAGTTGGCTGGAGTTCTTGCTACATTTATTTATCTCTTGTTGCTTATTTTGAATAATTGTACTTGGTTACATGGATTATTTTATATTGGGCTTTGTGTCCCAGACTTGTATTTTATTCCAGACATGATATTTGAAATTCAGTATTCTTGTTTCTTATTTCAAGTAATCTTGTTGACTATATTAATTCAGTTATGCATGCGTGGTTGACTATTTCTCTTGTATATATCTTATTTATACTTGTGCTTGTTGTAAAGATCCTGACAGCTTATGAATGGTGAAAGCAATTCACTGGACTTAGTCACGTATCCGTATTCCGTATCTCCTTTTCGGAAAGCGGGGCGTGACAAAACTCCTCACTTTTGACACTGACTTGGGGACTGGCCAATCTTTCACAGCCGCAATCTTGGACGGATCAACAGAGATACCATCACCCGAGATAATGTGCCTCAAGAAGGTAACTCGATCAAGCTAAAACTTACACTTGCTGAGTTTCCCATAGAGCTTTCTCCCTCAAGGTCTGAAGGACCAACCTTAGATGCTCAGTGTGCTTCTTCTGGCTCCGAGAATACACCTAAATATCATCGATGAAGACCACCACAAATCTATCCAGGAACGGGGAAAATACCCTATTCATTAGACTCATGAACACAGCTGGCGCGTTCGTGACTCTGAAAGGCATCACTAGGAACTCATAGTGCCCATACCTGGTCTTGAACGCGGTCATCTGCACATCAGTTGCTTTCACCTTGACCTGATGATATCCTGAGCGAAGATCCAAATTCGAAAGGACATTTTCTCCGCCCAACTGGTCAAACAAGTCATCAATCCTGAATAGCGAATACTGGTTCTTCACAGTAACATTGTTCAGTTCCCGGTAGTCAATACACAGTCGACGAATACCATCCTTCTTGCTGATAAAAAGAACTGGAGCACCCCATGGTGAAACGCTGGGCCGGATGAACCCCAAATCTAGCAAACCCTGAATCTGCAGCTTCAGCTCTGCTAGCTCAACTGGTGTCGATATCGGCACCGTACCAGGCTGAACTTCAATACCGAACTCCACATTCCTATCAGGATGTAATCCAGGTAACTCCTCTGAAAATACATCCAGAAAATTTCCGTACTACTAGAGGCGCAGCCTCACAGCCTGTGTGCAACTCCATCGCACAAGTGTCCTGATCAACTGCAGTCTCAGTTTGGCCAAGGGCGATCTCCCTGGCATGGAACTTAAACTTTGTGCAACCTGGGATTCGGAATACAACTTTCTTGGCACAGCAATCAATGATGGCATGGGACTCACCCAACCAATCCATACCGATAATGGTGTCAAATCAGGAATTCCCAATGACGATCAGGTCAGCCTTGAAATCCGCACCACCAATAACTATGGGACTCTGTTTGCATTCCCAAGAACAGACGACAACACCGCCACCTCTGACAATGCTCCAATCCTCAGGCATGATGCTGCACACCAACTGATGCCAAGCCACAAAGCAGGATTATATGAAGGAATGGGTCTCCCGGAATCAAAGAGAACATGAGTAGGGAAAGAACAAACTAGTATAACACCTAAGATAGAGCCAAAATGCAAGGGAAAAGAAATGACGATTATGCAATGGGGAAAAATAATGCAGAGCAGATAATATGAAAGAATAGAGCAAAGCAATGAAAGTAACAAGGGAAATAACAACAATGGAAAGTAAAGATACCTACAACAACACCTTCTATCGTCTCAGCATCTGCATCTGTCAGGTTGTAAGCCTGACCTCTCCTCGGAGCCGTGGTCCTCTGACCGACAATCTAGCGCTGAGGAGGAAGCAGTGGCCAGACCAGACCACGAGCTGGCACTTCCTACTGAACCAAACCCCTGGCTGGAAGAGCCATCCTCTGCTGCGAGCAATCTCGCACTGAGTGGTCAGCAGCACCACAGCCAAAGCAACGGCGATTGGCGCGCCTGCAGCCCTTGCGCTCATGCCCAGTAATTCGACAAAAGTCGCAAAAACCAACTCTCTGAGGGCCAACAGAAGAGTAAGGAGCTGCCCTGACCGGATGGGCTGGGACAAGCCTCCGAATTGGGCCACCAGAAGGCCTAACAGCAGCAGCGAGGTGCTGAACAGACCACTGAGGAGGAGCCAGCCTGCTGCGAGCCTGCTCCTGAGCTCGGGCTGCCTCAAGAGCCTCAGCATAAGTACGTAAATGAACGGAAACGAGATGCATCTGAATATTCCGCTCAAGCCCCAGAAGGAATCTCCGAGCTCGATCCTCTTCGTTCGCCACTAAAACGGCTTCGAAGTGGCTAAGCCCGGTGAATTCTGCTGCGTACTCATCCACTGACATGGCACCCTATTTCAGGGCAAGGAAAAGCTGCTTCATCTCAACTCGAGTGCTGCTAGGGAAGAACTTCTCCAAGAAACTCCTCGTGAATGCGGTCCAAGCAACGGGCCTCTCGAGCCTTTCGGACTCAGCCTTCTACCATATGTGGGCAAGTTCCACCAGCTGGATGGTTACCACATCCACACGATTAGTATCAGCAACTCTCGCTGCCAACAACAACTGCTCCGTCCTAATCAACCACTGTTTGGCCTCAAGCAGCATCTCAGTGACAAAAAATTTGTCAGGGTCCAGCCTCATGAAATCTACAACTGTACCCGGACGAGGAGGAAGAGCTGCCTACGTAGGCACAATGGGAGTCGGGTTCCGAGCAACTTCCAATGCGTCCATCACAAGATTACTGTGATTCTGCTACATGTGGATCAATCGCTCCAACACATTCGTAATAGCCTCTAATCTAGGCTGTTCCTCCTATGGACGGGAAGTGGGACCTCTCTGAGCCATGGCCTGCACAAATCCAAAAACAATTAGCATCAAGATCAAAGTTGATTATAATTTATTCATGTTACGGCATGGTCTGTGTACTGTTGAGCCAATTCTTGATCGAGCCCAAACTTGTCTAACATATTAGTCAAGCTAATACATGAGCCAAACCTGGAGCTCTGATACCACTAAAAACCATGTCACACCCCGCTTTCCAAAAAAGAATACGGAAGTCCAGCGAATGGCTTTCACCATTCATGGCTTTACAACATATACAAGAATAAACAAGAGATATACAAGAGGAGTAGTCAACCACGCATGAATTACTGAATTAATATAGTCAACAAGATTACTTGAAAGGAAACAGGAATATTAAATTTCAAATAATCAAGTCTGGAACAAAACACAAGTCTGGGACAAAATGCCCAATACAATATCTATGTAACAAGTTACAATTATTCAAAATAAACAACAAGAATAAATAGTAGCAAGATCTCCAGCCAACTAGAAACTTTGGAAAACAAACGCCCGTCAATGCAAGTTACGGGTCGCTTGATGTAACGCCCTTGCCCTTAAGCTCAGACAATTTATACAATTTAGAATACAAATTAGATACTAGTAGTACAACTGTCCACCACAGACTGCCTCTCAAAAGGGGGTTAACCGGATTGGTGACTCTTGATCATAAGCTATATTATTTATATTATATTATATTCTTTCATTTTACCGACATGGGAACTTATTTCATTATCTCTTACCTTTTTCCCTGAGTACTCAGCGGGTGAGCCCCCATGAAATCCCCTCCACGTCACAACACTCTTTCATGCTGTTTGCTCAACATTTCAATTCATGCTGCTTGACTTTGACGTGTGCCCTTCATTTCCATTTAATACAATTCATTTTTCCACCTTTTTTTTACCATACAACTGCATACATTTTATAAGTAACAGCTAACACTAATACTAAACTTTATATATATTTATAGAGAAATGTTTCATTGAAAACGCAAATATCTGTAAAATTGTGGAAAACCACTAAGCGGGTGGGCCTCCATGAAATCCCCTCCACGTCACAACACTCTTTCATGCTGTTTACTCAACATTTCAATTCATGCTGCTTGACTTTGATGAGGCCCTTCATTTCCATTTAATACAACTAGTATCATGCACGTGCAATGCACGTAGAGGGAGATTGAAAAAGATAGAAAAAAATACCAACACGTGCGCTGCACGTGTTGACACATATACACAAAAAAATTAAAAATTGTTTTTTTGTTTACCAACCTCATCTCTCCCATTATAATAGTTATTACTAGTATCATGCACGTGCGATGCACATGGAGGGAGAATGAAAAAGACAAAAAAAAACTACCAACACGTGCGCTGCACGTGTTGACACACATGCACAAAAAAATAAAAAATTGTTTATTTGTTTACCAACCCCATCTCTCCCATTATAATAGTTATAGATTCATTTTTCCACCTTTTTTCTACCATGCAACCTGCATACATTTTATAACAACCAACACTTATACTAAACTTTATATATATTTATATATACTATATATATATATGTCTTTTTTTTTAAAAAAAAAACTACGGGGTGTTACTGTTACACACACTCCCCTTCAGAAATCAGCGACGGACATGCACAATCTAATGCAGGCGCGCCAACTGGGTCTACTGTTTACTCAACATTTCAATTCATGCAGTTTGACTTTGACGTGGGCCCTTCATTTCCATTTAATACAATTCATTTTTCCACTTTTTTTTTACCATGCAACCTGCATACATTTTATAAGTAACAGCCAACACTAATACTAAATTTTATATATATTTATAGAAAAATGCTCCATTGAAAATGTAAATATCTTTGAAAATGTGGAAAACCACTTAGGCCTAATGCCTAGGATCATTTTCACGTTTTCACAGACATTAGGTCGTTTTCACAGACATTTACGTTTTCAAAAATGCATTTTTTTTTTTGAAAACTACGACTGGGTCTATAGTCCTGGTGAATCACTGTAGCCAACCCACCGCTCGACTATATAGAGTGCCCCACACTCGGTATCGAAAGTCGGCTCTGATACCTATTTGTAACGCCCCTGTTTTTAGCTCTGACAATTTATATAATTTAACAGACTGCCTCTCAAAAAGTAGTTAATCGGATTGGTCACTCTTGAGGTTATATTATTTATATTATGTTATATTCTTTCATTTTACCGATATGGGATCTTATTTCACTATCTCTTACCTTTTTCCGTGAGTACTCAGCGGGTGGGCCCCTGAAATCCCCTCCACATCACAACACTCTTTCATGCTGTTTGCTCAACATTTCAATTCATGCCGCTTGACTTTGACGTGGGCCCTTCATTTCCATTTAATACAATTCATTTTTCCACTTTTTTTACCACGCAACCTGCATACATTTTATAAGTAACAGCCAACACTTATACTAACTTTATATATATTTATATATACTATATATATATCTTTTTTTTCGAAAACTAGCAGGGGCGTTACAAATAGTATCAGAGTCGACTTTCGACAGCGAGTATGGGGCATATTTTATAGTCAGGCGGTGGGTTGACTGCAGCGATTTATCGGGACAATAGACTCAGTCGGCGGACTGTGATTGCTTGTTATGATTAGTCTGGTGAGACTATATACCCAGTCGGCAGACTGTGGTTGCCCAGAGAGGGCAGATAGAAAATGCAGATGCTCCACATCGGTTAGAAAGTAGATCCTGCACTAGATTGTGCATGCCCGTGCTCAGCGAGGACGCTGATTTCTGAAGGGGGGTTGTGTGAACACCCCGGTAACTTCAAAGTATAATAGTATATATATAGTATATATAGTATAATATATGGTATAAGTATATGGTAAAAATGACATTCAGATGGTGTATATGTTAATATGTTGAATGAAATGATGGAGGAGGGGCCCATCGTGAAGGACAAGCAAGATGTTGTTGTTGCTTGATTTCGTCAAAGGCTTTGACGTGGCATTTAATGGGCCTACCCGGGTGTATGGGAGGAGCATGGCTTTTCATGGGATTAAAGAGGTAAGGAAGTGAGTAACTAAATCCCATACCGGTAAAAATCGTTAAAAATAATAATAACAAATAACAATGCCTATGATCAAGAGTCACCAATTCGGTTAACTATCTTTTGAGAGGCAGCCTGTGGTGGGTAGTTGTACTACATGTATCTAATTTGTCTTATAAATTGTATAAATTGTCTGAGCTAGGTGCAGGGGCGTTACACTTGAAGTGCAGACAACAAGTACAGAAAAATACAGATAGACAAGTATAGAGTAACAACGGAGAATGTGACAGCAATTTCAAGTCTTGTATCTAATCCTATCTAGGTAGCACTTCATGCATCCCAAAATTTTACCACATTGTTGCTACATTCAAACAAGTTGAGTTTAAATTTCGTAGTGGATCATAGAGGGCTCAAGTATCAAGTGTCAAGTAATCACGTATCAAGTATCGAGTATCACGTAGGATCTATAGATCCCCTTCCGAGTACACGTTTCTGCATTTTCCACTACTAGATCTTTTACTTTAACCCCGACTTGGTTCTTGTTATTATTATTTAAAGCAAGCATGGAAGTGTAAAAACAAGGCAAGAAACATGATAAGATAATAAGGGACAAGTACAAGTTGGATAAAGGACACGAACGGGTGACAAACGACTCATTAAAGGCTAGGACAATGAAACTTTCAGTTCTGAATAGTAAGACAGTACTGCACCAAATCTGAGTTTTCCGTTGCCACAAACATGCAAATCTGGATCCGTCAGAAAATCTAAAAAATAGACTCTCGGCCGAATCCAGCACATATATACAAGTCATATAATAATCACAAAAACAAGGCTTTAAACAGAATTATATACAGAAATCATGTTCAGCCAGAAATCACAAGGTTGTATTCACAAACATGAAAATGGCACAAAACTTACTGATTTAAATCCAAAAAAAATCTTGGGTTCTCGTATCAGCAAATAATATTTCATAATATTCCAACATAGATAGTATAGTCAAATAAATTCGGGAAACAACAAGATACAGCAAATTTGTGAATCTGAAATTCTTGACACAGCAGTACTAAACGGCGATAGATTACAAACTATAACTCAAAATCCATATCGGTCGAAAGGGGCCGGGGGGGGGGGGGGGGGGGGGGGGGGTAAAATAGATATAGCAGGCTACATTTTATATTTACAAAGTTTTTACCAACAACAAGTAGAATCAGGTTGGAAATTATGGTTCTTTACTGAACAGCATAAAATTCTGGAATATAGTAGTTTGTTCCCAAGCCTAGAATTGTTTATAAATTTTATCAAATAAATCTACAAAAATTAGGAGTAAATCCCAGTCAGGTCTAGTCATACCCAGAAAAATATTAGATTCAAATCTTATATTTAAAATCAGTTTCAAAATGAATAACTACACCAAAATCACATAAAACAGAATATGGATTTTTTAACACATCTGTAGCAAAACAGCAATAACTCGCAAGTCACAAATCGAAACTGCGATCTGTCAAAAATTCTGTAAAATAGACAGCGGGATCTAAAATTTATATGCACAAATTAGTTTGATTTACTGACCTCAATATGGTCTAAATTACTGAAACAAAACCGGACAGCAGCAAAAATCGAAATCTTTCTCATGTATTAAATCAAATGGTTCATATGTAACAAATCCAGTTTATAAGAAAATACAAAACATGGTATACTAGATGTCCAAAACAACATGGTATGGGTGTTTAACACATCTACCACAAGATACTACGACTAACACATCAGGCATGCAAGATTCATACAACATATCATGGATCACGAACAACATACATACATGCATCAAGAATGTAGTTAGATCTAAATTATTTTCATGTCGTGTTTGTAACAAAGGGCGACTACGGATGGATCAACAAATAGAGACAATATCTAACAAGGATTTTTCATGAGAATGAATCTAGGAACAAAAAATGGCACTACAGGCGGTATTTAGTACTTGTATATACAACAAAAGAATACAAGTTACTTGCCTTGTAACTATCGACGGATCTGACGAGAAAATTAGAATTACGAGAATAGATTACCGGGCACGAACACAATACCACAAGCGGATCACGAACGAAATGCACAAGATGATCACGATCACCGCGACCGCAATAACACGAACACACGGTCATGGATCCAACACTCTAGATCAACACGTGCACAATAAGAGAGAAAGGGACAGCCGGGGTGCACTGATGAAAAGGACGACGACGGCAGCCAAGGGCTTTGGCGGCGGGACAGCGCGGCGGCATAAGCGACGGTGGAGGGGAAGTCGGTGCTGGCTGCGTCGACTTGGGCTGTTGTCGCTGCGGTCGTCTAGCTGGCACTCGGGAGGAGAGGGAAGGAGGTAGGGGTTGGCACTGTGGTGGTTTCCTGGTGGCGCGACGCACGGCAAGGGGTGGCAAGGTGGGTCTCCGGTAGGGGGTAGCAGCAAGCGGAAGGCCGGAGGTCGGGGGGGTAGGCCGGGAGAAAGAGAGATGAGATGAAAGAGAGAATTAGGGTTTGGGTTTTGGAGTTTTAATGCTTTTAATTACTTATTGTTTTATCAAACTTAATGTATTGTGACTTATTATCTATTTGTGATTGGATTATTATTGTATTGGGCTTATGGCCCGAATTTTGTTATTATTTCTAGACGTTGGTTTATTGTATTTGGATATTTCATATTGCTTCTTCCAATATTGTTCATGAGATTATTATTATTGCACGTGCATTTATTTTGTATTGATTATATTATTGAGTTGATCAGATAAACAGCTTATGAGTGACGTTAGTTATTTACTGGGCCAATGTCAAGTGCTCGTATTCCGTATTTTCGGGAAGCGGGGCATGACATGTCACTTGTATTTTGTGGGTTAATAGGTTCACTCCCTTCGCTCATTTTTTTAATATGATCTGCATTTATATGTTGATAAAATATACTTTGAAGACCACATATTTACAGCTGTAGTTGGTTAAATGTTCCTTTTAATTGCTTCACAGTCTCCTTTAGGTAGACTATATCCTGTTCTATATGTTGGACACTATTTTTTATCCTGTAAAAATAAAATTGTTAGGTTCTTGATAAGAAATATGCTAGGATGTTATCTTTTCCTTTTATATTTTCTATTGAGAAGTCGTATTGTGCTAACTCTATTTGCCATCTTATCAACCTTTTATTTGCTATAGTTGGGTCTATTATTTTGTTAATGTAACTCTTTGCTTGTGTATTATCTGTGCTTACTGTGAATTTTGTATGTATTATGAATAACTCAAACTTTTTTATAGCTTTTAAGATTGCTAGTAGTTCCTTTTCATTTATGTGGTAATTTTGTTGGGTCTGTGTGAATGATCCACTAGTATATCTAGCTAGTCTTTCCTCTTCTTCACATATTTCAATGAATTTTAATGCTGCTCCCTAATTATTTTCACATGCGTCTGTTTCTATTATCCATGAACATTCTTTAATAGGTAATCTTAGCTTATTTAATTTTGAAGTTTGTTGTTTTAATATTTTAAGTTTTTCTTCATCCTGTGTGGTCCATTCTCATTTCTTAAACTTTTTTAGTTTTTATTGTAACCAATTTTGTTTTTGCTGATAAATTTGGTATGTATCCTCTTGTTTGGTTTAGTAACCCGATTATAGATTATACCTCTTTTTTCTTTTAGGACATTAGGAAATGTCTTTATTTTTTCAGTTATATGTGGTTGTAGTTCTATTCCTTCATGTGATAATTTTATTCCTAAGAATTCTATCTCAGTTTTGAACAATTCCATTTTCTTTTTTGATAGTATAAGACCTGTATTTTTTACGCTAAAAAAAACCCTTGAACTGTGGCCTTTATGCAGAAAACCTCCCTGACCTTTTTTTTATGCAGAAAACTCCCATGAACTATTGTTGCAAAAAACCCATCCAGCCAACGTGAGACTTCTGCTAAAGTTGAGGGAGGTTTTTGACAATAATGCGAAAGATTTATGATGCTTTTTGAAACAACTTGCAAAGATGAATGGGGTTATCTGATACAAGTAGAAATGTTAGATGTGGTTTTTTGAAATACTTCGGGGGGGGGGGGGGGGGGGGGTTGCAACAACCATACTTTAGGGGGGGTTTCTGCATAAAAAAAAAGGTCAGGAGGATTTTCTGCATAAAGACCATAGTTCAAGGGGTTTTTTTTCTTTCTTTTCAAATTTAGCCTATTTTTTTTACTATTTCTATGGATTTTAGTAGATGCTTTTTATGTTGTTCTTCGTTTTCGGATCCTATTAGAATATCATCTACATTTCCTAATATGAAATTGTTGTATTTTTCAAATATTTTATCCATATATTCTTGAAATATTTTTGGACTATTTTTATATCTGAATGGTAATACATTCCATTCATAGAATCTTTGAGGTGTGCTAAATGATGTTAACTATTTTGAATCTTCTGTTAGTTTTACATGGTAAAATCCTGATTTATTATCGAATTTCGAATATATTTTTCTTGTTCTTACTGTGTTAAGTAGTATTTGCATATCTGGTAGTGGGCATCCAAATCTCTTAGTATTTTTATTTAGTTTCTTATAATTTACTATCATTCGAGATTTACCTCTTTTTTCTTCAGAATGTTTTCTTACTATGAATGCTGGTAATGAATGTGGGCTTTGAGATTTTATTATGTAATTATTTTCCATTAATACTTTTATATGTATTTTGAACACTTCTAGGTCTGTTGGAGTGTGTCTTATAGGTTTAATTTTTATTATTTTGTTATTATCTATTAACTCTATATGTGCTGTGGATTTACTTAAGTCCCATTTTGCCAAGGGGTCCTCTCCGCACAGTTCTTCTAATTGTTTTTGTAAAATTTCTTTTGTAGTTATTTCTTGGACTTGTTGTATTCTAGTTTTGTTTGGTAAATATTGATATTCACCACGCTGGATTGAAAAAACTCTGATATGCGGCAGGTCGGTTCTAGAATAAGGTTGGGTTATTCTAATTGCTATTGCTTGGTGTCTACAAGGTGTTGTAAATACAACTAATTTTTGTGATATGGTTATAGGATAGTATTATTGGAAAAAGTCATTTCCTAATAGCACATCATTATTCATATCATCAAACTAGTATATAATTGGTATTTTTAGTATGTAATTTTCTATTTGTACATTAACTTTTTTTTTAATACTTATCAAGTATGATAGTTTGTCCAGTTAATCCAGTTATTTCTTTTTTATTATATCCATCTTGTTTCCATTTTGATAGTATATTTTCGCGGCATAGACTAGTGCCTCTCCGGTGTCTATTAGAATGTGATAGTTTCTTGATTTGTATCATTCGTAAACAAATTCTGTTAGTATGTATAACGTGTTCTTTGTTACTCTTAATGGATTCATTTGTTCAATATTCTATTTATTACTATACTTTTATTGTTTACTGTTATTGTGATTTTTTCTTCTTGAATTGAGTAAGGTTGCACCGATGTAAGGAAGTTAGTTCCTAATAGCATTTCATTAACATGGTGTTCTGGGTCTACCTGTAAATAAAATAACATTTCATTTCTACCATTTATCCTCAGTGGTAGTATTATTTTATGTACAATTGGATATCTATTATTGTAATAGTCTAGGTAGTAATATGGGTTTTCTAATGACATTAATTCAGTTGTTTTTATATTTTTTTTGTTTAATATGTGAATTAGTAGCTCCTGTATCTACTAAGACAATTTGTTTATTCCATTTTCCATTGTCATAATATTTTATTTCTATTTTAAATTGGTTATTGTTGTGGTTGTCTAATGTATTTATTATTGGTATTAATTCCAATTCTTGTTGTTTGTTTCTTATTGATAGTGATCTCTTTCCGAACATTATTTGTGGTATTTTTCCTTTTGCAATTTCTTTTGTTTTATTAAAGTCGAATTCTATATAATTTGGTATAGTCATTTTAGGATTTTATCTTGTTGGTTTGTATCTTATAATTTGCTAAATAGTTGTTCTGTTTTAAAATTATTTGTATTTCTATTTTTTACTTCATGCTTACTAGTAAAAGCATAAATATTTCTTATTTGTATGCTCATAACTTTGCTTTTTTATATCAGTTCTACTCCAGATAATCTGTGGTACATGACTAGACTTTTGTCTTTATTTTCTTCGACCATGCTTATAGGAAAATTAGATTTTATGCTAAATTTTATCTTTTGCTACATTAAGTTTCCTTGTACTATTCCTATTAAGGCATCTTATGTACTTGATATTATTCTATCATCCATTAGGTATATTTCCAAGGGTGTATTTATTCCTTCCTTAAAATAGGCTTTTATTATTATTTGTACAACTCGTATTTGTATGTGTCTTAATATTTTTCTGGTTTTCTCACTTATTTTTGCATATTTTGTCTTATTATTCTTTCGGTTATTAATGAGATTATGGTTTTTCCTTGTGCTTGTTCAATGTCTATAGGTTGTTCATTAATCCTGGCTATTATGATAATACTTTTCTTTCTTTCGAATATTGGTAGTTTAAATATCTTCTTTGGGTTTATATCTAATTTGGTTGCTCTTATTTTATCATATTTTTGTATGTCAAAGCACATTCTTTTTCTTACTTCTTCATTGTTTTCTTCTCTTTCTAATTGTTCTCCTATTTCTGTTATTTCTGTAATCATATTTATTTCACATTCTTCTGTTTCACCTTCATTACTTCCACTGTCTTCTTCCATTACCATTGTTTCTTTATCTTCACTTATTTCTAACCAGTTTTCCTCATTTTCTATGGGTTCATAATTTATGTTATTCATTTCTTCAATTTCTTCTACGTATTTTACATTTTCTTTTTTCATTCTCTTAGGACAATTTGGTGATATATGTCCTACCTCTCCACATATATAACAATTATATTTCTTAGGGTTTTTTGTATATTGTCTATTTTTATTTATTATTCTAAAGTTTTTTATAGGGTTTTTTATATCTCTTAAAAGTTTTTCTAATTTTTTGTTTATATTTTTAGAATTTTTGTTTACCCTTCTTTGTATAATTATAGTTATTATTACATCTCAATGATTCGGTCTTACATCTTTACATCAAATTCTTTGTTTATATGTTCTATAGTATTTCATTGTTACTCTAGCATCTTGGCACAATTTATCCCTATAATCTTTTACAAATTGTATTCTATACCCTAAAGTATCTATTTCTGGTTTTAATTTCTCACCTATGTATGCACTATATATATTTATACTCCATGGATCAGGTAGTTTTAGAAAGAATGAGTCCAAAATTGGACTCCGTTCTTTTTTTGTGTAATAACTATCTTGAAAATATTCTCGGAATTCACAAGTATAGTTGTCAAAATAACACATGTCACATATTTCTAAGTTACTTAGTCTCTATCTTGCTTAATTCTTTTTGTATATAGTGTGTTTTTCTCATTTATCATAGACACTGAATTCTATTCTTATTGCTATTTCTTAATATGTAATTATTTCTTTCAGACCTAAGGTTTGTTGGGCTGAGATTTCTTCAGTTTCTTTATCATCAATTGATCTTGATTTTCTTATAGTATATCTTTCTTTTTTCTTTAATCCATTCCACCAATTTGCTACTACTCCTATGAAGGTAGCTTCTATAAATTTCTCAAATGCGTTTCCTGAAAGATTTTGCTTAGATCCTACTATTAGTGAGGCCTTTACCAATTATTCTATTGTTCTATCAACGTCTTTTACATAGTCAAGATCTAGTCATTCTCCATTTCCTGTTATTCATTTTTCGTAGTGTTCTGTAGGTTCATATTTTGGGGTTTCTTTTTCTTTGTCTCTTCCTAACTTATTATTTTTTGTATTTTGCCATTTTCATGGTAATTGATAAGATCTTTTGTTAGGTGGTGGTTTTAAGATTTCGTACATGTCTGTTTGAGTTATCGTAGGTTTTGCTATAATCTTTTTTTTATCTCGATCCATTTTTGTTTCTTCATTTGTTATATCTAGGTTTTTTAAGGCTTCCTCTACTTCCACTATATTGGGATTTTCCATTAAATCTTCTATTTCTAAAATATTTATATTAAGTTTTGTTATAGCTTCTAACTCTTTCATACCTTCTTCCGTTATGCCTAGTTCTTCCTCTATGTCTTCAGTTATATATCTACATAGTTCTTTTATATTCTTATTTATGATTTTTAAATCTTTTCTTATAATTCCTACAAACTCAGGACCATTGCAATCTTCTTCCAACTCTTGTATGTTTATCATATAAATTTTTTGTCCTATATTTGGATTTAATCTTACTGCTTTATCAGCCATACTTAGCCTAATATTTTGTATGCTAGTAGGTGTTGGTAATACCAGCTTGTTTCTTCGTTCCTATAATCTAATACCTTGTATGTTATATGTTTTTGTATTTCTTAGATAGTTTTTTAGTTATTTTACTTGTTATTAACAAATAATCTGATATTTCCTATCAGTTATATGCTTTCTTTGTGTCAATCTTCTATCAATGCATCTGATTTTAAATTTTGATAGATTTTTTAATCTTAATTTCTTTATTTTCTGTGAAATATCCACTTTTTAAATAGGGTAGTGGGATATGTAAATTTTTATTTTTAATGTTGTGTAAATATCTCCAAAGCTAGGGTCTTTCATGAAAAATTACTTCCAACCGTTCTATTTTTATAAATAGTTTGGAGGGTGTCCTACATTTACAAATATTTTCTAAAAATGTCCTCCATATGAAATTGAGTCTAGATTTTCTATGCCCGATATGACATGATTTCTTTTCCCTGTTACTAGATGCTCAAAGTGATGGAAGATGCCCAAACTATTTGTGTAAGCCTCCTCGTCAATGAGCCCATAAAATAAAATAAAACAATTATATATAATAAAAAAATTATATTTTTTAAAAAAGAAGGTTATTAGTCACAGACTAACAAACACATTCACACGCACACAAACTCTCACAATAGTCTCATAATAAATGGATGATACCAATGGAGATTGAACCTCCAACCTATTGCTCACTAACGAAGATGTTTACCACTAGATCATAATATCACTTGCTAATTTACTAATATTTAATTAGGTGATGATATATATCATAACTAGTCGAACCAATAAAATAAAATTCTATATTGAAATTGAACATATCAATTATCAATTATATTAGTGAGTATATAAAAAAGTATTTGTAGTAGTACTCAAAAGAAATCTACAAGGTGACTCATGTCACTCCATTCTTTAAATGGGTATCTACATGCCACTCCATTCTTTAATATATGCGCTGCCATCATATTCTTTTAATTATTATAGACCAGTAACCTGCACGTTTCTAATCAATTTTATTTATTTATTTTATAAAGTAAATAATAAGACGTAATCTGCACTCAAACCTGAGATATCGCTTTACTCATACATACTCTTTACAAATTATTCCTAGTGGCACAAACTTTTATTTTATATAAGTGTCATTTTTGTAAATAATTATGTTGTAAATAAATTTGAACTTTGAGGGTATTATGGTAACTAAAAATAGTTGAGTAAATGAATGGTTAATATAACTCCTACTTAAAAATAAATTGGTGAAATTAGATGATTGAATGTCTACAAATAACAGGTTGTCTATAAATGATAATCCCAATTCTCCGAAGAAATTAGAGATGTATTAGTTATTTAGCATAAATAATGTACAAAATACTGTATATATGTTCTGAATTTACAATTAAGATTTAATCGAATGGTGTGAATAGTTTATATAATTTTTTACTACAAACAGTGTGGATAACATTAAATTAAGTAGGTTGTCATTATATTGCCAGGGTCCCAAAGTTTTTGGTTTTTCTTGAATAATGAAAGGTAATGTGCCACCGTTTAAGATAGTGAAGAAATAAACAAAAATCATAAGACATCTGACAAGCCTTGATTCGAGTAATGCAAGGTCAATAACATGCTAGCAAATATGCCATAATAAAATAAGCTAAATACTAGTACGAAATTAGAGCTAAAACCAAACGAGGCAACCACTCAAAGACACCTCCAAAACTAGCCCAGAGTGACCCTCCCCTCCAGTCCATTATCTCAATCCGCACCTGTACCCAATTGACCCTATCCCTTTCCAATCCTCAGTCACCTCTACCGATATTCTTCTTGTTATAAATTTATATAATTGTAGAAATTACCCCCACATGCAGTATATTACTCTACTATGTTTTCCTATGAACACGCTTTAAAACGATACAACATATAAAAGTAAGCATTATAATACCATAAATATTAAAAAATAAATTAATTGATCTAATATAAAAGAGTTATAAATGTCATACGAAAAAAAAAAAAAAAACTTACATGGCCATATATAGTGATATTATCCATTGCATGAAGCAGCGAGAAGCCAGACAAATGCGGTTGTTTAGATCTGATGAAGAACTTGCTTTGTATGTCAAGAAGGAAAAATATTTGACAATTAACTTTGGTGTTCTCAGTGTATTCTACTATACTATCATATGTTAAATACTTTCTAAGATGTACACTATAATATTGTTCATGTATAATACTGGATACACTTACTTTCCAGCATCGCATGAATTTAAAACTTCCATCATGGAGTTTATATAGCTCAAGTTTGAATAGTACGACAACAGTTAGTTGTAAATAAAAGTCCATTTTTGAATTATTACAAATGGAGGTGTAAAATCTAACTTCTTAGAACTTTGAGGGTGCAAAATAATGAAATTTAACTTTTGAGGAAATATTTGCTAATTTCAGTGTAACTTTATAGGTTGAAATTTATCCAAGTGAATATCCATTTAAATCTTCTATTGCATTTGAAATTAATTAGAAAACTCAGTGAAATTTTCTACATGAGCAATTAAAAAAAGCAAACAAAAATCTGAAAATCCGGAAATTTACAAACCTGAAATCTGAAAATCCAAATTTCTTGGAAGAGAGAGTAATAAAGCGAGGAAAATTTTTGTTTTGGAGGTAAAACTTTTGGAGGAAAATGTAAATCACCCTATAAGGGGAGGGGGGGGGGGGGTTGAATAGGGTGACTATGAAAAAATTAATATACGTAAAGTAAGGAGATAGAGTTAGAAAAAGCAAACAAAGCAAGTTCGCAAGACACAGTGATATAACATGGTTCGACCCCCAGATCTACGTCCACACCACCTACTTGTAGTAATTCTCCGCCACAAGCGTTCCATTATACTTTAAAACCTTGTACGGTGATTCTTAAAACTCAGGTTGAAAGTCCTATTACACCCACAAGACTCCTATGAATAAGCCTCATAACTGTAATACCCCAGATCAGTCGACTGGTACTGCCAGCAGTCGACTGATAGAGGACAGTCGACTGGTACTGCCAGCAGTTGACTGGTCTGTGAGATTTGTGAGAGGATTGTGAAATGTAGTCCCATATCGGGAATTTGCGAGGATAATCAGAGTATAAATACTATTGCCGAGGATCAAGAGTCACCAATTCGGTTAACCACCTTTTGAGAGGCAGCCTGTGGTGGGCAGTTGTACTACATAGTATTTATAATTTGTCTGAGCATTGGGACGGGGCTTTACAAAATGGTATCAGAGCCGACTTTCGACCCCGGGTGTAGTAGAGGTCCTACGATCTGCGGTGCTGGGAGTCATTGATCTCCGAACCGGTGTTGGGTATCCGGGATCTGCGGTGTTGGGAGTGACTGATGGCCGGGATAAGGGACTGTACTACATCGGCTAGAAAGGACTGTCCTACACTGAGGTGTGCCCTGTGCTCAGCGAGGACGCTGATTCCTAAGGGGGGGTGTATGTAATACCCCAGATCAGTTGACTGGTACTGCCAGCAGTCGACTGATAGAGGACAGTCAACTGGTACTGCCAGCAGTCGACTGGTCTGTGAGATTTGTGAGAGGATTGTGAAATATAGTCCCATATCGGGAATTTGCGAGGATAATCAGAGTATAAATACTATTGCCGAGGATCAAGAGTCACCAATTCGGTTAACCACCTTTTGAGAGGCAGCCTGTGGTGGGCAGTTGTACTACATAGTATTTATAATTTGTCTGAGCATTGGGACGGGGCGTTACAAGGAATGGTTGTCATTGAACACATAGGCACAGATGACATGGTAGCAGATATATTTACAAAAGGACTACCTCCAAAGCCTTTTCAGAAACACATTGAAAGCATGTGTCTTGAAGAAAGCTGTTAATTATTCCACCATTTATTATGCTTGTATTTGACACTTTATTGAGCTCTTAATTAGACTTCTACATCTTTTCTATTCTGTTTTCCATTGTGTACACATATCATTATTGGATATATGATAACAGAATCTGTCTTTCCAAAGACATTATGGGACCATTATGAAAACTCCTACTCATGGCCTAATTATGAAGGTCGTGGTAGGGATCATGTTGCAAAATGATATGTGACCGCCATGACTCTCATTGACTACTAGACTACTTATGAAAACCAACTAAAGATAGGTTTAGCACTTCATGCGCGCCTTATGTTTCCTAAATGAAAAAACATTAATGGATCTTCCTAACGACCAAGTGGGAGACTATAAGGAAATTACTTGAGGTTCCTTGACCAGCAAGTCTTTTTCCTTCCCATGATCTGGTCTAATAGGAGTTCCGTTAATCATGGGATACATGCTATCCTTATTCAGAAACGGTTACTAAAAGGAGTTCTTTTCCCTTATCAACTCCACCTCGATGGATGGTTGAGATTGAATCTAAGGAAACCCTAATGGGAAAGTCGGCCCTCTCTCCACCTATAAATAATGCTTTTCGGCCATCACAAAAAGCATCTCAGAAAAACACATAACATAAGGGTTTATAGGCGAGGAGAGAGAAGCTGAATCTCTCCAATAAAGTTCTTCAACAGATCCAAGCAGCCGTCCGCAGAAGCAGCCTTCAGCAAGATCAGAAAGCACTATTGACGAAGGTATTCGTCTATTCCCCGCTTACGTGTTCTATTAGTGATTATCATGTCAATTCAAAAGTCTTACGGTTCATGTAAATAATTGTTTAACACCAGTCCCTTCTTTTTTCCCATATTCTCTCTCCCTCTCCCATTAGCCAAATCCACCCCCAAATCCATCCCAACTTCAGGAAACCTAGGGTTGGCAACCGGGTTGACCAGGCCAGGTCGGGTCGAACCCGCTCGGGTTGGAACCGAAGTAGGGCGGGTTGGCCCATTGGCAACTGGGCCAACCCGTGAATCCATTCGGGTCCAACCGGGGTTGGGTCGGGTCGGGTCGCGGGTTGGCCCGTTGGTTTCAACAATTTTTTTTAACTTAAAAAAATTGGAATAATAATAATAGTAACAATAATAAAATGTAATAATAATAATAAGAATCAAAGAGTGAAATTTCTATAAAAAATATGTATATATTATTCATATGATTTCAACTTATACAAATTTCCAACTTTTTAATAAGAAACAAAGAATTATTATAAATTTGTACTGTACAATTACATTTTTCTTCAATATTCTAACTTTTTTATAATAAACAAAGATTTATTACAATTTTTTATATATTTACAAATTTCTTGCATATGTTGGTCTTCAATTTGTTGTTGTTGTTGGTTTTCAATTCTTCATGTTGGTTGTTATTGTTGTTATTATTGTTCTTCCGGTGAGTTGCTTCCACTTGTAGACGTGTCGAACCCTTTTTCTTGATTCCTATATTCGGCCTTCATCCAATCTTCCGTACAGATGAGCATCTCCAACGATTGAGGCTTCAAGTGATTCCTATAATCGGTTAGAACCCTGCCACTTGTAGAAAATGCACTTTCTGAAGCAACTGTGAAGACAGAAGGAATTAGTAGATCTTTAGCCATATATTTAAGAATACTATAAGTATATTTATAGTCTTTCCACCATTGTAAAATATCAAGTGAAGAAGTAAAACTTTCAGAATCTTGTTGATTATACTAATGTAATTCATTTGGTTGATTAGTCCTAGTTTTTTTTTATTGAATTTTTGCAAGTAAATTAAATGTGACATCATCTAATTAACTCTTACCCTTACCTTTAGAAGTAGCAGAAGAAGAAGTAACTAAAGTAATTGTACTACTAGATGCAAAACTTGTATCATAAAAATCATAAAAATTATTTAATGTCGATTCAAATTTAGCTAAAAAAGTTCTGCAATCAATTTCATATTCATCTTCCTCAAGTAAGGTAAAAAGTATTTCAATCAAACTCTTCGTACCTTCTAATTTGATACGAGGATCCATCATAGTAGCAATGTAATACAACATAGGAGGAGGATTAAAATACTTCAAAATTTTGGTATATGCAGGTTTCACAATATGACTAATAAAAGCATCATCAATTATTTCTTTGAAAGTTTGCATCATAGCAACTATTGAAATAAAAATGCTACTAGACGTAGATTAATAGGATTTTGAAAATTTTAAAGTTGCGGTTTTAAAAAGTTCTAAAAATTTTAACAAAGATTCAGCATAAAACCAAGCTTCGGGTGTCATTTGAAAATTTGCTATATTTTTTGCGATACGAATTTCATTTATACATGCTTTATATTCAATAACAACATGTAGCAAATCAAAAATAGAGTTCTATCGGTGTTTAACATTATTTGAAAATTTTCTAAAATGTATATTTTAAAGCTTATACCATGCTTTCCATTCTTGATATATGGTGCCACTTAATGCAATAAAATGTACACAATTTATAATGTTAACTATATATGAGTTGGTTATATTTAATTCATCTTGAACACATAAATTTAAAATATGGCATGCACATCTAATATAAAAAATATCTTCACATGGAGGGTTTAATGCAGTTTGTAATATATTAATTGATGCATTATTGTCAGATGAATTATCAAAACTTATACACATAATTTTATCACGAATTTGAAAAAGATCACAAATTTCTAAAATACGATTTGCAATTTCATTACCACTATCGGGATAGGGCAACGCAGCAAGTGATATGATCCTTTTTTGAAGAATCCAATTACTGTCGATCCAATGACAAGTTATTTCCATCATTGAAATATTATTGCAAATCTTCCAACAATCGGAAGTTAACGAAACTTTACAAGTTAAACTCCACAAAATAGCAATCAAACCTTCTCTCATTTCGGTGTACATTTTAAAACAATCTGACTTCAAAGTATTCCTTAGGATTCTTTTAAAATGCGGGTTTAATGCGGTTTGATTAAAACTTTCTAAGTCCTTACTCTCGGAATAAGAAAATGGTAACTCTTCCTTAATTACTAGTCGGGCCATTTCCCGACGAACAAGTTCGGGATCATAAGAGTGACTATCAACTAGACCTGTCCTAGGGTGGATTCTTTGTTGGCCGGGTAGGTCTACAAGAATTTCTTTATGTACATTGTGGATGTGTTATTTTATTGTACCTGTCCCCTCAACCTTCTTCCATTTGTATGACTTTGAGCAAGTTTTACAAATTTTTATACCTACACCGGGATTTTCTTCGTTCGGAATATAGTCATAAAATTTGTGTTAATCACTTGTTTTCCCTCTAGTTTTCCTACTAGTACCCAGTTGTGTTATTTCGGTTGGTTGTGTTTGTGTTTTCTCTTCTATGTCTATGTCTTGTGGAAACACATCGTGTGTACCATTGTGTTCGGTCATAGGATACTCTTCGGCGGGCTCATTTTGTGGGACAATAGGAGGCCTACAAGAAGTGCCGGTAGAACTATGTCCACTTCGGCTACGACCACTACCTCGTGATCTAGATATATTGATGTAGTAGTAGTGTATGTGAAAAAATTAAAATCAATCTAGGAAAGAGAAGTTTTAAAAATATCTACAAAAAAATAGGAGGGTTGTGAGAGAGAAGATCAAAAAACCAACAAACAAATATGATACAAAAAAATTTAACTACAAAAAAATATAAAGACAATAAGAGGGTTGTGAAATTTTGATACCGTACTTCGCGGATACTCGTATATAGAATGAGAGTGAAAATAAAAGTAGAAGTAGAAGTAGAAGTCCGGACTCGTATATAGATAGAAAGAGAGCTTCTTTGTTGGGACCTTGGAGGATTTGAAGACTTGAAGTAAACGTAGTTGAAAGTTGAATTTGATACGATCGGAATTTGTCGCTTCTATATTGCTAGCTTCTTTGTTGAAAAAATTTCAACGAATTGAGATTGAATTGAGTAGTAGTAGTAGAGAGAGTAAGAGAATAAGGTGTGAAAATTTTAGAGTGGTTTAAAGTGGTATTTATAGGGGGAAAATACAAAAACAAAACAAACAAACAAAAAACAAAAATACGGCTCGAACAACCGTTGGCCTCTGAAATGAACCGTTGGACCCGCGGGTCGACCCACGCGGGTCAAACGGTTTGAAACCCGCGGTTTTGTGGGCGGGTTGGACACTGTTCACCGGGTTGAGCGGGCCGGGTTGAACGGGTTTGAAGTTCGGTTTCGATGGCCTGGGTGAACCCGCTTAGGCTCGCGAGTTTGACCCGGACCCAAACCGCTACTCAGCGGGCCGGGTTGTAGCGGGCGAGTCGCGGTGAGCCAGGCCCGGTTGCCATCCCTAAGGAAACCCTAGCCAAATCCCCATCTTCAATACTTCCCCAAATTGCAACCCTAATTTCCTCTCACTCCCTCCGTCCTCTCACAGGCCTCTCCCCTACCCCTGACGCCCATTGTTTTCCCTCGATGCCGCTCAACGCCCCAAATCCACCCCGACGGTCTCAAAGCATGTCGCTCAACGCCCCAAATCCACCCCGACGGTCTCAAAGCATGTCTCTTATTTTCTAACATAATAATGTTTCTCAATGGATTACTCATTCATATATATATATATATATAAGAGAAAAGTGATCCACATATTTCTGAGAGAAAATTTTTCCATACAAATTAAGTGATGTGTCAAAGATTGCAGTTGAAGTTCTTAACCAATCTAAAGAGATATTTGTGTTTCCTGCTGCAAAAAATTACAACATGAAATAAAGAAAATACCATATTTTAATAAATTTTAATACCAAAATAAATCCCTAAAGTCTAAAAATATATGTTTTCCGAACTTAAAAAAAAACGGTTGCAAAATTATTTAGAAAAGAAAAAACTAAAACAGAGGAAAAATAAAATCAAGTAGGTATCTATATAATATATATAATAAATCACAAGGCAATTTGAAAAAAAAAAGCTATCAAGTGGTTCTTATTCAATTGAAACAAAATCAACAACTCACATTCACCATCCCAAAAGATATTTTTTTCCCAAATGTTTTCCTCCAAAACTAATTCTTTTCTCCCCAAAAAAAACTCTCTCTCACTCACACTCTCTCTCTCTTTCTCAAATTGATAAATGCAACTACATTGATCAAATGAGGTTGCAATAAGGTAAATTGATATTTAATACAACTACATCCTATGTTCACCGCTAATTTAATACTTTTTATTAATGACTAGATTGTCGTCTACACTCAGAATTGTTACGTATATATTGATACTTTCACTTTTGGTAAGGTGATGAAGAACATGTTGGGTTCAAACCATCGAGCTTGAAGAAAATCTCTTTTGTACATCATCCATTTTGAAAGCTATTGATTTGAAAATAAATTATCCTAAAAACTATTAGTGTTGTTTTTTCTTTTTTTTAAATATCATTGGTTTTGATTGATTGATTCATTTTTCATTAGAATGATTTTTCAGCATTGATCATCATTTTTCAGGTCTCTTCATTATGGCGGAGTTTAGTCTTCTGTTAAGTTGTATTCTTCATGTTCTCAAAATGTTTGTTATGTTTTCTGCTTTTTTTGTGTGTGTGTTACTGTCTACTTTACTAATGGATTGTCTAATAGTTGGGCATATGTGTTTTGTGTGAATCACTTTATGTACTTATTTTGGGGGGTTGGGGATATATTTTCGTCTCTGTTGTTAATTCTATCAGCATGTAGTCATTTTTTTGTGTCTATAATCTATAACTATAATATCTTTTTTGATTATATTTGTTGTTAGTTCTATATAGATGTGTGGGCTAGAACCTTGATGGCTCTATCCGTACGTATGAAATAAAAAAAAAAGAATTTAAAGATAACTATGTGATTGTTTTACGACATTCTAATTATTTTTCATAACTTATCGCTGAGTTTCTAGCTCGATGGTAGTGCATATTAAAGTTGATACCTAAATGATTTGTTAGTCAAACAGGATTACATATATTTTACTGTTTACATGGCTTTTCATATGATGCATCATTTCGAAGACGTGCTATAGGCATGTGCCTACGGGCAAACCTAATCTATATAATAAATAATAAATCACCAGGTGATTTGAAAGAAAAAAAAGAGCTATCAAGAGGCTCTCCTTCAATTGAAACAAAATCAATTGCTCACATTCACCCTCACAAAAGATATTTTTCCTCCAAAAGTCTCCCCCCCCCAAATAAAAATCCTCCTCGCATTACTATCATCTCTCTTCCATCTCTTCACTTTTTCAGACTTCTCTCTCTCTAACCAGAAATTTAGATTTTCAGAATTCAAGTTTGTAAATTTTTGGATTTTTCAGATTTTTTATGTTTTTTTGATTGCTCGTGTAGAAAATTTCACTGAGTTTCCTAATTGATTTCAAATTCAATAAAATATTTAAATTGAAATTCACATGGGTAAATTTCAAGCTCCAAAGTTACACTGAAAGTAGCAAATATCTCCTCAAAAGTTCAATTTCATTATTTTACACCCTCAAAGTTTGAAGAAGTTGGATTTTACACACCCATTTATAATTACTCAAACTTTGAATTTTATTTACAACTAATTGTTTTCGTACTATTCAAACTTAAGCTACATAAAATCCATGATGAAAGTTTCATATTCATGCAACCAAAATGCTGGAAAGTAAATGTCTCTAGTATTATACATGAACAATATTATAGTGTACATTTCAAAAAGTATATTAACATATGATAGTAAAATATACTGAGAACACCAAAGTTAATCGTCAAATATTTTTCATCCGAGCAAGTTCTTCATCAGAACTAAACAACAGCATCTGTCTGGCTTCTCACTGCTTCTTGCAATGGATAACATCACTATGTATAAGTTTTCATTTTTTTGTATGACATCTAAAACTCTTTCATATTAGATCAATTAATTCTTTCTTTTATATTCTTGAAATTATCATGCTTACTTTCAAATGTTGCATCATTCTGAAGACATGCCGTAGGCACGTGCCCACGGGGAAACCTAGTCTATATAATAAATCACGAGTCAATTTGAAAAAAGCTATCAAGTTGCTCTCCTTCATTTGAAACAAAATCAAAGACTCACATTCACCATCCCAGAAGACATTTCCCCCCCAAAAGTTTTCCACCCAAAACAAAAATCATCCTCACTTTATTACTATATTTCTATCCTCTCTTCACTTTTTTAGATCTCTCTCTCTCTCTCTCTCTCTCTCTCTCTCTCTCTCTCTCTCTCTCTCTCTCTCTATATATATATATATATATATATATATATATATATATATATATATATTCAGAAATTTAGATTTTTCATATTCCAGGTTGTAAAATTTTGTATCTTTCAAATTGTTTATGCTTTTTTTGATTGCTCATGTAAAAAATTTCACCAAGTTCTCTGATTGATTTCAAATACAATGGAAGATTTAAATGGATCTCTCTCTAGCCCGGTGGTATTGAATTTAAATGTTGATACCTATGTGATTTGTTAGTCAAACATGATTGCATATATTTTACTGTTTACATGACTTTTTATATAACTAAGTTTGCCCGTTGACACGTGCCTAGGCACGTCTTCGGAACGGTGCACTTAGTTTGATTATATAAAATAGTTTTGGAGGTCCAGCAAATTAATTGAAGCAGCAAACATATTATATGAGGAAGCCGTATATTACCTTTAAGCTCAACAATCGCTTTCTTGATCATTAGCTTGAACTTACTTGGAATGCATATAGTTTTTTAGAAACATTGCATAAGGATTTTTTTAACTTCAGCATCACTTTTAGATGTTTGTAATAGTTATGCAAAGACATTATCATATAGGTTTTATAGAGCTTACTCTAATCCCATAACCACTATGAGCATGTCTAAATACAATGATAATGCAAGTACAAGTGTGAAGGTATCTACAATATTAATAATCTAAACATTTGTTTGTCTGAGACTCAGTTTGAAATTGAAATAACTTTTATTATTATTTCAACCAAAATGAAATACATGAAGTTCTAAAAACTCTAAACCAAGCTAATCATTTATTTTATCTCCACTTTGTCTCCCCATTGAACCTTTATAAAAAAAATCAAAATGGATAAATAACAAATTTACTTTAGCTGTCTTTCTTGAGTGGAGAGTTTGCACCCTTCACTGGTAAACTCCAATCACCCCATTCCTATATATCCAAACATATACTAACAATTCTTATATGTTATATTATCCATGGTTTCTAATAACCAGTGAAGGGAATATTTCATGATAGTATTTTCTCTTGTAGTAAAGAAATTAATGTTGCATATTTGCCAAGTTATTTTAGGTTGTTGGTCAGCTTACCTGTCCTGCTATGGTTTGGAAGCCCAAATTGAGGCCACCAATAATCCATCTTTCACTTGCGTGCACCTTAAATCAAAACCAATAAAATACTCATGAAATAAATCACCAAATTAAAATATTTTAAACCAAAAAATATAACAATCATACCTCTCTGAACTTAGATCTTGTGCGCACACTAAATTTGAGTCAGCAAAAAACTGAGTAATCCCATGCACACACAAAATTAAAAATTAGAATGAGAATTCGGTTAATAAGATGAAAGTAAAGTCGTCGCATCACATATAGAGGCTCTCGGTTCGCCGATACGGAGTCACTTGATATTCGCGCTCGATTTGGTGGAGGGGAGTCACCGATACGGAATCAGCAGCAGATCAGATATCAGCGACGACCTCTTGATTGGGGTTCGACATTGGATTTGAATTTGGATTTGCTTTGAGATTTTCAATTTTTCAAATTTTTCAAATTTTAAAATTTTAAAATTTTTAATTTTTTAATTTTTTAAAATTTTTTTTAAAAATATTTTAAAATGTTTTAAATTTTTTTAATTTTAAAAATTTTCAATT
This sequence comes from Hemerocallis citrina, assembly GCA_017893485.1. Lineage (NCBI taxonomy): Eukaryota > Viridiplantae > Streptophyta > Magnoliopsida > Asparagales > Asphodelaceae > Hemerocallis > Hemerocallis citrina. The sequence continues at coordinate 173,378,342 of CM030367.1, forward strand.
TTTTAAATTATAATTTTTTAAAAATATTATAATTTTTTATAAATTTTTACAAGTTTTTATAAGTTTTTATAAGTTTTGGATATTTTTTGAATTATTTTTAAAGTTTTTAAAGGTTTAATTTTTTTAAAAATTTTTATAATTTTCTAAAATTTTTTAAAATTTTAAATTTTTTTTTTATTTCTAAATTTTTTAAATTTTTTAAATTTGGTTAAACTTTTTAAATTTTCTAATTTTTTATTTTTTAAATTTAAATTTATTATTTTTTTAAAATTTTAAAATTTTTTAAATTTTTTTAATAAGTTTTTGATTTTTTTTGAATTGTTTTTAAATTTTTAAAATTTTAAAATTTTAAATTTTTTAAGTTTTTTACTTTTTAAATTTTTTAAAATTGTTATTTTCTTAATTTTTTGAATAGGAGAGAGAGAGAGAGAGAAAGAGAGAGAGATAATTAAATAAATAAATGAGTTGTTTTGGGTGAGGGGGATTTGAATTTGAGTTTTGGGGGAAAATTTTTGGGGGGTTTTGTGAGGTTAGATCTAGGCCTTTGATTTTTGGGGGATTGATTGAGAGCCACTTGATAGCTTTCTTTGTATTTTATTATATAGATGTATTGATCTGAATGTTGACCTTAAGTTTGGTTTGTGCACAAAACGTATTATGAAGACTAATATTTTTAGTTGAGATATATATGATTTACAGGAAAAGTAAATAAAAATAAAAGACTAAAAAGATTGGCAATTATGCTAAAGAGGAATGTATCAAATAAAATTACAATTATCAAAGAAAAGAGCATGTGTCTTAATCCTCAAGAAAGCCAGCAAAGATCAAGTATGTTTTTCTGTTTTTGTGAGAAAATACTATGTAAAGAGATGTTGATTGATTAATTAGTATATGGAAAGAATATAAAATGGATTCGCCAAATAAAAGTTAAGTATGCACGATGATGGTCGACCGTACAATATGTCGGTCGATCGTCACAACAGGCTGTTAGGTTTCGAGGGTAATCTCAATACATAGCAGAAAAATTACAAAAAAATATCGAAACTTAGCCATGGATCCATGCGAGAACCATAAATCATATTTAAAAGTTATACCTTGAAGATGGATCTGCTGTCTCAACAGTATGCTGATCAAAGCACTACAATATTGCGGTGCCTCTATGGTATCCTCACAAACGGATCAAATCAAGCTTTTCATCACGCCGCGGTGCTAGCTGCGGGAAGGGGATGTTCCTCATGATCTCTCTCTCTCACAATTTCTGTGATGGCTAGAGTTTTCTCATGTGTCACTTTTTCACAGATATTTATCATATATATAGGTACAGAATATCAACCCTAAGAGAGTAATGAGGTCGTTGGACTCACAATCTGATCTGGTTCAGATTCGTGTGTGGGCCTTTGAACCTTAGTCAGCCCATTTAATCTAATTAAATGTCCAACAAATGTCAGGAGTCCAAATCTTACTTGGATCCCCAATTAAATTCATCTTATGAATTTAAATCCCAATTTCGATCCATTCTAAGTGTGTGACCTTGTAGGTTCCCATTACATTGATAGTAATACTAAAATTATATTCTAGGGTTACAAACAGTGAGCGGTAACTAGCAATATATCACTTCTACTCATGTAACAGGAATGCCAGTGATTAGACATAACATATTCGTGACCAATGTTACCATGTAGTCTAGTCCTTTTGTCCAGATATCTTAATTGACCACAAGGCATAGAGCGTGTCACCCTTGTATAGTTCAATCTTTGGTTTCTTAATTTCCGAGTAGACTTACTAAAATAAATGAGCACAATTTCGACCCATTCTAATTGACCACAAGGCATTTTGCACTCTCACTCAATCAAGGGGCCCATGAATATCGCTCCTATTATGTGAGAGGGACAAATCCTATGTAATCACACACATCTCCACATGATTTGTAGTATATCCAATAGTTGACTTTATAATCACATTATTACAGGCAACGTTTGACGACATTAAAACATATAACTTCTCATGTAGGAAACCATAGTGGCTTCAAGTCAAAGGACTACATACGCCATGGTCACTGTGAGAACCGCTTATGACACTCACGTAACGATCTATGCATCGTTCTCATGGTGGGTCAGTCCAGCATATTATTACTCTAATATGTACCCATGTGAAGACTTGATATCTCATATCTATGACCCGTGAGATATGGTCATCAGTGTACACACTTACTAGTCTCTTTGTATTAATGTTGTCCTAATTCACAATAATACTTGACCATGGACATTTAAGAATACTATTATGATTACAACCAATAGGATCTCACAATCAAGTCATGCACTTGATATCCCATGGTATTTAACCTACTATTCTAAGGACTTTATTATGTTTATTTAATCACAATAAACAACACAATAAATGAAATACCTTATATATAAAATAAATATCATGATACAATGTAAACTAGTAATGTCAACACAGAACTGGTCTCTAACACCAACACAGTCGACCGCTCATCATAGTGGAAAAGATGAGTCAACTGATCGGTCATCGGTTGACTTTCAAGTTAAAAGATGAACGATCGACTACTCAACAAAGTGGTCGACCGTCCACGTGCAGTTTTGACAATTTCGAAAATATCTTTTTGTTTTTGAAAAGATACATTTCCTCGCTCTATAAATATAAACGAATTCACTGAGTATTTTTTACCCCTTGCTATTATTATTCTTCTGAACTAATCATTCAATCAAATATCCGAGTGTGTGAGCTTTTATTATTTTCTTCAGTCAAGATCACAATAGATCTTGAGAGTTTTTCTTTTCTTGCACTTCGGTGAGTTTTGTGGGACTTATTTTTAGAAGTCCTGTGGGTGTAATAGGACTCTCATCCTGAATTCCGAGAATCACTGTACGGGGTTTAAAGTATAGTGGAACGCTTGTGGTGGAGAATTGCTACAAGTAGGTGGTGTGGACGTAGAACTGACGGTCGAATCACGTTATATCACTGTCTTTTGTGCTTGCTGCGTTTGCTTTCTCTAACTCTATCTCTTGACTTTATACATTTTATTTAAGTTTTTAATTTCCGCACAATCACCCCCTTAGGGTGATTTACATTGAAGACTTGCCATAGGCACGTTCCCATGGGTAAACCTAGTCTATATAATAAATCAAAAGACAATTTGAAAAAAAAAACTATCAAGTGGATCTCCTTAAATTGAAACAAAATCAATGGTTCACATTCACCCTTCCAAAAGACATTTTCCTGTTGACCCTATGTTTGGTGTGCACAAAATGTATTATTAAGACTAATATTTTCAGATGAGATCTACATGATTTACAGAAAAGATAATTGAAAACAAAGAGTCAAAAAGATTAGTAATCAAGCTAAAGAAGAATGTATCAAGGAAGATTGTAAATATCAAGATGATTTCAACTCAAGAAACATGTATTTTAAATCCTTAAGAAAGTCAGCTAAGATGGATTATTTATTTCTGTTTATGTGAGAAAATACCATGTAAAGAATCTTTGGTTGAATAATTAGTTTTGGAAACAATATAAAGTGGATTCGCCAAATAAATATCAAGACTGCATGATAACGGTCGACCCCAAATATGTCGTTCGACCGTCACACAGTCGACCGCTCATCATAGTGCAAAAATGAGTCAGTCGACGGCCCACCTCTCGACTTTCGAGTTAAAGGTGGATGGTCAACTGCTCAACAAAACAGTCGAGTGTACTCTTGCAGAATTGACAATTTCAGAAATATCTTTTCATTTTTGGAAAGATACAATTCCTCGCTCTATAAATAGAGGTGAATTCACAGAGTATTTTGTATCCCTGGCTATCATTATTATTCTGAACTAATCATTCAATCAACGATTCGAGTGCGAGCTTTTATTATTTTCTTCAGTCAAGATCGTTATAGATGTTGAGAGTTTTTTCTTTCTTCCACTTCGGTGAGTGTTACTGTAACGCCCCGCCCCAATGCTCAGACAAATTATAAATACTATGTAGTTCCACTGCCCACCACAGGCTGCCTCACGAAAAGGTGGTTAACCGAATTGGTGACTCTTGATCCTCGGCAATAGTATTTATACTCTGATTATCCTCGCAAATTCCCGATATGGGACTAAATTTCACAATCCACTCACAAATCTCACAGACCAGTCGACTGCTGGCAGTACCAGTCGACTGTCCTCTATCAGTCGACTGCTGGCAGTACCAGTCGACTGATCTGAGGTATTACATACACCCCCCCTTAGGAATCAGCGTCCTCGCTGAGCACAGGGCACACCTCAGTGTAGGACCGTCCTTTCTAGCCGATGTAGTACAGTCCCTTATCCCGGCCATCAGTCACTCCCAACACCGCAGATCCCGGATACCCAACACCGGTTCGGAGATCAATGACTCCCCGCACCACAGATCGTAGGACCTCTACTACACCCGGGGTCGAAAGTCGGCTCTGATACCATTTTGTAACGCCCCGCCCCAATGCTCAGACAAATGATAAATACTATGTAGTTCCACTGCCCACCACAGGCTGCCTCACGAAAAGGTGGTTAACCGAATTGGTGACTCTTGATCCTCGGCAATAGTATTTATACTCTGATTATCCTCGCAAATTCCCGATATGGGACTAAATTTCACAATCCACTCACAAATCTCACAGACCAGTCGACTGCTGGCAGCACCAGTCGACTGTCCTCTATCAGTCGACTGCTGGCAGTACCAGTCGACTGATCTGGGGTATTACATTCCTCTTCTAACATCTTGCTTTAGTGATAGATATTTAAGGTCCATGTGTTTTGCTCCCTTAGATATCCTGTTGTGCTCGGAGAAAAATATTTCAGCATTATTGTCGTAGTAAAGAGTTAAAGGCTTAGAGATGAAGCTCAAAGAATCCAACTAAGAGATGAAATTCCGCAACCATGCTCCTTGATTAGTAGCCTCATAACATGCCACAAATTCAGCCTCCATAGTAGATGTGTAGAGCAACTCGGATTCCTAGCTTTTCCATGATACTGCACCTCCAGCTAGGAGATACACATAGCCAAGAGTGCAATGTTTGGTGATAGGACACCCACCAAAATCTGAATATGAAAATCCAACCATCTGTAGATGTGTTGATTTTCTATATCTAAGCATGAAATTCCTTGTTCCCTTTAAGCATCTCAACAATTTCTTTGCAGCTTGCCTATGAGTGAGTCCTGGGTTACTTTGAAATCTACCTAGCATGCCAACTACATGGCTAATATCAGGTCTGGTGCAAATTTGTGCATACATCAAATTCCCAACAAGATAAGCATAAGGATAACTTTCCATTTCTTTTCGTTCCAAGTCATTCTGCGGACATTGCTTTAGATCAAGCATGTCTCCTTTATGCAACCGAACAACACTAGAAGAACATGCCATCATGCCAAATCTTTCTAGAACTTTATCAATATATGCTTTCCGAGACAATCCCAAAATCCCAAGTGATCTATCACGGAATATCTCTATTCCTATCACATAGAATGCCACACCTAAATCTTTCATTTCAAAGTTATTAAAAAGATAATCTTTAGTCTCATGTAATAGACCAAGATCACTACTGACTACTAAGATGTCATCAACATACAGTATCAAAGATATGAACTTACTCCCACTGATATTGAGATATATACATGGATCAACTAAGTTTTCTTTGAAACCAAAATCCATGATGGGTTCATCAAATTTTAGATACCACTGTCTCGAGGCTTTTTTCAGTCCATAAAGTGATTTCTTATGCGTGCAGACCATGTCTTCCTGACATTCGATTATGAAGCCTTCAGGTCGACGCATGTAGACTTCTTCTTCCAAGTCTCCATTCAAAAAGGCAGTTTTCACATCCATTTGATGTAACTCGAGATCATAATTAGCTACTAATGCCATGATAATTCTGAGAGAATCTTTCCTAGAGACAGGGGAAAAGATCTCTGTATAATCGATACCCTCTTTCTGATTAAAACATTTGGCCACAAGTCTAGCTTTATGTCATTCTATATTGCCCTTGGAGTCACATTTGGTCTTGAAGACCCACTTACACCCAACTGGTTTGTGTCCTGGAGGCAATTGAATAATGTTCCAAACTTGATTTTCAGCCATAGATTTTAATTCATCCTTCATGGCATCAATCCACTTATTAGAATTAGCATCTTTAAGGGCATGTGAGTACGATATTGGGTTTTTGATCATCCCAATATCAGATTCTACTTGATAAAGCAAATAATCATCAGAAATAGCTGATCTCTTCTGGCGAAGAGACCTTCTTAATGCTGGTTCCTCTGGTGTTTCGTTGGCGATAATGTCATCATGGAGTTGTGGATCATTATTTAGGTGTTCCTTATTGTCTAACTGTTCAACAATGGTAGGATTCCCAATATGTTTTAGAATAGAGGGTTAAGGAATGGGTACCCTTATTTTCTGAATATCCACGTCTTGTACTTTAGTACTCCCTCTATGTAATCCCTGTTCCCGTTAATACGTATTTTTCATGTATTTTTCTATATTTCAAATTCTTAGTATCTTATAACAAATTCTTCTCAAATGATTATCGATTTTCAACCTAAATTATATTTCATTCTATGATTTTTGATATGATACCCAAATGTTGAATCTTTTATTTTTGGTTAATTATTTAAACCAATTTATTTATTCGATTATTTATTACATTCTATAATTATATATATTATTTTCATTTAATTATTTCTTGAAGCCTAGGCCCAATCTAATATTAATAATATTATTAAAACTACTTTTATGAAGCCCAATATTCAATTATTCAATTGTTTAAATATTTAATTCGAAGCCCAATTGTTTAACTATTTATTATAAGCCCAATTTCATATTTTGATTTTATTATTTAATCTGAGCCCAAAGTTTAGCTCAATCCTATAACTAATTTATTAAAATATTTTGAGCCCATAAACCAAGCCCAAATCTAAACTCGGTACCCATATATTTGTACAGAATCAATCTTGTATACTTACCCGTATACAAATCTTTTCACGTTCCCCCACTTTGCACATTCCCGTAACTACACGTCCCGCACTACCTCATAACTACCTCCACATTCTCACCCCATTACTTTACTATTATTTTTATATAAACCCCCCCTGTTCACTCTCTCCCCCATCTCTTTCTTTCTTTTGCTCTCTCATTTTCTCTGTTTCGAAACCCAACAGAGACTCCCATTCCCTTTCGCCTTCCTCCTCACCCCCGACCTTGGCGACTCCCTCCGCCGCTCCTCCTCGTTGTTGAGCTGCAGCCATCTCTATCGAGTCGCCTCGACTTCGTCCCCATCGCTTCTGTTCATCTTCTTCCATCTCCAAGCCTCGGTAACCTCAGCTCGAGCCTCCACCTTCCATCCCTCTCGATCGCTGCACAGAGCCGCAGAACCCATCCACCCCATCGCTCAACCGCCTGCACCACCCCGAAGTCCTCCGCCCTCCTCGCGAGCAACCCCGTCTCCATCTCCATCGTCATTAACCTCCGTAACCCATTGAGGCTGCTCGCCATTGCCGCCGAAGCCGTCGAACTCCTTGTCACTACCATTTCCAAGCTCCATTATCGCCGGTCTCCACCTCCATCATCGCCTCCATCCCCAACACCTGAAGAACCCATCGTCATCCCCGGCAACCTCGACCTCCGTTCTCTGCTCTCCCTCATCGACTCCTCTGCTTCGTCCTTTACCCCTTTGCGCCTTCTGCCACTTTCGCAGCCCAGAGAACCCATCGAAGCTTTCCCCCCAACCTTTCTCACCGTCGCTACCCTGAGCTCTGTCGTCAATCGTCATCAGAGTCGCTTCATTGCCAGCCAAACTCCTCCTCACCGCAGTCGCAGCCTACTCTCCTGCCGCCTCTCTCTCTCTTTCTCTCTCTCTCTCCCCCTCTCTGTCGCATTTGGGAAGAAGGAGAAGAACATGGTTGGTTTGTATTGGTGTTTGGTGTTGTGGAGTAGGGGATCGTGAATTGGTGTTGTGAAGGGGATCCGATATGAGCTTGGTGTTTTGCTATTTGGAGTTGGGTTGATCCGGTGTGTTGTGTTTGTTGTTGCTGTTTGCACGTAGAGCGCACGTGCTTGCGTATTCCCGTGTTCGTGCTTCATTATCCGGGATTTTGATCTCATTATTCTCTCGTTCATATCGGAATCGTCTAATAAGGCAAGTATCCTCTGGTACAATTCATTTGTTCTCGTACAAGCTTCCTTTGAAAAATACCGCAAGTAAATTCATTGACTATCCGTTACAAATTCTAATTCATATTCATCGATCGAATTGATATCTGTTGCTATACATAATCCGTCAATCCCGTATTTGTACATGATCGCAAATATTTTGTTGCCATATGCATTACATGAACACAATTGATACACACATATGTACTCTTAGGATTATACATGATTATGTGCATGATTGTTTTACCCGTTATAGTAGTAAGAATGCAGTTATGATCTCTTTTATTCTTGATTAAGTTTTATATATGCCATCGATCACATTGTAGTTACAACAATGTTATAAACCCTTAAATGCTCCTGGCCCAGACTTGTGATAGAAATTCGACCCAGTAAATGCATTAAAACTGCGTATTTTTGCATCTCATGAGTTAGAACATATTCCATGCATAATTCCTTGATATTCCTTGATCATATCTTGATATCGTTCTCGTTGCATCATGATCATATTGATTATAATATAAGTAACAAGCCGGGGTATAAGGGAAAAGATTTAGTAGTAGGTAATATAGAAGAACGTACTCGGACGGGAGCTTGTGGTTTTCTGATATAAGTTGCAAGTTACTAGTTGCAAGTTTGCAAATTATAGGTTTACATGTTCACATTACAAGTTCACACTCTACATGTTTCACATTGCACGTATCTCGATACAAGATATATTTTACATGTTTTTCCAAGTACGTGACCTATAGAATCCACCACTAAGTCTAAACATTCACTTGATTGCGTGTATCAAATATGTGGTATGTGACGCATGATTGCTGCACTAGTTAGGTTAATAAAAGACTTAAGATTAACATGTGCACTTATATAATCCAATTACATGTACATGTTCCTATTGACTTGTTTACTTGCTTACTTGTTTACATGCCACTTGTTTCATGATGTCTTATTCATGATCCTGTTTACATATTGTAATTCTCCTATTACATGATTCTTGATTCCTTACTCTTTTCCTGCTTCTTGTTTTGTTTTGTACTTGTCTCCTTAGCATGTACTACTTGCGGCCCGTGACTTGCATTAACGGGCATCTTCTTGTTTCTTTTTTTGTGATAATGTACTTGCAGGCCCGGATGGAGAGTTACCCGAAGGTGTTGCTGAGCAAGTGTTTTAGTCTTTTTAATTATCATGTTACTTTAGTTTAAATTTTATTCATGCTACTCTTTATTGTATTCCGAACGTGTTTGACCCGTAACTATGTTTCTTTCCAGTTGTTGGTTATGAAATGTTTCTTAGTTTATTATTATTCTGTCTGTGATTATACATGCTTGCGTAGTTATTATTGTTTCTTGTTGTTGAGTTACATGTACAGCTTATGAATGGTGTATTCGCACCATTCACCTCGTATTCTCGTATAACGGGAAGCGGGGCATGACACTCTGATTTCTCCATTCTCATAGAATCTAGCATTTCTGGTTTCTACAATTCTCGTACTATGATTACTCGTACTATGATTAGGACAGTAGAATATATATCCTTTGGACTTCTCTGAGTAACCAGTAAAGTAACCACTAACCGTTTTGAAGTCCAATTTCTTTTCATGTGGGTTATAAAATCTGACCTCAGCTGGGCGTCCCCAAATTTGGAGATGTTTTAAACTGGGTTTCCATCATTTCCACAATTCAAAAGGTGTTTTTGGAACTGCCTTGTTAGGAACTCGATTTAAAATGTAAACAGCTGTTCATAAAGCATCCATCCAGAAGGATATTGGTAAATTAGCATGACTTATCATTGGTCTAACCATATTCATATAAGTACGATTTCGCCTTTCCGCCACACCGTTCTGCCATGGAGAACCATGCATTGTGTACTGGGCAACAATTCCAAGCTTTTGGAGGAGTTTTGCAAAAGGTCCAGAATGTTGTCTTGTTTCGTCATACCTTCCATAAAATTCACCACCTCTATCTGACCTTATGATTATCACTTGTCTATCTAATTGCCTTTCGAATTCAGTTATGAACACTTGTACAACATCCATAGATTGAGATTTGTCATACAAAAATTAAAGGTAACCATAGCGTGAAAATCATCGATAAAAGTAATAAAATACTTCTCCCCTCCAAAGTTGGAACATCAAAAGGTCCACAAATATCTGTATGTATTATTTCAAGAAGCTGTGAACTTCTTGTGGCTCCTTTCTTTGTATGTTTTGTTGCCTTACCCTTAATGCAATCTACACACATTTTATGATTGGTAAAATCAAGACTCGGGAGGACTCCATCTTTTACCAATCGCCTTATTCTTTCACTGGAAATATGTCCCAGCCTTTTATGCCACAAGAAATAAGAGTCGTTTTTGGACGCCTTAAGTTTTGTTTTACCATTAGGATGCAGAGTGAGATGTGTTTCAGAAGAGTGACTAGCAAGATTAAATCTATAAAGTCCATCAATTAAAATTCCAGAACCAACAAGACTAGAATTCATAAATAAATTGAAACTACAATCTCCATGATTAACTTTAAAACCAGCCTGATCAAGTTTACTAAATGAAACTAAATTGTGGGAAATAGATGGAGCAAAAAGAGTCTGAAACAAATCTAAATGATATCCAGTGTCTAAAATGAGACGGTAAGTCCCAATAGCTTCAACTGGCGCTTTATTTATGTTTCCCATGAGCAAGAAATTTTCACTTGGGCTTATGGTTTGGGTCGTAAGGAATCCATGCATCGAATTTGAAACATAAACATCAGCACCAGAATCAATCCACCAAGTATCACACTACAAAAGAAACTAGATTTACCGGCGAATATTCCCCGGCGTTTTACTAGTAGCGCCGGGGTAGGTAGCGATTAGGAATGGGGCACCAGATGGGATGGTTATATACCGGCGGCCGAATTAAAACGCCGGTGAATCTGCGAAATCACCGGCGTTTTATTTAAAAACGCCGGTGAAGTGTATTATTCACCGGCGTGTCTAATTAAAATGCCGGTGAAAAGTTGCGATAAATCCCATCTACCCTAACCTTTCGCTCGCCATTTCCCCAAACCCCAAAAAAAATTAAAAAAAAGTGGGCGCTTCGTTTTCCCTCCTTCCTCGCTCTACTTCCCGCGCGTTTGCCTCCGCCGCTTCGTCCTCTTCGACGGCCTTCGAACATTCGTCATCGTCCCTTCTTCCCTTCGCCATTTTCGATTTCCCTCCTCCCTATCCCGATTTGGAGGTGAATCGGCGATCGGAAACGACCGTGTCGCCCCGCTCTCTCTCTATCTCCTCCCCCCGCGCTCGTCGCCCCGCTCTCTCTCTCTCTTCGGTATCATCTATTGATTCCCCTTATTTTTGAAACTTAGCATGTTTTTTCTGATAGATGCATGTTGATTTCCTTAACATGAATGGTTTAGTTGGGATGAAGAATTAATAGAAAAATATATGATTAGGTAATGGAAATTTTCATGTTCTTATCCTGTTAATGAAGCTGATTTCATGCATCTGACTGTCTTCTTGGCATGTTTTTTTGATATAAAATGGGTTCACTGTGAACTGAGGATGCTATAGCTACGTATGCCTAAATGGTCCGGATATGCACAACAATTGGGTTTTAGATTTAGTTGGGCACAAGAATTAGTGGAGCAACATATATGCTCAGATAATGTAAATTTTCATTTCAAGAAACTGTTAAAGTTACCTGCAGATTGCCCTCTTTGGCATGATTTTTAACCAAAAATGGGTTCACTTCCAAACTAAGTATGCTGCTAGAAATTTCATCTTCTTTTACTGTTAAAGAAGCTTATTCCATGCATCTGATAGTCATCTTCGCATGTTTTTTTAACCAAAATGGGTTCACTGTGAACTGAGGATGTTATAGCTACGTATGCCAAAATCCTCCGGATATGCTGAACAATTGGGTTTTAGATTTAGTTGGGCTAAAGAATTAGTAGAACAACATATATGCTCAGATAATGGAAATTTTCATTTCAAGATACTGTTAAAGTAACCTGTTTGCCATCTTTGGCATGATTTTTTAACAAAAAATGGGTTCACTTCCTAACTAAGTATGCTGCTAGAATTTTCATCTTCTTTTACTGTTAATGAAGCTTATTTCATGCATCTGATTGCCTTCTTGGCATGTTTTTTTCATATTAAATGGGTTCACTGTGAACTGAGGATGCTATAGCTGTATGCCAAAATCCTCCGGATATGCACAACAATTGGGTTTTAGATTTAGTCGGGCTCAAGAATTAGTAGAGCAACATATAAGCTCAGATAATGGAAATTTTCATTTTAAGATACTGTTAAAGTAACCTGATTGCCCTCTTTGGCATGATTTTTTAACCAAAAATGTGTTCACTTCCAAACTAAGTATGCTGCTAGCATAGTCCTCATCTTCTTTCACTGTTAATGAAGCTGATTTCATGCATCTGATTGTCTTCTTGACATGTGTTTTTGATATTAAATGGGTTGACTGTGAACTGAGGATGCTATAGCTACGTATGCCTAAATGCTCCGGATATGCACAACAATTGGGTTTTAGATTTAGTTGGGCTAAAGAATTGGTAGAGCAACATATAAGCTCAGATAATGGAAATTTTCATTTTAAGGTCCTGTTAAAGTAACCTGCAGATTGCCATCTTTGGCATGATTTTTTAACCAGAAATGGGATCACTTCCAAACTGATCGAGTATGCTGCTAGAATATTCATGTTCTTTTACTGTTAATGAAGCTTATTTGAAGCATCTGATTGTCATCTTGGCATGTTTTTTTAACCAAAATGGGTTCACTGTGAACTGAGGATGCTATAGCTACGTATGCCAAAATCCTCCGGATATGCACAACAATTTAATACACCGGTTTAATTATCTTCCTATTTTCTACTGGTTGGTGTTATTTACATTAAACTATGCTTAGTGTCATTTGAACCAAACTATCATTGTAATTTAATTTGTCTCAATTCTCATTTTTTAAATTTTTTTATAATTACGTTGGTTTGTTAATCCTACTAAAGTACAAATTTTATTATAGTTGTTATAAACATGTTATTAATTAAATTTGCACCTCTAAAGAAGTTATTGAATCCTTGACAGGTACAACATGCCGAGGCATGGAAAGAGGTTAAATATAAATGATGGCAACGAGAGCCATGGGGATGAGCAGCCACTACATAATAGTGGCAGTCAAACAGAAGAGGGTGAGGGTAGCACGCCGCTCACTGTCAAAAAACATCGTGGGCGGACTAAGATGACGAATGTTTGGAGGCTTCAGAATGACGAAAGGATCGAGGTGGAGGCGAACGGTGTTGAGCAACCGGTTAGCGATAACGCCAGCAAATTTTCTTCCTTCATTGGGGTTATAGCAAGGAACCCCCGCATACTTCCTTTGTCATACGAGAGTTGGCCGAAGGTGCCAACGACCACAAAGGCCACTGCTATTACGACAATCAAGGTATTTCTCATCTAAAATACATAATTGGTCGGCGAAAAATTATTATTGAAATATGTATTATTAGTGATGGGTAATAAATTTTGTAGCAATACTTCTCGTTCGCCGACTCCCTTACGCCTTGGGTTGAAAAGTCACTCTCCAAGAAGTGGAGGGACCACAAGAGTGAATTGAAGTCGAAGTTTTATAACAAAGACCTTTCAGAGCAGGAGAATGCAATGAATGTGCCAGAAAATGTGGAGCCTTCAGATTGGCAATTTCATGTGCACTACTGGAGTTCGGCGATCGGTCAGGTATTTACATTAAACACACAAAAATCTAATGAGTATGTGGTTGTATGGAGGCTGTAATGAATTTTTCTGCTAACTTCATTGTGGTATGTACAGAAAAGGGCAGAGGTGGGAGCTGCCAGTCGGTCAAAGCAGCTAGTGCTGCACACCGCTGGTACACAGAGCTTCGCTCTGGTTCGGGAAGAATTGGTAGGCGCAATAGTATTGAACAATTTTTTACTTACAGTTATTTGTTTATAACCATTTCATCTTACTAATATATAGGCAAAAGATTTGGGGGGGCCTACGGAGTTTGGGGACATTGACTTTTTTGATGCCACCCACAAATCAAAGGATGGGACGTATGCGAACCCTGAGGCAGCACGGATTCTGGTAATTTGTGAACTAATATCTAATGAGTAGTCGAAATCTCATCTGCTTTTAACTCTGATTGTTATGTCCTTTTACAGACTAACGCTCGGAAAAGGTATGATGAAATCTCCTCTGCTTCAAATTCTGACCCTACGGCAGCACGCACAGATTGGTGTACCCGGCAGAGAGTTGCCTTGACCGATGTTAGGGGAAAGGAGAGAAATGGATGTGTCCGTGGTATGGGCCTAGGACCAACCCCCTCGCGGCTATTTGGACGGAGTGAATCTAGTTCAAGTGGCAATCGGGACGAGGAGATGACTGTCTTAAAGGCACAAGTTGCACTCCTCCAAGAACAAATGGCCAATTTAATAGGGCAGCAGTCCCAAGTCCCACCCAGGGTAAGTATTTAAATTGGTTTTTTTTAAAGAGATTATGGTCTTGAATGCATGAAAGACACGTACTAGTGTTTGTGAGTGTGCATTGTGGCTGTCGTCTATAAGTATTTCGTCTATGTTTCTTAAGTGGGCTGTGATTAGAAAGAAAGGGCTGGAGTGGAGATCTGGAAACCCAAATAGAGACAATTCGTTTATTATAATCTATACTTATTGTTGGACCAATCCCCTCTTGTTGTTGTTGCTGATGTCTCTATGTGTCCGTGTGTTGAAGGGAAAGAAGGGATGAGAGAGAGATGAGGAAAATGCCGCTATGTTAGCCTGGTGTATCCTCATTCTCTACCATCCCTCTTTCTGGCTCCATATATGGCTTATATATTAAATGGGTTTCCTTCCACGATGACAGTCCGTAACACTACACTTGATATGAGCCTCGTTCATAGCTGCACCCTATTGCATACTCACAAACAACTAATACGTGTCGTTCATGCATTGTATTACCAACCCCCCTTTGGCACATAACATGCTTAGATGACATTGTATGACCTGCTAATAAGGTTTGTTCAGCCGCGTTGTTGTACTGATTTGGAGGATTTTGGTATGCTAGCAGCATACTTAGTTTCACAGTGAACCCATTTTTTGTTACAAAATCATGCCAAAGATGGCAATCTGCAGGTTACTTTAACAATTCCTGAGCTTATATGTTGCTCTACTAATTCTTGAGCCCAACTAAATCTAATTTTCTTAAGTGGGCTGTGATTAGAAAGAAAGGGCTGGAGTGGAGATCTGGAAACCCAAATAGAGACTTCTCGTTTATTATAATCTATACTTATTGTTGGACCAATCCCCTCTTGTTGTTGTTGCTGATGTCTCTATGTGTCCGTGTGTTGAAGGGAAAGAAGGGATGAGAGAGAGATGAGGAAAATGCCGCTATGTTAGCCTGGTGTATCCTCATTCTCTACCATTCCTCTTTCTGGCTCCATATATGGCTTATATATTAAATGGGTTTCCTTCCACGATGACAGTCCGTAACACTACACTTGATATGAGCCCTGTTCATAGCTGCACTAAATCTAATACCCAATTGTTGTGCATATCCGGAGGATTTTGGCATACGTACCTATAGCATCCTCAGTTCACAGTGAACCCATTTTGTTTAAAAAAACATGCCAAGATGACAATCAGATGCATGAGATAAGCTTCATTAACAGTAAAAGAAGATGAGGATGGCAATCACGCCAAAGATGGCAATCAGGTTACTTTAAAAGTATCTTAAAATGAAAATTTCCATTATCTGAGCATATATGTTTCTTTAACAGTGACTGTGACCAATTGTTCTTAATTGGGCTGTGATTAGAAAGAGACGAGTTGGAGTGGAGATCTGGAAACCCATATAGAGACATCTTGTTCATAATAATTTATTATTATTGTTGTTCTTGTCGATCTTGCTGTTGTTGCTGATGTCTCTATGTGTCCGTGTGTTGAAGGGAAAGAAGGGATGAGAGAGAGATGAGGAAAATGCCGCTATGTTAGCCTGGTGTATCCTCATTCTCTACCATTCCTCTTTCTGGCTTCTATATTTGGTTTCTTTCCACGATGACAATTCCATAAAACTACACTTGATATGAGCCCTATTCGTCATTTTCGATTTCCCTCCTCCGCTCTCTCTCTCGCTCTCTTCGGTATCATCTCTTGATTTCCCTTATTTTCCAAACTTAGCATATTTTTTCAGATAGATGCATCTTGATTTCCTTAACATGAATGGTTTAGTTGGGATGAAGAATTAATAGAAAAATATATGCTTAGATACTGGAAATTTTCATGGTCTTTTTACTGTTAATGAAGCTCATTTCATGCATCTGATTATCTTCTTGGCATGTTTTTTTGATACTAAATAGGTTTAGTGTGAACTGAGGATGCTATAGCTACGTACGCCCAAATTGGTCTGTGATTTGCACAACAATTTGGTTTTAGATTTAGTTGGGCACAACAATTAGTGGAGCAACATATAATTAAGCTCAGTGAATGGAAATTTTCATTTTAAGGTACTGTTAAAGTATCCTGCAGATTGCCCTCTTTGGCATATTTTTTAGCCAGAAATGGGTTCACCACCAATCTGAGTATGCTGCTAGCATCCCCATCCTCTTTCACTGTTAATGAAGCTCATTTCATGCATCTGATTGTCTTCTTGGCATGTTTTTTTGATACTAAATGGGTTTAGTGTGAACTGAGGATGCTATAGCTACGTACGCCCAAATTGGTCTGTGATTTGCACAACAATTTGGTTTTAGATTTAGTTGGGCACAACAATTAGTGGAGCAACATATAATTAAGCTCAGTGAATGGAAATTTTCATTTTAAGGTACTGTTAAAGTATCCTGCAGATTGCCCTCTTTGGCATGATTTTTTAGCCAGAAATGGGTTCACCACCAATCTGAGTATGCTGCTAGCATCCCCATCCTCTTTCACTGTTAATGAAGCTCATTTCATGCATCTGATTGTCTTCTTGGCATGTTTTTTTGATACTAAATGGGTTTAGTGTGAACTGAGGATGCTATAGCTACGTACGCCCAAATTGGTCTGTGATTTGCACAACAATTTGGTTTTAGATTTAGTTGGGCACAACAATTAGTGGAGCAACATATAATTAAGCTCAGTGAATGGAAATTTTCATTTTAAGGTACTGTTAAAGTATCCTGCAGATTGCCCTCTTTGGCATGATTTTTTTGCCAGAACTGGGTTCACCACCAATCTGAGTATGCTGCTAGCATCCCCATCCTCTTTCACTGTTAATGAAGCTCATTTCATGCATCTGATTGTCTTCTTGGCATGTTTTTTTGATACTAAATGGGTTTAGTGTGAACTGAGGATGCTATAGCTACGTACGCCCAAATTGGTCTGTGATTTGCACAACAATTTGGTTTTAAATTTAGTTGGGCACAACAATTAGTGGAGCAACATATAATTAAGCTCAGTGAATGGAAATTTTCATTTTAAGGTACTGTTAAAGTATCCTGCAGATTGCCCTCTTTGGCATGATTTTTTAGCCAGAAATGGGTTCACCACCAATCTGAGTATGCTGCTAGCATCCCCATCCTCTTTCACTGTTAATGAAGCTCATTTCATGCATCTGATTGTCTTCTTGGCATGTTTTTTTGATACTAAATGGGTTTAGTGTGAACTGAGGATGCTATAGCTACGTACGCCCAAATTGGTCTGTGATTTGCACAACAATTTGGTTTTAGATTTAGTTGGGCACAACAATTAGTGGAGCAACATATAATTAAGCTCAGTGAATGGAAATTTTCATTTTAAGGTACTGTTAAAGTATCCTGCAGATTGCCCTCTTTGGCATGATTTTTTAACCAGAAATGGGTTCACCACCAATCTGAGTATGCTGCTAGCATCCCCATCCTCTTTCACTGTTAATGAAGCTCATTTCATGCATCTGATTGTCTTCTTGGCATGTTTCTTTGATACTAAATGGGTTTAGTGTGAACTGAGGCATCTTTGGAAATTTTCATTTCAAGATACTGTTAAAGTAACCTGTTTGCCATCTTTGGCATGATTTTTTAACCCAAAATGGGTTCACTTCCAAACTGAGTTTGCTGCTAGCATCCCCATCTTCTTTTACTGCTACTGAAGCTTATTTTATTAAGATCCAGGATGGCAAATTTTGATTGGGCTGTGATTGGATTGTTCAGTGGCTGTTGTCTATGTTCTTAGTTGGGCTGTGATTAGAACGAGAGGGCTCGAGTGGAGATCTGGAAACCCATATAGAGACATCTTGTTCATAATGATTTATTATTATTGTTGTTCTTATCGCTCTTGCTGTTCTTGCTGATGTCTCTTTGTGTCCGTGTGTTGAAGGGAAAGCAGGGATGATAGAGATGAGGAAAATGCCGCTATGTTAGCCTGGTGTATCCAAAGTCTCTACCATTCTTCTTTCTGTTTCCATTTCTGGCTTCTATATTTGGTTTCCTTCCACGATGACAGTTCCCTAAAAATACACTTGATATGAGCCCTATCTTATTTTTCTTATTTTTTTTATATTTGGTTTCCGTCCACGATGACAGTTTCATGGATTGTCTGAACAATCCATGAAAGACATGCTTAGATACTGAATTTTTATTTGTTTTACTGTTTTAGGTAGTGGATATTCTCAATCAAAGGAGAATATAGAGTTTTCAAGTTAGATACTGAATTTTCATTTGTTTTATTATTTTAGATATATTTAAAAAACAAAATTAAGTACCGGATTTTTAGCATTGCAATGTAATTATTTTACCTCTCTATATATCATCAACAATTCCATTTGCAATTGGCACTTTGATCTTATAATTTAAGATACATTTAGATTTTTTTGCAAGTTCAAAAAATATGTATATTCTGTATTGTGGTCTACTGTTGAATTAAACTATTTTTTTTTTTTCACAGGGCAGTCGCCGAGATGAAGAAAATTCTGATGATCAGAACTGAAGCTCCTCGAGGGTATGAATCCGTGGTCCTCCTTGCT
The DNA here is from genome assembly GCA_017893485.1 of Hemerocallis citrina. NCBI lineage: Eukaryota > Viridiplantae > Streptophyta > Magnoliopsida > Asparagales > Asphodelaceae > Hemerocallis > Hemerocallis citrina. Next base: position 173,397,491 of record CM030367.1, read on the forward strand.
ATTCTTGTGTCCTTGCTGTATGATTGTTCTTATGTCCTCCTTGCTGTTATGTCAGACTGTTTTTTTTGGATGAGAGTTATGTCAGACGGTTTAGTTGGGATATTTGTCAGACCTGAGATATTTGGGATGTTCGTCGATATTTTAATTTGTTAATTATGACTGTTAATTTTGCGGTGAATTTGGTTGTGATTATGACACTGTTAATTAGTTTGTTGAGATATTTGGGATATGACACGTGTTAGACTTTATTATTCTTGTGTTTGGTTGTGATTTGCGCATTAATATGAAATGAAATTGGTTGAATCAGTTATGAATTAGTTTACAGGTTTTGTAAAAGAAACTGTGAATTGAAATCGAACGGAAAACCGGAGAGAGGAATACAAACGGGCATAGCTAGACCGGCGTTTTATAAAACGTCGGTCTATCTATTGAATTAGTTGCAGTGTGCAATATACCGGCGTTCACGCAAACGCCGGTGTATGCTGCTAGACGCCGGTTAATGCCGTCAGATGTAACGGTAAAAAGAAACACCGGCGTTTTATAAAAGGCCGGTGTAGTTGGGTTTACCGGCGTTTTTGATCACGCCGGTGCTTGTGAGTAGGGAAAAGCGGACACTCATAAACGCACATACACCGGCGGTCACAGACCGCCGGTGTACGTTCATTCTACACCGGCGTTTCTATAGACGCCGGTAAATTGATGAACACCGGCGGTTTATAACCGCCGGTGAATGTATATTGGGGGGTATAAGACGGCACTCAGAGGCCCCCATACACCGGCGTTTTTAGGCCGCCGGTGTAGGTGTCACATTTACCGGCGCCCAGTAAAACTGCCGGTGTAGACCCCTTCCTTTCAGCGACGCTCGTTTCGGCGGCATTTGGACCGGTGCTATTATAAACGCCGGTGATAGTTTCACCGGCGTAAAAAAACGCCGGTAAAGACTTAAAAAAACGCCGGGAAAGTGAGTTTCTTTTGTAGTGTCAGAAGAAACATAAGTAAGATTTGATTCAAAAAAGCTTACAAAACCCATAGGGTTACCTTTCTTTTCGAACCATTCTTTTCGTATAGGGCCGTCTTTCTGAAAGTATCCAGGCTTCTTGCAAAAATTGCACCTCTCATCCTTCTTTGCCTTCTTCGCATTGGGTTGATTATCCTCGTTCATTCTGGGCGGTGCTCTTTTATGACTTGAATTCTGCCTTTTCCCAGCATTACATCCAGCTCCTTGGACAAAATGTGCAACTTTTATACCTTGTTGGTTTAGCCTGGCCTCCTCTTGTACCAATTTATTAGCCAGTTCATTCATCGCCCATTTTTCCTTAATGGCGTTGTAATGAATTTGGAATGGTCCATACTGAGGGGTAAAGTGTTTAGGATAAATTGAACGAGAAAAGAATCGTCCACTATCATTCCTGAACTCTTTAGCTTTGTCGCAAGGTCCTTCATCTCAATGCAGTGATCATGCATAGAGTGTGTGCCATCAAACTTCATGGTTGTCAGATCTGCCAAAAGTTTCCTAGTAAGGGATTTGTCTGCAGTCTTGAACTGTTCTTCTATTGCAGTTAGAAAAGCCTTAGCAGTTACAGGTGTGGAAAAGGAAGTTTTGATGTTACTTACAATTTTCATTCATAGAAACATTATGCTCAATCTATCAGACCTCTCCCAAGCTTTAAGGAGAGTCTTTTGTTCATCAGTGCTTGTTTTTGTAAGAGGATCTGACTTTTCAATTTGAAAGGCCAAATCCAAGTCAAGCACCCCTAATGTGAACTCAACTCTCTCTTTCCATTCTGAGAAGTTAGTTCCCATGAGAAGAGGGACAGATGATACAGATGATGACAAATTTGAAGGGAAAGATGTTGCAATTTTAGAAATACAACAAGTTTTAATGAGACTATTTGAAACATAAACAATACATACATAATATTTGAATAAGTATGACGAGAGAATATGATACTCATGTGGGCAGTAATCGTAAACTCTACACATTATACCATTAATAATCGTAGTATTCATCATGCATAATTGAGTAGTGCATCTATTAAGTTTAGACTACAAGGTATCTATGGATATCCTTGGTCTACATATACATGTACTCCTTAATTGTTTATCAAACACATGATTTAGTATGCCTGTGGGTAAGTAAAATCTCCATATGATAATGAAACGAACATTATAATGGTGATTAAGACACATTTTTAAGTCGATGATCAATTAGGATCATTGTGGTGATTACACACCCTGATAACATAATTTCAATCATTAATTCACTTAATATGACCAAAAAATTGGTATATATCGTGTAATATATAAAGTACCGGTAAAGGGCCAAGCCCCCATGGCCCTCCATCCTCTTGGCAAAACATACTGTACAGAATTCGACTAAAGAGTGGGGTTCGGGGCGACATGCCCTAATTTTTTTTCCCAGATCTATAATGCTGAAGAACATAATGACAGTTATAAATAGTAATATCATCGATTATGATGATTCGGATGTATTCTATTTCATGGAAAATCATGTGTTCATTAACTTCGCTCTGATAACACATGTTAAATGATTATTTACATGAACCATAAGACTTTTGAATCGACATCATAATCACTAATAGAACACGTAAGATGGGAATAGAAGAATACCTCCGTCCATAGTGATTTTTGATCATGCTGAAGGTTGCTTCTGCGGACGGCTGCTTGGATCTGTTGAAGAACTTTATTGGAGATATTCAACTTCTCTCTCCTCGCTTATAACCCTTATGTTATGTGTTTTTCTGAGATGCTTTTTGTGATGGCCGAAAAGCATTATTTATACGTAGAGAGATGGCCGACTTTCTCATTAGGGTTTCCTTAGAGTCAATCTCACCCGTCCATCGAGGTAGAGTTGATAAGGAAAAAGAACTCCTTTTAGTAACCATTTCTGAATAAGGATAACACGTATCTCATGATTAACGGGATTCCTATTAGACCAGATCATGGGAAAGAAAAAGACTTGCGGGTCAAGTAAGGACCCTCAAGTAATTTCCCTATAACTGGAGGATGAGTTTTATTAGGGAAATTACTAAAATACCACCTCTCGAGTGGGGGTATGGTGAAAGAGTGGGGGTATGCTTTCACCGTCATATGCATATCATAATGATAAGAGAGATCCGATGGTCTCTCAGCATGTTTTTTATTTTTTCACTTAATAATATTTTTCATTGGATCACTTCTTTTATTTTGTGTGTGTGTGTGTGTATATATATATATATAGACACACACACACAAAATAAAAGAAGAAGTGAAAATATATATATATATATATATATATATATTGAATAGTGAGAGAGAGATGTAGACATCTTATCCATCACTGATCACAGTCAGCTTATCCATCATAGCTATAGATCTATTTATCAAATCAAGTCATAACTTCTATTTCAAAATTATTTTTTTTCTTTTTTTTTCATTTATCTAAAAATTCTGCAAGAAGTTTATAATCTAAGTGCTGAGAAGGTTTTACATATTCCAAAGAAGTCTTCTTACATTTGTCCCGAGTACTAACGTGATGATATACAAATATTTGGTGCCACCATCGAGCTATAGCTTAATGGTAAAGGGGTGTGATGGATAAAGAAAGACCTTATGTTAGAAGCTAAGCTGTGACATAATCCTTTATTTAAAAAATATAAATATGGGGTGTGGGTGTGGGTGGGTGGGGTGTGTGTGTGTGTGTGTGTGTGTGTGTGTGTGGGGGGGGGGGGGGGGGGGGGGGGGGGGGGGGGATTCAAGAAACATCCTAACGATTTTCTTTTAAATTTTTTTTTTTTAACTTTTTTTAATTTTTTGCTTCTTAAACGCCTTATTCTGTTAAGTTTTGAATATTCCTTTAGAACCTAGTTGTCAAATATACATTTTGCCCCTTTCTTGAATCTTTAATATCCTGGCTGCTTTTCTCATATACTCCTAACTTAATTTTCAAACTTGCAAACTCATCATTCACCATAATTTACAATTACATTTTTCAAACTTGCGAATGATGAGTTTGTAAGCATGAAATGGAAGTGAGAAGTATAGGAAAAGCAGCAAATATTTTAAAGGTTTTAAAGATTAAAGAAAGGGCAAACTAGACATTTTATAATTGGGTTTTAATGGTATATTTAAAATTTAATTGAATAGGAGGTTTAATGAGGAAAAAGAATATTAGGGGCCGGATTTCTTGATTTAAATGGAAAATGTATGGAGTTTCTTGATTTTTCCCTTATAAATATTTGATGCCACTTTTTCGGATTTGAATCCGCTACACTTACAAAAAATGAGTAAATGATCCACTTAATATTAATTGCCCATCATAAATCAAGTTTGATGAATGGTCAAAACAATTAGATTATATGTAACTAGTAATTTACACATGTGATGCACGTCTTAATTTTTTTTTTAAATATACAAAATAAAAACTCTGACGTAGTGAGGACTCGAACATGAAACATTCTTCATATTAGTTATGTACGTGCGTCACACGCGTTGATAGATTTACAAATGACACTAAGACCTTCTCCCATTATAATATTAGATATTTAAATCATACATGCTTGAAATAAGCAAATTATAATAATTTACATCTATAAAATCATTTTACAGCCAAAATTAGATATTCTTTCATGAATTTTTTTGTAAGTTTTTTTCTAAAAAGAACCCTACAACAACTTATTTTTTCTCATCTCTATCTATTGTATATGTTTTCGTTTCTTCCATTCCTGAAACTATTAGACCATCTCCAACGGCCTCGCCATTTCCCCCAAAATAGCCAAAATAGCGATAATATCCCAAAAAAAGCTCTCCAACGGCCTCGCCCAATCGATTGCGATCCCGGCGATTTGATTTCTGCTCGCGATCCGCTCGCCAAATCTGGCGATTTGATTTTCGCTCGCCAAACTCCTTCCTCTCTTGTTGCCGGAGATCAAGGGGATTTCATACAGTAAGATTTCTTCCCACTCATTTAAATCGACAGTGTTTTTCTTCAATTTCTCTAATCTCTTCAATTTATTCTTGGTAGATTGCTGCTTCTTCTTCTTGTTGATCGGGTTCTTCTTATTGTTCATCGGGTTCTTCTTCTTCTTCATCAGGTAAAAATTGTTCTTTATTTTATTTTATTTTATATATTTTTTTGGGTTTGGAGAATGGAGAATGGAGAATGGATTTTATATGAGAAACCTTGCGTTTGAAAATTTTGTTACGTTGGCAAAGTGAGCCAATAGTGACAGAAGAAAAGTTTTTTCATCTTATTTGATGTATTGCTAGTATTCGATACTTAATACTAATAAATAAAGATGCCAAGAAGATTTCATTTTTTCATTTATTTGTTTATATTTATATAGTTTCAATATTAGAGTATTTCTGTTCTCTAATTCCTTTGTTATACTATGAATTTAATTACTTGCAAGGATGTCAGATAGCTGAAACTCTAGATCAGATTGCATTTGTAAAAACTTACAAATAGATTTAAGTGATATAGTCTCAAATTTTTGGGCATGTTTGATTGAGATTGGTGAGGTCAGAGAGGAGGTGTGATAGAATGGTAGATGAACTTTTAATTTAATAATTAAGAGAGCTCTTAAGAGAGCTAAATGGAGGAAAAGGATTAATGTTTCGGCTCTTGCATACTGTAACCAAATGAGCCTACATTGAAATTTGACATGTTTCAGGAATCAAGTATACATGCCATACAAATTGTGTAGTTTCACAATGCTATAGGTCATTATTAATATGTGGCTTCATGTATTAATTCCAATTCAATTTATGAAAATGTGTATGAAAATGTACGGTAGTGTTCTTCAGGAAGTTGGCCTTCACTTAAAAGAGAATTTGTTTATATTATAATTGAAAATTTCACATCGTCAATTAGTTCATTCCTTGAAGACTAGATCCAAAAGCAAAATTCACATCATCAATACTTCAAGCGAAACTGAGAAACCTTGCTTTTGAAAAATCTATTACGTTGGCAAAGTGAGCCAATAGTGACAGAAGAAAAGTTTTTTCATCTTATTTGATGTATTGCTGGTATTGTATACTTAATACTAATAAATAAAGATGACAAGAAGATTTCTTTTTTTTTTTTCATTTATTTGTTGATCTTTATATAGTTTCAATATGAGAGTATTTATGTTCTCTAATTCCTTTGTTATACTATGAATTTAATTACTTGGAAGGATGCCAGATAGCTGAAACTCTAGATAAGATTGCATTTGTAAAAAGTTACAGATAGATGTAAGTGGTATAGTCTCAAATTTTTTGGCATGTCTGATTGAGATTGGTGAGGTCAGAGAGGAGGTGTGATAGAATGGTAGATGAGCTTTTAATTTAATAATTAAGAGAGCTAAATGAAGGAAAATGATTAATGTTTCAGCTCTTGCACACTGTAACCAAATAAGCCTACATTGAAATTTGACATGTTTCAGGAATCAAGTATACATGCCAAACAAATTGTGTAGTTTCACAATGGTATAGGTCATTAATATGTGGCTTCATGTATTAATTCTAATTCAGTGTATGAAAATGTGTATGAAAATGTAAAGTAGTGTTCTTCAGGAAGCTAGCATTTAAAAAATGAGTATAAAAAAAGACACTGCTTGATATTTGAACATTTATTGTATTTTTCAAGCTTCACTTTTGTTACTCCATATGAAACCTGTCAATCACCACACAAATCATCAGCATATTTTAAAGTTTAGTCTAGTTTATGTTACATTTTATTTATAGGATTTGTCACCTACATAATAATTGAAGCTTATATATGATACGTCCCTGAATTTTGTTACTATGCGTTCTAAAGTTAGTTTTTTGTGAATATATACTTTCTATAGATATATGCTTTCTATAGAGTAGTATGTATTCTATAGATATATGCTTTCTATAGAGTATGTAGTTATGCTTGTTGGTAATTTAATCATGCTTTCTATAGAGTAGTATGTATTTATGCTTGTTGGTAATTTAATCATGCTTTCTATAGGGTAGTAAGTATTTTGATTTAGCATGCTTTATTGCCTGGTATCACTATGTCCTCAGTGTTTGATATGCACCAGTTTGTATGATCATTAATTTTCTTTTGCTCTTCTTTCAGAGGTTAATTGTGGTACAAACAGCTAATTCCTTGAGACATCTTCCTGTATTATCAGCCCCCCCAAGTATGATAATTGTGATCAATTCAATGCTACTAGGGCAGTATTCCTATTTCACAATAATGTTGTAGAACAATAATGCTTAACTCCATTTGATAGGTAAGTAGACAATTTAGAAGTAAGTATACCTGACTTGAAGTGCATATCAATTCCATGCTACTAATGCTTAACTCCATTTAGGAAACAAAATTTTGTATACTTACTTCTTAATTTCTAAACTATTGTATACTTACAATTTTTTTTCTTGCAATGAATATGGCCTTCATGTGTCTGTTTACCTATGAATTCTGGTAACCTGACATGAAGTGCATATCAATTCTAAACTTTTGTATACTTACTTCTAAACTTTTGAATACTTATATCCGTACATGAAGTGCATATCAATTCAATGCTAATAAGGCAGTATGGTTGGGCATTTTGGTATGGTTGGGTATATGTTAATAAGGCAGTATGGTTGGACATTTTGGTATGGTTGGACATTTTGGAGTGCATATCAATTCTAAACTTTTGTATACTTACTTCTAAACTTTTGTGTACTTATAACCTGACATGAAGTGCATATCAATTTTGTATACTTACTTCTAAACTTAACTCCATTTTATCTGTTTACCTGACAATTTTGTACGTACTTCGAAACTTTGATGTTAAACTAACTGTACTTCTAAACTTTATATACTTAATTCTAAATTTTGGGTACTTACTTCTGAACTTCTAAACTTTTGTATACTTACTTCTAAATTATCTGTATACCTGAAAATTTTGTACTTGATTCTGATAACCTGACATCTATATGTTTAAAAAAACCTGATATCAATATCATCTATATGTTTAAAAAATAGTTAAAAAAATAGTTAGCAAAAGATATAATCTAAACATGATCTGCAGGTTGGGGTTTTTGGTATGGTTGGGTCTATATGTTAGTCTATATTCTTTACTCCTACATTTCCTGTATATGTTTCCTGAAGCTGGTTGGGTATATTTTAGATTATCTAATCTCACAGTAATCTTTTGCAATGGTTAGATGGATTCACATAATAATACATTTTACAGTAATGCTCTGCTGCGCGAAGGATCAAACTTCGAGAATGAATTGTTTAGTCCAGAATTTGTTGAGTCTAATCAATTCACAGATCAACCTACCGTGACACCACCAGAAAATCGAGCAAGAATTAATTCATCTACTAAGAAAACACAAAGACGGGGTGACTTCACAATGGAAGAAGACCTTCTCATTGTACATGCATGGCTTAGTATTGGTTTAGATCCGATACAAGGAAACCAACAAACAATGGGTAAATATTGGGATAGAATACATGAATATTTTTATGCAAACAAAAAGTTTAAGTCTGAGCGCAATGCAAATTATCTCATGAATCGGTGGTCAGGAATTCAAAAGGAAGTTAACTTATACTGTGGGTACTATGCTCAGATAGAATCAAGAAACCAAAGTGGAATCACAAATGAAGACAAGGTATTAATATCATTGAAGTTTATGAATTACTTTTTTTCTCTAAAAATAATTATTAATTTTAACTAATTTTAGATTTTCCAAGCAAAGCTAATGTATGAAGAACAGCAAGAAAAACCATCTGGATTTTTTGCATTGTTGGCATGAATTGAAGCATAATCCCAAATGGATAATGGAAATTTTATAGAAAAAGTTTAAAACTTGTAAAAGGATAAGTCCTGCAAAATCGTCTGCGTCACTACCGGATCAAGTTAATTTAGAGACAGAATATATTGCAATTGATATTGAAAGGACTATTGGTAGAAAGGCTTCCAAGGAGCAACAAAAGAGAAAGTATAAGGAACACAATCAAGAGAAAACACCTGCAGTAATGTTCCTGCAAGAATATATGGAGGAAAATAAAAAAAGTTAAAATAGAACAATATGAGAAAGCATTCGGTCAACGGCAAGAGCTAATCGAAATTGAGAAGAAAAAACTACGTCTACAAATGTTAGCAGACGATGAGAAAAAATGGCTATTGACACCACTGGAATGGACCCACTGCGAGTAAAATATTACGAAGCCCGCTAGATGAAAATTCTTAGGAAAACACTAAGCAATAATTAGTATTTGTTTGTATATTTATTACTTCGAATATCCATCGTTTATTAATGTAGTTTTTTTTACCTATGCATCTGTAAGTCTTCAGCTAAACATCTTATTAATAAAAGTTGTATTTTGCCTTTATGAATCCAATTTCCACATAAACTTGCAATTTAAATATTCTAACTCAATTCATGCTTTCACACTTCTCAACTCAATTAAGCATTGAACCACATTTGCTCACTAACGGCACACTTTAGTAATATACTTGATATGATGTTTAAGATCAATGACCTTGATGTCTATTCTGATGATAAAATGCTACTTTAGCATTAATGGCTATAGAAGAAGAAGATGAACTAATTACAAGAAGACGAAGAGCACATCGTTGGGTTTCTACTCCAGGCCATGCTATTATTCAACGTGATAGAGCTCGAGGACATGAAAAACTTTTCAATGACTATTTTTCTGAAAGGCCTGTATATCCTCCTCATTTCTTTCGAAGGAGATTCCGAATAAGACGTCCTCTTTTTCTAAGAATTCAGTATGCTATAGAAGCCTATGATCGATACTTCATTCAAAGAAGGGATGCTTGTGGAGTTCTTGGATTGTCTTCACTTCAAAAGATGACAGCCGCAATAAGGACACTTGCTTAGGGGTATCGGCAGATTTAGTTTATAATCACATACGTATTGGAGAAAGCACTGCAATCGAGGGTCTTCATCATTTTGTCAAGGCCATTGTTAGAGTATTTGGCGATCAATACTTAAGATCATCAAATAATAATGACATTACCAGATTACTGGCAATGAACGAAGATCGTGGTTTTCCAGGTATGTTAGGAAGTATTGATTGTATGTACTGGAAGTGGAAGAATTGTCTAGCTGGATGGCAAGGAATATATACTGGCCACATTCATAAACCTACAATTATTTTAGAAGCTGTGGCTTCACATGATCTTTGGATATGGCATGCATTCTTTGGGTTACCAGGAGCTCTTAATGACATCAATGTACTACATCGGTCTTCTATCTTTCATGATCTTGCTAATGGAAGAGCGCCCAAGGTTAACTATTCTATCAATGGTAATAACTATACGATGGGATATTATCTTGTTGATGGTATATATCCAGAGTGGTCAATATTTGTAAAAACTATTCCATTTCCACAAGGTAATAAGAATAAACTTTTTGCTGAAGCTCAAGAATCGGTAAGGAAGAATGTAGAGCGAGCATTCGGTATTCTTCAAGCACGTTTTGCCATTGTTCGTGGACCAGCACGTTTTTGGGATCAAGAGACGCTTCATGATATTATGGCAACATGCATAATAATGCATAACATGATAGTCGAAGATGAGAGAGAATATAATAATAAGGATTTTAACTATGATGCAGTTGAGGAAAGTCCGTCCATAGAAGTGTCACATGATTATATACCTAAACTGCTTACATTTATTCAAACTCATCATCGCATCAGAGATAAACGGATGCATTCCCAACTCCAGTTGGATCTTGTAGAACACTTGTGGCAGTGACACGGACAATAAACACAAGTATTTTTGTTTCTTCCCAAAATAAAATTAGTAGTTTGAGTTCATAGTGTTGCAATATCATGTAATTGTTTAGTGTTATTTGGAAACTAATATTTCATTTGATTCCAAAATTCTTGAGGAATAGAAATGTTGTCATTTTAAAAAAAGATTATTGTAACTATTTATTAGTAAATAAAAATTAAAACATTTATGGCTAGCCAAAATAGATAGCATGGTTGGAGTGTGAGCTTTCTTCGCTAGCCAAATTATCTATTTGTTATCTATTTTGGCTATTCTAGCTAGCCAAAATAGCTAGCATGGTTGGAGATGCTCTTAAAAACTTTTTTCCGTTTGTAAAATCATTTTTTGTAACAGTGTATATTATTTTCTCAGTTAATGACGATGGCTTGTAAAATGCAATTGGGGGATAAGAATTGTTTGCCCTTATTCATGATAGAACCTAACAAAGATTTATTTTCCCCCTAATCTTGGTTCATATATATTAGAGTCAAGTATATTTTACTAATAAGATGACTTTTAAAGGAAAAAAACACTGCCCAAATATATGGGGTGCGTTTTATAAACAAAACTTAAACAAAAAAAACCATGAGAGCATCTCCAATTTTGGTTATTAAACTTTTTAGATGGACTCTATTCTAATTAACTTAACTAGTAATTTACACGTGCGATGCACGTCTTCATAAAATATATTATTTTTAAAATAAAAATTTCGATGTAGTCTGGTCTCGAACTGGAGACCTCTTTTATATTAGTTATGCACAGACAATAATGCAGGCCTTAATAATTTTTTTAAAAAAATAACAACTCTGATGTAGTGAGGACTCGAACCTGAAACCTCCTTCATATTAGTTATGTACATATGCTACATGTGTTGATAGATTGACAAATGACACTACGATCTTCTCCCATTATAATATTAGAGATTAGAGATTCAAACATATTTAATTTTAATTGTATATAATTTTAAATAATTTTAACCGTTCATCAAACTTGATCTATGATGGACAGTGAATATTAAGTGGGACTATTCACTTATTTTTTGTGAGTGGATGATTCGAATCCCACCTCTTCATACCTACATCCATTCCAAGTACTTGTTAACAAAACATAAACACTTCCTCGAAAGGGGGAAAAGAAAACATTCTAACCGTTCAGGAGTTATAAGTTATAGGAAGAAAAGGCTTAAATGCATAACAATATTATAAAAGAAATTATAGTTCTAAGATGGGACAAAATTGGATGTTCATCACTTTGAAATCCTATACATTGTCAGTCTCATCTTGTAACTTGTTCTTCTCAAGTATTAGAGGTTCCTCGGTCTCTGTTTCAAAGCTCTTTGTACTGGTATCGGTATAATCCTTGGCTTTGCCCCACAAAACTACATACAGTCCCAATACTACGGCACCACCACCAAGCAAGCTGGAAGTAATGTAAAAAATAGACTATCAAAATAGGATAATCAAATTAATCAATTTTTCATATTGATAGTACATTAAACTTCCTAAAATAAGAAGAAAAATACCTTCCAGTATAAAGATGCTCATGAAGCAATAGGATTGCGAAGATAGTAACGACAACAGTGCAGAGTGGACTGAACATAGCTGAGAAGAGAGGCCCTCTCGTCGATATGCACCAAGATTGCACATAGAAAGTCACACCAGACCCAATTAGTCCCTGCAAAATTCGTTTATGCAAGAAATAAAATTTTAGAACAATAATAATACATGATTAATTTGTAGAGTGTGGTTCATTATAGCTAATAGGAGATCATAGTATTTCATTTTTCATTTCACGTATCTTTGGTAAATCATATGCAGAATTAACTTGCTCGCAACTTAATTTGCTAGCAATAACAGTTATGCTGTTGTTGAAAGCAACTAAAACAGTTAACAGAAGAAGAATTAAGTTGGGAACTTACTGCATACAAACAACATCCAACCTCAAACCAAGAATTGAATCTCCAAGCCTCCAAGTCTGGCTCTAAGAAGAAGGTGAAGATCGCTGATTGAATGGATGATAGTAAGCACATCCAAGTCGATAAAGACAGTGGATCTAAGTGGCTCTTACATATTGGCACCTGTACATAAAAAATTTAAGATTAATTAAGATCTGATTGGATAATCTTCTGCTTAATTAACCCTTTTTCTTAGTTAGTTCTACATCCCTTGTATAATTTCAAATTAAAACTTTGCAAGAATAAGTTAGGGGCTAAGATGTTTTGAAACCATGTACCTGTAAAATTAGCCAAAGTGACCAACAACAGCTACTTCCCATGAGACATAGGCAACCAATCATCCACTTGTCATCAACAGTGTGAACGACAGTCATGAGTTTTTGGCCTTTGAACAATGTCATAGCAATTGCACCTCCAACACAAATGATTGTGCCAAAAATCTTGGCTATAGTTCTTAGGCTCCTCATGTCCACTCTCTCTAACCTGATCACCTTAAGTAAAAATGATATAATTTTCACATGTTCTATTTAAGAAATAGCTTATAACTATTTAATTTTGTGTGTGTGTGTGTCTATATATATATATATATATATATAGACGATCCCAACAGTTCACATTGACAAATCCCAACATTTCACATTGACAAATGAATTTCTAATTACTTGATTTTACATATTTAGATTAATTTAGATGTGTAGATCAATATAAACGGTTCGGATCGTCGATACGAAGGTCCGAAGACCTAGTGCACGCGGAGACTAGTGCACAATGAAACAACTGCTTAGGTTATAATGAAGCCGTTGTTTCAAACTACGGTTTAGAAGTCATTGTTTCAAACAACAGCTTAGGTGGTTTACATGTATTTGCACCCAATGGAGCATTCCTCTCACTCTATATATATACAAACACTTTGAATAGCTACAACATTTTAAAGCACAACTCCAAATCATAATCGAATTTGTCTTGTACACCTTCGATTCCTAATTAGCCATTCTAATCATCCTCTTTAGAAACACTTTGAATAGCTGCAACAGATTAAAGCACAACTCCAAATCATAATCGAATTTGTCTTTTACACATTTGATTCCTAATTAGTCATTCTAATCAAATACTTGAAAATCTCCTCTTTAAATAATGCAATTAATAGAAATTCTTTTAGCAGAGGTGAAGATAAAGCAACGCACTGATTAGGATGAAAAATATTTTCTCTTATTTAAAATATTCTCATTCTGGTTGAAATTTACTATATTTCATTACTCTTTAAAAAAAAAAAAATTAAATTCAACTTTTTTGGTTAAAAAATAGGAGGAAATATAGAAAAATTATAAATATATTAGCAAATTATAATTAGTCATCAATCAGCGTGCTGTGTTAAATTACCCAACAAAAGCAGCCATCACGAACGTGACTGCAGGAATCATGTTAGCGATTGCACTAGCCAATGATGCGGATGCTAGTTTCAAGCCCTGGTAATATAGGAACTGGTTGAATGTCACACTGGAAAGATACAAGAAAAAATAAATGAACACTTTTGAATGTGAATGAAATTAATTAATTAGGGAGTCTTCTAATAGCTAGGAAACTGGACAGAAACCTCAGTACCGTACCCAATAAAAGCTGTGAAAAATACCAAGCTGAAGCCTTTCATCCCCAGAGCTACTCGACCTCCTCCTCTTCTATAATAATCAGTTAACAAAAGCAAAACTTGAATCAATAAATTATCAAAAGCAAAAATTAAATACCCTCTGTGAACACAAATTAAAACATAACAATATATATTCTGATATTCTGCTCACTTCTGGAATGTATCTGATATAACCTTGGCTTAACAAAAAGATATACATTTGTATATATATACATGTACACTAGAAGGAATTCTAACCATATTTTAGAAAACCCACAAAATTTTTAGCGAAAGAAAGATCGACACCTTACTGAAATGAAGGTGGTAGGAACCAAGAAGAGCGAAGCACAGGCTTGCCGGTAAACAATGAAGACCATGGGGCTCATACCCTCGGTGAAGGCGGCTTTGGCCGACAACGAATTGCCAGCATAGATAAATTGCAGGCCGACCATGGCCATCGTCGCAGTGTATTCCCCACACCAGCTCTTGTTCTTCCCCATATTGGCTTCCAATACTACCACCAGATCCTCTCAACTTGACCTAATTAAACATGACATATTTATATATAGTCGATCATAAGTTGTCAAATATATACAAAACTATAATAATAGATTCATGAACCTTCCCTAGTCCCCTACTACCTTCTCTACCTATCAATTTCTATTTAGATAGACACAGAGCTAAGAGAGATGGCCAGCTCTTCTGAGAGACAAAGTTGGCCAGCTCTCCTGAGAGACAAAGTTTCCATTATTGAGATACACTTGGCCGGATGTGCTATACTGCTATATAGATACAATCATTAAATTCTATTAAAAAATATGAGATACACTTGGATGTGTTATATAGGCTTGCTCATTAAATTCTATTAAAAGGGTAATGCTACACCTACTACCAAATCTACTACCTTTCTCTTTACTATCTGAGGTGGCACACTATTATTGGATGTTTGTACCACCTACTCTACAATAACTACCACTAATAGTGTGCCACCTAAGGTAGTAAAGAAAAAGGTAGTAGATTTGGTAGTAGGTGTAGCATTACCCCTATTAAAAATGAGTAATACGGCATGTCATATACTTCGTTAAATATGAATTTTTTGCCCTACTGACCCACTTTTTAAAAATATTCAGCGCTCTGATCCACTTTCGAAAACAATTAGCGAGCTGATTCAGTTTTAGACACGTCAGCAGAAAACGTTATTGGGACAACGACATAGGTAATTTTGATGCCATTTTTTTCAATAACGGCATCTATTTTTAAAAAAACTCCTATGCCGTTTTTTAGAGTAACGGCATAGGTTATTTTTATTTGAAGAAGCATATAGTCTCAATTTTGAGAAAAAATTGCAAGTTTGAAAATTCGAATATCATGTCGTTCTTTCCAAAAACGACATTCTCATAACTGATGCCGTTATTTTGAATAACGACATTAGTTATTAGTTCTTTTGCATATACACATTGGTTTTCCAAATATGAATTTATTAGTTTCTTTCCAAATATGAATTTAATTTTTTCCAATTTGGTTATGAACAAATAATTAAATTCAATTCATATTTGGAAAATTTTCAATACACCTATTTGGTTATGAACGAACAATTAAATTCAATTCATATTTGGAAATTAAATTCGATACACAGTGGCTTTCCAATTTGGAAAAAAAATAAGTATGCACAAACAAGCAAAATTATTGGAATTCATATTTGGAATACACAAACGAGCAAAATTAAATTCAACTCCGTCTCTGTGTATGCAAGAGATAAGGAATCTTCCTGTGAAAGCTTTTTCATTTTAATCATTTGGGTTATCTTGTGCCTAAGAGATGAATGCATCTCCTTGTGGAAAACCATACGATCTTTCACATCAAAGAGGCCATTAGTTTGTTTGAATAACTGATGTCGTTATTCAAAATAACGGTATCAGTTATGAGAATGCCGTTTTTGCAAATAGCGACATCTGTTATAGGATTTTCACACTTGCAATTATTTCTCAAAATTAAGACTATAAGCGGTTGAAAATAAAAATAACCTATGCCGTTACTCCAAAAAACGGCATGAAAGTGTTTTTTATAAATAGAAGCCGTTATTGGGAACAACGGCATGTAAATAACTTATGCCATTGTTCCGAATAACGTTTTTTGCTGACGTTTTCAAAACTGGATCAGATCACTAATTATTTTTGGAAGTGGATCAGAGCGCTAAATATTTTCAAAAAGTGGGTCAGTACGGCAAAAAATTCGTTAAATATCCAGCAATATATTTGAGCCTTACCTGATGCCAATTACAGAAAATTTTAACAGGTTGTACCGAATAATATATTAGTTGTACTTACCTAAACTTTTTCCCCATATTTTATTTCACGTAAGAATCCAATTCAAAAGTTAAACTCTCCTCGTGTATAGATGGGGAAAATGGTTTCTACGCACTTGGACATCGAAATCATATGAAATTCTCTTCCAAAATGAACTTGGTCCTTTTCGCTTAGGAAGGAGGAAAAAAAAAAAAGGGAAAACTCAAATACTAGGTTTAACTATCAACTGATGGGATGGGGGAATATTCTAGAAGTCCTGTATATATACCACTTAGGATATTCTGTAATTAGCATTACTCAGTGTTAGCTACTCAACTTAATAATTGAAGGAACATATATATAAATATATATCCGGATGAGTTGTCCATCTATCTGCATGTTATGAAAAGTTTTGTCCCTTTTTTTTTTCCTTTTTTTTTTCTGAAAAAGATGAAATATGGCAACCCTGTTTCATTAACAAAAAATTAATAAAACAAACTCAGAGTATTGAGCCAAGTACAGAGTCCTACAAAATATAAAAGACAACGTAAGTCCTCCCGAACAATGGGGGATGGGACAAAAGAATATACATACGCCTTACAAAAGTACCACAAAACAACTCATTTCCCCCAACAAAACCCTGGGGTGGTAGGCATCAAAACAGTAGTAAAGACCAGAGGAACCGGGGACATTCATCCCTCAGTTGATCGTCGGACCGATCTCGACTTCATCGTCGTCGTACTCCTCCACCTGGAAGACGCTGACAGTCCTCCCTCGCGGACCTATTGTAGTGGCAAGAGCCCGGAAAGAAATAAGATGCATAATGTGAGTCAAATTACCAAAAGTACTATTACTAGTCTCACGAAAGTAACGATTATTCTTGTCTAGCCAAAGGACCCAGGTCGTAGCAGCAATAGCGATAAACCAGGCTTCTCTCATGGAACATCTTTCAGTAGCGTACATGGGACCAACCCACAAATCCTCATACGTACTAAGGTAATCATTGGTACCCAAAGCACTGAGTACGTCAACGAGGACTGCCTTGCTCCTATGACATTCCAGAAAAAGATGGTCTCTAGTCTTGGAAACATCATTGTAGAAACCGCAGAAAGAATCGATGTTGGGTTGGCATTTAGCCAGGTTCACTCTGGTCAGGATTGCGTCGTTCAGGACCAGCCATAAGAAAATTTTATTTTCAGCGGGTGTTTCGCCTTCCAGATAATACCCGACCACTTCGGGCGACATGCCCTGAAATGAATCTGGTTGTACATGGAGCGAACCGTGAAGGTACCATTCTATTCTAAACCCCAGTATTTCCTATCTGGCCCCTGAGAGCGAGTAATACCCGAGCTGTCAATATGGGCCTGAAGCTCCATGAGCCTGATCTGAGAGCCGAGTCGAGGGACTATTTAAAGGCCGGTTTCCAGGAGCCTTTTTTCCAAGCTGCAGCCACTGTGCAATATGGCTGTGACGCCTGAGCGTACAGATCAGGGAACATAACTCTAATGTATGATCCCCATGCCATTTATCCCACCAGAATCGGGTTAGTCTGCCATTACCAATGGAAGACGTCACACAACTATTGAACGACTCATATGCTTTAGCAATACCTTTCCAGAACCAGAAGACGCGTGGGCCCACCCTGAAGCCTAGGTTCCTCATCCCATTCCCATGCAGGTACGCCTGAAGGTAATCTTGCCAGCCCTCACCATTAGGGTGAAATATTTTCCACCACCACTTACCCAGTAGCGCGAGATTCATATCGCCCAAGTCAATAATACCTAAACCTCCGTGTATCTTCTTCATGCATGCTTTTTCCCATCTGATGAGCTAATATCTGCCTCTATCAGGACTTGTTCCCTTCCATAAAAACCTCTTACGAACTCGTTCAGTTCTCTGGATAACCCAACGTGGCATTTCGAAGAAGGACAGATAATAGGTAGGAAGGTTTGAGAGGACTGCATTAATAAGCGTGACTCTCCCTCCCAGGGATAGAGCTTTACCTTTCCAGCCTGCAAGACGATTCTCCACTCGATCAATGATGGGCAGCCAGTCAGCCTTCTTGAGCTTTCCCGATCTCAGCGGGAGCCCCAGATACTTAATAGGGAAATTCTGGATGGAGTAGTTGAGAATCGAGGCGTGTTCTTGTGCCTCCTCTGGGGTTAGGGCAATGAGGACGAGGGCACATTTATGGAAGTTCACCCTGAGACCGGACCACGCCTGAAAACTATAGAAAATCCATTTAAAGGTGGTTGTTTTACCGAGGTTCTCATTTTCGAACAGAAGAGTATCGTCAGCATATTGGAGTATTGAGCAACCTTGGCGTCCATCTCCACAAGCCACTAGTGAGATCTAGCCTGCCCGTCTGCAGTTAGCCATCACAGTACGCAGAACGTCTGCCACAATGGTAAAGAGGAGAGGGGAAAGGGGATCTCCTTGCCTAAGGCCCCGTTTGCACGCAAAAGGATGACCTGAAACCCCATTCACCATGATAGTAGTCCTGCTGGTGGTCAGACACATGTGGATTCACCGAATCTACCTTTCTCGAAATCCACTACTGGCAAGCGCGTCCAGGAGGCACAACAGTCATAAGCCTTCTCAAAATCCAGCTTCAGGAGGTAGCTCTTGGCGTTCGAAAAATGGCAGTGATGGATAGTTTCTTCAGCCATGACTATACAATCATAGATACATCGACTTTTAATGAACCCAGTTTGTTCGCCACTAATGAGACTATCCATCACCTTTCCCAATCTATTAGCGAGCGTCCTGGTTATAATCTTGATGGAGCAATTAAGAAGGCTAATAGGGCGGAAGTCACCCACCCGTTGGGAGTCTTCCTTCTTCGGAATCAATACAACCTCTGCATAATTCATTCTACCCAGTTTAAGTTTATGGTCAAAGAAATCTGCAAACAATCTCAGAAGATCATCCTTGATTTCTTCCCAGAAGACCTAGTAGAAGAGGATTGGGAAGCCATCCGGGCCTGGAGCTTTCTCTTTTCCCAGTTGCGTCACTGCCTCCTTAATTTCCTTTTCTGTGAACGGAACCACTAGGGAATGAAGGTCCCGGTCAGAATTGTTCATGGGATTGTGCCAAAAGTCATGGTGAAGCGGGACTCTCAAATCTGCCTTCCGACCAAATAGGCACTTGAAGTGGGATTGGAATGCCATTCTAATCGCATCGTCTCCTTGGACCATTCCAGAGTCAGTATGTATCAAGAGGATGAGGTTAAATCTACGTCGATCACTGGCCACACGGTGGAAGAAGGCTGTATTCGCGTCTCCCTCTTTGAGCCACAAAATTCTAGACCGCTGTTGCCATTTGAGTTCCTCCAGCCTATAAAGCTGAGATATGTCCAATCTAAGTTGGAGCAGCCTATTCCGCTCCTCTTGCGATAGTTCTCTAGTTTCTTCAAGCTTTTCAAGCTCTTCAATCCCTTCCATAAGGGAATCATTTGCTCTCCAGATTAACGCAAATTTGGTCTGGTTCCACTTCTTGAGCTTGGCCCGCAGTCTTCTAATCTTTTCACAATAATTGGCTGCCGCTTCTGTCCCTATGGTAGGGAGGGCCCAGCATGCGTTGACCATGTGATGGAAGCCTTGGATTTCCAACCATGCTTTCTTGAACCTAAATATGGGAGTTCTCCTGGGTTGTCCTTCATCGGAGGAAAGGATAAACGGGACATGGTCCGAGGTGGGTTTAAGGATAGACTTAGCCAATGAGAAAGGAAACTTGGCCTCCCACTCGAAGGAGACCAAGATCCTATCAAGTTTAGCCAAGATAGGTGATAATTGCATGTTAGACCAGGTGAAAAGTCTATCGGTGATGGGAATGTCAACCAGTTCGAGATCAGCAATAAATGCATTAAAAGTTTCCCTGTTAGAGTCATTGGATCCTCTGCCTCTGTACTTAGAGGTGAACCTGGTAATGTTAAAGTCGCCTCCCACAACCCAGAGGTGTGGCCAGTGCACATGAATCACTCGAAGTTCATTCCAGAAAGTCAACCTGGCAGCGACAGTGTTTGGGCCATACACTACCGTGATTGTTTAAGTCCAAAGATCTGTTTTACGTTGTAGTAGGACAGATAATGAAAACTGCCCATGGAATTGATCTAGATAGTTAAAAATTGTGGAATTAAAACCTAGGGCTATGCCCCCAGATGCACCAACCGAGGGGCGAATTTTCCAATCAAAGATGTGATTCCCCCCCCCCCCCCCCCCCCCCCCCCCCCGACGCCATAGTCTAGTGATATGAGCCAGTTTGGTCTCCTGCAGACCAACAATTTGGACCCTCGACTTAGCGATGACATCCCTAACCTACTCCCTTTTGCCCCGCCTACCCAGACCTCTAACGTTCCAAAAAAAAAACATCCATTAACTACAATCTACCGTGGGTCCATGGCTCGGTTTGGGAACCGAGCTCGAAATACGACTAGCTCTAACACTCTCCCATCCCCTAATCTTATTTAGGAGAAAAGCGTTCTGGTCCATATCACCAACGGCTAAGCCACAGGTTTTGGCTATACTAAAAATCTCAGAATTAGTCATGAAATTAAAAATAGAAGATAGGAAGGAACGCATACCTCCGTCGCTAGTCTTAACAGATTTAACGGCTGCAGCAATCTCCAAGTAGTTGTCTAAGGACTCCTCAATAGTCCTCTTAGCGACTTTGTGAACCCTAAAACCTGTACTGCCATGATTAGAGACAGGTGCCGATGGTTGCGAAGTAGGGAATGTGGAAGGTACAAAATCAGGGGAGATACCAGGTGAATCATCAGCCAGTCTCTCAGAGTCCAAAGACTCCTATTCAGAATATACATAATCATCTTCGAGATTTAGCCTATCCTCATGACCGTCTTCATCAATGTGGCTCCTGCCCACAGAGACGGGTGGCCCAAAAGGATCACCAAAGACATGAGGCGACACAAGGCAAGAGATCACATTAGTTGGGCTTGTGCACTTGGGCCTAAACATCTTGCTTGATTCCGCACACATGGGCCCCCTTTTGGGCCCAGTTAAAAGGCCCACTGTGATCGAGGACTTTTCAAAACCCCACGTTGAGTCCACTCTCAAATCATCAGTTGCAAAACCCTCTTTAAGTCCATGATAAACTTCCCCTCCCTTGCGAGACAGCACACACTTGGTTCTGCCAACTTCATCAGAACATGGGCGACGTGTCATCTCTTGAGAGGTTGGCGGGGCAGTCGAGGAGGTGGGCGTGGGAGACGAGGTTTGAAGGGCAGCGCTCGATGCATCGTCGCTTTTACCCTTAGGGTTCTTTCCCAAATTGCCATTCCCATTTCCCTGTTCATCTTCCAACAAACTTGTTTTTCTCTTTTGGGTCCAAATCTCTGTCAATGAGCAAGCCCTTGCTCGTCGTCTTCCCCAAAGTGGCACCCTCCCGTAGCATCTCTCGTTCCAAAGCTTCCAGTTTTTTCCCTTTTGAGATCGAGTTTGCCTATTGGATATCTTAGGGCTCTTGCCATTTCTGGCGTTGATACGATCTGGCTCCACCCTCTGCTCCACTCGCAGCATCTCATCACCAACTACAAGGAGTTGACTTCCTTTTTTACCTTCCTTTTGGCCCAACTTTCCAATGGGTGGTTCTAATTCAGCCAAAATTACCAAATCTGGTCGTGGATGCAGATCCACAGCCTGCCATCTATCCAGACTGTTGGATCCATTGGTCAAGCCTCGAACTCGACCAATGATGAACGGAGAAAATTTTTGAGGATCAGATCCCTCTGCCGCATGGTCCTGGCGCGCATCCTTCCCTCTTGCAGCTTTGATGATTTCATGGTGCGCACGCTCAACTTCATGAGCCCCATCTAAAGTAAGGTCCCATATCGGTGAGGCCACCTGCGTGTAGGAGCAACCATCTCTGAGAGAGGGGGAAGGAGAAGAGGAAGTGATGGTCAGGAGCTCCGCCTCTGTCTCCGCTCTCTTATCAAGCACAAAGTGAATGAGGTACGACTTCTTGAACGAGAATACTTTTGCAAATCGAGGCATTAGTGAGATATCGGGACTCCTGATCAGTATCTTAGTAGATACGATCTCCGAGCGGTGAATCGTCTTGTCGTCGATATCTTCATTTGTTCCAAAATCCGAGATAATCTCTTGCAGTGCATCTTTTTTCCAGAAGTGTGGCGGAACATTATGAATCCAAATTCAAAATTTCTCACCTTGGGGCAGCTTCGCTCCGAATCTAGGTGACCAAGGGAAAAATTCCATCTTAAAGTGTCCAAAGTCCATTATGCCCAAGTCGGTGACCTCGACCATCTTCTCCGGCGATGGAAAAGAAACCAGGAACTGAAGGTGGCACATCTTTTTCACTACCCAGTTCCTGTGGGCCCTCATCGGCCACTTCAAATTTAGTGCATGGAGGAGATAGGTCTCCGATGGAATCCCTGACCTAACTCTGGCAACGACACACCATTGGCGAAGCCATTTTTCTTCGTGCTTGATTGTTTCCAGGCTATTTGCAAGTCGGATGAGAGTAGGGTTATCCGGCGATCTGCCTCTGCTAACTGGGCGTTCGTCGTCGTTGTTAGTATTGACGACGTTCGTGCAGGCATACGACATGTGCCCCCACTTCATATACTTTAGGCACCGAACATCTTTCGTACAATCCTTCCGATAATTCCCCAAGTCCCCGCAGTTGAAGCACGGCACCGGTTTGCGTTTCCTTTTCCTCTGCTTCTTTCTGTTATCTGGTTGAGTTGGGGGGGAGATATTGTGTCTCTATTTTGCTTTACTGGCTACTTCAGTCCAAGGCGCCATCTCAGTCAACTCCCCATTCGAAACCGGATCCTCTCCCACTAGTCTCGTAGTTTGGACCTCCTTCTTGGGCCCTCACGATGATGGACTTAAGAAATTTTTTCCCAAACTGCCCCACTTTTGAAAATTTTTCCCAAACTGCCCTTATTTTTTTTAATTCCCAAACCATCCCACTCGGTCTTTGAAAGACCGAGTTTAGTTAAAATTAACTCAGTTTTTCAAAGATCGAGTGTTGATGTCTCAATTACTTTGAATGATTATGAATACATGTGTGTTTGCTTACAAAATTCGGTTACGAAAAGAAAGTATATATCCTTTTTTTTACAAGATATGTAACACATTGACTACTTAATTCTTTGTTTTAAATTTCCGTAGTTATGTTTATTTTAAGATAAGTATGTATGTTATGTTGAGATTATACTGATTAAAAAGAATCTAAATAGCACGTTGTTTTAGAAAGGATGCCATTGTTTTTGCCTCTGGAATTTAAATAGAAATGGAATGGAAAACAATAGAACTTCTGAACTTTTTGTTGTTTCCGCATCTGCCCTAAAGAGGTTTATCTAACTAATTCCCAAAACATGTCACTTTCGAAACTAATTTCCAAAATAGATCACTCGTAGTTGCGAACTGCGACATGTTCGATTGTTCGATTGTGAGGCTTTAAATATGTGTTTTTTCAAGGCTGCACTTCCCAACTGCGGTCTTAGTTCATTTCATATTTGGGCTACGGTCTAGAAAAACTTGAAGACTTAGAAAAATGTATCTAAGTAAAAAAGGGCTAAATATAGGTTGCAGATGGGAACTGCGGCCTCTATTATAATTATTTCTTTTTCTAATAATTTTTTTAAAAAATAAATAAATGACTTAGGCCGCAGTTCCAGCTGCGGCCTATATTGAACCCTTTTTTATTTAGAAAATTTTATTCAAGTCTCAAACTCTCTCTAGCACTACAAGGAATTTGACATATAGTGACAGCAAAAATCCGTGGGTAAAAGGCGAAAAACCGTAGGTATAGCCCGTAAAATCTATACCAACGGACATATTTTTCCGTCGTTTTTAATTAGCTATACCCACGGCAAAATGCCGTCACTATAGCCTATAGCGACGGTTTTTTCACCCGTTGGACAAAACCTCGGTGTTATACCCACGGTTTCGTATCCGTTGGTATAGGTTTTAAAAACATATTTTGTTTTCCTATACCCACGGTTGAAACTCCATTGCTATAGGTTATAGTGATGATTTTTGCATCCACATATTTGAATATATATTCATCTCTCTATACACAATTTTTTCTTATTAATTACGCTTATGATAATTTAATATTACTACAATAATATGCTTCACAATCTTCGCCACTTACTAATACATTTGTATACGAATTATATGAATCATGAATGCATTTGGCCATAAATATCCAAGATTCTGAGATGCACCCAAAATTCAATCAAATTTGATTTGTATCGCAACTCCTTTGAATATACACAATCACAATTGCACAAAGGCCCCAAACCAGCCATGCAGACCTGTACAAACATATCTAGAAACTGAGACTCAGACAATATTGTCAGAGAAACTCATAGAATTCAATAGCATCATCCTTGAAGTAACAATTTTTTTTGAACATTATATGAAATGTGAAATCTTCTCAGTTAAAAACATATGTAACTAACAACAAAATTAATTGAAGCCAAATACAATTCTGAACTTCAGGAGTCTCCATGTTTTACCAGGGAAACAAATTGCAAGGTTTAATAATTGAATAAGGAACTAAAATTGATGAGATTGTTAATATGTGAACTGTTGCTTCAAGATTTTCTCTGGTAGCAACCGAAAACTGGAATATAATGGCGGCGGTTAATGGAAAAACAAGTTTGACAGCCGAATTTATATACAGTAGCTTCATCTCCCAAAACACCTCATTAGCGTAGAAGTAAATGTTGACGAAAGAAACTTTAATCCAGCAGAGTCTCTAGGGAAGTATGAAATCGCATAATATGCTAGAGCATGAACCTACAAAAAGAAGATGTATAGTAAATGTTGACGAAAGAAACTTTAATCCAGCAGAGTCTCCAGGGAAGTATGAAATCACATAATATGCTAGAGCATGAACCTACAAAAAGAAGATGTATAGTAATAAGTTTGATTTCTGATCATAAGTATAGTTTAACCCTAGCTTTATCCTTTTGTTCTCTTCATCATCTCCTCCACCTTTCGCCAAAAGGGCTTTTCCTAAACACCGAGCTAGAACTATACCATCTTCTAGTGCTGCCCATCCTCCATGACCGAGATCATGGGTCATCAGATGAAATGCATCTCTGACCACACATACATTACCATTGTTAATATTTCCCCAAATCAAATTGAAAGGCCATCTATACCTTAATGGAGACACTAGCAGAGTGCTTGTTTCAGTAGTTTCTACCACTTGTATCACCTGTTTGGTTGTATAACATAAATTTATATCTGTAGTACTATAATTGAAATACTACTACTAAAACAAAGAATAAATAGAGTGCAGAGTCAGCCTAGTAGTGATGCTCACCTCTGCAGCCTAGTACTGTAAAAGTGTTACTAGAAAAACTCAAGTCATACCTACAGCGTCAAATCTACAAATAACCTCACGAAAGATGGCTTGTTAAGTCACACAAGGATAGGAGAGTCTTACTCTCACAATGATGCAAGTGTCAAATAACAATTTTCTGAAAACAATATATAGGAAAGAATAGTGCATATGTGTATATGTTTATTTGAAATATATGAATTCTTAACTCAAATCAATTTGTAAACTCGATTATTGTTCAAAGGAACCTAAAATTGAAAACTGAGATTTTAAACATCAAGCTTCATTCAGAATACATACATCATCATGCCATAATTCTAAGGTGAAAAACGGTCTACAACATGAGCCAGAATGTGTTTTGTGTCCACCAATGTTGAACATGCCAATTTTCGGTAGGGGAAACTATCCTACATGACAGTTTATAACCTGAGTAGAGACATACTGACCTTATCAGCTGCTGCTTGCAGTGTAACATGATCTCCCCATTCACCAGACCTGAAGAAAGTTATTAAATGAAAAAATATATATAAAATGTATTCTATATATATACAGTATATCTGAAATGTATTATGGGAAATTTCCCATGCAACAAAGCAACCAATAGATATAGAATAAATAGTACTGAACTTAGGAACATATCCTACTTGCCCATTTTCTTGTAGTAGTGTTTGAACTTCATGGGAATATAACCTTCATATAGAGAACGGAACTCCTTAAGCTGGACAAAGGCAAAAACAATAAAAACATGTGATTGAAGAATATTGGCTTTTGCTGAAGAATTAAGTAAAAACTAAAAGCGACATGAAACAGAAGGAGATTATTGAGTCATGTGGAAATAATATTAGTTGGATCACCTGATAAAATATTAAACCAGATATCTGAGTAATATACGACATCCTCAGAACACCCTAACAGACAAAAGAAGAAAGAGAGCAAACATGATAAAAATTCTTACAGATACCTGCTTTACAACTTCTTTCCTGACAAACTTGTGGTGATCTGGTGATCTGTACAGCTGATCTGAGATTGCTCGGAACTGCAACAACAAAAGCAATGTTGACAAATATAATAATACAATTCATTGAAATTTTCTATTGCAAGGTTGATGGTAAGCATATTATACGCTGAGACCAACTCAAGAAAAGAGGATACAAACCTGACAATTGCCATCACCAGAAACCTTCACTTCAAATAAACCATAGGCATTCAACCTAAATGAAATGGCATTGGACAGTTACTACATTTACATAAATGATTAATTAACCAGAAGAAAAAGAGTGAAGTTACTTTTTTTCTCCCACGGCAGCATCTTGATTTGTCTATGAAACGAGAGTCCACTGCTTTCTTAGCATTTCCATAAGTATGTTTCCTGTAAGAACATTATTTATCTGAGCACGTAATTGTGATAATATGACGTTAAACAATATTTATAACTATAAACAACGATAAACAAAACCTAAGTGGTAAATCAGCTTCCATATCCACAATATTTTATTATTGAATCACTTTTCCCTTAAAAATTTAAGGATCATATGTTACTACAACTCATGACATACTAGCAGGGGTTTTTTTTTTTTTTTCATTTATAATAATATAACCAGACTCCATTGCAGAGTTGGGCATAGGCTTAATCGATCCAAACAGTAACAGTAAGCAAAAGAAAGCAAGAAGACCTCTTAAACCTCAAACTTTAATAGTAGTTTATAATGGTCCAAATATCAGGTTCATTCGAGTAGATCACATGCTTCATTTTTCCACTAAACCAAACAGTACGACACATTATTGGCTTTGAGAGAAAGTAGACGATCACAAGTTAATAATTCGTTGTTCACTGGTATATCAATTATTTCTCGGTGTCTTCATCAGTCATAGAGATTTTGCCAAACTGTCATTTTAGCAAAATTCTACCAAGCATGAAATAGCAACAAAATAAAAACATTTCTCATTCTCAGAGCTGAATGAAGTACAAAAAAAAAGAAAACAATGTTCACTAACAGAATAAGATTCGAGGGTTCCCGAGCTCTTTCTTCTTCTTGTAAAAATGATACTTATCCCATGAAACATTTATTTTTACCAAACCAAATAATCCAAACATTTATTTTTACCAAACCAAATAATCCAAACATTTATTTTTACCCAACCAAATAATCCACAATCGGGGAGTTCAAATTCCCTTGCATTATCATGAACCAAATGCCCAATGCAAAATAAATACAATCTACTAGCAAGGTGCCGTACTAGTAAACCATTAAAACATTTTTAATACAATTTAGCCATGGTTCATATTGAAATGTCATATCTATTGTATAAACATTCATTCTGCAGTTCATTCTTGTACATATGCATTCATAACATATCTACTACAGCAAATGACTACAAATAATTTACAAAGACACTCTGAATTGATTAACTCCGTCATTGCTTGTCCCAAGCCAAGAATCTGGCCACAAACAGGGTGAGGAGGAGGATCGTAAGGTAGTTGACTGCTAGTATGAAAATCTAGAGATGATTTTTGAACAACATGGAAGTGAAAGAAAAAAGACATCTGAACAAAACGATCATTTAAATAGGGGTTTGAACTTAGAAACAGAGAAAACTCTATAATGTACTGGCACAATCTACAGGATCGTTTGGTCATTCGAGGCATTTCATATTACGTATGAAATAATGAACACACACAAAAGGGGCAAAAAATACAAAACCATCTAGAATTTAAGTATTACAAGCCAGAAACTCAATATTCATGCATCACAATGCAAACAATATTTATTTTTCTTTAATACCCAATTAATTTAATTATGAAATACGAGAAAATCCTACTATCCAGAAGAGGAAACAAGATACATAAATTTTATTCACGTAAATGCCTTATGAACAGCGGCATCTGAAGCTTCTTCTGCATCAAAAACAAAAGCAATATGAATAAAGGTGTACATAAACTACATCAAAAACAAATTAAAGGTTAAGTTCAAACATGATCCTCATTGGTCAAATTTTGGATTATATGACAGTGATTTGTCAAGAAAAAGTGTCCATAAACGAAAAAAATGAAAATACCATAGAAATAGAAGGAAAACCATCAAGCGGATATAGCACAAAAATATAGCCTCCATTTCCATTTCTCACAACACATATTCCCTAAATCTATACCAATCACAGGTCTTACACCACTTTCTCAAAAGCCAACAATACCAAGCATCGAATTCCTAACAATTATCCAAATAACTATAATTAAGTACCAAACATTCATCAAAATTCAAACTTTTAAATTGCAATCAACATAATTCCCCATAAAGTTCGTTTCTTTACTGCCAAAAATAGCTCTTGACCATTTCAAACCCTAACCCTAACAAGAAACCAACCAAATCGAAAGCTCACCTGACGTCACCACCGGCGATCGGGTCCCACTTCCGGCAAAATATGTGGTTTCTTCTCCTCCCTTCGATCAAGAAGCTCTCTCCACCGTCCGATTCCACCGCCTCCGCCAAAAACCTCCTCCGCCGTACGTCCTCCTCCTCCGTCCGCCTTCGGAATCCACCCGCCTTCGGAATCGCCGGTGACGGGGCGAGGACAGTGGCGACGCTGACGTGGTGGCGTGGTTTTTGCGGTTGCGGGTGAAGAGGAGGACGGACCGGATGAAAAGAAGGAGGCGGAGAGAGAGAGAGAGAGAGAGAGAGAGATCGGTGAGAGAGAGTGTGTATAAATTGGGGGAATTGAGATTTGGGGGAAAAATAAAAAATTTGGGGGGAAAATAAATTATGGAATATACCCACAGTGTTTTATCCGTTAGTAAAACTTATAGTTACGGATTAAAATTTCTAAAGCTATAGGATACCTATACCCACAGTTTACTATACGTCTGTAGGTATATGATGCCTATACCCACGGTTTTAGTGATCCGTCGCTATAGGTGTCCGTTGGT
The DNA here is from genome assembly GCA_017893485.1 of Hemerocallis citrina. Classification (NCBI taxonomy): domain Eukaryota; kingdom Viridiplantae; phylum Streptophyta; class Magnoliopsida; order Asparagales; family Asphodelaceae; genus Hemerocallis; species Hemerocallis citrina. Next base: position 173,427,363 of record CM030367.1, read on the forward strand.
ATATGGCAAATTTCTTGTAGTGTAGGCCCAAATATAAAATAAATTTACAACTTTCTCTAGGCCCAAATATAAACTAAATTAAGGCCGCAGTCAAAAAAATATATTTTTGGAAAGGCCGCAGTTGGGAATTGCGGCCTCATAATCGAACAGGCCACAGTTTGCAGCTGTGAGTGGTCTATCTTCAAAATTAGTTGTGAAAGTGGCATATTTTAGAAATTAGTTTTAAAAAGTGGCCTATTTCGGCAAAAAAATTCAATATTGTCATGTATGCACAAGTCTCTTAAGTGCTTCTAGTCATAGCATATTAGTCCTCTTGTTAACTACGTACCATACCAAATTGTCAAGTTGAGGAACCATTTATATCAATTAACAGCACATCTGAGAATTTGAGGGCCTAATAATCTCTCAGTATTTGACCAAACTTATTACTAAAATGACCCACATTTTGAAAGTATTTATCAAACTGACCTGCTTTCGAAAGTATTTATCAAAATAACATACTCGGTCTTTGAAAGACCGAGTTTAGTTAAAAATAACTCGGTTTTTCAAAGACCGAGTGTTAGAATTTGAAAAATCTAAGACTAACACTCGGTTTTTGAAAAACCGAGTTATTTTTAACTAAACTCGGTATTTTAAAGACCGAATGGGATAGTTTGGGAATTAAAAAAAAAGTAAGACAGTCTGGAAAAAATTTTCAAAAAGTGGGACAGTTTGGAAAAAAATTCGGACTTAAGTGGGGCTTGGGCGTCCCCGACGTTGTGATGAAAAGTTGACGACCAAAATATGGCCTCGTGGATTACACGTAGGCTCGACGTGTTAGATTGGAACGGAGATAGAGAATATTAACGTTATCTTTTGTCATATATATGATGTTTTTATTACCAATTAATATTCTCCAGCTTAAATTGCTTAATGCAGGGATTATTTGTCGGAAAAGTCCTACGCTGGCCAGCTGGGGACAGCTAAGGAGCATGCATGCATCTCATAGAGTCCTACGTGTCAGATTACATCATAGTTTTGTTTTTTTTGCCCCACTTATATCAGTGACCAAATTAAGCTACAATTACTATGTTTTTTTTTTCTACCCTATTGATAAAGTGGGTATATATATAATGTACTGCAATGAAAATTTTCTTGTACTTTAGCTATAACTTAATCACTTTTTGGAAAAGGATTATCTTCGATGCAGTACACTAACAGCATAATGCCACAAAAAAAATTAGCCATCCGGTCTATGCCTAGTGGAAGATTCACATCCCTATATAGAATTCCCTTTTAAAGATAAATTGCATTAAATTTGCTTCTGTTTCACTTTTCTACTTTACCAACACTACCTAGTACATGATATATAGTTTAAAAAAAGAAAGAAAAAAAAAGATAAAAAAACTAATTCATGGTACTAAAGTAGACAAAAACAAAACAAGTACATAGTACTCCGTTAAGATTATCATCAAATTGTTTACTAACAGATTGAGAAAGGTGATGTACAGACTTATTAGTCGCGAGCAAACTTGGTTCATTAAAGGACAGTATATCAACGACTGTATTACTACTGCTGAGGAAGCTATCCATCATTGTCACATATTGAAATCCAAGAGCTATCTCCTTTAGCTGAATTTCGATAAGGCTTATGACTCAGTTGATTGAGATTGTCTTTTGAAAGCACTTGCAGGATATGGGTTTGGGGACAGGTAGTTCAGATTGATCCACAGTTGCCACTCCTCTAGTAGGATTGCTATCATGGTGAACGGTGTATCGGGACAACCGTTTTCGTGCAAACATGGCCTTCGACAAGGAGACCCCCTCTCCCCCCTTCATTTTACAATTGTGGCGGACGTCTTGAGGTCTATGATGGCTAACTGCAGACGGGCTGGTTGGATCACTCATGTGGCCAATGAAGTTAACCGTCATGGTTGCTCCATCCTCCAATATGCAGATGATACTCTTCTGTTTGGAAATAACGACCTTGGGGAAACCATCACTATTAAAGGAATTCTTTGAAGTTTGGTCCGGCCTCAGGGTTAACTTTCATAAAAACACACTAATCTCCATTGTTTTATCCCCAGAAGAGGCACAGGAACATGCCACCATTCCCAACTGCACCATCGAGAATTTTTTCACTAAGTACCTGGGGCTCCTATTGAGACTGGACAAGCTCAAGAAGGCTGATTGGTTACCTATCATTAATCGTGTTGAGAACCGATTTGCGAGATGGAAAGGTAAATCACTGTCCTTAGGAGGGAGACTCACTCTTATCAACGCAGACTTTTCTAATCTTCCAACCTACTATCTATCCTTCTTCGAAATGCCACGATGAGTTATCTAAAGAATTGACCGCATCCGAAAGCAATTAATGTGGAAGGGTACAAACTCTGATAGAGGCGGCTATCATCTCATCAGATGAGTAAAAGCATGCATGAAGAATATGCATGGAGGGCTAGGTATTATTGATATTCCGGATATGAATCTCGCATTATTAGGAAAGTAGTGGTGGAAAGTCTTTCACCCTAACAGAGAGGGATGGCAGGATTTCGTTCAGGCTTATCTGCATTAGAACGGGATGCAGAATTTGGACTTTACGGTGGGCCCATGTGTCTCCTAGTTCTGGAGAGGAATTGCTAAAACCTATGCGTCATTCAATAGCTAAGTAACGTCGTATATCGGAAAATGGTAGACTTACTAGTTTTCGGTGGGATAAATGGTGTGGTGATCACACACTTAGAGATATGTTCCCATACTTATATTCACAAGCAGTACATGTAACACCCTAGAATTTTTAAATAATATTTTTGAGATTAATAAATGAATTAAAGTGATTTTTGATGATTAAATAAACATTTTTTTGAAATTTCTTTTTGCACGTGCAAAACACAAGTAAATATTTTCTTGGGAAAATCAAGTCAAAAAAATATTTTGGGGAAAACTAATATTTATAAGTAGGTATTATTTATGAATTTTCTGTATTTTTGTTATATTTATTTGGCATATTTGTAAATACTCAAAATTGGAGAACTTTGGTACAAAATTACCACTTGGAGTAAAAACTCCATATTTTCGGTTTTCTGGGCTGAGCATGATGACCGGCCAACTTATAGGAAAAGAGATTTATTTTTATCCTAATAGATTTGGTCTATTTTGCTAATTTAATAAAGGATGTCTATATATGTAAAGGAATAAATTATTGAAGGATATTTCTATAAAACTTGTAAAACCCTAAAAACTGGATTTCGGCATATATAGGCAGCAGTAGCAGCCATTTCTTTTCTGCACAAAACAAAGGCTTTCTTTTATTATAAATTTCTTGGAGTTTCGAAGCAAGGACCTTGGATTTTGCAAAGAGGAAGGGCTTTTCTTATTTCTTTATTATCTTCGTTGATTCTTCATTGAGGTGAGTGACATTGTTTGATTTCTTGTTAGTCTATGCATGTTAAATATGATGATTTGTCTAGTAGAATGCATGTTAGATGATTGTATGTTGACATAATGAACAAATTGATGATTGAGTAATTAAAAATAGAACTTTTCATGAATAATATGTAATGGATGAATAAACTTACTATATATATGATTTTAAGATGTTTGAGGATTCGTAGTACTCATGAATGTGCTGTTTTCCTTATAGTCTTGTTGATTCGATCTTGTAAATTGAGATTTTTATAAGTCATAATGCATATGAGTAGATAAAGATGAATTCTTTACTGTTTGTATAGATATGATCTATTTTGATGTTTTTGATGAGAAAAACTCGACCAAATAATTGTTGTAGAGGTATATAATCAAGACAAATTGATCTAATTAGTTGGGTATGGTCTTAATGAATTGCAAGAGAGGTTTTGGGATCAAAGATCAAGTCTTTATGTGTTGAAAATTGAATTTTGGATTTTCGGGTCTGATGATGTACAGGCCGAAATTTTGATGTTGGATTTTATGGAGTTTTCGATTGGATATTGATTGATACTGGAACTGAGATTGAATTGAACAATATACTACTTATATACAATGATTCTTGATGATTTTACTGATACATATACCCATATATACCCCGTATATATATACATTTCCTGATTTTTGAAGAGTTTAGTTGGAAGTTGCTTCTTTTATGTAATTTTTGAGGATTTGATTTGATTTATGAACTATATTATTTTTGGCCAAGATGTAATTGAGTATCTCAGGATTTTAATCATTTAAATTCATGTATTTGGAGAGTGGGGCTGATGCAGACTGCAAGTCAATCGACTGCACGGTCGACCGCAAAGTGCTTGCCGGTCGACTGCAGCTCTTTCGAGCTATTTGTGATGGTCGACTGCCATGTCTGGCTGTGTCGTTTTTGTCACTCACGGTCGACCGCAATAATTTGTGCGGCAACATTCAGTCGACTGCTATGGGTTTAGTGGATTAGTTTGTTGTTGGATAGTGCCAGTCGATCGCAAGTTTTTTCACTATAATTGACGGTCGACCGTTATGCTCTATTTTGCGTTGTTTTGTTGAGTTTCTTGCTATTTTTTTGAACGATTATTTCTCGAACTTATGGATTATTGAACTACTATTTTAGGTGAAGTTTTTTCTACAGATTACTGTATTTTACAGAGAGTTATATTTTGATTATAAAAGAGTTTAACTCGTATTTCTGCGGCTTTAGAAAAGCGAAATATATATGGATTTCGAGAGATTTATATTTTGTGATTTTTCTATGACTTCAAAATATGAAACTCAGTTGTTTAAGGAATTTAATCTCAGATTTTATTTCAAAAAATTTGTGAGTATTCAGATAAATTTGGGATTTGTTTGATTTAAAGAAGTTTTCTTAATATGAATGAATCGGTAATGGAATCAAGAGTTTTAATGAAAGATTTGTATTGATATTTGAGTTGTGAGTCTTTAGAGGTTGAGTGGGATTCCTATAAACCGATAGATGAGATGTTGTGGATCTTGACTAGTTGGGGCCTTGGTGTTATTTTAGTAGAATTAAGTCCGGCAGGGTACACCAACTCTAGGGAGGAAAAAATTTTATTTTAATTAATAATAATCAACCTAAAGACATGCACTAGTGGAGATGTGATAGAACTTGAGAAATGTAAGTATGGGCTCTGTTGTTAGTCCAACGGATATATTCCAGGACTGTGTGTTGTTGTGTCCCTAGTATATTCGTGTGTCGATGGTCAGCATGTCTATTAACGGATTATCTAGAGGATAGTTGGTATGTTCGCGTGTCGATGGTCGGCAGGCCTATTCACCGAACATACAGTGCATTCGTGTGTCGAGGGTCGGCAGGCATATTCACGAAATGTACTTTGTATCTGCACTTCGAGGATTGGCAGGCCTATTCGTGGGGTACACGGCAGGGAGGTGATTCTCCCGGGTTAGAGCTAGGCTTACATGATGCTTGCACGTCGAGGGTCGTTAGGCTTATTCGTGGATTATTCTAGATCTTGTTTCTATCACTGTAGTAGGATTAGTTGCATAACGAGGGATTAAACCCTATAAAGTAGAGAATGATAAGGACTTGCACCGGATCTATGTAGTATGGAATGCATAGAATCCTACATGTATGCATTAGGGAGTCATCATACTGCATTCGTATTTTCTTGACTTGTATTATGCATGATGTTTTCCTGTTTTCCTATACTTGATATTTAGCTTAGTTTCACTTGATGTTTTCATGCTTTAATTATCATTATTTCATATTTTTTTTGTTACTACTGTGGGAACATGTTGATTACGAATTTATTCTTTATGTTTTATATAAATTGTATTTCTTTTAATGTCACTCACACTGTTATGGCTGACCCCTATAGTTTTGGGGGTTAGGATTATCTTTAGCCTCATATTTTACAGATATGTACCGTTAGCTTGGGATTGGATGCATGTGGTAGAATAATAATATGGCTTATGCAAATTGTAAAAGGAAAGAAAATGTAATTCAAGGTGTTTAATTTTTGTTGTGCTATGTAAAGAATCAATGTAACAAAAGTTAAAAAATTTCTGTGTTGCTATATTTACTAATACATTGAGGTTGATTCTAGATTTGTGCCACATATTTTCTAATTTTTAATTATTGAAAATTCGGGGTGCTACAGTACAACCACACTGCACGGTGGTCGCATCCTAGAGAAGAAGTTCCTGGAAGCCTACCTTTAAATATTCACTGGATTCTGGTTCTCAACTTAGGTTTATAGAGCTTCAGGCTCATATCGCCAACTCGGGAGTTAAATGTGCTAGTACCAGATAGAAAAGCATGGGGACTAGAAAAGAATGGCACTTTCATTGTTCGTTCTCTTTATAACCGCATTCACTTCAGGGGATGTAGTCTGAAATGATCGGGTATTACCTGGAAAATGAAAACCCTGCTGAAAATAAAAATCTTCGTATGGCTAGTCATTAACGATGTGATTTTGAATAGAGAAAACCTGGTCAAACACCATCCGACTATTGATGCTTCTTGTGGGTTTTGCAATGCTGTCTCCGAAACTAGAGGTCATCTATTTCTGAATTGTCATAAGAGCAAAGCAGTCCTCATAGATGTTCTCAGCACCCTGGGAACTAACAATTACCCTATAAAGTATGAGTATTTGTGGATCGGCCCGAAGTTCGCTCTTGAGAGACGTTCTATGAGAGAAGCTTGGTTTATGATTATCGCTGCTACGACCTGGATACTTTGGCTAGATATGAAACTATTTCTTCCGTAGGACTAGTAATATTATTTCTGATAATTTAACTCACATAATGCATCTAAATTTTTTTTGGGTTACTGCTGCAGCGACATGTCCTTGAGGTAGGATTGTCAGCATCTTCCACGTAGAGGAGTACGATGATGTTGAAATCGAGATCGGGCCGACGCTTGACTGAGGGACGAGTCTCTTCTGTTCTCTTGTAATTTTGTTTGATTGATCCCCACCCCCCAGGGTCTGTTGGGGGATTTATATGCTTGCCTGTACTTCTGTTGGATGCATGTATGTTTCTTTTGTCTCACCCTCCCATGTGTGGGGGAGGATCCATGTTTTATTCATATACTGTAGGACTCTGTATTTTGCTCAGTACTCTGAATTTGTTTTATTAACATCTTATTAATGAAATATGGTAGTCATACTCCACATTTTTCTTTAAGGTAAAACTATAGAGACACTATATACAGTGAGAATGCTTTCAGATGTGTACGTGGTCTAGGCTTGCTGATTAATGTGTGGGGTTGTGTTATTTTCCTTAATTTGTATCGTTACATAAATTTGATATTGTAGTAAATGAGAGATTAGCTAGTCACCACTGAGATGTGCCTTAGATGATAAAGAGATTAGGATGGCTAAGAGCATCTGTAGTCGTTGTTTGCTAAATTTTGGATAAATGGAAAATGGAAATAGAAAATATGAGTTGTCGTTGTAGTCGTGTGAAGCTAAAATTTGACTTTTCGTATGTTTTTTAATATCGGACGAAAGATTATCTACCGTCCTAGCACTTCGTACACGTAAATTTAGTGGGACAGAGGATTATATATCGTCGGTTAAATTAGGAATTTTTTTAAAAATCAAATCGGACGGGTGATCATTTGTCGTCAGTTGGATTTTTTTTTTAAAAAAATTCGATCGGACGAAATATTATTTCCCGTCCGAGAAAAGGGGGTAAAATTGACGCGTTTTTGGGTGGGACGAGGCTTAATGTTTCGTCTCATTCAATATATTAATAAAAACAAAAAAAATTGGCACCGGATTGGAGGGATAAAAAAAATGGGCACCAGATTGGAGGGGAAAATGTATTCTTGGGTAAAAAGGTAATAACACAATTGGAGGGAAAAAAATTTTGGGGAGGGACGGTAGATCTACTGTCCCAACCCTATTTTGGCATTAAGCCAATTGTAGGAACGGAGGATAATTTACCGGCCGATATTTTAAAAAAAAAAAATTTAATTCACAGACGATATATTATCTTTCGTCCGATCAGATTTGAGCTGCGAATGTGCAGGACGGCATTTTATTTTTCGTCCGACCTCTTCTACGAAAGATAATCTTTCGTCCCAATAAACGGACGAAAGATAATCCTTCGTTAGCTATATTTTGACAAAAATCATTTTGTCTCTTATATCTGGCCAAACACTGTTAATGTCAGACCGAATTTTTGAGTAAATGGCCAATAATTACAATACTTTTTTTTATTTTTTTCAAAATATGAATAAATAGTAAATGACTACAGATGTTCTAAAGACATGTATTTTATTCGATGCCAGCTTATAATGTAATCCTTTATGAGAGAGTGAGAGAGAGAAAGAGAGAGAGCGCGCGCGCGCGCAGCTGTATTGTAGGTGCCTTTAAATATCTAACCAACCTATATAGGGAAGAGCAATAGGAAGCTTCACAATCACATGGTTATCGACTGAGCATCCTTTTGTCACTTCAGTAATGATCTCTAATTATCTGTAATTTAAGTTATGAGATATTTTGGTCGAGTACAGTAACATGATGCATGTTGGAAGTTATGCAGGAGAGAGAGAGAGAGAGCAGCTGTATTGTAGGTGCCTTCTGAGCATCCTTTTGTCACTTCAGTAATGATCACTAATTATCTATAATTTAATTTATCTGATATTTTGGTCGAGTACAATAACATGATGCATGTTGGAAGTCATGCAGGAGTTTGGTATCATGGCATGTTATGGTACTATATGTTTTTTTTTTTTTTTTTTAGAAAAAAGGTGGAATAATGCCACCCTGTTTCATTAATAAGAAATTAATAAACAACCCCGAAGTACCGGAAAAATACAAGTGCAATGCAGGAAATAAAACATAACCTCCAACAAAACCCTGGGGGGTGGGTAACAGCATCCAGCCTAAAGGCAACCAAAATACAAATACAACCTACTGAGGCCTGAAACAAAAAGACATAGTGAGGCTAGAGTCCACTCATCAATCAAGGGTAGGTCCGATCTCTATCTCCTCGTCATCAAACTCATCCACCTGGAACACCCTTGCAATCCTTCCTCTCGCTCCTGAAGCAGCAGCTGTAGCCCAAAAGGAAATTAGATGCATAATATGAGTAAGGTTACTAGAAATAGAGTTACATGAAGCACGGAAGTAAAGATTGTTCATATCTAGCCATAACACCCATGTGGTTGCCGCAATGGCAATAAACCATGCATCTTTCATATCGTGACGAGCTGATGCAAATCTAGGACCCTCCCACAGTTCCTCATAGTCACTTGGGTAGTCACTTGTTCCTAGAGCTCTGAGCACCTCTGTCAGGACGGCCTTGCTTCTAGTGCAATGCAGAAACAGGTGATTCAGAGTTTCCACGTGAACGTTGCAGAACCCGCAATTGGTCGCAACGTGAGGTTGCCTCTTGGCAAGGTTCTCTCTAGTGAGAATGGCCTTGTTGAGCACCAGCCATAGGAAGACTCTAATTTTCAGAGGAGTTTTGGTCTTCCAGAGAACCGCTGCCCAGCTGGGCCTGCACCCTCGGTAGTGAATCCGGTGGTAGAGTGATCTAACCGAGAACACTCCCTTGTTCTCGAGTCCCCAACTTAGGTGATCTGGGCCTTGGGCACACAGTACCCCAGACTGGACTATGCGCGTTTGCAAAACATTCAGTTGCTGTAGAAGACTTGGAGAAAGTGTTCCTTGGAATGACGGTCTCCAAGTCCCCTTTTTCCAAGTTTCCGCCACCGAGACATTTGGTCTACTTGTTTCAGCAAACAGCTCTGGGAACTCGTCCTTAAGAGAATGAGGACCGCACCATTTGTCCCACCAAAATCTGGTGGTTCGACCATTGCCAATCAGCGATGAAGTAGCTGAGTTGAAAGGTCCGCTGGCTTTAGCAACTCCTTTCCAGAAGCGGGAGACTTTTGGTCCAACTCGGAAGCCTAAACTTCTAGTACCTTTCCCTCGAAGATAAGGTTGGATAAAGTCATGCCATCCTTCCCCGCAATGATGGAACACTTTCCACCACCACTTTCCCAGGAGTGCCAGATTCATATCTCTGAGGTCAATGATGCATAGTCCTCCGTGCCTCTTTTTCATGCAAGCGATATTCCACTTAATAAGGTGGTAGCCACCCTTATTTGAGTCTGCGCCTATCCAAAGGAATCTTTTCCTGATACGGTCGATCCTTTGGATTACCCACTTTGGGAGTTCAAAGAAGGACATGTAGTAAATTGACAGATTGGACAACACAGAGTTGATGAGAACCACTCTGCCCCCAAGAGACAGCGATTTGCCTTTCCATCCAGACAGTCTATCCTCCACCCTGTCGATAATAGGCAACCAGTCGGCCTTAGTGAGCCTCCCTGGTCGGAGCGGGAGCCCAAGGTATTTGATTGGGAATTCTTCTATCGCGCAGTTGAGAATGGTGGCGTGCTCTCGAATTTCAGTTTCCAAGAGTGAGATAGGAACAAGCGCACTCTTGTGGAAGTTAATGCTCAGGCCTGACCAGGCTTCAAAGCAGTAAAGGACCTCTTTAAAGCAAATTGTTTCCGCTCTAGTCCCATTACCAAATATAAGGGTATCGTCAGCATACTGAAGGATCGTGCATCCCTGATTAGCCTTACTGCTGGCCACAGGCGCCGTCCATCCTTTCCTTTGACAATTATCTAGCATACCTCTGAGCACATTCGCTACAATAGTAAATAGAAGTGGGGATAGAGGATCCCCCTGACGGAGCCCCTTCTTGCACGGGAACGAGGGACCGGTCCTCCCATTCACTGAGATTGCCGTTTTGCTAGAATGTAAACACTGCTTTATCCATCTAATCCATTTTTCCCCAAAACCTCTCCCTCTGAGAGCCTCTAGCAAACACTCCCAGTCCACTGAATCATATGCTTTCTCAAAATCCAGCTTTAGGAGAAAGTTCTTGGAGTTGTTCTTGTGGCATTGGTGGATAACTTGTTCAGCAGTAGCCACGCAGTCTAGGATACATCTGCCCTTAATGAATCCCGTTTGTGTCCTACTGATAAGACTGTCCATGATGCTCCCCAATCGGATGGCTAAGACCTTAGTGATGATCTTAGCCGAGCAGTTAATCAGGCTAATTGGTCTAAAATCCCCAACGCACTTAGAATCTTCCCGTTTGGGGATCAACACAACTTCTGCAAAGTTGAACATTCCCAGCCTCAGGTTATTGTGAAAAAATTCCATCATAACATCCATAAATTCTCCTTTAATTTCTTCCCAGAACACTTGGAAGAACAATATCGGAAAGCCATCAGGTCCTGGCGGCTTGTCAGCTCCCATTTGCTCAATGGCCGCTTTGACCTCTGACTCCGTAAAAGGTGCCTCTAGTGAGGAGTTTTGACCTGGAACAATCTGATAGTCCTGCCAGAAGTCTACCCCCATTGGAATTCTAAAGTCATTTTTCTTCCCGAAGAGACCCTTATAGTGTGACTGGAAGGTAGTGGAAATCACCTTTTCCTCCTGTGATGTACCTGTAGCTGTCTGAATTGAGAGAATAAGATTGGATCTCCTTCTAGCACTAGCTACCCGGTGAAAGTAGGCCGTATTCGCGTCTCCCTCTTTGAGCCACAAAATCCTAGACCTCTGTTGCCATTTGATCTCTTCTAGTCTATACAGATTGGCAATGTTATTGCGTAGTTCTAAGAGCCTGTTCCGCTCTTCCTGCGAAAGGACTCTGGTTTCTTCCACTCTCTCAAGCTCATCAATACCTTCCAGATAGGACTCTTTATCACGCCAGATGTTCGAAAATCTAGATTGATTCCATCTACAGAGCCTCTTCCTCAGTCTTCGAATTTTTCCACACCATCTAGAGGCCGCGTCCCTGCCAGCCATTGGGAGTGCCCAGTTCTCCATAATCATATGGTGGAATCCCTGAATTTCCAGCCATGCCTTTTCAAATCTGAATTTCCTGGGCTTGCGGAGACCCCGATTCCCCACATCAAGCAGGATCGGTGTGTGATCTGAGGTTGGTCTAGCGATCGATCTGGCCGTAGCGAGAGGGAATAAAGCTTCCCAATCCAAAGTGACAAGAACCCTATCCAATTTGGCTGTTATGGTACTATATGTTGGAAATCGATTTCATCATATTGTACTCATCAAGACGTACAAAATAATATACTCATATGTTCAAAATTGATTTCAAATGAATGAAATATTCGCCCCCAAAGTTAGCTTGTTAAAATGAAGAATTGAACTTTTACTTGATATGTGACATCTAAACTTAGTCCCATATCGGTAAGGAGCAAAAGCAAATGAAGTTATAAGTTAAAAACTGAGCCAAATGGTTGTGCCCTTAGGGGTACGAATATTTTCTCTGGAGGGAGATCACACCCAACTTGGACGTCGGTGTGGAACACACGCGCCCGGACCGGGCATGGGACTTTTTTTTTTGCAAGAATTCAGCTCTGTTTTGAGCTGGATACGGGCAGTTGCGACAGTTTTTGTCTGAACAGTTGCAACAACTGCCGTCAATTCTGATTTGATACGGGCAGTTGCAACTGTCGTGACAGTTCTGTCTGAACAGTTGCAACAACTGCCACGGGATTAGGGCTATAAATAGGACAGGATTCTGATCAAATCCGGTGTCCCATTCATATCTTCCCTATCTCCTGTATCAACATAGCATATCACAAATGCTGTCATCATATCCTTTCTCGCCCGAGCCTCCATTATTCTAGTATAAGTTAATGGAGTTCTGACTGTTGTATCTTGGGAGACGACTGCCGTTAAACCTGTGTACACCGTTGCAGTGGCAGAATTAAACGTCTTAAGGACATTGCTTCGACAAGCCTCAGTCTGTATTTTTCTTTTTTCACCATATTCAAGGTCGGAATTGAAGATAACATATCTTCTTTCTGTGCTTTGTGTACAGTGATATACACTGTTTGCGAAACAGTCCCTTTAATTCACAATTATCAAGGTTCGAATTGAAGATTCAGTATCTTCCTTTTGTTCTTTATTGATAGTGAGTTATACTGTTTGCGTAACAGTATTAGTATAATTAAATTTGAGTAGAAATTTAATTTGTTATATTTTTACATTAAAAATTAATTTGTCTATATAAGTTATAACATTATATATTCCTAATTAATGTTCTGAAGTATATATATCCGACCCTTCACAAATTCTACAGTAACATGATGCATGTACTATATATTCCCAATGTCGACTGTTGAGGCTGAAGTATATATCGGACACCTCACATATTCCCGACAATGTTTGTAGAAAAGGAAATGGAGAGACTACTTCAAGTCTTCAATCATTAAATTTTGATAATAAGTGCGAATTGGGAATATTAATCTAATACGGTTGTTACATGGATAACATGAGGCTGATTAATTGTCAGTGTGCTCATATTTTTGCAATCCCGATCATGTTATATTTCTGCAGACGTCGGTATAGCCTGATAAGCATGTTTGCTGGTGAGCAGAAAGTACAAAATTTGAATTCCACTTGCATTATAAAAAAATCCAATTAATTTGTATATTTGGAGTAAAGTGTGCATGTGTACCTACGGCGTTAAAATAAATTTTGAAATAAAAAATTGAAACAAGACTACATAATTTTGACTACGTCAGCTTACTGTTTGAAAAGAAATCCTTGGAGAGTCCTGTAGAAACTGGTTTGGATGGCATGAAGTGGGTTGGGTTTCTTTTCCAACCATTTGAGCACAATAGCTATTATTGTCCTTTTCTCCCCTTTTTGATTTCGGAGGTTTGAGAGAGGAGGTGGGGAGTTAATTATTTTTTAGGACTAATTTTAAAAATATTTGCAAAAAAAAAAAAAAAGGATAAAGAACAAAATATTTACAACTGGATAGTTTTTAATTAATATCCTATATTTACTATCTTATAGATTTTTCTACCGGATGTGTGATCTTTCTGCAAAATTAAAATTTATTTTTGTAATATATTCTACTTATCTTATCTAATTAATTTTTTAACTACTTAAATTGTACTAAATATTTTGAAAAAACCAGACGATAATTACTTACTTAAAAACGTGGCTTTGATACCAAATTGGTTGCGAAGCGTGAAATCACCTAAAAAATAGAATTAAACAGAGTATCAAAAAACTTCAAAGATCTGCAAAATAATATTCTTCTAAATAATGTGCATTGTCTATCTTAAAAATATTAAAGTAATCAAGCTTGAGTTCAATATCTCTCATAGATTCCGACTCAGCCTAAGATATTTCACAATTACTATCATATGGGGGTTTTTCGAGTTCTTCCATATGTCTATTTTCTTCTTCAATATGTTCATTTTATTCTACCAATTGTCTATATGCTGTAGTGGAGTTCCAGATATAACTACTAAATTCACCATTTTCATAAAATAATAAGAATCTTTCATAAAAAGTTAGATCATCAATTATTTGTACAGTTATTTTACTAGTTTCTCCAAGATTTATTTGATTTATTGTGATAATTATTACTCGTTGTATACTAAAAAAGAATAATTTGGATTCATAAGAATTATTCATGCTTGTTACTCTATGAGGATAATAAACATAAAAAAGTAGCATTCTATCACTTCCTTGAAATTTAATTATTAATTCAAAATTTTCTGAGGCAATACTGAAACTATTATTATTCATTAGTCCTTTTTAGCAACAACAATTATAAAATCAGGAGTAGAGAGAGATTTCTAAGGATACCCTAAAAATCAAAACAAAACAGCCTATCATACTTCCGACCTAGTTAAACCTCTTTGAGCTGCTTTGTACCAGTTATTACTAGTGAATAAAATACTCTGGTATGCACACCGATTTCAGTGCTCTTTTTACGTTCCTTCCATCTCAGGACTACTATGCTATCAAGAGAGCTTCATCCTAGAGATACGTCTGGAACAACTAGTAGCACTTTGATACAGACAACTACAACCTAGCTCATTTCCTGCTTCTAGGTGTACAGTCTAACTATATAAGGTTACAAATGGAGTTTTTTGCAAGATCCTTTAGGCAGAGTCTTACAAAACTCTCCCTAAGTAAGAAAAATTAGTTTTTCATACTTTATTTTGTATAAGATCTTGTAGCAGAACTCATAGAAAGATAATTTTTTTATTCCTCTCAAACTCCTTACAGACAAGACTTTCTTACAAACTTATAAGGAGATAGTCTGTAATCTCCCTTACCAGCCTCCCCTTTTATGGAAGAAGGGATGACTTTACATTAGTTGTTCTCATTACATCATTGCTTACATCATAAATAAACAATTGAGCCAATTATGTCACTGCTTACGTTAAATATTCTTTTCTAGCCAACATCTTCACGTGCTTCACATCAGAAATAACTCTTAGTCAGCCTTCTCTTGTTCTTTTCTGCATTGTCTGCATTCATGTTGTGGTTCCTTCCTCATCAATCTACAGAAGTGGATAGCTGTCTCTTCTGTCATTGTCAAGACTCCTTTATGCAGAATTCGGTACCAGCTGTCAAAGACTTTTTTCTTTGACTGTGGTTGTTTAATTTTTGCTATGTGGTAAATCATTAATTTTTGTGGGTCAGGACTATCATATATCCATATGTTATTGTCTCTATTTTGTATGTCCTTTAATTCACAATACATTGTTCTAAATCCCGTATCTCTTCTTTCTGGAATCAGTTTTTCAAATTCTTCATTTTTATATGGTATAGTAATGGTTGCTCCAAACAGGATTTGTGTAGTCATCCCTATCTTTACAATATGTTCAGCTGGTAGTTCTTCATCATCTTCAAGGAATTCTGGAATAGCAAAAAGTACCCGGACATATATTTTGGATGCCTTTGTAAGACCAAAATAACTCTTAGCAGATTTACATACTTCTTTTGGTAATTGGCTAAGTTCTTCACATTCTCGAGATGAGTATATGCAGTGGATAAGTCCTCTTTCAAACAATACTCTCACTGTTTTTGGATTTTCTCCTAGTAGTATGATCGCTTTGTTCATATGTGGTTGAGAAATAGTTTTAATAAATTGGTTGACCTGAGTGGTCTGGCATAATTTCCAAATATATTGTAAAAATAAATCATTCTTTGAGTATTTTGGAGGATCTGAGAGTATACTCTCTTTGTAGGTAGCAGGCTGTATGGATGTGGAGTTTCCCTCTTGTGTGGCTATTTTTGTGATCTCACTTGTATTTTGTGGGTTAATATGTTCACTCCCTTCGCTCATTTTTTCAATATGTTCTGCATTTATATGTTGGTGAAATATACTTTGAAGACCATATATTTGCAGCTGTAGCTAGTTAAATACTTCTTTTAATTGCTCCACAGTCTCCTTTAGGTTGATTATATCCTAATCTATATGCTGGACTCTATTTTCCATCTCGTAAAATGAAATTGTTAGTTTCTTGATAAGAAGTCTGCTAGAATGTTATCTTTTCCTTTTATATTTTCTATTGAGAAATCGTAATATGCTAACTCCATTTGCCATCTTATCACTCTTTTATTTGCTATAGTTGGGTCGATTATTTAGTTAATTCAATTCTTTACTTGCGTATTGTCTGTCCTTACTGTGAATTTCGTATGCATTATGAATAATTCAAAAAATTTTATAGCTTTTAAGATTGCTAGTAGTTCACTTTCGTTTATGTGGTAATTTTGTTGGGTCGGGGTGAATGATCCACTAGTATATTTAACTAGTCTTTCCTCTTCTTCTATTATTTTAATGAATTTTAATACTACTCCCCAATTATTTTCAGATGCATCTGTTTCTATTATCCATGAATATTCTTTAACAGGTAATCTTAACTTATTTAATTTTGAAGTCTGTTGTTTTAATATTTTAAGTTTTTCTTCTTACTCTGGGGTCCATTCCCATTTCTTAAACTTTTTTAGTTTTTGCTGTAACCAATTTTTTTTTGCTGATAAATTTGGTATGTAACCTCTTGTTTGATTTTGTAACCCGATTATAGATTGTACTTTTCTTTTTTTTTTATGTTAGGACATTAGGAAATATCTTTATTTTTTCTGCTATATGTGGTTGTAGCTCTATTCCTTCATGTAAAAATTTTGTTCCTAAGAATTCTATCTCAGTTTTGAACAATTCCCCATTCTTTTATGATAGTATAATACCTGCATTTTTACTATTTCTATGAATTTTAGTCGATGTTCTTTATGTTGTTCTTCGTTTTTGGATCCGATTAGAATATCATCTACATATACTAATATGAAATTATTGTATTTTTCAAATATCTTATCCATATATTCCTGAAATATTTCTGGACTGTTTTTATAACTGAATGGTAATACATTCCATTCATAGAATCCTTGAGGTGTGCTAAATATTGTTAACTGTTTTAAGTCCTCTGTTAGTTTTACATAATAAAATCCTGATTTAAAATCAAATTTTGAATATATTTTTCTTGTCCTTACTGTGTTAAGTAGTATTTGCACATCTGGTTGTGGATATCCAAATCTCTTATTATTTTTATTTAGTTCCTTATAATTTATTACCATTCGAGATTTACCTTTTTTTTTCTTCTTAATGTTTTCTTACTATGAATGCTGGTGATGAATGTGGACTTTGTGATTTTCTTATCTAATTGTTTTCCATTAATTCTTTTATATGTATCTTGAATTCTTCTAGATCTGTTGGAGTGTGCCTAATAGGTTTAATTTTTATTATTTTTTCTTATCTATTAACTCTATATGTGCTATGGATTTACTTAAGTCCTATTTTGCCAAGGAGTCTTCTCGGCACAGATCTTCTAATTATTTCTGTAAAAAAAATTTTGTAGTTATTTCTTGTACTTTTCGTATTCTAGTTTCGTTTGGTAAATATTGATATTCACCAATCTGGGTTGAAGAAACTCTGAGGTGCGGCAAGTCGGTTCCAGAATAAGGTTGAGTTATTCTAATTGGTATTGCTTGGTGTTTACATGGTGTTGTAAATATAACTGATTATGTGATATGGTTATAGGATAGTATTGTTGGAAAAAGTCATTTCCTAATAGCACATCATTATTCATATCATCAAACCGATATATTATTGATATTTTTAGTATTCAATTTTCTATTTGTACATTAACATTTTGTTGATACTTATCAAGTATGATAGTTTTTTCTAGTTAATCCAGTTATAGTTTTTTTATTATATCCATCTTGTTTCTATTTTGGTAGTATATTTTCGCGGCATAAGCTAGTGCCTGCTCCGGTGTCTATTAGACTATAATAGTTTCTTGATTTGTATCCTTCGTAAATAAATTCTGTTAGTATGTATAATGTGTTCTTTGTTGCTCTTAATGGATTCATTTGCCAAATATTCTATTTATTACTATACTGTCTTTGTTTACTGTTATTGTAATTTCTTCTTCTTGAATTGAGTAAGGTTGCACCGATATAAGGAAGTCTGTTCCTAATAACATTTCATTAACATGGTGTTCTGGTTCTATGTGTAAATATAATAATATTTCATTTCTACCATTTATCCTTAGTTGCAGTATTATTTTATGTACAATTGGACGTCTATTATTGTAATAGTTTAGGTAGTAATATGGATTTTCTAATGGCATTAATTCAATTGTTTTTATATTTATTTGTTTAATATGTGAATTAGTAGCTCCTGTATCAACTAAGGCTACTTGTTTATTCCATCTTCCATTGCCATAATATTCTATTTCTATTTTAAATTAGTTATTGTTCTGGTTTTCTAATGTATTTATTATTGGTATTAATCTCAATGCTTGTTTGTTTCTTATTGATAGTGATCTTTTTCCGAACATTATTTGTGGTGTTTTTCCTTTTGCAATTTCTTTTGCTTTATTAAAGTCGAATTCTATATAATTTGGTATAGTCATTTCAGAGTTTTCTCTAGCTGGTTTATATCTTATAATTTCGCTGAATAGCGGTTCTATTTTAAAATTAGCTGTATTTCTATTTTTACTTCATGCTTACTAGTGAAAGCATAAATATTTCTTATTTGTATACTCATAACTTTGTTTTTCTGTATCATTTCTAATCCTGATAATTTGTGGTACATGACTAGACTTTTGTCTTTATTTTCTTCGGTCATGCTTATAGAGAAATTAGGTTTTATTGTAAATTTTATCTTTTGGTACATTAAGTTTCCTTGTACTATTCCTATTAAGACATCTTGTGTACTTGATATTATTCTATCGTCAATTAGGTATATTTTCAAGGGTGTATTTATTCCTTCCTTAAAATAGGCTTTTATTATTATTTGTACAGCTCCTAAATGTATGTGTCTTAATATTTTTCTGGTTTTCTCACTTATTTTTTTCATCTTTTGTCTTATTGTTCTTTCGGTTATTAATGGGATTATGGTTTTTCCTTGTGCTTGTTCAATATCTATAAGTTGTTCATTATTCCTGGCTATTATGATGGTACTTTTCTTCCTTTCAAATATTGGTAGTTTAAATATCTCTTTTGGTTTTATATATAATTTGGTTGCTCTTATTTTATCGTATTTTTGTATGTCAAAGTTCTTCATTATTTTCTTCTCTTTCTAATTGTTCTCCTATTTTTGTTATTTCTGTCATCATATTTATTTCACATTCTTCTGTTTCACCTTCACTACTTCCACTATCTTTTCCATTACAATTATTTCTTTATCTTCACTTATTTCTGACCAGTCTTCCTCATATTCTATGGGTTCATAATTTATGTTATTCATTTCTTCAATTTCTTCTACATATTTCACATTTTTTTATTTCATTCTTTTAGGGCAATTTGGTGATATATGTCCTACCTCTCCACATATATAACAATTACATTTCTTAGGATTTTTCGTATATTGTCTATTTTTATTTTTATTTATTCTTCTAAAGTAATCTTTATAGGGTTTTTTATATCTCTTAAAAGTTTTTCTATATTTTGGTTTATATTTTTGGAATTTGTGTTTACTCTTCTTTGTATAATTATAGTTATTATTACATCCCCAGTGATTTGGTCTTGCATCTTCACACCAAATTCTTTGTTTATAAATTCTATAGTATTTCATTGTTGGTCTAGCATCTTGGCAAACTTTGTCCCTATAATCTTTTACATATTATGTTCTATACCCTAAAGTGTACGTCTAGTTTTACTTTCTCACCTATGTATGCACTATATATGTTTATACTCCACGGATCAGGTAGTTTTAGAACGAATATGTCCAAGATTGGACTCCGTTCTTGTTTTGTATAATAACTATCTTGAAAATATTCTCGGAATTTACAAGCATAGTTGTCAAAATATCACATGTCGCATATTTCTAAGTTACTTAGTCTCCATCTTGCTTGATTCTTTTTGTATATAGTGTACTTTTCTCCTTTATCGTAGACACTAAATTCTGTTATTATTGCTACTTCGTAATTTGTAATTATTTCTTTTAGACCTAAGGTTCGTTATGCTGAAGTTTCTTCAGTTCCTCTATCATCAATTGGTCTTAATTTTTTTCTTATAGTATTTCTTTCTTCTTCCTTTAGTCCATTCCACCATTTTGCTACTACCCCTATAAACGCTGCTTCTATAAATTTCTCAAATGCGTTTCCTGAAAGATTTTGCCTAAATCCTACAATTAGTGAGGCTTTTATCCATTCTTCTATCGTTCTATCCACGTCTTTTACGCAGTCTAGATCTGGCCATTCTCCATTTCCTGCTATTCATTTTTCGTAGTGTTCTGTAGGTTCATATTTTGGGGTTTCTTTTTCTTTTTCTTTTCCCAACTTATTATTTTTTGTGTTTTGCCATTTCCATGGCAATTGATAAGATATTTTGTTAGGTGGTGGTCTTAAGATTTCGTACGTGTCAGTTTGAGTTTTTATAGGTTTTGCTATAATCTTTTCTTTAGCTTGATCCATTTTTATTTCTTCATTCGTTATATCTAGGTTTTTAAAGGCTTCTTCTACTTCCACTGAATTGGGATTTGCCATTAAATATTCTATTTCTAAAATATTTATTTTAAGTTTTGTTATAGCTTCTAACTGCTTCATACCTTCTTCCATTATGCCTAATTCTTCCTCTGTGTCATCAATTATATATTTACCTTGTTCTTTTATGTTCTTATCTATGATTTTTAAATCTTTTCTTATAATTCCTACAAACCGAGGACCATTGCAATCTTCTTCTAACTCTTGTATGTTTATCATATAAATTTCTGGTCCTATATTTGGATGTAATCCTACTGCTCCCTTGGCCATACTTAGCCTAATATTTTGTATGCTAGTAGGTGTTGGTAATACCAAATTGTTTCTTTGATTCTGTAATCTAATGCTTTGTATGCTATCTCTTTTTGTATTTCGTTAGGTAGTTTATTAGTTATTTTACTTGTTATTAACAAATATTCTGATATTTCCCTATCGGTAATATGATTTCTTTCTGTTAATCTTCTATCAATGTATCTAATTTTAAATTTTGAAAGATTTTTTAATCTTAATTTTTTTATTTTCTGTGAAATATTCATGTTTTAAGTAGGGTAGTGAGATATGTAAATTTTTTGTTTTCGTATGGTGTAAATATCCCTAAAGTTAGGGTCTTTCTTGATAAATTACTTTAAACTGCCCTACTTTTATAAATAGTTTGGAGGGTGTCCTATATTTGCAAATATTTTCTAAAAAAATCCTATAAGTGAAATTGAGTCGGAGGTGGGAGGAGAAACACTGTAGCCATTTATTTAAATGATTTCTCTCTCTTCTCATTCTCCCAGATGCTATTATGATGATTTTTTTTATATGCCACTTTTTGAAACTATTTACAGAAAGATGACAGTTGTCAAAGTATTTGTGTTCGTGAACTCAACAACTAAACTTGTTGTTCCCAATGGAGAGTTTAGCTGTTTCATGCTCGCCGTTGGAATACGGCGAGTGTAGCTTTTTTTTTTTGGAGAAACTCGTCATTCCCAACGGTGAGTTTAGTTCAAAATTTTCAATGAAGATTCGTCGTTCCCAACGGCTAGGACATTTACACTCGACTCGCTGTTGGGATTGGCAAGTTTAGTTCCTTTTTTTTAAGACACGTCGTCCCCAACTGTGAGGACATTTAAACTAGACTCACTGTTGGAAACGGCGAGTTTATTTATTTATTTTTTTTGAGGACTTGTCGTTCCAAACGACGAGGACATTTACACTAGACTTGCTGTTGGGAATGACGAGTTTAGTTCAAAAAAAATTTCCATAGAGTTTTTTTTTCAAAAATTCACTGAGTCCAACAGAGAGTTTTCACTCTCTGTGAATATTCCTACATCCTCGCCATTCCCAACAGTGAGGCTAGTATAAATGTCCTCGCCATTGGGAACGACAAGTCTTTATTGAAAATTTTGAACTAAACTCACTATTCCCAACAATGAGTCTAGTATAAATGTCATCACTATTGGGAACGACGAGTCTTCATTAAAAATTTTGACCTGAACTCGCCATTGAGAACGACGAGTTTTTCAAAAAATTAGTACTAAACTCGTCGTGTCCCAACAGCGAGCTTAAAACAACTAAACTCGCCACTCGCCGTTCCCGGGAACGGCAAGTTTAGTTGTTGAGTCTACGAGCGCAAATATTTTGGCAACTGTCCGCTTTCTACAAATAAATTCAAAAAGTGGCATATTTAAAAAAATTCTATTATGATTCTCTTTTTCGACTTAATTGTTTTTTTAGGACTAATTTTGAAAATGTTTGTAAAAAGGGGACAATGACCAAAATATTTGCAACAAAGGGATAGTTTTTAATTAATATTCTATGTTTACTATCCTATAGATTTTTCTATAGGATGTGTGATCTTTTTGCAAATTTAAAATTTATTTTTGTAATATATTCTATTTATCTTAACTACTTAATTTTGAAATTTTGAGAAAACAAGGTAAGAGTTTCTTACTTAAAAACATGGCTCTGATACCAAAATGGGGTTGCGAAGCGTGAAATCACCTGAAAAATATAATTAAACAGAGTATCAAAAAACTTCAAAGATCTGAAAAATAATATTCTTTTATATAATGTGCATTGTCTATCTCAAAAATATTAAAATAATCAAGCATGAGTTCAATATCTCTCATAGATTATAACTCTGTCGTAGATATTTCACTGCTACTATCATATAAGGGTTCTTCAAGTTTTTCCATATGTCTATTTCTCTCTTCAATATGTTCATTTTCTTCAAGAAATTGTCTATATACTGTAGTAGGGCTCCAGATATAACTACTAAATACATCATTTTCATAAAATAATAAAGATCTTTCATAAAAACTTAGATCATCAATTATTTCAACATTTAAATTACTAGTTTCTCCAAGATTTATTTGATTTATCGTTATAATTATTACTCTTTGTATACTAGAGAAGAAGAATTTGCATTCATAATAATCATTCATGCTTATTACCCGATGAGGATAATAAACATTAAAAACTAGCATTCTATCACTTCCTTGATAATTAATCATTAATTCAAAAATATCTGAGGCAATACTGAAACTATTATTATGCATTAGTTCTATTTAGTAGCAATAATTATAAAATCAGGAGTAGAGAGAGATTTCTAAGGATACTCTAAAAATCAAAACAAAATGGCTCATCATGCTTCTGACCTAGTTAAACCTCTTTGAGCTGCTTTGTATTAGTTAATACCAATGGATAAAATACCTCTGGTATGCACCCCAATTTCAGTGCTCCTTTTACGTTCCTCCCATCTCAGGACTACTATGCTCTCAAGAGAGCTTCATCCTAGAGATACGTCTGGAACAACTAGTAGCACTTCGATACAGGCAACCACAACTTAGCTCGTTTCCTGCTACTAGGTGTACAGTCTAACTATAGAATGTTGCAAATGGGTCTTTTTGCAAGATCCTTCAAGTAGAGCCTTAAAAAAACTCTCCCTAATTAAGAAAAATTAGTTTTTCATACCTTATTTTGTATAAGATCTTATAGCAGAACTCATAGAAAAATAATTTTTTATTGCTCCCAAACTCCTTACAAATCAAACTTTTCTTACAAATTTATATGGAATTTCTTTCCTCCTAGATAGTCTGCATTTCTCCCATACCCAGCCTCCCCTTTTATAGAAAAAGGGATGGCTTTACATTAGATACAATTATTGTTCTCATTACATAATTGCTTACATCATAGATAAATAATTGAGCCAATTACACCACTGCTTACGTTGAAGATTCTTTTCTGGCCAACAACTTCACGTACTTCACATCAGAAATAGCTCTTAGTCAGCCTTCTCTTGTTCTTTTCTGCATTGTCCGCATTCATGCTGTGGTTCCATCCTCATCAATCTATAGTAGTGGACAACTGTCTCTTCTGTCATTGTCATGACTCTTTTATGCAAAATTCGATACCAGCTGTCAAAGACTTCTTCCTTTAACTGTGGTTGTTTAATTTTTGCTATGCTTAAATCATTAATTTTTGTGGGTCAGAGCTATCATAGATCCATATGTTACCGTCTCTATTTTATATGTCCTTCAGTTCACAATATATTGTTCTAAATCCCATAGCTCTTCTTTTTTAGATCAGTTTTTCAAATTCTTTATTTTTATATGGTATAATATTGGTTGGTACAAATAGAATTTGTGTAGTCATTCCTATCTTTATAATATGTTCAGCTGGTAGTTCTTCGTCATCTCCAAGGAATTCTGGAATAGCTGAAAATACCCGGACATATGTTTTGGATGCCTTTGTAAGACCAAAATAACTTTTAGAAGCTTTATATACTTCTTTTGGTAATCTTCACATTCTCGAGATGGATATATGCAGTGGATAAGTCCACTTTCGAACAATACTCTCACTATTTTTGGATTTTTCCCTCGTAGTATGTTCGCTTTGTTCATATGTTGTTGAGAAATAGTCTTGATAAATTGGTTGACCTGGATGGTTTGGCATAATTTCTCAATATATTGTAAAAATAAATCATTCTTGGAGTATTTTGGAGGATCTGAGAGTAAACTATCTTTGTAGGTAGTAGGCTTTATGGACGTGGAGTTTCCCTCTTGGGTGGCTATTTTTGTGATCTCACTTGTATTTTGTGGGTTAATAGGTTCACTCCCTTCGCTCATTTTTTCAATATGATCTGTATTTATATGATGGTAAAATTGTAACGCCCTGAATCCCAAATACAACTGAATTCGAGAGTTCTACAGAATCTTTCCACTTCCTTTAGTACAATTTTACAAGGAAATTTGAACTTTCACTTTACATCAGAGTTTACATCAAACTTTACACTTTACATTGCACAGCGGAAGTAAAATTTACAACAATTGAATAAATGTACAACAACATTGTATAATCTTTAAGCACCCTTTCCTCTTTAATCTTTATCATGACATTTACCTGCATATAAGACTGTGGGTACGTCAGTTTATTCAACCGACGAACATTATACACGGCCATCCTCTCTATGCCGGAAATAGTATAACTTATTTTCCATATTTAACAAACACAAACTTGTCACATATCAAACTAAAGGGACTACCCTATTGATGTTGTATTGTGATTGTGCACTTAGTCCTTAATGCAGTTATTTACGTTACATGACACTAATGCACACTTGTTCAGATTCTATGCATCCCATACTACATAGGTCCGAGGGCAAGCCTCTTAATCGTTCTTCATCTTTGTAGGGTTCAATCCCTCGCCATGACTTAATCTACTACTGTAATTACGGTAGGTATCCTAGATGATCTATGAGTACAAGCACGTGTATAGAAAACCTGGAGGGGAATCCCATGTCATGTCACGACGCATCGTGAAGACAGCCTGTGGCAATTCAGCCTCCTTCATGGCACACGATCCTCTTGCAGTCACCAAACATCCCATAAGCGTCGCCACCGTGACGGTACCCTGGAGCAGTATCCACGTCATGTCACGACGCATTCTGAAGACAGCCTGTGAATACTCTCACGCCGCCAATCCAATGGCCCTCATACTCATGTTTTTCTCCTACTTTCACCACGTCTCCATTATGTACTAATCCTTAGTTTTTAGCAGAATCACGAACAAAATCAAAGCTCTAGAGTTAGCCTCTCCACTAAACTGGACTTATGCATTCATTCAAACATGACCAACCTTGGTCTTTCATTTCAAATTTTCATTTCATTTCTTTCCAAATGCCGGGGGAGACTTAGCTACTCTTTTGTTTCAATTCCAATTTACATTTTCCAATTTGAGCATTTCCAACTCATAAATTCATTTTCATAATCATAACAGATTTCTTTTTCATGTTCGTAGTTCCACAATTATAACTTTCATAAATTCCAATAAATGATTCACTCTATATTAATTCATGCAAAGACAAATAGAATTTACTGTCACAACCAATATTCAACATAAGATTCACAATCTTTATCATAAAACAATTCATAGAATTTCTGAGATGTCAAAAGTGCTCTGAACAGGCGACTTAGAACTCATCCAGTCGACTTGTTCAGCCAAAGAAAGCTCTTCAATAATCGCTCGGAAGAGTCGACTGCTGCTCATGGCCAGTCGACTATTCCGCAGCCTTCGAAATTAAGAATATAAATTACGGAGAAGTCGACTGTCGTTCATATCGGTCGGCTATTCTGGGTAATTCAATTATACAACTTTTCATGTTCAGTGCAGTCGACTGCTACATATATTTGGTCGACTGAATAGAGTTAAATTTCAAATTAAGGACTTATCTTTTTCTTCTGTTCTTCAAATAGCACATAGCATTTTTATTACACTATAGTATGTTCAATGTCAGCACAAACATGCGATCCTTATTCATTTACCAAACATCACGATATAGTTTACGATTAAATGTAACTTTCACATAGCTAGTATTTTCTTTCATCCAAATACAATTTCTAGTCGTACATTCATGTTTTACTCATTATTTGTCTACGGAGATGGTTATCAACTCCGAATTTAACATACTAGGAAAGTCAAGATACGACACACATTAAAATCATCATTTCATGAAATTTCGAACTGTACACATTTTATTTCATTGTACCAGTCGACTGTTCACATGATCGGTCGACTGTACAGACAATTTCCAGTTCTCTAAACATCCTTAGTTCTTTTTCATTCATTCACATTTTCCACATTATGTATAGCACATGACATTTCAACATAACGATCATCATATCAATCCACTTTTCACAAGTACGATAACCAATCAATATTAATCTTAGCATGATCTCTGTACTAGAAGTCATGAGAAACACCCACATTCCAATTAATTTATAGCTCAAATCTCCAATTAAAATGTGTACTCTTATGCATCATTTTTCCATTCCAATCTAGCATGTATTCCTATTTAGAAATATAGAAAATTTACCCACCTCAATGGAGAGAGAAACACAATTAGCAACTTCCTAAACAAAAGTCCTTGCACACGGATGGTCCTCCTCCTAGAAGCACGCACTCGTGCCTCCAAAAGCACCAAAACCGAGCACCTCCACAAGCCAACCGAGCACTCCAAAGCCGGCCCCTCTTCTCCTTGATGCAAGCACAATCCCACACACTCTCAATCTTTTAACTCACTAAAATAACTACTAGATAATGTAATTTTAGACTATAGATTTGTAGAAAGTAATAAGCACAAGAATAACTAGCCATGGAGGGGGGTATTTATACTAAAAATCAAAGGGAATGGAGGGCTAGGATCAAGTAATTGGTTATAAGATGGAGGGCTAAGATAAAAGTAGGAGTTGCATTAACTACCCACAACCAAGTAACCACCAAGCATGACCTCCACTAAAATTTTGATTTCCCTCCAAAAAGAAGCAATCCGGCCTACATAGGAAGTGCATATTGCACGTGTACGTGCAAGCATTTGCCTCCAAAAATTTGTACATTAAATTTTTGTATAAAAATAAAATAGTCTTTAAATTGTATTCTACATGACAAGTTGTATAAAAATAGTCCATGGACTTTAGTTTATGGGCCAAAATAATTATTATAAAAAAATAATAAATTAAATTAACTTTGGGCTCTTAAAAAGAAAAGGCCTTTTTATCTAATTGAAAGAAGGCTTTATAGAAAAATAATTAAAGGCACATATTAAATATCTATACTCATCATGCTGAAAATATTTACCAAAAATATTGCACGTGCATACTACGTGCAAAATAAAATAATTTTTTATTAAATGAAAAATCGGGGCATTACAAAAATATACTTTGAAAACCACATATTTGCAGTTGTAGTTGGTTAAATGGTCCTTTTAATTTTTCTACAGTCTCTTTTAAGTAGACTATATCCTGTTCTATATGCTGAATTCTATTTTTCATCCTATAAAAATGAAACTATTAGCTTCTTGTTAAGAAATCTGATAGGATGTTATCATTTCCTTTTATATTTTCAATTGAGAAGTCGTAATGTACTTACTCCATTTGCCATCTTATCAACCTTTAATTTGCTATATTTGGGTCTATTATTTTGTTAATCCAACTCTTTGCTCTTGTATTGTATGTTCTTACTGTGAATTTTGTATGTATTATGAATAACTCAAACTTTTTTATAGCTTTTAAGATTGCTAGTGGTTCTTTTTCATTTATGTGGTAATTTTATTGAGTCTGTGTAAATGATCCACTAGTATATCTGGCTAGTCTTTTCTCTTCTTCACTTATTTCAATAAATTTTAATACTGCTCCCCAATTATTTTCACATGCATCTGTTTCTATTATCCATGAATATTCTTTAACAGGTAATCTTAGCTTACTTAATTTTGAAGTTTGTTATTTTAATATTTTAAGTTTTTCTTCATCCTCTGGGTCCCATTCTCATTTCTTAAACTTTTTTAGTTTTTGTTGTAACCAATTTGTGTTCGCTGATAAATTTGGTATGTATCATCTTGTTTGATTTAGTAACCCGATTATATATATTGTGCTTCACTTTATTCTTTTAGGACATTAGGAAATGTCTTTATTTTTTCTGCTATTTGTCTGTAGTTCTATTCCTTTATGTGATAATTTTGTTCATAAGAATTCTATCTCAGTTTTGAACAATTTCATTTTCTTTTTTAATAGTATAATACCTGTGTTTTTTACTATATCTATGAATTTTAGTAGATGCTCTTTATTTTGTTTTTCATTTTCGGATCCTATTAGAATATCATCTACATATACTAATATGAAATTTTTGTATTTTTCAAATATCTTATCCATATATTCTTGAAATATTCCTGGACTATTTTTATAACCGAATGGTAATACATTCCATTCATAGAATCCTTGAGGTGTGCTAAATGTTGTTAACTGTTTTGAGTTTTTTGTTAGTTTTATATGGTAAAATGCTGATTTACAATCGAATTTCGAATATTTTTCTTGTTCTTACTGTGTTAAGTAGTATTTGCACATCTGGGGAATGGTAGATGTTTGGGCCTGAGATTGTGCAGCAGACCTCTGAAAAGATTGATTTGATCAGGAAGAGATTGGCAGATGCTCAAAGTAGGCAGAAGAGCTATGCAGACAACCGGAGGAGGGACCTTGAGTTTGAGGTTGGTGACTTTGTCTTTCTGAAGGTTTCACCTAGCAAGGGTGTGATTTGCTTCGGCAAAGGTGGGAAGTTAGCCCCGAGATTCATAGGCTCATACAAGATATTGAAGCAGATTGGGAAAACTGCTTATCGGTTAGAGTTGCCGGAAGAGTTGTCTCAGGTGCACAATGTCTTCCATGTATCTATGCTGAGAGGTTACATTCCAGATCCTAGTCACCATTTGCCTGAAGTATCGGAAGGTTTGCAGTGGAATCTGAGTTACATTGAGCTTCCAGTTGAGATTGTCGATCGTCGGGAGAAAGTCTTGAGGAACAAGACGATACCGATGGTCAAAGTAGTCTGGAAAAACCAGTTGGTTGAAGAGGCTACTTGGGAATCTGAGGAGAGGATGATGAAAGATCATCCTGAGCACTTTGAGTGATTTGTATCTTCTTTTTTTTTCTTATCTCCTTATTGTATTCCTGTTTTCTCACTCTTTAAGTGTAGTTCCGGGGACGGAACTAATCTAAGGAGGAAGTGTTGTAACACCCTAGTTTTTATTTATGAGATTTTTTGTGATTTTACGTGTTGTGCACGTATGATTTCATTTGTATACTTTCTTTTATAAAATATTTTTATATAGTATTTGTTTTCCTTATTTTTTCCAAAAAAAAAATATTCACTTTAAAAGCCTAATTAAAATCTAGGCCTAATAGTCTTTAAGCCCACTCTATTTTATTAATTAAATTAATTATTTAAGCTCATGATTAGTTTGACCCATTAGTGAGCCCATTTACTTTAATTCTCTTTTGAAATGGTCTAACTTGTAATGTAGACTCATTTCATAGACAATTAAATTTGTCACATGAACAAATTTGTAAATGAGGAACACTAGGTGGCATGTGCATACAATGGAGTGTGCCCTCCTTTCACTCAAGGCCAGATGGGATAATGGACAAAGAGAGAGGGAGAGATGGAGCTAGTAGAGAGATAGTTATCTCATCATGGGTAGTTGCAACAACTTCCTAACTCATCATAGCCTTTGATCTCTAACCATTTGATTTAATCCTAGCCATCTATTCTCACCCAAAAAATGTATAAATACCCCCTAGTTTATTCTCATTTAGTACACTAGAAAAGAAAAGATTAGAGTGAGAAAAGATTGAGAGTTTTTGTGAGTAAAAGATTGAGGAGTTTTTGTGTGTGTGCGCTCATCCAAGGAGAGGCCGGACTACATCCAAGGAGGGGGAGCTCGGGTTTGCTACACCAAGGAGGAGGAGACACCTTTGAGGCACAATCTAGGAGGAGAAGGATCCATTCGTGCATTCTAGGAGATTTCTAGGAGCTTTCTATTCGTTTTTCTCCAAATATGTGGGTGTTTCTCAGGCTTCTAATTCTAGTTACCATGCTAGGAATGTTTTGATAGAATGATTAATGAAAACTTAAATGAAATTGGCCCCATGTTTGCTTATGTAGAGATGAATTGATAATTTAGAAGATGTTTGTTGAAATGATTGCTAGTTGATAAATTATGAATTAAAATGCTAGGAGATATCATGTTTTGCCATGCTATATATTTAAGAAACATGTTGTGTGAAGAAAATCTATACACATGAGACAAAATTGAATACTTCATGTGAAATTTAATTTGGTTAATTGTGAGTGATCTCATTGTAGCAAGAAAGGAATTTTTGGTGTACTAAATTAATGTGATTGACTAATAAGTAAAAGAATGAAGTAATGAAGTATTTTTGTAGAAATTTATTTTTCAAAATGTGTGCAAATATGATTTGTTCCCAATGTCGAAATTATAGACATAGAACATAAAATAAGATAAAAAATGCATATTTTATAAGTAAATAATGAACTTAAAAATACTGGTTTACTGTGTTTATATATATTTTAAAATCTGGAAAGTTATGTTTCAAAAAGAGAAGAAAAAGAACAAAAATCATTTTGGGAAATTTTTTTAATAAGTAGTAGAGAGCAAAGAATTGGATCAAAACTATCCCAATCCTCTTTGTGACAATCTGGTCTCTTAGACCAATTGGTTGAGTGTGTTGGGCGCTACTGTAGCGATCGGGTGACCCCTGTGGTCTCGAGTTCGAAACCCACGCTCTGCTTTTATTTCTAAATTTTTGAATAAATCTAGAACCCGAAACCCAAAATACTTATTCATTTATTCCCTACACTTATTGTGGTTGCACCCTAGCCCAGTTGGCTTGCAGTTGCGGTTGGCTTCTCTCAGGTCGGGGGTTTCGAAACCTGGGCTCGGCAAAAAATTGTAAAAGTAATTTATTGTATGAGAAAATTATGTTAAGTGATAAAAGAGAAGTTTTGAATAAAAGAAGATTTAAACGTGTTATCTATGGACTCTCATTGTTAAATTGGATATTGTTTGTGAATGAAAATACGATTTGTGGCCTTTTGAGTTGAATAAAGGAAATGAACGGTAGTATAAGATTTAAATGGATTATTAGAGATTAATTTGGGTTACGAAATGCATGAATTTCGATTGAACTGTATGTATGAGATTAGATTCATAGACAAGAACGGAAACCATTGTTGATTGTAAATCATGAAAAAGAACTTATGAGTATAAAAGACTCAATTTTTGCGATTGTAAATTGAAATTGAGAACTAGAGTGTAGCTAAGCCTCATACCGACATTGAAAAGAAATGAATTGAAATGAAATTAGAAATGAAATGACCAAGATTTGGGTCGTATTGAATAAATGGTTAAGACCGGTATAGTGAAAGGGCTAACTCTAGAGAATTGATTTTGTTCATGATTCAAATAACTAAGGATTAGATACATAGTGAAGACGTGAAGAAAATAAGAGAAAACCACGAGTATGAGGGCCTCGGAGCTACGGTGTGAGAGTATTCACAGGCTGTCTTCACGATGCATCGTGACATGATGTGGATATGTCTCCAGGAGTCCGTACCGCAGGCGACGCTCGTGGGGTGTTTGGTGATTGCGGGTGGAGTCATGTCCCATGACGGAGGCAGAATTGTCCATAAGTTCTTCATGATGCATCGTGACATGACGCAGGACTCCCTCCAGGCTGTCTGGACATGAGCTCGTAACTCATAGAACATTTAGGATACTTATCGTAATTACAATTGTAGTTTAAGTCATAACGAGGGATTGAACCCTACAAGATGAAGAACGGTTAAGGGCTTGCCCTCAGACCTATGTAGTATGGGATGCACAGAATCTGAACAAGTGCGCATTAGTGTTATCTAATATAAACAACTGCATTAAGGACTAAGTGCACCACACGACACGACATCTATAAGATAGTCCCTTGTAGTTCTGTTTGTGATCAAGTTTGTGATTGTTTAAGTATTTGAGAATCGTTATACTATTTTCGGCATAGAGAGGATAGCTGTGTATAATATTTCATCGGTTGTAAGCAACTGACGCGCCCACAGTTTTAATGCTGGATAAAGTGATTAACAAGACTAAAGAATGCATGCTGATTAAAGATTTATTCAAGAGTTGTACATTTCATTATGTAAATTGTTGTAATTTGCTTCCGCTGTAAACATATAATGTAAGTGTAAACTCTGATGTAACAAAATTTTTTTATTTCCTTGTCAAATTGTACGAAATAACTGTAAAGATCCTGTGAAACTTCGAATTCAGTTGTATTTTGGAATTCGGGGTGTTACAGAGTGGTATCAGAGCACGCTTCCACAAATTTATAAGGAACGATACCCTAGAAGTGGACATTAGGGCATGTGTTGAGTGTAGAGATTTAAATATAAGTCACTTACATTTGTGTTGCTCTATGATTTATTCTTCTTCTCCTCTTTCTCTAAGATGACGGACCACTTCGACCTGGCTGGAGATGACAACTGGCTCATCATTGAGGAAGATTACTACCCCGGGCAAGCTAATTCAGATGAGGAAGATCTTGAAGAAGTGGAAGAGGAGTGGCCTGAGTCCCGAGAGATCACTCCACCTCCGGATTCATCTAATGATTCTTCTGACGAAGAAGAACCAGTTCCGAGTAATCTTATTGTGTCTCTTCAGAGGCAGGTAGAGACTCAACAGGAGAGAATCGGGCTACTGGAGACTCAGTTGGCAAAGCGCAAGGATGATATTGCAGTTCTCAGTCATCGTGTTTGGGAACTCGAGAAGAGGAAAAACATGACTGATGTACTGAAAGAAGATGTGAAGGAACTACGGGGAGAGCTTGATGAAGCCAAGAGGAACCGTAGGAACTAGACTGTTGTATCTTCTTATTGTTTTCATTTTGATGTCAGAAATGTTTTAAATTCGAATGTATAAAGTTGAAATTCAATGAAATGGAAAATTTGATTTAAAATTCATGTTTATACTTCGAATTTAATAGATCTTTTGCATCAGAATATGGCTAGAAGAGGAGCTCGAAATGGTAAAGGTCTGGACTTGAAAATAGAACTAGCGAAGGTCTTTCAGACCCTCAATGCCGTTGCCATGAATTAGAATCAAGGAAGGGTGCTTGCGAATCCAGTATCCAAAGCAATCAAACTCGTAGAATCATTCAAGCGGATGAAACCACCCGTATTTGAGGGAAAGTCAGACCCTGACACAGTTGATAATTGGATCCGACAGGTAGAGACTATCTTCGAAGTCTTGGAGACTTCGGAGGACAGCAAAGTGAAATTAGCGGCACTGCAGTTTGAGAAGGATTCAGCTGTATGGTGGCAGTCGATGAAGCGGACGATGGGAGGTATTGTTCTTGGCTGGAAGGAATTCTTGGAGGAATTCCGCAGTCATTATTTTCCCTCAGACGTCCAGGAGAGAGAAGGCCATGGAGTTTCTGGCACTGCAGCAGGGCGGCATGTCGGTTAGGGAGTATGAGACAAAATTCACTCAGCTCTCGAGATATGCACCCGAACTGGTGATGGATGAGGCGAAGAAGGCTCGAAAGTTCGAGCATGGGTTGAGGCCAAGTCTGAGATCTAGGATGATACCCCTCGGTATCAGGAGGTTTGACAAATTGGTCAAACGAGTTGCAGCCATTGAGGTAGATATGGAGCAGTTCCATGCTGTTCAGAATCGAAGGACCAACTGGAATGTTGGGAAGAGGCCCGCAGTTTCTGACAACTTCAGGGGACAGCCGCCGGTCCAGAGGTTCAAACCAATGGGAGCAAATGCTGTCAACGTAGCTGGGAGACCCGAAAATAATTGGGTGAAACCTCCTGTGGTGACTTGCTTCAACTGTGGTGAGACGGGACATTACAAGTCTCAGTGCCCCAAGCCACAGAATGTCACCTGTAGTGGACCAACGCAACAAGTTGGGAAGAAGCCATACCAGCAGGGGCGAGTATTTACCTTGACTAAAGCTGACGCTGATGAGGTGGGTCACGTCATTACTAGTACGAGGGAGGATGTTTGGAGTGTTTTCTGTTGTTTCTCTTTTTTCCGCCTTATATAGTGAACTGTTATGTAACGTGTATATTATATAATAGGAGAACATATTTTGAATGGAAAGAAAGCTGTTGTTTTGTTCGATACTGGATCCTCTCACACTTTTGTATCACCTAAGTTTGTTAAAGTTTTGAGAGTCGAACCGAAAGTCTTTCCAGGTAGGGTCTTGGCAGTAGCTACTCAATCAGGGGAGACTCTAACTACCGATCGGTACTATGCGAACTACGAGATCGTGATTGGAGATAGAATTTTTGGGATTGATCTGATCGAGCTGAATGTCTTGGGAGTCGATGTTATTATTGGCTTTGATTGGATGTCGGTGTACAGTGCGAACATCGAGTGCAAGACCAAAGAAGTAACAGTAAAGGCTCCAGGTGGACCTGAAGTAACTTTCCAAGGGAAGAAGAGATGTTCTGGTCTGGTGGCAGCTATCTGCAAAAGGGATGTTCCTGTAGAGGTACAGCAAATTCCTGTGGTTCGGGATTACCCGACGGTATTCTTGGAAGATTTGCCTGGGTTACCCTCGCATCGTGATGTGGATTTCAACATCACTATTCAGTCAGGGAGTGCACCCATTTCTAAGGCACCGTATAGGATGGCGCTTGTAGAGCAGGATGAGATCAAACGGCAGATTGAGGAACTGTTGGAGAAATGCTTTATTCAACCAAGTGCATCACCTTGGGGAGCACCGGTGGTTTTGGTAAAGAAGAGGGATGGTTCGATGAGGATGTGCATCGATTACCGGGAGCTAAATAAGGTCACTGTTC
The DNA here is from genome assembly GCA_017893485.1 of Hemerocallis citrina. NCBI lineage: Eukaryota > Viridiplantae > Streptophyta > Magnoliopsida > Asparagales > Asphodelaceae > Hemerocallis > Hemerocallis citrina. The sequence goes on from CM030367.1 coordinate 173,462,827, forward strand.
AGAATAAGTATCCTATTCTCCGAATTGACGACCTGTTCGATCGTTTACAAGGAGCGGCTATTTTCTCCAAAATAGATCTTCGATCAAGATATCATTAAGTTCGAGTGAAAGCTGAAGATGTGCATAAGACCGCGTTCAGAACTCGACACGGGCATTACGAATTCTTAGTTATACCATTTGGAGTGTCGAATGCACCTGCAATCTTCATGGACATGATGAACAGAGTTCTGAGGCCGTTCATTAATTCTTTCGTCGTGGTGTTTATCGACGATTTCCTTGTGTACTCAAGTCGGAGGAGGAGCACACAGAGCATCTGGCAGCAGTTTTGAAGAAGCTTCAGGAGCATGAGTTGTATGCCAAGTTGTCCAAGTGCGATTTATAGAAATCTAAAATGGCATTCCTGGGTCACATCCTTTCTAAGGAGGAAGTGGCAACTGATCCACAGAAGATAGAGGCGGTGAAGGATTGGGCAAGGCCTACTACAGTGAAGAAAATCAGGAGTTTCCTTGGGCTAACCGGATATTACAGGAGATTTATCCAGGGCTATGCTCAGATAGCCGTGCCGCTTACTGGTCTGATCAAGAAGAATGTGAACTTCAAGTGGACCGAGCAGTACGAGGCAAGCTTTCAGGAGTTGAAAAAGAGGCTGACTACTACACCCAATTTAGCTTTGCCTAGAGCAGGTGTTGAGTACGATGTCTACAGCGATGCTTCACATCGTGGGCTTGGTTGTGTCTTAATGCAAGAAGAAAAAGTGATCACTTATGGGTCTAGGCAACTACGACCGCATGAGAATAATTATTCGACTCATGATCTGGAGTTAGCTGCAATTATCTTTGCCTTGAAGCAATGGAGACATTATGTATATGGTAAGAAGCTGAACATGTACACGGACCATAAGAGCTTGAAGTACATCTATCAGCAGAAGAATATGAATCTGAAGCAAAGGCAATGGCTCGAAGTACTTGAGGACATTTGTCCAGAAATTAAGTACCATCCTAGGAAGGCTAATGTTGTTGCTGATGCACTTAGCCACAAGAGCAGTCTAGCTAGTTTGATCACAACTTAGAGGCAGCTGGCAGAGGAATTGAATCGGGCTGGTATTGAAGTTGTTTTACAAGGCTTAGGATCATCTTTAGCTGAGTTGAGGCTTCAACCAACGCTGAACGAAAGGATTATCGCAAGTCAGAAGGAAGATACGGAGATTCTGGAGATGAAGGAGCAGGTTGGTGCTGGCAGGTTGTCCGAGTTTCAGATCAGGGATGGAGTGTTGTGGTTTGGAAAAAGGCTATGTGTTCCGAATCAGTCGGACTTGAAAGAGAGTATTCTTCAGGAGGTACATGCTACTCTTTTGTCTGTACATCCTAGGAGTACCAAGATGTATAGGGACATTAAGCAGCATTTCTGGTGGTCAGGTTTGAAGCGGGATGTGGCCGAGTTCGTGGCGAGGTGTGAGATCTGTCAGCAGGTCAAAGCCGAGAATCAGAAACCCGGAGGTCTATTGCAATCGTTACCTATTCCGAAATGGAAGTGGGATAACATCAGTATGGATTTCATGATGGGTTTACCCAAGAGTTCCAAGGGCAACGATGCGATTTGAGTCATAGTCGATCGATTAACCAAATCTGCTCACTTCTTGGCGATGAAACTCACTTCGTTGATGGACAGATTGGCTGAGCTGTATATTGGTGAGATCGTCAGGCTTCATGGTGTTCCGTTAACCATTGTGTCTGATCGGGATGCATGATTTACTTCGTATTTTTGGAGGAGTCTTCAGACAGCTTTGGGTACCAAGACGGATTTCAGCACTGCTTTTTATCCGCAGATCGATGGGCAGACCAAGATAGTCAACCGTATTCTTGAGGATATGCTTCGGTGCTGTATACTAGACTTTGGAGGCAGTTGGGAAAGGCACTGAGCTCTAATAGAGTTTGCCTACAATAACAGTTTTTAGACTAGTATTGGGATGGCGCCATATGAAGCTCTGTATGGCAGGAAATGCAGAATGCCAGTCTGTTAGTTCGAAGTTGGGGAATGACAGATGTTTACGCCTGAGATTGTGCAGCAGACCTCTGAAAAGATTGATCTGATCAGGAAAAGATTGGTGGATGCTCAGAGTAGGCAGAAGAGCTGTGCAGACAACCGGAGGAGGGACCTTGAGTTTGAGGTTGGTGACTTTGTCTTTCTGAAAGTTTCACCTAGCAAGGGTGTGATTTGCTTCGGCAAAGGTGGGAAGTTAGCCCCGAGATTCATAGGCTCATACAAGATATTGAAGCGGATTGGGAAAACTGCTTATCGGTTAGAGTTGCCGGAAGAGTTGTCTCAGGTGCACAATGTCTTCCATGTATCTATGCTGAGAGGTTACATTCCAGATCCTAGTCACCATTTGCCTGAAGTATCGGAAGGTTTGCAGTGGGATCTGAGTTACATTGAGCTTCCAGTTGAGATTGTCGATCGTCGGGAGAAAGTCTTAAGGAACAAGACGATACCGATGGTCAAAGTAGTCTGGAAAAACCAGTTGGTTGAAGAGGCTACTTGGGAATCTGAGGAGAGGATGATGAAAGATCATCCTGAGCTCTTTGAGTGACTTGTATCTTCTTTTCTTTTCTTATCTCCTTGTTGTATTCCTATTTTCTCACTCTTTAAGTGTAGTTCCGGGAACGGAACTATTCTAAGGAGGGAGTGTTGTAACACCTTAGTTTTCATTTATGAGATTTTTGGTGATTTTACGTGTTGTGCACGTATGATTTCATTTATATAATTTCTTTTATAAAATATTTTTATATAGTATTTCTTTCCCTTATTTTTTCCAAAAAAAAATATATATTCTCTTTAAAAGCCTAATTAAAATCTAGACCTAATAGTCTTTAAGCCCACTCTATTTTATTAATTAAATTAATTATTTAAGCCCATGGTTAGTTTGGCCCATTGGTGAGCCCATTTACTTTAATTCTCTTTTGAAATGGTCTAACTTGTAGTGTAGACTCATTTCATGGACAATTAAATTTGTCACATGAACAAATTTGTAAATGAGAGAGACTAGGTGGCATGTGCATACAATGGAGTGTGCAATGCACACTTCCTTTCACTCAAGGCCGGATGGGATAATGGACGAAGAGAGAGGGAGAGATGGAGCTAGTGGAGAGATAGTTATCTCATCATGGGTAGTTGCTACAACTTCCTAACTCATCCTAGAATTTGATCTCTAACCATTTGATTTAATCCTAGCCATCTATTCTCACCCAAAAAATGTATAAATACCCCCTAGTTTATTCCCATTTAGTACACTAGAAAATTGATTAAGAAATAAAAGATTAGAGCGAGAAAAGATTGAGAGTTTTTTGTGAGTAAAAGATTGAGGAGTTTTTGTATGTGTGTGCTCATCCAAGGAGAGGCCGGACTACATCCAAGGAGGAGGAGCTCGGGTTTGCTACTCCAAGGAGGAGGAGACACCTTTGAGGCACAATCTAGGAGCAGAAGGATCCATTCGTGCATTCTAGGAGATTTCTAGGAGCTTTCTATTCATTTTTCTCCAAATAGGTGGGTGTTTCTCATGCTTCTAATTCTAGTTACCATGCTAGGAATGTTTTGATAGAATGATTAATGAAAACTTAAGTGAAATTGGCCTCATGTTTGCTTATGTAGAGATGAATTGATAATTTAGATGATGTTTGTTGAAATGATTGCTAGTTGATAAATTATGAATTAAAATGCTAAGAGATATCATATTTTGCCATGCTATATATGTAAGAAACATGTTGTGTGAAGAAAATCTATATACAAGAGACAAAATTGAATACTTCATGTGAAATTTGATTTGGTTAATTGTGAGTGATCTCATTGTAGCAAGAAAGGAATTTTTGGTGTTCTAAATTAAAAGAATGAAGTAATGAAGTATTTTTGTAGAAATTTATATTTCAAAATGTGTGCAAATATGATTTGTTCTCAATTTCGAAATTATGGACATAGAACATAAAATAAGATCAAAAATTCATGTTTTATAAGCAAATAATGAATTTAAAAATACTCGTTTACTGTGTTTATATATATTTTAAAATCTGGAAAGTTATGTTTCAAAAAAAGAAGAAAAAGAACAAAAATCGTTTTGGGAAAATTTTTAATAAGTAGTAGAGAGCAAAGAATTGGATCAAAACTATCCCAATCCTCTTTGTGACAGTCTGGTCTCTTAGACCAATTGGTTGAGTGTGTTGGGCGCTACTGTAGCGATCGGGTGACCCCTGTGGTCTCGAGTTTGAAACCCACGCTCTGCTTTTATTTCTAAAATTTTGAATAAATCCAGAACCCGAAACCCAAAATACTTATTCATTTATTCCCTACACTTACCGCGGTTGCACCCTAGCCCTGTTGGCTTGTGGTTGCGGTTGGCTTCTCTCAGGTCGCGGGTTTGAAACCTGGGCTCGGCAGTTTTTGGAAATATTTGATTTTTGAGTTTTAAATTAAATATTTGACTTTAAAAATCCGAAAAAAATATGTAAATTATTCTAAAAGAATGTAGATCCTATGAAAAATATTTGAGTACTATTTTGACTAAATAAAAGTGAGTTAGAAGTAAAAATTGTGTAGAATCCTATGAAATTTACTTTTGGAAAAAAATTATAAAAGTAATTTATTGTATAAGAAAATTATGTTAAGTGATAAAAGAGAAGTTTTGAATAAAAGAAGATTTAAACGTGTTATCTATGGACTCTCATTGTTAAATTGGGTATTGTTTGTGAATGAAAATACGATTTGTGTCCTTTTGAGTTGAATAAAGGAAATGAACGGTAGTATAAGATTTAAATGGATTATTAGAGATTAATTTGGGTTACGAAATGCATGAATTTTGATTGAACTGTATGTATGAGATTTGATTCATAGACAAGAACGGAAACCATTGTTGATTGTAAATCATGAAAAAGAACTTATGAGTATAAAAGACTCAATTTTTGCGATTGTAAATTGAAATTGAGAACTAGAGTGTAGCTAAGCCTCATACCGGTATTGAAAAGAAATGAATTGAAATGAAATTTGAAATGAAATGACCAAGATTTGGGTCGTATTGAATAAATGGTTAAGACCGGTATAGTGAAAGGGCTAACTCTAGATAATTGATTTTGTTCATGATTCAAATAACTAAGGATTAGATACATAGTGAAAATGTGAAGAAAATAAGAGAAAAACACGAGTATGAGGGCCCCGGAGCTACAGTGTGAGAGTATTCACAGGCTGTCTTCACAATGCGTCGTGACATGATGTGGATATGTCTCCAGGAGTCCGTACCGCAGGCAACGCTCGTGGGGTGTTTGGTGATTGCGGGTAGAGTCATGTCCCATGACGGAGGCTGAATTGTCCATAAGTTCTTCATGATGCATCGTGACATGGCGTGGGACTCCCTCCAGGCTGTCTGGACATAAGCTCGTAACTCATAGAACATTTATGATACTTATCGTAATTACAGTTGTAGTTTAAGTCATAACGAGGGATTGAACCTTACAAGATGAAGAACGGTTAAGGGCTTGCCCTCAGACCTATGTAGTATGAGATGCATAGAATCTGAACAAGTGCGCATTAGTGTCATCTAATATAAACAACTGCATTAAGGACTAAGTGCACCGCGCGACATCTATAGGATAGTCCCTTGTAGTTCTGTTTGTGATCAAGTTTGTGATTGTTTAAGTATTTGAGAATCGTTATACTGTTTTCGACATAGAGAGAATAGCCGTGTATAATATTTCATCGGTTGTAAGCAACTGACGCCCACAGTTTTTATGCAGGGTAAAGTGATTAACAAGACTAAAGAATGCATGCTGATTAAAGATTTATTCAAAAGTTGTACATTTCATTATGTAAATTGTTGTAATTTGCTTTCGTTGTAAACATGTAATGTAAGTGTATACTCTGATGTAACAAAAAGTTTTTATTTCCTTATAAAATTGTACGAAGGAAGTGTAAAGATCCTGTGGAACTTCGAATTCAGTTGTATTTTGGAATTCGTGGTGTTACGGATCAAGATGGTGATCAAGATGAAGATCAAGCGAATCCAACGGTCGAGATCAAAAATAAAACATAGAATTAGAAGAGTATCAAAAGAGTAACTATACCATGATGGAAAATTGATGAATGAGAACAAAAGGTGGATCAAATGTTTAACTCACAAAGTAGAAGACGAACGAGACGATCAATGGCCGAGATCAAGTGTGATTGGTCGATCGGACGGTTGAGATCGAAGATCAAGTTCAAGATCAAGATGATGATCACGATCGCGATGATCAAAAGAGCTCCGACGATCGAGATTAAGATCTTGATGATGATGATGGTGATGGTGATGCAATCAACTGTCGAGATCAATGGATCAAGAAGACGATGTTCGTGATCGTGATGAACGATGATCGGACGGCTGAGATGCGATCGAATGGTGATGATCTTGATGATCAAATCAACGGCCAGAATGCAATGATGATCAAAACCCAAGATTGACAACACCCATCAAGAACGGGGGGGGGGGGGGGAATGTGTGCACTGTGATCGGCAAGGCGGCGGACGGCGGACAAGGGCAGCACCAGCGTGGGGAGGACAGGCCAGAGGGGCTGCCGGCAAGAGTTGGCTGCACAGCGAGAGAGCAGGAGGAGTCGGCTACAGTCGCGCGGCGCGACAGGATGGAGAGCTGTGGTCTGTCGTCGGAGGGAAGACCAGCGCAGAGAGGCAGGCCGGGGGGCTGTGGGTGGCTGTTGCTGCTGCAGGTTGGTTGTCGACTGGAGCATCGCTGGCAAGGGACGTCGCGAGGCAGGGAGGGCGACACAGCGCTGAGGGCCACCGGCGTCGCGACAGGGGAGTCTGCCGAAGGCTGGTCGGGAAGAGTGGACAGGGCGACGCACGAGTAGAGATATGGAGCACAGGATAATAGATGATCGAGAGGTGAAGAAATGGGTTGAAGAAGTGGGCGGCTGAAGGTTATAGAAGATGAACTGGTTTGTTAGAGTTGAACAGGGTAAAGAGTATATATATAGGGTGAGGGTGATAATGGGTTGGGTTGGGTGTAAACGGGTTTGGGGATTGTAATGGGTATTGGGTTTCGGGTTGGGCTTTAGGTGTAGATAGGGTATTGGATAGGGTTTTATTAATGGTTTGGGTAGTAGGATTAAAAGAGTTGATGAGTATTTCCTTTAAAATCCAATAAGGGAAATATGGTTTTAAGTTAAAATAGTAAATGAATAATAAATCAATAATACCATGGTATACATAAATCCAATAGTATATAAAATCCAATAGGGAGATAAAATAACTAATACAAAGTAGGATTATATAACAAAAATATATTTGTTCTACAATATGAAAATTATTTGAATACTACAATACAATTATCGATAGAGATAGGTTTTAAATTAAGAATCAAGGGTAAAAGATAATAATAATAATAATAATCCTAAACTTAAACATAATAATCAAAGTAATAATGAAAAGATTTGCATTATAACAAAATATCATTGGGAACTAGTTATAAATAAAACTATTGATTAAAATAGATTTTTAATATGAGATCTAAGAATACATTTTATCAAAAAGAATTTGAAAGCGGAAAAAAATGATTTACAAAAATTTTAAATATACAAAATACACGGAAAAAGAAAATATACCCAAAATACAAGAAATGAAAAACAGGGGTTACAGTAATCATACCGTTATTGGAAATAGTGGCATCTATAAGTAGAGCTGCTATCGGGTCCTATCGGGTCGGGTCCTCCACTCCCAGACCCGGACCCGGACCTGGTATCTCACAGGTCCAAAAATTGGACCCAGATCTGGACTTGCGAGAATCGGGTCCGGGTCCTAATTGAAAAAAATCTACCCATCAGGTCCGGTAGTGGGGAATAAATATTTGAATTTAAGTATTTTTGCACCCGATACCCTACGGTTTCAACAATTTTTGCACTTAAGTACATGAATAAATATTATATTTACACATATATCTTCAACAATTACTATTCACATCACTACAAGAAATTTTTCATATACCAACGGATACCTATAGTGACGGATCACTAAAACCGTGGGTATAGGCATCATATACCTACAGACGTATAGTAAACTGTGGGTATAGGTATCCTATAGCTTTAGAGCTTTTATTCCGTAACTATAAATTTTACTGACGGGGTAAAACACTGTTGGTATAGTCCAAAATTTATTTCCCCCCAACTTTTTCATTTTCCCTCTCCTCCCAAAATATTTCATTTATCCCTAACTCCTAAATCCCTCTCTCACCAAATCCAATCTCTAAATCCTCCTCCCGCCGCCGTCGCCCTCACTTAAAGGAAGAAGACGATCTCTCCCCCGCATCCTCCTCTTCTTCCTCGGCGTCGATCTCGACGAGATCTTCCCCGCATCCGCCACCGCCGCCTCCTCCTCCGCAGCTGGTGCAATTGGAGAGCTTTCAATTGTCAAGTATGGAGAAGACAAAAGGATATCCCAACCGTTGCCTTCCTCCACCTCTCCAACTTGCTCATTTTTGTTCTTGGTTTGCTCTCTCTCATCCGTCTACTCTTTTTTTTTATTTAAAGTTTTAGTTTTGCATTATCTTGTAGCTATTCACCCACCTCATTCACGAAACTGACATTTATTTCAATCAGGTAGTACCAACAATGGCAATCTTGAGACAGGACATACAAATAAATATTGAGGTCAGAAATAAAATTTTGCATTCTTTGTTTCTGAATTTTGAGGTAACTTTTCATGTTCCTATTTGCGCTGTTTTATGCAAGAGATGTTAATTTGTACTTTGTAGTTACATGGTCATTTAATAGTTAATACTGATATGCAAATGTTACTCTTGGTTTTCAAATAGATCTGGTGAGTTTTTTTAAAAGTTTTTTTTTATTGTTTAATTATCATCAAATATTGATCTAGTTCTGTTACCAAAATTTTGAGGATGCCACGCCTTACTCCAAGATCTCTAAAGTTGTTGGAACCAAAATTTGCGCTCCATACATCCTTCCAAAACTTGATATCCTTGCATATAACCAACCGACATTTATATTTTTAGCAATATGACAATTGTTTTCCTGTTTCTTCTTTATGTAGGCAAGGCAAATTTCAGGTTTCTTTCCGTATAATCATCAATACCAGTACACACTAACGGATCCTTTTGTTCCATACATTCGCGAATGCGCAGAAATTAGAAGAGATTTATGTTTCTGATCCATCGATATATGAATGTAAAGTTGCTTTCCCCTTTTGAAGGTATACACATTTGATACATTCAGCATAATCATATATGGAAGAAGAAATTTTGCTTACTCGTTATTGCTTTGTTTATGTTCATTCAATGTGCTAAATCATTTTTGTTAATGTGCGTTTGGTTTGAATATGCAGATAAACAATGCTGGCACTAACAAAGGTTTCAGACCTTTGTTACAGTTTTCAGATGAAGATATTATTCAGGTATATATCCCGATTTCATAGATCCTTTTATGTTCTCTTCCCTACAAAATCTTCCGGTATATTGTTCACATATTGTCAATCTTACCTTTCTGACAGCAGTGAACATGCCTATATTGTATTTTCACTCAGCACATGCATTTTCATATGCATTGCTTATCATAAATTCATAATAATAAAATAGTAGTTGCGAATAACACATAGGGTAATTAGCTTATGTATGAGAAACATGCATATGTAATTCAATATCACCTTCCATACCTGTATATTATATTTTAAAGGATTTCACATTGTTCATCGATTAGATTGTCTCAACAAACTTGGTCGGTTCAGTACTCTGCACAAAAGAAGCCATGCATGTCATGGGATCTTAGGACAAGGGAGGTCATATATTCAACATGGATGGAGCAGGTTCTCGGTGGATCAAGCACTCCACTGACAGCTATGTAAGTATTAGCATAGGCTTATAGGATCTGTGCTTGTTTGTGAATTGAAACCAATTATATAACTATGTAACTTGACACCAACAATCTCAGCACATCAAGTTGCGATTGGTTCTGGGTCCACATTACTGATTTGAAGTAATTTTCAAGAACAGGATCGAAAAACTTCTTACATATATAGGATTTGAAGTAATTTTCAAGAACAAGGGAATCAGGGGACTAGCACTACTTTCACGTTTACTGATTCTTTCTTTCTTAATGTGCCATATGGCACGATAAAGCTTTACATTCATACATTCGCGAATGCGCAGAAATTAGAAGAGTATATTGCTTAATCCCATAAGGGAAAGCAGCTTTACATTCATATTTAATTTTCTCGCAGGTCATCCCTGGGTTCAAGTTGGTGGTTTGGCTCCCGATAAGCCACTTGATTCTGCAGTTTTATCTCGCTTGAAGCAATTTTCTGAAATGAACAAGCTCAAAAAGATGGCACTTAGAGTAAGTATTTGAAGCTTAATCCTCATGAATTGTTGTAGTCTTTTGATCATTGCCGTATGGTATGAAATATGTTACAAGATTTTTTTGTTGATTAATTGTTCATTGATGTACAAGTGTTTTGAGGGCTGTAAAGGCAAGTTTTCTCATAAAAGATTTTAACGAATGCTTTCAGGCTTGTTACAGTGGTCTTTCATACACATACACACTTTTTTGTAGTTATACAGCAGTATAGATATAGCTTCAAAACTTACAGATAACCTTTAGTTCTAACTTCTAATCGAGCATCACATATTTGTCTCCACTTTGTATGTGATTTATATGCTCTAGTTGCTATAGCAGAACTGGAGCCAGCGTAAGACTACAAACAAAAAGTAACATTAGAATTTAAACCTTGATAAAGATTTAGTTGAGCGAGAAACATAACCAAAGAATATAAGCATTGAGATTTTTAAGTAAATAACCTCAATACAGAAAACAGAAAGTGTAAAATCAAAGCTCAAGGAACCAATAAACAATAACTAGTCTAACCTACAGTTCATAGTGAAAAAACTAAAATGATTAGCTGCAAAATAGTCAAAAACTTTGTAAAGGAAAGCAACATATTAAATTCTAACCTCCACTGTGTTATGGTGATGAGATCATGAGATGTAACATCTTATGCAGCTTGTAGTCTACAGGCATTTCAATTATAGTCTTTTATTTTTAGTTGTATTTACCTCTAGTTCTTCGAATCATTGTTTAGTAAGTATATGCTACATCTTTTGGTTTCTGCATGTTAGTTCATAATATCTTTAAAATAACCATGCACGTATAATCTTCAGCCATCAACCTTAAAATTTGAGTGGAAACTTTTAGCTAGGAGACTCAAATTAATTACTAAAGAATAAATACTCATATTCTATCTTTGTATCAGTCTATAAATCAACTCTTGTTATTGATCTACCACCCGTAGTTGTAGTTCTCATTACTGTGGACCAGAAATAAACGGTATATTCCAACCAAAGCTACAAAGATTTAGTTCACATAATATCAATCTAACTTCCTATTACTGCAGAACTGATACTAACCAACAATTTTCTCCTCCTTCTGAATTTGTTAATGAGTTAGTTTAATTATCTAAACAATTTTTGTACTTGGTGTTCCTCCAACATACTTAACTGGATTCACTGATCCAGATAGTAAATGGTTTTCTTTTATTGATGTGGATTTCCTTAACTAATGTAAATACAAGACATGTTTTGGCTAAGTGAAAATATGTTTGTAGGCTATTTTGAGTTAATCTAAATAAATTCTGTCTATATTTTGGAGTTGTTAGGGTTGTTGCTCAGGTTGCACCAGAGCTGAAACAGCTAAGCCAAGAAGAAGGTTCTGAATTCGACATTTAACATCCCAGAGTTTATAAATCCCTTATATATCAGGATCGGGTTGGGTATCAACCTCTTATTTATTGGTACTATACTACTATCAGACATCAAAAGATTGCTACAGCTAAGAGAAAAAAGTTGGACATATAAAAAGTAATGGCAGGCAGTATGCAGATTGCTACAGCTAAGATCTGAGACCATGAATCATGTGTCTCTTTAGCTAGCTATGTTCATAGTTAACTTTAAAAGAAAATATTTTATGAGAAAACAAAGGCATTAAGAAAAGCTATGAATTAGGACCTGGCAAGGTATTTACAAACTATATGGTGTCCCTGATGTTATTTTTTAAAAATCAATTTTCACCCAATTTTTGGTACAATCTGATCATCTTGCTACTTGTAAACATCTACACTTTCTAATTTTGACTTAGTGATTTTGGCTGCTTCGTGGCTTGCAGGTTATCGCAGGAATAGTGAAGAGAATGAATAAGACTGCGGATCTCGAGAACATCAGTACAGGCAGGTGAAAGCCAAGATGGTCACCTTTCATAGGAAGAAGAATCTTCAGTACTATGAGATATCGGCCAAGAGCAACTACAATTTCGAAAAGCCTTTCCTCTACTTGGCTCGAAGCTTGCTGGGTAAGAAACTGAGTAGTTTGTCTTAATTGAGACTTACGTTTGTGAGAAGATAGCTATTAGGAAAGATTTCTTATACTGGAAGTTGGTTTAATTCAGGGATGCAAACCTTCACTTTGTGGAATCACCAGCAGGGTATGCACATTATCACTACGAGCTCAGCAGGGTTTCTGCAAGTGTTTTCATAGCACTAGGAAAAGGGAAGCTTCGGTGCCCTGGAGATGTGAGATTTGCTGTCTTAGATTCATGGTTTCGACCTATGTTGAAGGATTTTGGATGGCTACAGAGGTGTCCAAAGGGCCTTCAGATTCGGATGTTAGAAGAAGGCCTCGGTCAGGCGATTCTCACCCTCCCATTGAATCAGCAGCAGAGTTTGTTCCTGAAGTGGTTTTAGTGGTTTGGTGGGAAAGGAACTGAGTGTCATAATCTAAAGTACTAATTTTCTGTTGATGGTGCAAACCTCGAAATTAAGTGGATGAGATTATTATAAGACTTTATATGCTTATTATATGTGAGTATGGTACTTTTAGGTTGACATTTTAACTATTTTGTAATTTGAATTTGACATGCTTGTAATACTTCATTAATTTTGAATATGATTGAAGTTTAATTTTATTTAATTTTGTTTCATAAACACATGTATTTATTTCATTGTGTATTTGGTTTATAATTGAATTAATATTATAAAAGAAAATATTAAATTATCATAAGCATATATAATTAATAAGAAAAAATTGTGTATAGAGCGATGAGTATATATTCAGATAATTGGATGCGAAAACCATCGCTAAAACCTATAGCAATGGAGCTTCAACCGTGGGTATAGGAAAGCAAAATGTGTCTTTAAAACCTATACCAACGGATACGAAACCGTGGGTATAACACCGAGGTTTTGTCCAACGGGTAAAAAAACCGTCGCTATAGGCTATAGTGACGGCATTTTGCCGTGGGTATAGCTAATTAAATACGACGGAAAAATATGTCCGTTGGTATAGGTTTTACGGGCTATACCTACGGTTTTTCGCCTTTTTCCCACGGATTTTTGCTGTCACTATATGTCAAATTCCTTGTAGTGCATGTATATCCCTATAACTCTATTATTCAAATTTCATAATTTTTTAGGGTATTTTTAACGGGTCTGGGTCGGTTCTATTTTTAGCAGACTCAGACCCGGACCCGGAAGTCCATCGGGTCTTATTTTAGGACCCGGACCCGTATAGATCGGGTCGGTTCCGGTCCATTGCCGGGTCCGGGTCCGGGTCGGGTTCGGGTATCGGGTAAATGTGACAGTGTTAGTTATAAGCAATATTTACTTAAAACTTTTTCCTCAAGTAGGAGAGCTCATAAGCGAATGTGATATGTATTGATGTCGTTACTTTCAAAAGCGGCAACGAAATTTTTTTATTATTTACAAGTGCCGTTATTGGCAACAACGGCATCAAAATAACAGATGTCGTTATTGTCAACAGTGTTTTATGTTGACGTATCCCAAAACTGAGTCAGTTGTATAAATATTTTCGAAAGTGGGTCAGTTTTGTCAATATTTTCAAAATAGTCGGTCAGTACGGCAAAAATCGTCATTTGATAGAGTTACTTTAACATGGTCTCCAACTGGGCTCAAAATTTATATCTTTCTAATGGGCTTCGTTTTTGTTGTGCCACATCTAATTATAACAATAGTTATTTTCAATTATAAAGCCCAGAACTCACCTGAAGCTCCTTTCATCCATGGGTTGAGATTGGCCTTCTTTCATGGGTTCTAACTAAGCTTAAATTTTAGGCCTTTGTGTTAGGCTAAAAGCTTCATTACAACATTACAATTCTAGTTTCCATAAGGGAAGAAAAGGAAAGGACCACAACAACAAAAATTCCTAACATTACCGCTCTTCAAATTTGTCTACAGATTAGATTGATGCACACACCAAGCTTCCTTCCCTTATTTCTTGTAAATTCTGTGAAGAAATCATCGGAGACATCGTTATATCCCCTATATGCATGACAACTACATGCCTGAAACTTCATTCACTGGCTCGGCGCATCATTTAGTGCATCCTCCTAGGAACTTATTTTGCTCCCTCACTCACGCTTGTCTTCCTCTATATTGGCTTTATTATGCTACTGTAGTAAATATATCGCAAATACTTTGTGTAGTCGAATAATTGTGAATGCAATATAAGAAAGAAGATTTGTGCAATATATATAGTGCTACATCGTAATATCATAAAAGATGTTTTATTCTTCGAATTCCATGTACATTCATTGCTAGTAGCAAACATTTTGCTTCGAAGTGAAAGATGACTAACTCTGTCCCTTTCAATTCAAGAGACAATTAACATAGTAGTAATAAAGACTTTACATACAAAAGCTCTGTTTTGGGGGACACAAAGCCTCAAATTTTTGTATACTAAATCGACCATCCACAAGTTTTAATTTCTTTAGGCTTTTGTCACAATCTGAATGAGAGACGGGGGGCAAAATAAAATGAAATAAGATGATGAGAAAGGAAAGAATTACATCAAGTACATATTCAGAATCAGAACTACTAGGGCAAGCTTCCCCTCTCCTCCTTGTTTCCACCTGGATCCTGTTTGTATCCGCCGGCCATCTAATAATATCGGCTCCTGTTGATTCAAACCGGCCTTAGCCCATGCTTCAAAGCTGCCTTCCACACAACATCAATCCGGTCAACGTCAATGGCACCAACCTCGTGGTGAGTCCACCCCTCGAGGCTATGGACTACTCCTCCAGCATGGCAAGCGTGCACCACTCCTCGTTCCAACTTGTACTATTCCAAAAGTAAACCGAGAAAGGATAAATGTTAAGATCTATACATCCAGTCCAATCAGTTATGAATCTAAACTTATTAGTATCAGACAGATATTTGCACCTCACACATTCCTAGCCCTTCCACATCTTTGGGGAGTCTCATCGCGGCCAGCTTCCCATAGGTGCAGTCCCTTCTGAAGCTGATTATAGGTGGGACGACAAACTGGTGGAAGTGTGTGCCACGAGGTGCCCACCTTTGCTCTCTCGGAGTTAGCCACTTCCCGACTATCCAAGTCTGCATGAATATCATTCACAAGTTTACTAACAAGAACACATACAGTGCACGTGCAAAACACGAGTCAATTCTTTTCAGGTACTAGTTCAAGGTTAATTAATTAATTAATATATATATATATATACCTTGCAATTTTGAGCAGCTTGGTACTTTGTGACTTGAACTAGGTATTGTTGGTACTCAGGAGGGGCTTCCTTCTGAATCTTCAGAAATCTTTCTGTAGATATTGTCAACATCTGTATATCGATCGCAATTTGAGTAGGTTTAAGAGACAGAGTATATCAATCATAAGTTTGATATGTTGATCTCCTCAATAGGTAATTAATGATAGTTTTGATCAGAGGAATGGGAGTTTAATTTTACCATGACTCGGAATTTCTTTCGACACAAGTACAATGCAATAGCCCTCCCAAGCTTGGATGTGGCACCGGTGAGGAACACCTCGCCAGCATTGGCAGGGATCTCATTCAAGATCACCGCTGCGGTCAAGGTGTTCCCATGAACGACTCGTACTCTAAGGTTCGGGTGCTTGTTTACAAATAATGTACCTCCGCCATTGAGTGCTTCATTCTGCATGCCAATTAAAAGATGAAAAGGGTTACACAGGATGAACGTACGTGATAAAATAGCTGAAATGATAAGGGAATATACTGTAGTAATAAGTGGGAACTGACCTTGTTCAATGCTGCAAGGCTCAGGACTTTCGCGCCCATTTTATCGGCCCTCAAGATTGCGAGCTCAATCTGATCATTGATGCCATCCTTCGCAAAGGGCAAGAAATACTGTGAAAAAGAAAAACAAAAAAAATATCGCGCGCTCCAATTAGAAAGTACTGTCAAACACCTACTGAACCAGCAATTGTCCAATAACAAGGAAATTAAACCCTCAATTTACCCACCCACTATAATCCCTCAAATAAGTACACTATGTATTCAAAAGTGTTTGTATAAAAACTTAACAGAAAGGATTTCCTAAATATTTTAGAAGCGATCGAGAGAATTAACGCACATAGCCTTAAACCACACCATCAAGAGTAGAATTAATATTATTTTAACGGAAAAAAATCATAACATGCTTAGTGAGAATAAACTATAAATTTTAATTTTAAAGGCATATTCTTTTATTATTAAGAAAGTCATATATATTCAATAGAGGACAGTATTTTCATCAGAGAAAGTTTCCTGTAACTACATTTACTGTTTTTTGGAATAAAGAGCTAGGTCGTGACCCGAGACATCCCTTTACTTACCTCAAACACTTTACCATCTGAACTACAACTCAACTCGGTGGTTTATGTCACTACTTTTCACACACAATTCTAAAATGTATTTACTGGTAGTAGTGATTTTCTTTAATTACCTGGAATCCATATCTAGGAACAAGCCAAGTTTGGTGGAGTTTGCCTCTAATGTTGTAGAAGCATAACAAGAAGGTCTTAGAGAGGGCCCACATGAAGAGCATGATGATGAAAGCCCCTGGCCAAACTGGCAAGAGCCAGAGCTTAACTGAGAAAGGAGAGGAGCTGTATGACCTCAAAAGGAAGGGTGAGTGCATGGAGAAGGTCACATCCACAATGTGAGCCAAAAATATGAAGTCCGGTACTTGATCTTTTCCTGCAATTCATAACAAACCCACAAATGTTTAGATTAAATTAGTTTAAGATCGCTTTCTAGTCGCATACGTGATTCAGAATCAAGAGCCGATAGATAGATAGATAGATAGATAGATGATTATATTACTTTTTTGAATCAAAATTACTTTAAGGATTTGTCTTTTTTCGGTTGTGATACTGATTTACCAAATATTCATTTGAACTAGTAAATCAAATCAAGCGATAATGAGACATAATCGTTACAATAAAGATTAATTGTCCATGTGTGATTATCGCATTGTTCCAATTTTCTATCAGATTAATGCAGAGATCGCAGATAAGAAAAGATGTAAGAGAAAGGAACTAATTGAGGTTCTTGCTAGTTTATTCAAGCAAAAATTATAGAGAAAACCCACCTACTTCGCAAAGTTTTTTTTAATGCTTTTTATGGCCATATATAAAAATTATTATATAAAAAAGATTTTCTCTCATGATAAACAAGCTACATCAATATACCATAAATTAAGTTTTATGGAGCACAGCTTAATGTCAAGACATGCTCTTATTCACTCAAAGCAAGTATAAATACTACTACACGTACATATCGGTGTAAGGTGTTCATATGCGACACACATCTCAAAGCATGTCCTCCTTCTCTTAACAAGTCAGGCATTGGTCTTAATCCTTAACCATTCTTTCATTAATTAGCAACTATCTTGTTGTACCACAATGCACTTAAATACAGACACACACATCCATAACTTAGGAATTTGATGCTTCCAATGTGAACATATATGAACGACAATGGTTACTATGTGGGCTGTTTAGTTTTGAACCAATCAATCACCAATTTTGCACTATTAGTGCTTGGACACACACGAGCTTTGGAAATATGACATTATGAATCTATCAGCTGACCTAACATTGATTAATATAACCCTAGGTTGATGTTGGTGATCAGAGATCACCGATTTGGTCATTAATGACCTGGTTAGCACTTTATGTGATGTAGAACTAATTCTAGGTAACCTAATACTGATCTAATTACTTTCATTTGACATGATTTGATCATAGTTATCATTAGTTAAGCCAACAAGATGTGCTAATACATATTAATTGTATTAAATAGTGATAAATGAGATCATGATCTATGAGCTAAAGTACCATGCATTAATATGTATTACATTTAATGAACTGTCTGAATTAAAATTCCGCATTGATAGATGTGATTTACATCATCTAATCTAAAGCGTAGTTTTATATTGGGATATACTCCTATTTTTGCATATATTAATTTTATATATGCATCATGTTACAGGTGTTTATTTGGAATTACACGGAAAAAAAGAAAAAGAAAATGTATTTTTTTTTGCAAAATTTGAACATCATGAAACAGGGGGATATCAGTTGGCCCAGGAGTAAGCCCAACAAGCCAGCAGGCTTGGGTAACCCCCATTCATGGGGCAACAAAATTTTTTAAGGCCATATGTATGTATAACATATAAGGACAACAGAATTGAGCTTTAACATCCCACTAGACAATGTAATCATGGGCTTGGAATGTATAATATATTTTAACAGCCCACTTTACCAGTCCACTCGAACAAGTAGACAATGTATAACATGTTTTATTTGCTTTTACTTTTACTTTTCGATGTTTTTATTATAAAAAAATTACAAAGGGGCAACGAAACATGGGTTTGGATAGGACAACCCGGATCTCCGGAGCGGCCCTGGCCCTGCATACCTGAGCTTATTTCTTTCTGGAGTTCCCATGACTTGTTATTTACTGTTCCCCCCAGTAAATCAAACATAGGCATAAAAAGGCAGAAATTGGAGTTCTTCTCAGTGTGATGAAGGCTTTGGTAACTGCATTACCATAAAACACCAAGGAACATGTATAAGAATATATATACATGTAATGCATGCATTTTGTGAAAAAATAGTGGTTAATAAATTAAGAGTGAAATACATATATTATACGTGATACTCGACTTCACATACAGAAAATAGGAGACCGGTTTCAAAAAAATTTGTGTAATAATAGCACAAATACATTAGAGATAAAATAATTAG
This sequence comes from Hemerocallis citrina, assembly GCA_017893485.1. Lineage (NCBI taxonomy): Eukaryota > Viridiplantae > Streptophyta > Magnoliopsida > Asparagales > Asphodelaceae > Hemerocallis > Hemerocallis citrina. The sequence goes on from CM030367.1 coordinate 173,481,929, forward strand.
TATTAATTACTAATGGAAATGGCTAAAGTATAAGCACTCTCTGGACTTTATCCTACTTTCTTTTTTAATGGAAAAGGAAGTCCTCTTATTAAAATATTACATTTATAGGATTAGGTTGGTTGTTGGTCAGGTGAGCTGAAAAAATTAGGTGGCTTAAGTTTGTGACGAGGAAATAATTACACTTGATTTGAAATTCTGGCCTAAAATACTTGCTGCAGATTTACCTATATTCTTCTTTTTCTTTTTGAATAAAGGGATACCCATTGTCTGCTCTCAAACATGAGATCTTCCTTTGCCTTCTAGATTCACCCGTATTTTATATCGAAATAAAGGACATTTCATTGTTACTATGAGTAATGCTACATCCACTATCAAGTTCACTACATTTCTCTTCACTACCTTAAGTGACACATTCCAATAGGTAGGAGAAGATAGAGTAGGTGGGAGAACTCTTCAATAGGAGTATGTCACCTAAGATAGTGAAGAGAATGGTAGTGAAATTGGTAGTGGCTAAAGCATTACTCTGCTAAAGCATTACTCTTGTTACTATAGTTGATTACTGAATATAATACATAATTTGTTCTGTTTTGGAATGCGGTTCACATTAAGTTGATGTTTAACAAATGTAGCATGAATTGATTTGTTCCTAAAAAAGTGCCTTCAAATATTTACCTACATCTTATTCACACAAAAAAGATGGAACAGGTAATAAAAGGAAGTTATACATCTCGATGAATAAGTAGTACGTATGTATGTATATACATATATGGAGGCATACACACATACCTAGGGGTGTAGATAAGATAACGAAGGATGGGGAGGGCATCAAACAAAGAATGAGGGAAGATCTCCACATTAGAATGGCCCATAGCCCTCAAGAAGTCAAAGAAGAGAATGTAACCATAGATCAAACCAATGGACCCAAACCCCATCATGTAAGCTCCCACAATGGGTGCACCCATTACTCCACTCATCACCATGTGCTCCAGTGGTGTACCAAGTCCAGCTGCAAAAATAATTAATAGACATGACACAATCGAGTCAGATTTCAGTATCCAATTTATTGCTGCATTAATTTTCCTCGTAGGGATACTTTGCTTTAGAACCCTTGATTGCAGGGCGAAGTGATCAGAACAATTTTTTCGGGAGGGGGGGGGGGGGGGGGGAATAATTCTATGACTATATAAATATATTGGTGTTTTTTCATAATTTTTAGGGGGCAAACAATAAAATCTAATAGATTTAAGGATGATTTTTTTACAAATTCAAAAATTTTAAGGGGTTTTCTAAAATTTGGGGGGGGGGGGGGGGGGGGGGGGGGGGCGGCGGGCCATCCGGGCCCCAACATAGCTCCGCCTCTGTTTGCTTGTAGTAATTAGGATAATCTTTCATGGTTAACTTTACTATTTTAACTAAAGAGTCACGTCACAAGCATGATCCGACTATTCATCAATATCTTAATGCTAATGAGAACATCAATCACCTTTTTTTTACACGCTTTAAATTCCTTGATATTGCCCCACACAAAATTTGAAGATTTTTTTTTTTTTTGATCAAGTTTATATTTTAATCTCTGAAAACTACTGATTTCTGTTACTGTGTCCTTGTAAGAAAGTTTACTGCTTTTAGTTGAAAAGAAAAGCTATGCCATTATGAAAACTCATTGAATGCACGCTAACACAATAGTGGGTTTCTGTAACAGAAAATGTATTTTTTTTCCCCAAAATAGTTTAGGGCACAATATTGGTAGAAAGGATCAAAAGGGCCGGCTAACATAGGACAGAGAGATCTGAAACAAAAATTTTCCCTCCAATCACTCACTGATTTGATGACCACGTAGAATACAACAGAAACAATAATAAAAAATGAGAGAGAGATTTAATACGTACGTACCTGTGAAGGATTGCAGCACCCTAGATGAGTGGTGCATTGAGTGGTAGTGTTCAAAAAGTTGGGCCATATGAAACCCCCACCTGTGAACTACATAGAACAGGGGCTCTGACACCCCCACATGGACCAAAGAGGCCACAATAAAACCCTTTGTGTCCCACAGTGGGGCCACACTCAGCACAGATGGGAAGCAGTAGAAGATCAATGCCCCCACAAATACTTGCAGGATCAGAAAGTTGTCCCTGTAATTTCAAATATATATGTTACTACTTGGTAGCAACTAAATAGTAGCTAGGTAACGGACAATAACACTACAGAGACTATGAGCACTACCAGTCCCACTCTTTGTCGATTTGCTCGAAGTCGACACCGTCTTTGAGGATGCGGCGGCGGCGGGTGAGGAAAAGCATGCTGCTGAAGGAGAACCATCCTTGGTGAATGAGGCCTCTGAGGAGGGAAAGGACGAGGAGGTGTAGGCACCATGACGAGGAGATGGACGGCGACAATGGCTCACCATCATGTGTCCTTGAATACAATACTTGGGCTACGAGAGGCCCATATAGCAGATACTGCACGTACGAAACAAACATAGTTTAAAACAAACAAATCAAAAACTTCGATCATCTAATGAAACAGAGTGACTATATTCTTTTTTTTTTCTTTTTTCTTTTACACGGAACGGGGTTAGGAGATTTGCCTTGTAGTAGCCTAGGTTTCCCCATGGCCATGAGGATAGAGGAGCAACCATCTTTTCTTCAATACTGAATGTGAGGAGAGAGAGAAAGAGAATCCCCTTGTTTGAGTTAGGGGATGTGAGAGGGTGAGAGGGTGGTTACAAATCCTCCCTCTTTATATAAAGGAAAAAAGGAGGAGGTGAGTCATGATAATACAAAGAAAAAAGAAAAAAAGGAGGAGGTGAGTCATGATAATACAAGGCTGAGGAGGGGCATCAAAAATGAGTCAAGACAACCAGAGGAGTGGGGGCAGATGAGGAAACATTAAATTCACAAATTAGATATAACAAGGAAAAGAATGGCACCAAGAGGTCCAAGACAAAATGTGTATAAGATCAATACTGAGGAGATTTTTTGTAGCTTATTCTAAAACGACTAGGGAGCTGAGTTCGATCGGCCTTGCTTAACCATAAAAATATTACTCCCTCCGTTTCAAAATATAAATCAGGTTTCTACAAGACTATTAAAAAAACAACTTATAAAAGTACTACATATTTTTGATTTTTTGAACCTCATAAATGATTATGAGCCATCAATTGTACAATATCCTATTTGTCATCTTCTATATTTTTTTGTTACATCTTTTTGGGGAAAATAATTTATGGACAATTAAGAATGACAATACATCTTTACGAAAATCCAAATTGACTTGTATTACCAAACAAACAAAAAAGGCTAGAATGACTTGTATTATGAAACAAACAAAAAAGGCTAGAATGACTAATATTTTAAAACAAAAGGAGTACATATTAATTTTACTATTGGTAAAACAATGTTAACTACTCCGTCATTGTCTGTCCCAAACCAGAAATCTGGTCACAAACCGGGTAAGGAGGAGGATTGCGTTAAGCAATGGACAACCACCACAAAACTTTAACAAATCCTATGAATATGAATCCTAATAATATACACGCAAATGATAGGGCATTCCCTATAAGCGATGTATTGTGTCCGCCTTCGAGGGCTTCGAAAAATGTGTTAGAGGCGTCGCACCAGTGCCCGGGTGCGATGAAAAATGGGTAACAGTTCTTGCACCAATCTGGATATGTGCGAGTAAAAAAACTAGTCTGAAAAAATAGACTTAGGTTAGCGACTTTGAATATAGGAACATTCACATTGATAGGAAAAATACATAGAACTAGTAGATACCATGATTAGAAAAAATATTAATATAACTTGTTTACAAGAAATAAAGTGGGTAGGGGAGAAAGCTAAAAAGATATATTGTTTTAAATTATATTATACAGGTAAGATTAGAAATAGAAATTGAGTACGAATTTTAATAGATAAGAAATTCAAAGAAATTGTAGTAGGTGTTAATAGGAAAGGGGATAGAAAAATACAAATTAAACTTGTATTAGGAAGAAATATAATTAATATCATTAGTGCTTATGCATCCCAAGTATGATTATATGCATAAGCTAAAAATAAATTTTGGTAAAATATGGATGAGATAATTTAAAGAGTACCCTTAGGTGAGAAATTATTTATAGGAGGAGATTATAATAGACATGAAGAAGAATATAACATGAGATATAAAAGGGTGCATGGAGGACATGGATTTGGAAATAAGAACGATGGTAGAGAAGCTCTATTAGAATTTGTGGCTTCATATGATCTTATACTTGCAAATACTTATTTTAGAAAGAGGGAATAACATTTGATAATATTTATAAGTGGGACAAATAAGAGCTAGATTGATTTTTTCATCACTAGAAAGATACATCGCTTGACATGTAAAGATTGTAAAGTTATACTGGGAGAGTGTTTAAACTCACAACACAGATTAATGGTGTTGGATGTTAAGATTGAAAAATACATATGTGCAAGGAAGGAGACTAAGAACCCAAGAATTAGGTGGTGGAATTTAAAGGGGAGAAACTTGTGATTTTTAGAGATAAAGTCCTTAAAGGAGTATTATGAAATTGGGAATGTGAGATAGATATGATGTGGACTAAAATGGGTGCGTACATAAGAGAAATTTCAAATGAAGTACTTGGAGAATCTAAAGGTAGAGGGTTGCTAACTTAAGAAACATTGCGGTGGCAAGAAGAAGTCCAAAATATTGTGAGAGAAAAAATATCAACTTTCAAAATATAGCAAAAGAGTAGAAAAGATTTGAAGAGATATAAGATCGTTAGAAGAAAAAAAAAGTTAAAAAAAGGGTAAAAGATGCAAAAGAAAATTCTTGTGATGATTTATACACAAAATTAGGAATAGAAGAAAAAGAAAATAATATTTATAAGCGTGTTAAATAATGGATAGAAAAACCAAAGATCTAGATACAATTAGATGTATTAAGAGCGAGGATTCAAGAGTCTTACTAAAATATGAGAAAATTAAGAAAAGATAGCGAAATTACTTTGAGAAGTTATTAAATGAAAAAGTTGTGGGTAATTTAAATATAGAGGACTCGGGGGAGAGTCAAGAGCATATGTTTTTCCATAAAATTAGGACATCGGAGGTTCGAAATGCTCAAGGAATGATGAAAATAGGAAAAGCCTTAAGACCGGATGGTATACTCATTGAAGTTTGGAAGTGTCTTGGAGATGTAAGAGTGGGTTGGCTAACAAAATTTAATGAGATTTTGAGGACTAAGAAGATATCCGATGATTGGAGAAAGAGTATTTTTGTACCTAAGTAGAAAAATAAATGAGATATACAAAGTTGCTCCAACTACTGAGGGATTAAGTTAATGATCCATACGATAAAAATTTGAGAGAGAGTGATCGAATATTGACTGAGAATATAAATCAGTTTGGATTTATGCATGTAAGTTCAACAATGAAAGCAGTTTATGTACTAAAAAGACTTATAAAAAAATATATGGAGAATAAGAAAGATCTACATATGGTATTTATAGATCTAGAAAAAGCATATGATGAAGTCCCTAGAGACATATTATGGTGTGTTAAATTATAAACAAGTAACTATTTGGTATATTGAAGTAATTAAGGATATGTATGAAGGGGCAAAGACCACAATTAGAACAACCATTGTAGAGACCGGTAATTTTTCTATTACAGTAGGTTTACACCAAGGTTCGGCTTTAAGCCCCTGCCTCTTTGCTTTGGTTATGGATGAATTGACGCGATGAATACAAGATGAGGTGCCTTGGTATATGTTTTATGCCAATGACATCGTCTTAGTGGACGAGACTAGAGCAGGAGTCAATGCTAAATTAGAATTATGGAGAGAAACTTTGGAAGATAGAGACTTTAGAATAAGCAGAACAAAAACAGAGTGTAATTTTAGTGATATTCAAAACAAAACTAAGGAAGTAGTGAAACTTGATGGTCAAGAGATACCTAAGGAGACCGTTTCCGATATTTAGGCTCGATTATACAAAGAGATTGAGAGATTTGTGAAGATGTAATACATAGGATCCAAGTAGTGTGGCTTAAGTGGAGAAGTATCAACGATTTTGTGTGACAAAAATATACTTTTGAAGTTGAAGGAAAAAATTTATAGGATGGTTGTCGGACCATCATTGATGTATGAAACATAGTGTTGGGCAACAAAGAAACAATATGTCCAAAAAATGAGTGTAGCGGAGATGATGCTGCTGCGATGGATATGTGGTCAAATTAGGAAGGATAGAATTAGAAACGAGCATATACGAGACATACTAAAGATAGTTCATATCCAAGATAAGTTAAAAGAGAATCACCTCAGGTGGTTTGGATATGTTACACATAGACCCAGCAGTGACTCCGTTAGAAAGAGTGATTTGATAAGTATGGAGGGTAGAGTTAGGTGTAGGGGAAGACCTAAACTTACTTGGGTGTAAACGGTGAGAAAAGATATAATAGCTTGTGCCCTTAAAGAAAATATTGCGCTAAATATAACAGAATGGAAAATCAAGATTTATGTAGCCGACCCCAACTAGTTGGGAAAATATTTTTTATTGTTGTTGTTGTTGTTGTTATTGTTGTTGTAAAACAATGATAAATAATCATAGTCCTATATTATGTGAGTAACAATTGATTTTCCGCTATAGTAAATACTCCTCCCCTTCCTCAGTCTCCAGGTAATCAACAATTCTCCAGTTTTAACTCTCTTACTCTCTCTTTCTGGTTCTGACTTGAGCGTCGGAGGGTCTGTCACTGGGGGCCACCCCCCGGTGTTTCAGACTTTTTGCAGGTCCACCGGCCGCATCAACAAACAACGATTTCAGATCACAGGAGGTCAATTAATGATCCAAATTCAATCTCAGGAGCTCTAACGTCTTTTAACAGCCAAGGCACAGGTTTGACTTTTAGTAGTTTTCATCCATTATTAACTCACTATCTGTTTGCTCTCACACCGAAAAAAGCAGCAACAGATTGGCACCGTCTGTGGGAACTACACAAGTAAGACTGATCGCCATGCCACAAAGACTAAGAGGTAAAGGGACGGCCTCCACCCATCGCACTACCACTCTTCGTCAACCAGTTCCTCATATGGAAGATCAGATTATGCTCCTTCCAACGGAGAGGTGCCGGTGAGCTCCTAAAAAAACCGTCCTGAACAACATCCTCAGTACGATCGCATCTCAGTCCATAATGCTTCAACTGGATCCCAAAAGAAGGATGACCAAGTCCTTTGCCGTATCTAAGAAGTAGAAGATCACCTAGAACAGATGAAGAATGAGAGAAACTGGTTCAACAGTGCCTACCGCCCTAATCAACGTCCCTTCAGCAAAGCCATCCTCGATGCACCCGCTCCAAGGAATTTCAGAGCTCCTCCATTCGAGTCCTACAACGGGGAATCAGACCCGACGGACCACATCGAGAAGGTTTAAAACACTCATGATGGTCTATAATGCCACCGATGCACACATGCATCGGACATTTCCCGCTACACTGAAATGATCAGCTAGGGAATGGTATTCACATCTGAAACCCGAATCCTCATTTTCTTTCGATCAGCTCGAGGAACTCTTCAGTGCACACTTCGTTACTAGCCATAGAGCTAAAAAATACCAGCATCTCACTGCTAGAACTGAAGCAAAAAGATGGAGAACAGCTAAAGGACATCTTCAAGCATTTTACAACTAAAGCAAGGTCAATTTACGCCTTGAACACTTCAGTCGCAACTACAGCTCTTTCGCAGCAAGACTTTGTCAAGCATGTTACTACTGGAGCAAGGTTAATTTCTGCCTTGAACACTTCAGTCGCAACTACAGCTTTTCGCCACAACGTCACTAACAAAAACCTGAAAACCTCCCTTGCCAAAAGGCCTCACAAAGGTGTCACTAAGCTCCTAGAAAGGAGTAACAGATACACCAAGGTCGAGGAAGCTCCATATCTTCAAGGCAAGAATGATTCACCTTCTGGGAACAAACGGAAGAACACAAGCGAGGAAGAACTCAGGAAGTTTCAGAAAAACGGTGCAAGTCCACGCCGTCCAACTCTAACTTCACGCTTCAACAAATTCGCTCTGCTCAATGCAAGCGTATCGACCACCTTCATGGGCGTGGAGAAGGACGGAATAATCCGCCCTCTCCCACGATGTCAACGTCTAGTAGAAGAAAAGACAAAAATAAGTGGTACACATTTCACAGAGATCAAGGACACACTACTTACAACTGTCGAGCCCATAATGAAGAACTGGAAGCCATGGTTCACAGGGGCTATCTCTCCAACTTCATTCAGAAAGACAACAACGCCGAAAATTCTCCATCCCGGGGGGCTGATAAGCATCAGCAGAGCTCATGCAAGTCGCAAGACTTTGAACACATGACCATCCTCCACTCCATTCATGAAGACCCGACGGGGGGAGATTCCAATCCCTCTCGCAAGGTTTTCATCAGCAAAGTCAACTCCATAGATAACATTCCTCCTACCAAACGCACCGGGATCCCGATATCTTTCTCCGATAAGGACTTAGAAGGCGTCCAAACACCTTATTGCAATGCATTGGTCATAAACCTTTGCATGCTAAATCATGAGGTATGCCGCATCCTGGTGGACAATAGCGGCTCAGTAAACATCCTCCTCATGGCTACAGTTCAGGCTCTCAAGCTCTCTCAAGACCGACTCAAGCTAGCCGGTTATACACTTCATGAATTCTCTGGTGCACCTGTCCAAGTTGAAGGAATTTTTGCACTCAACGTAACAGCAGGGAAAGCCCCCGCTATTCAAACAGAAGCACTGGACTCTATGGTAGTCGATGTCAAAGCTGCATACAATGACATATTCGGTCTTCCAGGCCGGACGGCATCCCATGCCATTGCCTTCGCATTTCACACGAAAGTAAAGTTACCAATAACAGCTGGCGTAGGCTAAGCTGTAGGAAGCCAACAGGTGGCGCGAGCATGCTACACCGCTACGGTTGCTGCTAATTTTGGTGTGGGAGCAAACAGATGAATTTGTGGATTCTTGAAGAAAACAATAAAGCAAACATGTTGACCTGTTGACCTTCACCAACTTGTTGACTTGGTCTTTTTCTGCTGTCGTGAACCTGCAAAAAGTGCGAAATACTAGGGTTGATCCCGGCGACGCACCCTCCGATGCTCATGTCAGTAATCAGAAAAGATTATGAATGAGCTTTGATTGGCAAAAGATTGATTATCTCTTAATGGTGGTGGATAGGGGGTATTTATAGCCGCCTTTGGGATCAATTTAGGAATAAAATCCCTAATTTCCAGTGAAAGGATAGAGCGAATTAGGGCCATTGATTAAGATTAATCATAAACCCTAATTCTATCCTGCTGGACTGGGTTCACTGCGGGTTGGAACCCGCACTCAGTTGAGATGAGTCCGTTCATGGGCTATTGGGCCTTTGGAGAAAAGACTTCGTACGTATTTTAGACCCGTTTGTAGTTGAAATTACTGTTTTACCCTTGTACTTTAAGATTTGTGCCCGATTTGGATGGTTCCGATTTAACCCCATTTTTAGCCATATCACGAGCCCCCCACTCCCGAAGACTGAGTTTAATCAGCCTTTGAGGAGTAGTTTTACTGTTTCGATGACGTACGGGATTTTATCGGTGTTCTTAAGAGAGTTGAATCTAGATCGGGGTGTAACGGTAATTTTCTGAGCTTGTAAAATACCCAAAATTATTCTCAGATTTTTCTGGATTTTTTGTGATTTTTCCCGATTTTTCTGAATTTTTTCGAATTTTTTATTTAATTTTCGAATTAAATAATTAATTATCGAAAAATTTAATTAATTATTCTAATTTAATAATTACTATTTTCAGAATTTAAAAATTATTTTCTGAATTAATAATTATTTTTTAGAATTTTTAATTAACTTTTTCCAATTTTTAAATATTTTTTCGGATTTTTTAAAATAATTAATTCGATTATTTAAATAAGTAAATAAATACCTGGTGACGTGTCGCGATCTTGTGCGTTGATCACGATCAAGCGAGCGCGCATCGGAAGGATGTCATTTTTTCCTCATATGAGCTCCGGTGCCAAGAGCTCTCGGCAAAAGTGGCCGAAGTCCATGTGGACGCCAACGTGGCAAAGTCAACAGTGACCCGTTGACTTCTTCTTTTTTTTGTTTTTTTTTTGTTTTGCTCTCCTCTGTCTTTTTTTGTTTTTTCCACTTCTTCCTTCTCCTTCGTCTTCTCCATTCTCGTGCTCTCTCCCTCGTCCCCTTCTCCGACTCAACCTCCGAGTAGTAAGAAGTGAGCTCGAAGCCCGTGAGCTTGGTAGAGGAGCTCGGCATAACTTGCTCGAGGGAACTCGAAGAGGGAGCTGCTGGCGACCGTGAGGAGGTTCGTGCTCGGAGTCTTGGAGACAGTGAGCTCGGCAACGATGGGTTCGTCGAGGAAGGAGCTCGGAGCTCGGAGAAGACTGAAGTTGGAGCTTTTTCCTCATTTGAGCTCCGGTGCCATGAACGCTCGAATTTTGACGGCGAGCTTAGCGACTTCGGGAGCGGAGGATCTCGACTGCTGTGGCGAAAAGCTCGTCGGAGCACAGCGGCGGCGGTGCGGAGCTCATCGGAGCCATGGTGATGGGCGGCGACGGTGAAGCTTCGCGAAGGAGGTTTGGGTTCAGAGCTTTGACGAAGATGGAGTAGCTCGATGCTGGCGATAGTGAGTAGAGGGGGAGCTCGATGGTAGCTCAAACTCGGCGAAGACTCGGAGCTCAGCGAATGGTGATGGTGGCGGAGCTCAGCGGCGACGGCGTCCAGTTGTGTCTCGACTACGGGGCTTCGAAGTGGAGTTTAGCTCGAAGCTTAGTCGAGACGAGCTTGGAGCATGGCGACTAGAAGAGCTCGGCGGAGCTCGTTTGCTGGAGCTCGTCGAGATAGAAGAATGCTCGGCGGTGCTCCTTTGAAGGGGAAACAAGGCAGAGCTCGACGAAGGCGAGGCCATGGCAGAAAGTTCAGAGCTCAACACTGAAGGAGGAGATCGGAGGGTTAGAGGAGATATTGGATTTTTTTTCTTTCTTCTTCTTCTGTTTGGTTTTTGGCGGGAAGAGTTGGAGGAGAAGAAGGGGAGGACAGAGAAGGGGTTTGGGTTTGGTCCTTAACGGGTTCGAACCCGACCCTGTAGCCCCTCTTCTTTATTTTTGTGTTGTTTGTTTGGTTGCTTGTATCTGAGCCGTCGATCGTATTTGAGTACGAATTCTGAGGTAAAAAATTTCTCTTATTTGAGCTCCGATAGCAAGTTGCTTCGGCGACGTTGCCGACCCCTTCCAAATATGTGTTAAGAAGGAGGCTGAAGTCCAGGGGGGTTCGGGGTCTCCTGCCGAGGTGCAGAGATACCTCGGCATGGCGACACATGTAAAGAAGGGGTTCGGCGAGTCTTTGCTGAAGTCCGAAGTGAGTTTTTTTTTTCCATGCTTGAGGATCGGTGCCAAGAGCGCTCAGCGAAGGGTGCCGAGATCCATTTTTCCATGTTTAAGGGTCGGTGGCAAGAGCGCTCGGCAAAGGGTGCATTTTTCCATGTTTAAGGGTCGGTGGCAAGAGCGCTCGGCAAAGGGTGCCGAGGTTCATTCTTCCATGTTCGAGGGTCGATGGCAAGAGCGCTCGGCGAAGGGTACCGAGGTCCATTTTTCCATGTTTGAGGGTCGGTGGCAAGAGCGCTCGGCGAAGGGTGCCGAAGTCCCAATGTGAGGATTTTTTCCATGTTTGAGGGTCGGTGGCAAGAGCGCTCGGTGAAGGGTGCCGAAGTCCCAATGTGAGGATTTTTTCCATGTTTGAGGGTCGGTGGCAAGAGCGCTTGGCAAAGGGTGCCGAAGTCCCAATGTGAGGATTTTTTCATGTTTGGGCATCGGTGCCAAGAGCGCTCGGCGAAGGTGCCGAGGTCCATTTTTCCATGTTTGAGTGTCGGTGCCAAGAGCGCTTGGCAAGGCGTGTCGAAGTCTAGGGAGAGTTCTTCTCGATGTTCCCGGTGCTACGGAGGTCGGATCGGGGCGTATGACCCCTTGTTCCGAAGCTATTTCGAAGATCTACAAGTTCTCTTCAGAGATGAATTGGAGAATCCTCCTTCCTCTAGGTCAAGATAATCTCGCAACATCTTCGTCTTTGCGAAGTTGAGAAGAGCTTTGCATGGCTCTAGAGGAAGTCCATTCTTGGAGGACAAGTTTGAGGAGCAACTCTTGGAGAGAGTTGTGCTCCGAACTCGTTGATAAGAGGTCCGCTTTAGAGGCGAGCGGAGCGAAGAGCTTGGCTCTAAGAGAGAGCCATTTGGGAGACAAGTTTGAGGAGCAACTCTAGGAGAGAGTTGTGAGCTCCGAATTCATTGAGAAGAGGTCCGCTTTGGAGGTGAGCGGAGCGAAGAGCTTGGCTCAAGGAGAGAGCCATTTGAGAGACAAGTTTGAGGAGCAACTCTAGGAGAGAGTTGTGAGCTCCGAACTCATTAAGAAGAGGTCCGCATTGGAGGCGAGCGGAGCGAAGAGCTCGGCTCTAAGAGAGAGCCATTTGGGAGACAAGTTTGAGGAGCAACTATAGGAGAGAGTTGTGAGCTCCGAACTCGTTGAGAAGAGGTCCGCTTTGGAGGCGAGCGGAGCGAAGAGCTCGGCTCTAGGAGAGAGCCATTTGTGAGACAAGTTTGAGGAGCAACTCTAGGAGAGAGTTGTGAGCTCCGAACTCGTTGAGAAGAGGTCCACTTTGGAGGCGAGCGGAGCGAAGAGCTTGGCTCTAGGAAAGAGCCATTTGGGAGACAAGTTTGAGGAGCAACTCTAGGAGAGAGTTGTGAGCTCCGAACTCATTGAGAAGAGGTCCGCTTTGGAGGTGAGTGGAGCGAAGAGCTCGGCTCTAGGAGAGAGCCATTTGGGAGACAAGTTTAAGGAGCAACTCTAGGAGAGAGTTGTGAGCTCCGAACTCGTTGAAAAGAGGTTCGCTTTGAAGGTGAGCGGAGCGAAGAGCTTGGCTCTAGGAGAGAGTCATTTGGGAGAAAAGTTTGAGGAGCAACTTTAGGAGAGAGTTGTGAGCTCCGAACACGTTGAGAAGAGGTCCGCTGTGGAGGTGAGCGGAGCGAAGAGCTCGGATCTAGGAGAGAGCCATTTGGGAGACAATTTTGAGGAGCAACTCTAGGAGAGAGTTGTGAGCTCCGAACTTGTTTAAGTAAGAGAATCAACGGTTGTGGGAGCAGTTCCGAATGGTAAACCACTTCTTACCCACTTATGAACGAGTAATTTGAAGCGGAATCGAGCCAAGTGTTGGACTCCGAACTCGTCGTTTAAGAGAGATTCAACGGTTGTGGGAGCAGTTCCGAATGGTGAACCACTTCTTACCTGCTTATGAGCGAGTAATTTGAAGCGGAATCGAGCCAAGTGTTGGACTCCGAACTCGTCGTTTAAGAGAGATTCAACGGTTGTGGGAGCAGTTCCGAATGGCGAACCACTTCTTACCCGCTTATGAGCGAATAATTTAAAGCGGAATCAAGCCAAGTTTTGGACTCCGAACTTGTCGTTTAAGAGAGATTCAACAGTTGTGGGAGCAGTTCCAAATGGCGAACCACTTCTTACCCACTTATGAGCGAGTAATTTGAAGCGGAATCGAGCCAAGTGTTGGACTCCGAACTCGTTGTTAGAGGAGGTTAACGAGTTGTAGGAGCAATTCTGAATGGTGAGCTGCCCCGCCCTTGCTTGTTTGCATGCGGCTAAAGCAACGTCGAACCAAGTGTTGGACTCCAAACTCGTTTTTTGAGCTTAGTAAGTTGCGGGAGCAGCCATGTAGGAGAAGCTGGACTCTGAACTTACCATTTAGCGAGTCGTGGCTCGGAGAGATAGAGATGAAGCAAGAGAAATAATTTTCAATGAAAAAATGTAAAGTTTTATTGAGATAAACTAAGTGGCCGCTTCAATAGGACGAGCCATTATTACATGCTATTGGCCGGGTTAGAAGCATCGGCCTTATTGAAAATCAAGATCCTACTTCTACGATAAGGTGAAGACCCCTCGGGAGGAGCTGGGTTCTCCCGCGATTGGTCCTCCTTGGATGAGGTGGAAGATGGCCCCAGGTTCTGAGTCTTGAAGCTCGGCGGGCCTCTCTGTTCGTTTGTACGCTCCTCAGGGGGAGCTCGGCCCCATCTTTTTGGACGAACTTGGTCAGGTGTCCCCGCTATATGAGTTTTTCGATCACCACCTTAAGAGCTCGACAATCATCCATGTCGTGGTCGTGGTCCCTATGAAAGCGGCACCACTTATCCTTGTTCCTCTTCTTGCCAGGGGTATTCATTCTAGAGGGAGCGCGGAGTAGCCCTTCCTTGTCCACCTCCATAAGAACTTCTGATATATTAGCAATGAGGGGGGTAAACTTCTCAAAACGAGGAGTCGGGCGGCGCTAGCCATTGCCGTCCTTCTGGGATTTTTGGGACCCCTCTTCGCTCGTATTCTTCCGTTTGTTCCCGGAAGATGATTCTTCAAGGGTAGGGGGGTTGAAAGCCTCTTCCACTCGTATGTACTTCTCCACTCTAAGTAGGAGTTCTGAGAAGTCCCGAGGAGGTTTCTTGGCAAGGGACGCCTTGAGGCGAGCGTCGGTGACGTTGTGCTCGAATGCGGCAGAGGCTACTGATTGGTTGAGGGAGGGAATGGACCGAGCTTCGGCGGTGAAGCATCGAACATAATCCCTTACGCTTTCACCCTTTTCTTGGTTGAGGGTCACCAGAGATACACTTGTTTTCTCGGCCCGGCGGCTACTCACAAAATGAGTAAGGAAGAGCCCTTCGAACTGGTCAAATGAGAAGATGGAGGTCAGGGCGAGTCGAGAGTACCATTCCCTCATAGACCCCTTCAGTGTGGCAGGAAAAATCTTGTAGAGGAGGGCATCTGAAGCCTGGTGGATCATTATGAGAGTTTTGAAACTCTTTATGTGATCCGCGGGGTCCGACTCCCCGGTATACACCTCGAAGTGAGGCGGCTTGAAGTTCTCTGGGATGGGGGCCTCCATGATGGTGCGGGAGAATGGAGGTCTGCTCGGAAGGAGGTTTATCGCCCGTTGCTCTTCTTCCCTATCAATTCGGCCGAGGCGCCTCTCCATCTCGTGGAGACGGCGGTAGACTGAGTCTTCTCTTTGATCATATCTTGCCGAGCCCCGGGACTCATCTTCGTACGAGGGTGGACTGGGGCTGCGGCGATGGTAGCTTGGAGATGGACTAGGACTGGAAGTGTGAAGGTAGTGGCTCCTAGCTGGCTCTTGGGTAGGTGGCCTTTGGTCATTCTTTGGGGCGATATTGAGGGCCCGTAAGACTGTCGCTTGGAAGTCTTGAAGATCTGCCCTTGTGACTAGTGCCTCTCCAGCTTGGCGGTCCCTATGCGTGACTCGGCTTACTGGAGAATGAGTTCTCTGCTGATGACGCTGAGGTGACTCTCTTCGCCTCCTCGGGGGAGGAGATCTTCTAGTCCTCGTTCGGCGGGGGGTCCGGACTCTTGAGGCCCCTGGGTGCTCAGGTTGATGGACTCCACCAAGGGCTCGCCATCCATTCAGGTGAGTTCTGAGGTCGAACCCCTTTTGGCAGTCTGTAATCACTTGATGAAGATTTTTCTCGGGAGGGCTTTGAGATGCCATAGATTCAAATGAAGGATTGGGACCTGCAACATGGTCATGAGGAGGATGTTGCTTCGGATGACCCTGACGGGAGCCCCCCTGGGCAGCACCCCGAGACCCTGGAGGGGCCTGTTGAGGAGGAGCACCTTGAGCTGGAGGAGGGAGAGGAGGAAGAGAAGTGGTTCTTCGGCTGGAGACCTCTGCCATCGCCTTCTGTTTTGGATGCATGGCTTGAAACTAGTCTCGCTAATGAAGTTAGGTCGGGTTGCTTCTTCGTTCCCACAGACGGCACCAATCTGTTGCTGCTAATTTTGGTGTGGGAGCAAACAGATGAATTTTTGGATTCTTGAAGAAAACAATAAAGCAAACCTGTTGACCTGTTGACCTTCACCAACTTGTTGACTTGGTCTCTTGCCGCTACCGTGTTTATATGGAAAAAGACCTGGTCATTCAACGTGGATCCAACCCAGAACCTGCAAAAAGTGCGAAACACCGGGGTTGATCCCGGCGACGCACCCTCCGACGCTCAAGTCAGTAATCAGAAAAGATTATGAATGAGCTTTGATTGGCAAAAGATTGATTACCTCTTAATGGTGGTGAATGGGGGGTATTTATAGCCGCCTTTGGGATCAATTTAGGAATAAAATCCCTAATTCCCAGTGAAAGGATAGAGCGAATCAGGGCCGTTGATTAAGATTAATCATAAACCCTAATTCTATCCTGCTGGACTGGGTTCACTGCGGGTTAGAACTTGCACCCAGTTGAGATGAGTCTGTTCATGGGCTATTGGGTGCCTTTGGAGAAAAGACCCCATACCCATTTCAGACCCGTTTGTAGTTGAAATTACCGTTTTACCCTCATGCTTTAAGATTCATGCCCGATTTGGACGGTTCTGATTTAACCTCATTTTTAGCCATATCAGCTACAATGGGGGGCTCCATCCCCCCCCCCCCTCGACTCCATAGAGCTACTGCCTAAAAACAGTCACAATAACTCCAAAACTGTAAACGAGCTTGAAGCCTCTGCCATAACCAACTCTACCAAGAACTTCCAAACCTGCCACACCATCTCTCGCCAGGTCCAAACTATTTCACATCATGATACAGTAATAAACTTGAATCCCTCTCCCGAAGCCACTCCGCACAGTCGATGAAAACAAATAATCTTACCTAAACACATTGGTACATCAGAAGATTTTCCTTTCTCTATGCAAAACAATGGGAGGCTCCCTCCAAAATGGGCAAGTCCAGGCAAGGTCTACCAAGTTGTTCGCCTGACGGCTCATCAACTTGAAGACCCGGGGGGGCAGGGAGATATCAGCAAGGACTTGAAAAGTGGAACACCTTATGAAGTACAACGAGTTGGGTGCCAAACTTGTACACAAAAACGGCACCAAAAAATTGTTAAAAACTTCCGACAAGATAGGTTTAGAGCCAACATCCATAGTGCGAAGTTATTACAGAAATTTACAATGAAACAAGTTCAAAGTGCTTCGCAATTCAATCTGCTCCTACAACCTGTTAATTCATCAAAGCAAACAACGAGCTACACGCCCAACTTACATTTAAAGCGGTGCTAGGCGCTCATTACAAGCTTTCCTCAACGCAAGTTCGGAATCCAGAACTCGGGAGTTGCAGCGTGCAAACATGCACGTTTAGAACATAACTCACCGATCAATATATTCCTGTAACTAGTTGAACTTCCATGGATGCTCAGAAACAATAAGTTGAGTGCCACACTTAAACACTTACGCAGTACCAAACACTAGTTGCGAGTCTTTCCGTAAGACGGATTCGGAGTCTATACCCATGACTCGACAGGGACTCTAAACAATTTGCAATAATGCAAATTCACAGTGCACTTTGCTATTCGATCTGCTCCTGCAAACCGTCAATGCCTCGACGACCGGTTCGGAGTCCATTTCATGGTTCAAAAGATACTCTGTCAATTTGCAAAGAAGCAAGTTCAGAGTGCGCTTTGCCATTCGAGCCGCTCATGCAACCTGTTAATACTTAAACTAACAAGTTTGGAATCCATGTTCATGGTTCAGAGTTACTCTCGAACATGTAATTACACATGTTCAGAGTTCAACTCGCCATTCGATCTGTTCCTGCAACTAGTTAAATTTCCTTAACAACAGATTAAGAAGTCCAAAATTATGGATCAGAGTTACTCCAGCAACACTTGTGGAAAGCAACACTTAGAGTTCAACTCTCCATTCGATGTGACTCTCACAATCTGTTAGAGACCTCATACAGAAAGTTTGGAAAACTACTCTCCTTCAGAGTTGTCCCTACAACTAGCTGGGTTCAAGACGGAGCAATGTTAAACTCCGTCATACACTGTCGACAGCTCTTTAAGCTATACGCAACAGACTTGAGGCCCTGTTATTTAGCGACAGAGAACCCGTCGATGACACCTCAACCATGACAGTAAGGATCAAGCATGTGAAATGAATCCCGTAAGTCACAGAACTATCACCAACTCATATGTTCAGATCAGTAGCAATACAGACATTTGCAAATACAAAGTAGCTAGTCCAAAGTCCAACTCTCCAAAATCAGCTTATACGACTAGCCAACCCCCAAGACGATGTATCACGGGACAAGACACTAGCATGTAGAAGACTTCTCATTCCACAAACTACAAGTCTCATTACAACAACAAAGTTACAATGAATCCACGTTTTACGGCTAGGAATCGCTACCGAAAGTCCTGCGAACATTGTGCGACAAACTGTCATGTAAGCTGTCCTTCCAGCTATACACACTAGAGAGATGCTCTATCTAAGGGAAACAAAAATTCCTCTCCGGCCTCCTACCAGCTAATAGCTCCATAGGGCCGCCTCAACTCTTGATAATGATATTCAAAA
The DNA here is from genome assembly GCA_017893485.1 of Hemerocallis citrina. Classification (NCBI taxonomy): domain Eukaryota; kingdom Viridiplantae; phylum Streptophyta; class Magnoliopsida; order Asparagales; family Asphodelaceae; genus Hemerocallis; species Hemerocallis citrina. Next base: position 173,500,358 of record CM030367.1, read on the forward strand.
CAAGTCTTCCTTAGACGAGCAAACTCCAGATTCATTCGACATCCTTCACTTGAGCAACCTCCAACTCCGTCTCGCTTGAAGCGCCGCGCAAACGGGAAAGTTCCAACTTCGTCAAGCATAGCGTATCACGAGAGAGGACAAGCTCAGTATCTCGGGGAACCGCATTCCATGCACGCAACTACTTGTCAGTAAAGAGAAGAATGGAATCTTCTCAACGCTGAATAAACACAAGTTACTTCACTTCTACACGAAGAAGATTCAGAATACCCACAACAAATCCTCTCTAAAAATGAGTTTGGTGCTCCGCGCGCCACTTGAGTTCCTCCGGACAACCACTTGTCAACATCGAGCAACGGGTCCAACACCCCGATCTCTGCTCGCCGCTTGAGCTCCATCAACAACTCATTGGTCCCAAACAACGAGTTCAGCGCTCTGCTCGCCGCTTGAGCTCCATCAACAACTCGTTGGTCCCAAACAACGAGTTCAGCACTCTACTCGCCGCTTGAGCTACATCAAATAGCTCGTTGACTACAAATAACGAGTTTAGCGCTCCGCTCGCCGCTCGAGCTTCATCAACTACTCGTTTGTCCCAAACAACGAGTTCAGCGCTCCGCTCGCCGCTTGAGCTCCATCAACAATTTGTTTGTCCCAAACAACAATTTCGGCGCCCCGCTCACCGCGTGAGCTCCCTTAATAACTCGTTTGTCCCAAACAACGAGTTCAGCGCTCCGCTCGCCGCTTGAGCTCCATCAACAATTTTTTTGTCCCAAACAACGATTTCGGCGCCCCGCTCACCGCGTAAGCTCCCTTAATAACTCGTTTGTCCCAAACAACGAGTTCAGCGCTCTGCTCGCCACTTGAGCTCCATCAAAAATTCGTTTGTCCCAAACAACAAGTTTGGCACCCCGCTCACCGCTTGAGCTCCCTCAACAACTCGTTTGTCCCAAACAATGAGTTCAGCGCTCCGCTCATCGCTTGAGATACAATTCGTTTGTCCCAAACAACAAGTTCGGCGCCCCGCTCGCCGCTTGAGCTCCCTCAACAACTCGTTTGTACCAAACAACGAGTTCAGTGCTCTGCTCGCCACTTGAGCTCCATCAGCAATTCGTTTGTCCCAAACAACGAATTCGGTGCCCCGCTCGCCGCTCGAGCTCCCTCAACAACTCGTTTGTCCAAAACAACGATTTAGCACTCTGCTCATCGCTTGAGCTACAACTTGTTTGTCCCCAAACAACGAGTTCAGCGCTCCGCTCGCAGCTTGAGCTCCATCAACAATTCGTGTGTCCCAAACAAAGAGTTCAGCACTCTGCTCGCCGCTTGAGCTCCATCAACAATTCGTTTTTCCCAAACAACGAGTTCGGTACCCCGCTCACCGCTTGAGCTCTCTCAACAACTCGTTTGTCCCAAATAACGAGTTCAGAGCTCCGCTTATCGCTTGAGCTACAACGAGTTCAGCGCTTCGCTCGCCGCTTGAGCTCCATCAACAATTCGTTTGTCCCAAACAACGAGTTTAATGTCTTTGTCTTCACCCAAGCTTCACCAAATAGCTCGTTGGCTCCAAACAACGAGTTCAATACCATGGTCTTCGCTCAAGCTCCACCAAATAGCTCGTTGGCTCCAAACAACGAGTTCAACGCTCTGCTCGCCGCTTGAGCTTCATCAATAACTCGTTGGCTCCAAACAACGAGTTCAATGTCTTGGTCTTTGCTCAAGCTCCACCAAATAGCTCGTTGGCTCCAAACAACGGGTTCAATGCCTTGGTCTTCTCCCAAGCTTCACCAAATAGCTCGTTGGCTCCAAACAAAAAGTTCAATGCATTGGTCTTCGCTCAAGCTCCACCAAATAGCTCGTTGGCTCCAAACAACGAGTTCAGCGCTCCGCTCGTCGCTTGAGCTCCATCAATAACTCGTTGGCTCCAAACAACGAGTTCAATACTTTGGTCTTCGCTCAAGCTCTGCCAAATAGTTCGTTGGCTCTGAACAATGAGTTCAATTCCTTGGTCTTCGCCCAAGCTTCACCAAATAGCTCTTTGGCTCCCCACAACGAGTTTAACACCATGGTCTTCGCCCTAGCACCATCTACAACTTGTTGGCTCCGAGCAACGAGTTCTACACTCTGCTCGCTGCATGAGCATTGCCTACGCTTGTTGTCTTCAAATAACAAGTTCAAGCTCAAGTTCATCTCATAGCTTTCCCAACAAACTCGTCGGGGTCAAACGGAAGTTCCTACATCAACCCTATCTCAGAGTTGTCTCTACACACTTACTGGGCGCAAACAACAGGTGTAACATCTAACTCTATCATAGAGTCCTCTCCAAGCTCGCCGAGATCAAACGGAAGTTCTTACATCAACTCTATCTCAGAGTTGTCTCGAACGTCGCCGGGGTCAAAAGGTCATTCCTACATCAACTCTATCTCTGAGTTGTCTCGAACATCGCCGGGGCCAAACGACGGTCGTTCCTACATCAACTCTATCTTTGAGTTGTCTCGAACATCGCCAGGGCCAAACGGCTGTTCCTACATCAACTCTATCTCAGAGTTATCTCTACACACTTGCTGGGCACAAACAGTAAGTGCAAAAACCAACTCAATCAACGAGTTGCCCTACACGCTTGCTAGGCGCAAACAATAAGTGCAACAACCAACTCAATCAACGAGTTGACCCTACACACTTGCTAGGCGCAAACAGCAAGTTCAGCACTCAATTCTCCTACTGAGTTCTCTCCAAACTTGCTGAGAACAAACTGCAAGCTCTACGTCAACTCAGCCACAGAGTTGTCTCTACGAACTTGTCAGGATCAAACGGCAAGCCTGAACGTTCACCTCTATCACAGAGGTCTCTACACGCTTGCTGGGCGCAAACAGCAAGTTCAGTTCTCAATTCTGCCACCGAGTTCTCTCCAAACTTTCTAGGATTAAATGGCAAGCTAAACATTCAACTACATCGCAGAGTTCTCTGCACACTTGTTGGGCGCAAACGATAAGCTCAAACGTTCAACTCTGTTCCGGATATGCCACAACAACTTGTTGGGATCAAACAACAAGTCTACAACAGCTCTCCTATCACAGCAGGTTATATTTGTGCAAGATCCACCAATTGAAAGTGATAGAGTAAAAATCTGGGTATACACATATAAGTAATTATGTCTAAATATATATATGAGTTTTTGCATATACACGACCATGTATACATATATAAAAATTTATATGCAAACCCAAGCTCAAAATAACTCCAAAATACTTCATAAATCCCTGAAAAATTGTCTCAATATTTCGTAAGAGGAAAATAGAGTAAAAGGAGCATAACGGGTCGGGTCTACCACCCAAATCCACAGAAGAAGCCAAATAGAGGCTAAAGGGGTGATATCGGGTCGGATCCGAACCCGAAACCCAATAGCACGCTCCGCTCCACTTCTCTCCTTCTTCTTCCCCAAGTTTCCCCCCCAAAAACAGAACTCAAAAAACCCAAAATCAGAGCTCGATCAAAAGCTCTTATCCGCCTCGCTCCAACTCCGACTTCGAGTTGTCTCCTCCCCAAACACCTCGCACCTCCGCTCTACCATCGAGCTTCCTCAATTTTTCCCCCTTTTCGAGTGTTCACTTCGTCGAAGCCCCCAAAAACAGAGCTCGAAAATTGCTAACTCTAAAGCTCGGCAAATCCGTAGCTCGGCGAGACCTCTGTAGCTCGGCAAGCTCGATAGCTCAGCAGAGCGCTCCGTAGCTCGACGAATTCAAAGCTCCCATAGCTCGGCGAAAGCGGAGAACCCATAGCTCGGCATCTCCGTAGCTCGGCGAGACGAGCTCTCGTAGCTCCGCAAATCCATAGCTCGGCGGAATCTCCCTCTCCATAGCTCGGCGAAATGGAGCCTCGGCATCTCCGCAGCTCGGCGAGACGAGCTATCGTAGCTCCGCGAATCCATAGCTCGGCGAGCCCGTAGCTCGGCGAGAACGAGCTCCTGTAGCTCAGTGAGTGTCCAAGGTCAATAGCTCGGCCAATGTGAACTCTCATAGCTTGGCGAGAGAGCTTGAAGGGCTCCATAGCTCGGCGGAACACTGAGAGCCATAGCTCGGCAAAACACACCACTCCGTAGTTCGGCAAAAACATGCCATGGCTCCACAGTGGCGAAGCTTCGATGGTTTGGCGAGAGCTCGACGTCCAGAGCTCCGCAATTGCCTAACTGAAAACCGTCGTCGAGCTACACATTGAAGGAGACGAAGAATAGCTCGGCGATTTCGTCTGCCGAGCTAAGGGGTGGAGAAGATGAATCAGAAGCTGTTGGATCTCCAAGATCTTTGCACCGCTCTTGATCAAGCGCTTCAGGATTTTTGCCCATGATCAGAATGTCTCAGCCGTCTGATCTCCGAGATATGCGTGCTACCCCATGATCAGCGCCTCAGAATTTTTCGGCCTGATCAAAAGTCTCTTAACCGTCTGGTCACCTCAGCGCGCGAGCCAACTTCGGATCCACGCTTCAGATCGCTCCAAAACGCTCGTCAGGATCTGATAAATCTAGAAAATATTTTTAAAATCATTTTTTATTCGAAAAATCAATTAAAAAATTCAAAAATAATTATTTAAATCCAAAAAAATAATTAAAATTGAATTTATTAATTATAAAATTCAAAAGAGTGATTTTGAGATTGTAGAAAATTCTATAAAATTCGCAGAAATCCAAAGAACTGTGGAAAAATTCTCAGAAAATTCCAGAAAATTCGGAAAAATTCGAAAAAATATGGAAAAATCCAGAAAAATATTCACTACCTCCAGAAGCCACAGATCAGTTCCAGGTATCTCCGAACACTCCGACTACTAAGATTATTCGCCAGATTCTAAAAATAAGACGTACTACTTCCCGAAAGCCATGAAAACCGCCTTCTAGGAATGGGAGGCTTATGATGATGGTAAAAATCGCAACAGATCAGAACCGTATGATCCCTACACGGATCTCGAAGCGTCTACAGGCAGATTAGTCATTACAGACCTATTTTACAGAACTGGGCCTACTCCAAGACATGGGCTTTCCTCAAGCCCATAAAAGTGATAGACTAGGCCCACAAAGAGAGACACCCAGCCCATGATGGCTAGGACTCTCATCTCTTATCCTCTCACAGGGATATCTTATCTCTTCAGGGGGGGAGACATGAAAGATCCGACGGTCACGATTCGGCTTCTAGAATATCTCTCAGGCCTACAAATATTCCTCCCCCTCCTCAGTCTCCAGGTAATCAACAATTCTCCAGTTTTCACTCTCTTACTCTCTCTTTCTGGTTCTGACTTGAGCGTCGGAGGGTCTGTCGCCGGGGGCCACCTCCCGGTGTTTCAGACGTTTTGCAGGTCCATTGGCCGCATCAACAAACGTCAATTTCAGATCACAGGAGGTCAATCAACGATCCAGATTCAATCTCAGGATCTCTAACGTCTTTTAACTGTCAAGGCACAGATTTGACTTTTAGTAGTTTCCATTCATTATTAACTCACTATCTGTTTGCTCCCATACCGAAAAAAGCAGCAACATATAGTAATACATATTTACTCATAAGTTTGTGGCAAAAATTCTAGAAATATTCTCATGTGTTCCGCTCAAAATTTTTATTTTCAGCAAATATATGAACACATATGAGCTTGTGATTTATTTTTCAGATCACTTAAGTGCACTTAGATAATTGCGCACAATTGCTAAGCATAACACATTCTGTGAAGAAAAATATTAAATACAGAGCACATGCTAACTCTAAGCAACATAAAAAAGACTTGCTTTATATACATTAAGAATGATGTGGGCATCATTCACGAATTTAGTAACATTACGGGAGAAAAAACAGAGATAAGACATATTTATTGTTCTCTTTCAAGGAGAGAATAGTAAGAATAGTGAAACAAAACTTAGTAAGAATAGAATATAACCATCTACTTTGATCTAGGAGAGAATAGTGAAACAAAACTGAGCAAATTTTGAAGAAAAAAAATCACCCTAAAAAAAAATTTAAAAATCTTTTATTTGAAAATAGAAATAGGATTTGCATCATTTAGCTTTCAAGTTATTAATTTTATGAGAGACGTGGACCCATTTAATTGTTGACCCTAAGTTTGATGTGCACAAAACGTATTATTAAAACTAATATTTTCAGTTGAGATCTTCAGAATTTACAGTGAAGGTAATTCAAAACAAAGAGTCAAAAAGATTAGCAATCAAGCAAAAGAAAAATATATAAAAAAAGATTGCAATTATCAAACTCAAGAAACATGTGCTCAAAATCACTCAAGAAAGATAACAAAGATCAATTATCTATTTCCTTTTATTTTGAGAAAATACTTTGTAAAGAGTCGTTGATTGATTGATCAGTGTTTGGAAAGAATATAAGTAGATTCGCCAAATTAGTTGAATCGATAGCGATCGACCGTCGAAACAGTCGACCGCTCATCATAATGAAAAGATGAGCCAATCGACCATTCATCGCTCGACTTTCGGGTTAAAAGATGACGGTTGACTACTATATAAAGCGGTCAACCGCACTCGTACTGTTTTGATATTTCGGAAATATCTTTTAATTTTTGGAAAAATACATTCCTTCGCTCTACAAATAAAGGCGAATTGACTAAGTATTCTTCATTCCTTGCAATAATAATTCTTCTGAACTAATCATTTAATCAATGATCCGAGTGTGAGAGCTTTTAGTGTTTTCTTCAGTCAAGATCAGTATAGATCTTGAGAGTTCTTTTCTTCCACTTTGGTGAGTTTTGCGGAACTTGTTTGTAGAAGCCCTGCCGGAGTCATTCTTGGACCGTGGACTAAGGCAATGGATCCCGATCGAGGTTGAGGACAAGATATAGTCACGCTGCAGAGTAGAAAGGCATCGGTGGCATCAGGATCAGGTATATCATGATTTACATATGAAGGGTGTGCACAACAAGTCTTGCTTCTGTCATCATCTTCCATCTAAACCAGATTCTGAATGAAATTATTCGCAATGCAGGACTATAGAGCGAGATTGAACTCAACCTTTCGGGTGTAATAGATCTCTTGGCCTGCATTCCGAGAACTACTATATAAGTAAAGTATAATGTAACGCTAGGTGGTGTGTACGTAGACCTGGGGGTCAAACCACGTTATATCGTTGTGTCTTGCATGCTTGCTCTTTTTACTTTCTCTAACTCTATCACTTTACGCATTTTTTTTAAGTTTTTAATTTCTGCACAATCACCATATTCACCCCCCTAGGGTGATTTACAGTAGTATCAGAGCGAGGTGCTCATTAATAGCTTAAAAGTTTGAGCAAAAGATCCAATGGCTGAAATCACTCCTCCCAAAAACTTGTACACATCGGAGCTATTCATCTCCAATGGAACAAGCCTAACATGTTCAACTTATTTTGATGGAAAATGCTATGATTTTGGAAAGTTCGTATGTCTCATTTCTTGCAGATGCTTGGAGAAGAAGTGTGGAATGTTTGCGTCAACAAGCTTGCTATTCTTGTCAGCGATGGAAAGAAAACATTCACAAAAGTGGAACTTGCTCTAAAGACTGCTAACTCCAAAGCTATGACAGCATTGTATGCAGCTTTGAATAACGAAAAGTTGATGCGATGTGGGAGAAATTGCAAAACAGCGTATGAAATCTGGAACAACACGCTAAAACGACATGAAGGAACCGCATCTGAGGTAAAGGAAAAAGTTAATTTTTTTATTTATAAGTTTGATGTTTTTCGTATGATTCCAGGAGAAAACGTAGATCATATACTTGCCCATTTTGATATTATCGCACATGAGCTTGAGAGCTTAGGTAAGGGGTTGGATGATGACCGAAAGTTCGGAAAACTCATAAGCTGTCTCACACCTGAATGAGACATAAAAGCTGCAGCAATGAGGGAGACGCTTAAAGAGAAATGTTTAACTACTACACTTTTTAAGAAAAATTGAATAAGTATGAGATGAAGATGGCCGAAACAAAGAGGTCCCAGCAGAACATAGTGATTGAACTCAAACTGAAAAGAAGACCATTGCCTTGAAAGCAGAAACTTCACGACCATCAAAGTCAGAATCAGTCAATGAAGAATCAAACGAAGATATCGTGTGACTAACTAAAAAATTATGTAAGCATCTCAAATGCAAAAAGTATGGCAGGTCACAAGGAGGATGATACAAAGACAAAAATGATGTGTGCTAAAAATGCAACAAGCCAAAACATATCCGCCCAAACTGTCCTCTATCCCAAGATAGGAACATAGCTTATTACTCAAATTCACGACTCAAAAAGAAAGCACTAAAGGTGTAACGCTCCGAATCCCAAATACACTGAATTCGAGATGTTCTACAGGATCTTTTCACTTTCTTTAGTACAACTTTACAAGAAATTTAAACTTTTCTTTTTACATCAGAGTTTACATCAAAATTACATTTACATTGCACAGCGGAAGTAGAATTTACAACAATGAAACAATTATACATCAACATTGAATGAATCCTTAAGCATTTGTTCCTCTTTGATCTTTAACATACCTGCATATAAGACTGTGGGTACGTCAGTTTATTCAACCGACGAACATTATACACGGCCATTCTCTCTATGCCGGAAATAGTATAACTCAATTTTCCATATTTAACAAACACAAACTTGTCACATTTCAAATACAGGGGCTACCCTATTGATGTCGTGTTGTGATTGTGCACTTAGTCCTTAATGCATTATTTATATTACATGACACTAATGCACACTTGTTCGGAGTCTATGCATCCCATACTACATAGGTCCGAGGGCAAGCCTCTTAATCGTTCTTCATCTTTGTAGGGTTCAATCCCTCGCCATGACTTAATCTACTACTGTAACTACGGTAGTGTCTTAGATGATCTATGAGTGCAAGCACGTGTACAGAAACTGGAGGGGAATCCCACGTCATGTCACGATGCATCGTGAAGAACCTATGGACAATTCAGCCTCCTTCATGGCACACGATCCTCATGCAGTCACCAAACATCCCACAAGTGTCACCACCGGGACGGTACCCTGGAACAGTATCCACGTCATGTCACGACGCATCGTGAAGAACCTGTGAAATACTCTCCGCCGCCACGGCACCCTGGAGCCGTATCCACGTCATGTCACGACTCATCGTGAAGAACCTGTGAAATACCCTCCGCCGCAAATCCGATGGCCCTCACTCGTGTTTTCCTCCTACTTTCATCACCTCTCCACTATGTACTAATTATTAGAATCATGAATAAAAATCAAAGCTCTAGAGTTAGCCTCTCCACTCATCCGGACTTATTCATTTCATGTTCACATGACCAACCTTGGTCTTCTTTTCAATTTCATTTCATTTCCACTGCCGGGGGAGACTTAGCTACTCTTTTGTTCAATTTCTAATTCACAACTTCCAATTTGAGCATTTCCAACTCATGAATTCATTTTTCATTGCCTCAGCATATCATGTTCTTAATTTTCATATTCATGTAATTCTTCAATCAAAGTATGACTCATTTCATGTAAATTTCTCAATTCAAACTACGATTTATTTCATATAAATTCATACAGCAATAAAAGAGTTCATCAACATCAATCATAAAGTTCACAACCTTCAAAATAGACAGAATAATGTTCTCTGACATAACAAAACACTCTGGACAGTCGACTTGGATCTCTTCCAGTCGACTTGTTCAGTCAATTCCAGTTATTCATAACCACTCGGGAGAGTCGACTGCTGCACATGGCAGTCGGCTGTTCCGCAGTGTTTCCAAATTTAATTATCACCCACAGGACAGTCGACTGTCGTTCAACACAGTCGCCTGTTTTGCGGAGTTCAGTTATGTAATTTCTCAAGTCTATACAGTCGACTGCTACACACATTAGGTCGACTGAACAGTTTAAAATCTCAAATTAAGGAATCATTCCTTCATACACATCACACTTTGTCTCGCTATTCTTCAACAAGAATAATTCACATTTTATTGTTCACATTATTCTCAAAATGAGAAGTACTAACGAATATTCATAATTCATGTTTTCATACATCTATCACATAATGTCACTTCAATCTTTACTATACTAATCTTCTTTATTTCCAGTTCTTTTGCAAGGTAAACTTCCCCGAAAATACACATGTCCAAATCATAGTTCTAATTACACCTCTCATTCTTAAATCACATTTTATTCCATGCAACAATTCCCAAATTATCTTTATAAAGTCTCATGTATTTTCAAAAGAGTAGAACATTCGAGTTTATAAAAATGCATCAGTACCAGTCGACTCATACTAGAGTAAGTCGACTGTTCAGGGGGAAACATCCATGATTTTAAGTAAATAGTTGACTTATAACAGCACCAGTCGACTTAAATGAGCATATAAGTCGACTTACAAGGTCCTAAGTCGACTTACCAGAACGTTTCTTTTCCGACATTTCTCAACAATTAATGCCACAAATCTCTTTATTAGCCAAGTTCACATTCATGGTTATAATTAATCCATATCAACTTAGATTTTTACTAATCCAATCACATACAATTGCATACTCACATTCCAATCAATTCATAGGTCAATTTTCCAATTAGAGGTGTACTCTTATTAGTATTTTTCATGCATCATTTCTCAATATAATGCTAGCATCATTTCTAATTAGAAATAAGGAAAATCAAACCCACTATCATTCATTCATTCTAGCAAGCATTTCTACTTTAGAAATATGGAAAATTTTACCCACTATCATTCATTCATTCTAGCAAGCATTTCTACTATAGAAATATGGAAAATTTTACCCACCTTGTATGGAGAGAAAACAACACAATAGCAACGAAGGTCCTTTGCGAATGAATGCACCTCCTCCTAGACGATGCGCGCACAAGCTCCACAAGCACCAATCCCGAGCTCCTCCTAGTGATGGCCGACCTCTTCTCCTCCTTGTTGAAAGCAATACAATCCCACACAATCCTCTCAATCTTTTAACTCACAACTTACTACTAAATTAGACTATAGTTTTAGAAAGATATAATTGCATATGAATACTAGACATGGGGGGGGGGGGGGGGTATTTATACTAGAAATCAACTAGAATGGAGGGCTAGGATTAGTTGGTTGGTTGTAGGATGGAAGGCTAGGATGAGAGTAGGAGTTACCACAACTACCCACATTCACATAACTACCACACCATGACCACCACTAAACTTTTGAATCTCCCTCCAAAAGAAGTGTACCCGGCCTACTAGGAGTAGTGTGCATTGCACGTGTACGTGTAGTGCACGTGCATGCAACTAGGCCAAAATTGTGCATTTGATTTTTACTTAAAAATAAAATAGAATTTTTAAATAAATTAATCCATGGGCTTAGTTTTGGGCCAAAATAGTTATTTAAAATAAAATAAATAAATTACATTTTGGGCTTTTAAGAAAAAAGGCCTTTTAATCTAATTAAAATAAGGCTTTCTATTTATTTAAAGAAAAGGGCATTTGTATAAAAATTACTTTGAAAACATATATTTAAATATTCATACACATCACAATAAAAATAATTATAAGATTTTAATTCAACCAAAATATTGCACATGCACACTACGTACAAAATAAATAATTTTTCATTAATTGAAAAATCAGGGTATTACAACACTCCCTCCTTAGAATAGTTCCGTCCCCGGAACTACAGTCAAGAGCGAGAAAAACAGAAAACACAACAACAAGAACAAAAGATACAAAGATACAATCAAGCAAAAAGCTCAGGATAGTCCTTCAACATCCTCTCCTCAGATTCCCAAGTAGCCTCTTCAACCAAATAGTTTCTCCAGACTACCTTGACCATCGGTATCGTCTTATTCCTCAAGGCTTTCTCTCGACGATCAACAATCTCTACAGGAGACTCGATGTAATTCAGATCCAACTGCAAACCTTCCGGCACTTCAGGCAAATGATGACTCGGATCTGGAATATAACCTCTCAGCATAGACACATGAAAGACATTGTGCACCTGAGACAACTCTTCCGGTAATTCAAGCCGGTAAGCAGTTTTCCCGATTCTTTTCAATATCTTATATGGGCCTATAAACCTCGGGGCTAACTTCCCGCCTTTGCCAAAACGAACCACACCTTTACTGGGTGATACCTTCAGAAAGACGAAGTCACCAACCTCAAACTCAAGGTCCCTTCTCGGGTTGTCTACATAGCTTTTCTGCCTGCTCTGAGCTTCCACCAACCTCTTCCTGATCAGAACAATCTTCTCAGAAGTTTGCTGTACAAGCTCAGGACCAAACAACTGACGCTCTCCAACTTCATACCAACAAACAGGAGTCCTACACTTTCTGCTATACAAAGCTTCGTACGGCGCCATCCCAATGCTAGCCTGAAAACTGTTGTTGTAGGCCAACTCTACCAAAGGTAAATGTCTTTCCCAACTGACTCCAAAGTCTAGTATACAACACCTAAGCATATCCTCAAGAATACGATTGACTCTCTCGGTCTGCCCATCGTTTTGCGGATGAAAAGCAGTGCTGAAATCTGTCCAGGTACCCAAAGCTGTCTGAAGACTCCTCTAGAAATGCGAAGTAAACCGCGCATCTCGATCAGACACAATAGTTGAGGGAACACCACGAAGTCTGACAATCTCGCCAACATAGATCTTAGCTAACTTGTCCATCGAAGCAGTGAGTTTCATTGCCAAAAAGTGAGCGGACTTTGTCAGTCGATCGACTATAATCCAAATCGCGTCATTGCCTTAGGACTCTTAGGCAATCTCGTGATGAAATCCATACTGATGTTATCCCACTTCCATTACGGAATAGGTAACGGCTGTAATAGACCCCTGGGTCTCTGATTTTCGGCTTTGACTTGATGACAAACCTCACACTTCGCAACAAAATCAGCCACATCTCGCTTCAAACCTGACCACCAGAAATGCTGTTTGATGTCCTTGTACATCTTAGTACTCCCAGGATGTACCGACAAAAGAGTAGCATGCGCCTCCTGAAGAATACTCTCTTTCAGGTCCGCCTGATTTGGAACACATAGCCTATCTCCGAACCACAGCACTCCATCCCAGATTTGAAATCCGGGCAACCTGCCAGCGCCAACCTGCTCCTTCATCTCCAAGATATCAGCATCAACCTCCTGACTTGCAATGATCCTTGCATTCAAAGTAGGCTGAAGCCTCAACTGAGCCAAAGATGCTCCCAATCCTTGCAAGATAACTTCAATACCTGCTCGGTCCAACTCCTCAATCAGATGCTTCTGAGTTGTAATCAAACTGGCCAAACTGCTCTTGCGGCTAAGTGCATCAGCAACAACATTAGCTTTTCCAGGATGATACTTGATCTCAGGTCGCATGTCCTCGAGCACTTCCAACCATCTCCGCTGCCTCAGATTCAGATCCCTCTGCTGATATATGTACTTCAAGCTCTTGTGATCCGTGTACATGTTCAATTTCTCACCGTACACGTAGTGCCTCCATTGCTTCAGGGCAAAGATAATCGCAGCCAACTCTAGATCATGAGTCGGGTAATTTTTCTCATGTGGTCGTAGTTGCCTAGACCCATAAGCGATTACTCTACCTTCTTGCATTAAGACACAACCAAGCTCACGATGTGAAACATTGCTATAAACATCATACTCAACACCTGCTCTAGGCAAAGCCAAAATAGGTGCAGTAGTCAGCTTCTCTTTCAACTCCTGAAAGCTTGCCTCACATTGCTCAGTCCACTTGAAGCTCACATTCTTCTTGGTCAGTCCAGTAAGCGGTACGGCTATCTGAGCATAACCTTGAATGAATCTCCGGTAGTATCCAGTCATCCCAAGAAAACTTCTGACTTCCTTCACTGTAGTAGGCCTAGCCCAATCTCTCACTGCCTCTATCTTCTGAGGGTCAGTTGCCACTCCCTCCTTAGAAAGGATGTGACCTAGGAATGCCACTTCAGATTTTCAGAAATCACACTTGGATAACTTGGCATACAACCTCTGCTCTTCCAGCTTCTGCAAAACTGCTGCCAGATGCTCGGTGTGCTCCCCCTCTGACTTGGAGTACACGAGGATATCGTCGATAAACACCACGACGAAAGAATCAATGAACGGCCTCAGAACTCTGTTCATTAAATCCATGAAGATTGCGGGTGCATTCGTCACTCCGAATGGCATAACTAAGAATTCGTAATGCCCATGTCGAGTTCTAAATGCAGTTTTATGCACATCTTTAGCTTTCACTCGAACTTGGTGGTAACCTGATCGAAGATCTATTTTGGAGAATACAGCTGCTCCTTGTAGACGATCGAACAAATCATCGATTCGAGGAATAGGATACTTATTCTGAACAGTGACCTTATTCAGCTCTCGGTAATCGATACACATTCTCATCGATCCATCCTTCTTCGTTACCAAAAGCACTGGTGCTCCCCACGGCGACTCACTAGGTTGAATAAAGCCTTTCTCCAACAGTTCCTTAATCTGCCGTTTTACTTCATCCTGTTCCACTGGAGCGATCCTATACAGTGCCTTAGAAATGGGTGCACTTCCCGGTTGAACAGTGATACTGAACTCTACATCACGATGTGGAGGTAACCCAGGAAAATCTTCCAAGAACACAGTCGGATAGTCCCGAACCACAGGAATCCCTTGCACTTCCATAGGAGTCTCTTCCTTGCGGATAGTTGCCACTAGCTTAGAACACTTCTGCTTCCCTTGGAAAGTGACTTTAGGTCCCCCTGGAGCCTTCACTGTTACTGTCTTGGTCTTACACTCGATGCTTACACTGTACACCGACATCCAATCAATGTCAATGATAACATCGACTCCCAAGATAGTCAGCTCGATCAGATCAATGCCAAAGATTCGATCTCCAATCACAATCTCGCAATCAGCATAATACCGATCAGTGGTCAAAGTTTCTCCTGACGGAGTAGCTACTGCTAAGATCTTGCCTGAAAAATCTTCGGTTCCACTCCCAACATTTTAGCAAATCTAGGTGACAAAAATGTATGAGAGGATCCAGTATCGAACAATACAACAGCTTACATTCCATTAAGATAAAGTTCTCCTGTTACATAATACACACCATTACATAACAGTTTCACAATATGAACGGGAAGAAGAAATGACAAAAACCACTAAACATCAGCCCTCGTACCAGAGATGACCTGATCCGCCTCCTCAGCATCAGCTTCCGTCAAGGCAAATACTCGCCCTGGTTGGTACGGCCTCTTCCCAGTCTGCTGTATTGGCACATTGTGATTGCCAGCCCGTGGTTTGAGACATTGAGATTTGTAATGTCCCGCCTCACCACAGTTGTAGCAAGTGACTGCAGAAGGTCTCACCACATTGCTTTCAGGTCCTCCAGCCACACTGATAGCATTCGCCCCTGTCGGTTTGAACCTCTGTGCAGATGGTTGACCCTGGAAACTCCCAGAATTGGCAGGCCTCTTCCCGGACTGCTAGTTGTTCCTCCGGTTTTGAGCAACATGGAACTGCTCCATATCCACCTCCGTCGCTGCTGCCCTCTTCACCAACTTGTCAAATCGCCTGATACCAAGAGGTATCATCCGGGATCTCAAGCTTGGCCTCAGTCCATGCTCGAACTTACGAGCC